>JANAVB010008599.1:18839601-19542351 GCA_029216955.1 Iris pallida
GCACATGAGGCCTCAATTGGGTGGCACACTAGTGACAGGTGCGTGGTGGGATTCGAGTATATCACAACCATATATTGGGTCGAAGGAATTGAGTCAAGGTTGAGGCTCTAGTGGAAGTCGAAAAGTATACCGGTGTTGTGGTAAGGGTTATAGCTAGTCCTTTTAGACCTGAAAGTCGTACTATAAAAATAGAGTACAAGGGGACGTGATATACCTAGATGAAGGTGGACTCGTCTAGATCTTGTATATAAAATTTATTGGGAGGTAACGGCTGGTCTCGTACTCCGAACATTAATGACACGACCGAGGACACAAAATGATCTAAATAGAAAGTGGGAGTCGATAGGGCACTAATTATCATCCTAATAGAAAATATTCTAATCAATTGGTAATCCTCGTATATCCCTAAATTTAGAAGGCTTACAGTCTACCCACCTTAGAATGATTTCGTCTCCAAAATTTCAAAGAGCACGATTAGGCACGACTATGAAGAATAATCAAGGAACCAAACTTTTAATTGATATGAATAAAATGACGAATGGTATAATCAAGGGAGTGATATGATTCATGATCTTATTAGTCACGCGAAAATAAAAAGGAGACTAGACAAAGAGGAGAGTGTGTTTTGGTACGACTAGTATTCGGTCAAATGGTCTAGTTGACAAGCATTTTTTTAGATTGAACTGGTTGCGCACGACCAATCTATAGTCAGCATGGTTGAGTCATTGCCAACTTTTTAAAGAATGACCAAGGTTCTCGATGAAATCTAAACAGGATTTTAGTCACATTTTAAGATGCAGTCACGATCAACGCTAATCGTGCAAGTCATCCAAGCAGGACAAAAATAGAAAGTTGGCACGAGCACGATCATGATCAAAATAGTCATGACCGTAGCTGAAACGAAGGTATAACCTTAGCTATAATTTAGTTGAAATCATAGACACGGTTATGGTTTAGTCTCGATAAAATAGTTTAAGATTGACCAAAATTAAAATCATCTTGGGACGAACAACGAGTTGAACAAAATTATTTAGGCACGATCGAAATAGAATCGAATAGTTTGGTCATGATCAAAAAGTATTTAAGGGTGATCCAATCGAAATCGTTTTAACACGATTAACGATTGTGTAAGCATGCTCATAGAATCAAACCTAGGAAATGATACGAATTGACTCGATAGAAATATAATAAAAGGAGTCTAGTTATGATCAAAATTGTTCAAGAATGATCCAATCCAAGAATGCTTAAAATAGTTATCCACAATTATTTAGGCACGAGTTTAGAATCAAAGTCTAGATAAGTTTAGGAATCCCGTCGAAATTACATTAAAAGGTGACAATCTGAAAATAGAAGGATAAGAAAGGAAGGGCGAATTACCGGTTTATCGAGAGGTCTGTGACTAGGAATAAGCACAAATTAATTTGAAAACTTATAGTTACATGCTAAGAAGACGTAGTCTCTAGGGTATTCGAAACTCGTAAACATAATCGAAGTCATTTTATTGAGAATTTATGCCTCGCCAGTGTACAGCTAGCTGCATTAAACCCTTGGTTCCACAACTCAAGCTATGTCGCGGTAACGAACACCCTATCAACTCTATCTAATCTTGACCTAACAACTTAAAGACGAAGATAGGACGACCAAGATATAGCTTTGATAACATTCGATAACTTATACTTAATCGAGATTACTTCAACTTAGGGATCATGTCTCGCCAGTGCGTTGCTGGCTGCAGTGAACCCACAGTCTCCATAAGTCAAATAAGTGGCGACAGTGCGTGGCTGTCTGCCATCATAAGTCATCAAAATTATTCCAACTATGTCTCCAAGAATATCAAAGGAGTTTAAAATATCATACAAGTTGATAAAGATTAGAAAAAAGTGCAAGTATCTGTTCTTCAAGTATAAGGTCAGCTTCTTGAAAGGAGAAACATTTGGTTATGAAGGATAATGATCGAAGTCAAAAGGAGTAAAATCTTATAATCCTGATTTCACGGATATTCAACATTCAATGATTGAGAGTAAGCTTTCGAATTTAAAAACTTAACTCGAGATTAATAGACAATTGAGTGAGAAGTTAAAATAATTCCTTAGGAAAGAATATAAGTGATACGAACTTATGATATGGCAATGTTTAGAAAAGACACAAGATAAAGTTATACAAATGATCATGATTAGGGAGAAAATGACCGAAGGCAAAAGAAATATAAACTTAAATTTATATTTTTCTAATATTCAAGATCGAGGGAAAAATATGTATAAAGCACTATGTCTACTTATTATGAATATATTTATACACAAATTTATAGGTATAGCCTAAGTAAATCCGAAAAATCCCAAATTATCATTCTAAGAGGAGATTATCATGTTTCCAAGAAAATACAAATTTAAATAGCAATAATACATATATTATATTCAATATATAATTTATAGGAATTATTCACAATACTAGGAATGGACTACCAATATATATATACACATCTATATGTCTACATGGACGACATTGGTCGCACTACATGACTACTAGGACTTGGGTTGAGTTCGGGCTAATTTGGAACAACCGGGTCTTCTAAAAGTCAATAATCTTAATAATAAATAATTAATTTATTCCTAGGGTTATGTCGCTATTTGGTCTGGTTTTCCTAGTTAGTGCACACCTATGACTCGGCCTTCGCTACCATGGCTAGAACACTAGTCAAGGCACTCGACTACACTCTCAGTGCTAAAATTCTTGGTCATCTTGCGCTCCAAAACTTAACCGTGACTAAGGCCCTTTATAATAAATATTTATAAAATTCTAAAAATTATATTTAATTCAAACAAATAAATAAAAATATTTTCCAAACTTTCGGAAAGGGGGTTACGAATCTACCTACTTCAGAAATACTATCGATTCAGAACACAATAGTGTATCCTTCTATGAAAATCACCTAACAAGATTTAGAATTCAATGAGGCCTATATAGCAACCTTAACTACCCAACTGTCAGATTAAACTAGGGACTCCTAGTCCTAACCATTCTCTTAAAATTGATTTACTCCTAGTTTTGAATGAGCATTTCCTAGTCGCAGGCTCGCAGTAGTTCGACTAATATGGTACTACCAGGTACTACTACGAGTTCGCACAGACTGACCTGCATGGGCCACCACAAAAACTTTTTACGACCCGCACCCGCTTTTCGGATACGAGACATGTCCAAGCCAGCCTATGCCGCAGAGCCGGCGGTAGAACGCTGTCAAGCCCGTAAGAAATAAATGCTCAAAATAAATTTTATTGTTCATTCACATTTCAAAATTTATTACAACAATTACAATATTTATATTTGAAAGAAATACAATGTCTCACAAAATAGTAATGTCAGCTAGTTCCACTATCTCGGTTGACCTCAGCATACCCATGCCTTTCCAGTGCTAAGAGTGATCGCAGCTAACCTGAAAAATATGGATTTTCAGTCAGTAATGGAACAAGTACACAAATCGACGGTAATGTAAAAATATAATAGAATTTACATGAAAATAACATATGAGATATGAGAACTAGAAAGTGACTGATGACATGACAAGTTGTGAAGAAGACAAGGAAAACAAATACAATACAACTATCTATGTGATGTGAGATATCAGTTTCGACATGTGAACGGCTAGGAGGTAAATCTGGCACCCTGCACGTATCGTGTGCAGCTGTTATTCTCCACGAAAGACACGGAGGATAGTTCTAGGTAGTCCACATGTCTACTAAGATATTTCTCCTCCCGACTACTCCGCGTGACGAGCGTGTCAACAAGCAGCAAGATATATATATAAACATGAAATGTATAAACTATTATGAATCGAAAAGCAATCAGAAAGTGTACTTGCCTGAGGTCCTTAGCTGGTGAAATCAATAATATTATACCACTCAATGAGCCACAATCAGTCAACACTTGCAAAAGTCTCCAGATGCTGAAATAAATAGTACCAACGCTTTAGAATAGCCAAATTAGCTAGGATTGCCTGTCCTTAAGTCCAATTCTGGATACAGGGGCAAAACGGTAATTTTGGATCAAAATGGTGTTCGCCGTTGGACCCACTTTGCACCAAAAAGCGTGCCAAATTCTATGGTATCTAAATTCATCAAAATATATGTTTACAGGTCCGATTTTTTGATACGAACCCAACCGCATGTCCAAAGTTGGATTCCGGCGGACCGTGCACAAAATTGCCCGTTGAATCGGACCGTGGGGCCCACAAAACGACGGTCCGATTCAACTGTCTCAGAATTGGACCAAACTTGGTATACAGGACCAGAAAAATAATACGGTCCTATTGCCATAAGTTTTGTCTCGATCTGAAGAGCGTGCACCAAGTAATTGAGGAATTTGCACAGAGGCCGATACGATAAATTTTGATGGATACGCATCAAATTCGTCACGCACACGCGACCAATTTGAATTTCGTCAAAGCCCACACGTCCACGAAGCCGATACGCACCTTTTGATGCTTTCGGTTCACGACCACGTCGCCCGGATTGGCGGGACGTACGTCGTATCGAAGGTTTTCATTGTTTTTTAAAACAGGTTTTTGTCAAACTTCGGGATCCGATTTCTTGGCGCATAGTCGATGAAATTGACTTCTGTGAATTGGGTCATGGAGCCCTACATGTTGTCTATAACTATGTTCAAATAGAATTTCTAATATGGTACTGGATCGATCGAAATCGATCGTCAAACGTGGATGAATGGACTGTTATATACCCTATTTTTGGACAGGTTTTCGGTCTAGTTTAGCATCATTTTGTCGACAACCTAGGGCATCTAGATACAATATAATTGAAGGGAATTAAAGCCGTAAGGGTTATCGACATACCAGAGCAACTGGTTCATGAAATGAACGTGCATACGCGACGAAAAGTCGGCACAAAGCCCGCCCGCACGCTGCGTTCTGCTGTAGCTTATGTCGCTGTGCAGGCCGCCTCCGGCCAGCGGCCGGCCGCCACGACGGCGGCGTGGAGGCCGCACGTGTGCGCGCGGGGAGGGGGCGCGAGGTCAGCAGAGGGGAGAGCTTGGGTTTCGCGTTCGATCGCTCGAGCTTATATACAAAGTATTCTGTTATCGAACAGAATGGGGGGGCGGTTAGCCTGGCTCTGCTATGGCTCGGGTTGGGAGGGGAATTCGACCAGGGCTTTTGGGCTGGGGTCTGCTGGGCCGGCTCGGGCCTTTAGCTGGTTGGTTTGGGCTCACTGCTGTTTTAATCTCTATTTTCTTTTATTTGTTAATTATATATATATTTTTTTATAATATATATATATATATATATATATATATATATATATATAATATATATATATATATATATATATATATATATATATATATATATATATATATATATATATATATTTTATAATATATATATATATTTCTATATATATATATATATATATATATATATATATATATATATATATATATATATTATATATATATATATATATAAATATATAAATATATAAATATATATATATATATATATATATTATAAAATATATTTATATATTATATATATATAAAAAAATATAATCTTTGAAATTTCATTGTATTGCGATATTTCGAATTTTTGAAATTTTTAATTTCCGAATTCACCTTTTTAGGAGTTTATTACCTTGTTTTTAGGGCCCTTTTGTCTTCTGGCCCGCCCCTGTCTGTAATGCTCTTCTAGAGCCCCCTTTATATTTTCTATAAAATGTTGTTTCGTTTGAAAAAAATAAATAAATAAAATAAAAATAATATATATATATATATATATATATATATATATATATATATATATATATATTTTTATATATATATATATATATATATATATATATATATATATAGATATATATATTTTATATATATATATATATATATATATATATATATATATATATATATATATATATATATATATATATATATATATATATATATATATTCATGTATATTCATGTATATTTATATATACATACACGTATACACACATATATATTTGTATGCACATATACACCTTTATATATATATATATATATATATATATATATATATATATATATATATATATATATATATATACTTATACACCTATATATAAATGTCACGTATATTTGTATATATTAATAAGTTTTGAATATATTTTTATATGCCTATATAAGTTTTGAATATATTTTTATAAAAAAATATAATTAAATAGGTATATATATACATATGATTTAATACTTCCAAAAATCATAATATTACATCTTCCTTGTATAGAGTTATTATGACAATATGTACACAGATTATAAAAATATATTTATTATCAAACATAGGAAATAATCAATAATAATTATATATGTATATTCACATCAATTATTCTTAACAATAATATTAACGAAATGTAGGAGAACAGAATACAGTAATTCGATACCGGATGTACTTGAAATTGTTGTATATCTTAGATATTGCCAGCTGCACAAGGGTAGCTAGCATGGTGTTTATCCTATTTCCAAAAATAGAGTATCAATTCAATAGCAATAAAATATATATTATATATATAAATCCTTTATCTACGGAATGCCTATTTGGATAATCAAAATTAATAAATGCAATATGTATGTCTACATGGACGTCTTTGACCTCACTACAAGATTACATGGGCTCGGGTTTGGTTCGGGTTGAGTCCAGACTAAATTGGCACAACTGGGTCGTCTAAAAGTCAATAATCAATAATAATCAAATAATTAGGTTATTTATATGGTTATGTCACAACTTAGTCTGGTTTTCCTAGTTAGGGTATCCCTATGGCTCAGTCTTCCCTGGCATGGCTAATACACTAGTCAAGGCACGCCACTGCACTATCCGTGCCATAATTTCTAGTCGCCTTGTACTCCAATTCCTAACCATGGCTAAAATTATTTACTGTAATAATAAACTAAATAATTATTTATTAAAATCTAAAATAACCATTTAAATTAATTAAATAATAAAAAAATATTTAAAATTTTTGGGAAGGAGAGCTACAAGCGGAGGGGAAGTCTAACTGTAACTGGATGGACTTGAATTTCTTTAGGGGAATTTTGGGTTCGATAATCACTAAAATATCGATTTTGTGGATTTTCTTGAGACAATTTAATTTTCTCAAGGTGGGTTTGGTCGCAAGGCCCCTAACATTCCACGAAAGGATGTTAAACATTACGATTGCTAGAGAGGGGGGATTTGGAGAGTTTTGCGTCTGATCGGGTGACCATTGCCGTGACCTCTTTGGCACTTCGTTTGTTGGAGTTTTTGGTGTTGATTGTTGCCTCTCCAACCGCCTTGGAGTTCTTGTCCTTGCCAAGGTTAACCGAATCCTCCATCGGGTGTATGTACGCTCCGAAGTATCTGTTCGAGGTAGTGATGTCGGCGTCTATAGCCTGTTGCATCCTGCTTACTGATGCTTGGCCAATATTGGCCAAGATGTCCGCGTGAATGGCCGCCTCCATGTGGTGTACAGGAAGGACTGTCAGGTCAGATAGAGACTGATCCTCAATGACCTTGGGCTCACAAGTCCTATCAATCGACGATTCCGTAGTGGTATCCGACGTCTGATGCTCAGTATCCATGGCACGGTCCTGCCTTCCCTCCTAATGCACCGCTGGACTCTGGGATCTTTTTCTAAATGTGGGCCCCCTGGTTGTCAACTAAGAGGGTTGTATCCTGTGTGGCTTCTGGGGATTCCGTGTCAAGGATGTCGAATTTGTTGGAGAGGTTCAGAGCTGGGGGTTTATAGAGCACGATGGCCCATTTTATGAGAGCTTGTTCTTGATTCCGGACATTTCCGGCGCTGTCCTCGAACCTGATGTAGGAGTTTGGTAAAGGGTGGAGGGGAGACCGATGACTTTGCCTGTTCGGTTGATTCATGGTGGCTTTTCCGAATCTCTTTTTTCTTTAGCTCCGGGTGCGTACGGAAGCAGTGCTCGTGGAGTGTCCTCTCATATGACAATGTTTACAGAAGATGATATTATTGTCATACATTATTTGTTGGGTGTGCATCTTGTTGCCAAGAGCTATTTGGATGTGGTTGGAGGGGGGGTCCTTCGATGAGTTGAGCTCAATGCAAATTTTGGCGTAATTATTTCGCTTCAAAGAGGTTGTATGTTTCTTCCGCCACAGCCACGAACGTTCCGAAGGATTTGGAAATCCTCTTTAGCGCTGCTGGGATAAAGCAAATGAGAGGGAGATTGGGGAGGGTAACCCAGACCGAGACGATCGCAAAGTCTTCTTTGGTGGTGAATTTCGGTGCCCATCTGATGATTTTCATGAGGTGAGAGTCTATCCTGCCAGAGCCTCTAGACCAGACATTCTTGTGATCTAATTCAGAAGATAGGTGCAAAAGAATATGTTTGGGATCCAGAGGGGCCACCCTATAGGTCGAATTGAGCCCCCAGCCGCCAATAACCTCCTGAACCCGCAGAAGTTTCAGACATCCGGTGGAAAATTTGAGCACAAATGTGTGCGAGAAAGTAGCCGACAGGGAGGATAACTCTGTACCGAAAAAAGGAACCGTGATGTCTTGGTTGCCTAGCAGAAATTCAATTTCTGAGAGTTCCACATCAGAGAGCACCAAGGATTGCTTGGAGGATCTGTCTGGACGGAGCTTGTCTGCCTTAGACGGGGAGGGGTAAAAGTGGACGAAGACAGGGGGAAGGACGCCTCGGGAGGGGGATAGCAGAAGGTGCAAGGGATAACACCCGGACACAGAGGAGGAAAGGGGGCAGGGTCAGCGGGTGGCAAGGGGTTGGGGGTGCGGACAGACCGCATTGAGAGGAGGAGGCAGAAGAGGGTGCGACCACAAATGGCGCGAGAGTGGGCGGAGGGAAGTGCTCGACTGAGAGAAGCGCGGGGGAAACATGTGCGACTTTAGTAGGAATCGCAGGAAAGGGAACGGAGGGGAGCTGCGGGGGGTGGGGGACCATCGCACAGGGGTCCTAGGGTTCAGCGCCAAACGAGGAAAGCGCACTGGGACCCGAGTGTCCGGTGCGAAACGCGGAAGGTGCGAACATAGAGGAAGAAATTGAATTCAAACAGGATGGGAGCGGGAAAAAAAAGCATGGAACCCAAGGGGGAGCTGCCAGAAGCAGCACCCAAGCTGGAGCCATAATGGCGAGCGCCGAGCGGTGCGCCTGGGGGGTGGCCTGGCAGAGAGCCAGGCGAGCCCGACCGGCGAGGGAGCCGGCGAGAACACAATAAGGCCGACAGGCCCACCAATGCTAGGTGGACGGGCGACCAAGCGAGGGCCGACCAGGCAAGGGCAGAGGGGGTACGACATGAGGGATCACACCAGAGGAGACAGCAGCAGAGGGGGCCACTCCGCCGCTAAGGGGCTCACTCATGATAGAAAAGCGGTGAAGACGAGGACCTCGTCGGAGGGGCCAGGGGAAGGCGTCGACCAAGAGGACATCCGCGGAGTCTGAGGAGGGAGCCGGGGGAGAAGGGGAGTTGGAGAAGGGAGCCGAGGGAGATGGGGACCACGGATTTGAGGGGGCCGCCCGCGGAAGACGACCGACAGAGTCTTACCGAGAAGGCAGGGTCAGAACGCCCAGAGGGCACCACGCGATTGCCTGGGGTAGAGCAGCAGCATCCGAATTTTTTTTCAATAATATATATATATATATATATATATATATATATATATATATATATATACAGCTCAGTGGGAGAGAGGCGGTGGCCAGCTTGAGCCGTGACTGAGCTGTATATATATATATATATATATATATATATATATATATATATATATATATATATATATATATATATATATATATATATATATACTGGGAAAGAGGCGGTGGCTAGCTTGAGCCGCATCTCAGCTGTCACGTGGCGAGCTACTTTAGCCCAGATCTAAGGGCCAGGGAGCAGCCCGGCTTGGCTCACAGCCAGCTGGAGCCATGTCTCCATAATAGGAAACTCGGCACAGCCAACGCTGACTTTGCTAACTGCTGGACTGCATGTGCGGCTGACTAGTGGGCCAGCAGCTGCTGACTGGACACTTACTGGATAAATGTCGATTTAAATTCAAAAAATTATTTAAAAATCATTTTAGATCCGACTAAATCCAAATAAATTACAGAAAATCCTAAAAAAATCTAAAAAATATATTTCTAAGTGTCTGAAACCTAAATAAAAATATTTTAACTCAAAATATCATCGTGTGACCTCACAGTAAATTCCAAAAGCATATGGAAAATAAAATTCTATAGGTTTTAATTATCTAAAAATTTCCAAAATTCTAAAAAAATCTAGAAAAATCTAGAATATTATAGAAAATATTTTTATTCATCTAGAGCCCAAAAAAAATTTTTGGTCCCGAAATAACCCTGGATGACTCTACAGTAAAATTTGAAAGTCCTTAAAAATAATAAATCCTTAAATATTAAATATCTAAAAATATCCATTTTTTTTAAAAAAATATAAAATAGATAAATAATTTATCTAGGGATACATGGATACCATAGTGACCATAAGTAATCTAATTTTACCATACTTCACCTATATGCTTAGGTACGGCCTCCTTCTGATTAAAACAAACCCTAAATAAAATTAACAAAAAAAATATATGGGAAGCAGATGCTACAATCACACTAACTTGAACTAATAAACCCAATAACACCATTAGTTTAGAAAAAAAAAACATAAAATTGAAACGTCAAGACTAGGATAAAATATGTTGGTGATAATTATAGAGTTAAAAAAATGGCTCTGGGGCATATCTGTATAACGATACTTTCTGTAGAAAGTTATTCACCCCTCCCCCACCTCCCGAAAAGAATTTATTGTCGAGTTCAGACAGATACTTCCCACATGATACAACAAAGCCTTGAAACAACAAATCTGAATCTTTTCATCTTTGAAACTGTTGAGTAGTATTGGTTTTGATTTTGGTTTTGTGTTATGCTTATGATTTTGGTGAGGTTTGAGAATTGGGTATACAAGAATATTAATAAAAATTCGTATGCCTTTTCATAAACATGTATACTTCTTCAAACAATCAAAACGAATTTGAACGAATGGTCACGACCAAAATCCAACAAATATGCAAATTCATTTAACCCAATGAATATGAAGATTCGTAATTCAAATTCACTAAATCTGAAGATTAGTTCAAATCCAATAAATTTGAAGATTTGTTCAAACTCAATGAATTTGAACTAGAAATTTTGCCTTTGTGCAATTAAACTTATATCCTTAACAATCTCCTACGTTGATTGTAGAATCAAAATTTTATTTTCAACCCCCACTTTGATTATGTAATCACTGTGTCTAACAAACACCATAGAGAATGATACGATATACAAGAAGGTGTTTATAGCTTAACTTTCAATTAGTACAAACACATCAAAGTTTTATTAACAGAAATTTTCATATAAGGTAAGGAATTTTGCCAAAATTTTTAAAAAAGTAAGAAGTTTAATAAAATTTCAATTTGGGTAACGGAGCGACAAGTCCCATGGCGCAGACTCCATCATCAGTAACATAGAGGGGGTGATGGTGCGCTTTGCAGAGGAAGTGGCGTGCGGCACGGGGCGCCATAAATGATGGCGCGCCAAAGACAGAGAGCCATCAACGATGGCGCGCTCTGGCGTGAAAGAAATGTTTCAACGTCCCATCACACACAGAGCGCCATCATTAATGGCTCCCTCCACACACAGAGTGCCATCATTGATGGCTCCCTCCACAGAGCGCGCCATCATTGATGGCTCCCTCCGGTCATGTCACCCCATAATGTGCCATCATTGATGGCTCCCTCCAGTCATGTCACCCCAAGCCATCATGTCACCCCACAGCGCACCCACTACCAAAATACATGGATTTACCGACGGCCTTATCCGTCGGTAGTCCGTCGCCAAAAATAAATACCGACGGATTACCGACGGATATTTTGGTAAAACAGCCGTCGGGAATAACCTCGTCGCTAAAACATATCCGTCGCTACTCCGTCGCTCCGCGACGACTTAGCGACGGAATACCGTCGGCGCATTTAAATATATATAGCGACGGATTACCGACTAGCTTTCGTCAAATCATGTATCAGGATATAGGGTTAGCGACGGAAAAATCCGTCGCTAAAGAGTCGGCAAAACCGTATCAGTGATATTCTGATACGCAATATCCGTCGCTAATCCGTCGTAAATTTGTCGGTAAAAGCGTATCAGAGATTTTCCCATACGGCAGGTCGTCGTTATGCCGTCGCTAATCCGCCGAGGTGTACGACGGATTAGCGTCGTATTAGCGACAAAACATCCGTCGCTAACTGCAAAATTTATGGACATCAAACAGAACCAGGTCGACGGACATTTCGTCGCTAAACCGTCGCTTAATGTAAAATACTCCAGGGTAGCGACGGATATTACGTCGCCAATCCGTCGATACATTAAATTCCTACAGTTAGCGACGGATAGTCCGTCGCCAATCCGTCGCTTTATTGAAATGCTCCAGGTAGCGACGGTTTTTACGTCGCCACTCCGTCGCTAAACTCAGTTTCTCCAGTTAGCGACGGACTATCCGTCGCTGAGTGGTCGCCAGTCTGTCGCTAACTTCTAATTTTTGAAAAAAAAATACTGCAAACAGACTCTTTTCTGTTTATACAACACATCCAACATAATATCAAACATGCAAAATATCCATATACAAGACCATATATCCATATCCAACACGAATATCCAACGTATCCAATATCCAACACCATATATCCATATGCAAAATATCCATATCCGACACCAATATCCAACAAAATATTACCAACACAATATATCCAATATCCAACATTAAATTATCCAAACATAAAAAAAATATCCGAACATACAATGTATCCAAATATCTACAAAAATTTCGGCAGCACCTCCTTTGTATATCAGATCATCGCTTATAACCCAGCGTAGGTATACATCCAAAAATCACATAGACGAAATATGCACATACGAATTTAATGCACACCAATTATCCAAGAATAGACATCAATTATACTGAAGAGTAACCTAATATCCGTCGTTATACTGAAAATTTATCTTCAAGTGTGAGAACGGATGGCTCAGAATACACAACCCAAAATTCATTCTAGCATACATTAGTGTGAATCATCTATGTTCTGTACATATGGTGTAGTATATGATCTTATCGTATCTAGTATCTGAAGAACGTAACAGAATCAAGATGAACTCACATAATGTAATACTAAGACATCATCTACTACTATATAAGATATAGTGATAGGTTGTCGTATCATTATTGCCGAGGGATGAGGGTCGAAGGACAGTCAACTTATCTACGGCTACATAGTTTCTGCCTCGCCAGTCGAATGGCTGCAGGAACTATATATGTCCTGATCACCATGTTGTACCGTAGATTAATGCAAATGGAGCTGGAAACAAAATACAGAAACCAAAAAACAAAATACATAATCCAATCCCTGGGTTCGCCAAAAATACGAAACACAGAATCCAATCCCTGTATTTTAAGTGTGAGAACGGATGGCTCAGAAGACAACCAAACCGGAGAGGATACTCCAAGAGATACATCTGAGTAGGACGTATACTCTGAGAGATCACCCTTACAGAAATGATATCAGTAGTGGGATCGAATGTTAGAGAAGATATTATCACAGTATACGTCCTCTCCTCCACGATGGCTCTAGACCTATCTGCTCGTCCCTGCTTCCATTCTTCTTATTTGACTCTCTCAGCCACACATGATATCCAGCTCAAGTGTAGAGTAGGCGGAAAAGAAGGGGGCAGGAATAGGAGGGGGAAGCAGCACAGCCGGCGGCATGACCTGGAGAAAGTACAGAGGTTTTCTTCAACATACGTAGGAGAACTATAAGGATATATGTAAACACAACATATCATCTTGTCAAAGACCCTAAATGTGACAACCATGTTACCGCGGTGTCGGAAGACTAACATGTCATAATTTTATAAGCCGTGTGTTTTGACATAATCCTCCCAACCGGATTTCAGTTCTATGTAATAATGCGAGATTACGACACAGGAGGAAAGAGTTGGGATGATTATGTCAAAACACATGGCTTAGAAAATTATGACATGTTAATATTTCGACACCGCGGTAACATGGTTGTCACATTAAGGGTCTTTGACAAGATGACATATTGTGAAAAGATAAATCCTTATAGTTCTCCTACGTATGTTGAAGAAAACCTCTGTACTTCCTCCGGGTCATGCCGCCGGCTGTGCTGCTTCCCCCTCCTATTCCTGTCCCCTTCTTTTTCGCCTACTCTACACTTGAGCTGGATATCATGTGTGGCTGAGAGAGTCAAATAAGAAGAATGGAAGCAGGGACGAGCAGATGGGTCTAGAGCCATCGTGGAGGAGAGGACGTATACTGTGATAATATCTTCTCCAACATTCGATCCCACTACTGATATCATTTCTGTAAGGGTGGTCTCTCAGAGTATACGTCCTACCCAGATGGATCTCTCGGAGTATCCTCTCCGGTTGGTTGTCGTATCATCATTGTCGAGGGATGAGGGTCGGAGGACAGTCCACTTTATCTACGGATACATAGTTTCTGCCTCGCCAGTCGAATGGCTGCAGGGACTATGTCCTGGTCACCCATCATGGGTGTTATCTGGTAAGTATATGTAACAGAATGTAAAAGAATGTATATGTTCTTATCGTATCTAGTATCTGAAGAATGTAACAAAATACAGAAACCAAAATACAAAATATAGAAACCAAAATACAGAAACCAAAATACAAAATATAGAATCCAAAAAAGGACCCTCTGTGAGAACGGATGGCTCAGAACACAAACCAACCGGAGAGGATACTCCGAGAGATCCATCTGGAAGGGACGTATAATCTGAGAGATCACCTTTACAAGAATTATATCAGTAGTAGGATTGAGTGCTGGAGGGGATATTATCAGAGTATACGTCCTACTCAGATGGGTCTCTCACCGTTACTATTTTTTTCTGACAGCATGGTGGATGTGCTCCGTCCACAGATTCTGGCTCCGAGCCAAAACTTTGTTTCGGAGCTCAAGTGGACATCTTTGGTGTATAGCTCGAGCGAAAGGTTCCTGACAGCATGGTAGTCTCGTTTATCAAAGTATCCGTGCTCGTCCCACAACCCATGTGGGATGAGCACAGATACTTTGACAGAGGAGACCACCATGCTGTCAGGAACCTTTCCCTCGAGCTATACACCAAAGATGTCCACTTGAGCTCCGGAACAAAGTTTTGGCTCGAAGCCAGAATCTGTGGACGGAGCACATCCACCATGCTGTCAGAAAAAAAATAGTAACGGTGAGAGACCCATCTGAGTAGGACGTATACTCTGATAACATCTCCTCCAGCACTCAATCCTACTACTGATATAATTCTTGTAAAGGTGATCTCTCAGATTATACGTCCCTTCCAGATGGATCTTTCGGAGTATCCTCTCCGGTTGGTTGTCGTATTATCATTGCCGAGGGATGAGGGTCGGAGGACAGTCCACTTTATCTACGGATACATAGTTTCTGCCTCGCCAGTCGAATGGCTGCAGGAACTATGTTACCGCGGTGTCGTAGTCCAATATAATCCAGAGATTGACACAGTTCTAATTCATATATGTAGTCCAATACAAATAGTCTAAAACAAAAACAACCCAATAAAAATAGTCCAATACAAATAAGTACTAATAGCTAATGCTTGCCACGCTGCTCACGCAAACGCTCAGTGATACTTTCACGCAACCACCTCCGAAAAGCGAGATTTTTGGTACGAGGAGAGGCGTCGTCCCTTGCCAGGACTGCATCAAAAGCACTCTCGGCATTACTAGCTACCGGTGCTGGATGACTAGAACTCCCGGTCTCACTAGCAACCGGTGCCACTTCCTCCTCAACTGTAGGAGGAGCCACCTCTGTATTCACTGTTTTCTTCAAACGACGTGCCGCTCCTCGGGTCATGGGTGCCATCTGGTAAGTATATATAACAGAATGTAAAAGAATGTAACAGCTCAAATTCAAAAACCAAAATCCCCATGCCAACATGAATCATAACATATAACTTAAACCCAGACATGACATAGGATTAAACCTAATGATTTAATCATCCTTAAATCAGTAAACACAAACAGTGTACTAATTCTCAGTTTTTAGTCCAATGTAATTCAAAAGCCATCATCCCATGCCAACAAAACACTCCATACACAGAAAACAACAGATTTTTGATAAGTACTTATTTGTGTAGACAATTCATTTAAAAAAGAAAAGATGAAGTCTAAGGTCTATCACATACCCAAGTGATATAGGACCAATATTGGACTGATACTCAAACGAATGGGTCTGCTACTGCTATGGAAAGAACACTAGTAATAAACTGTGACTGAACATATAACTATAGTATGCAGGACAAAATAGTAGTAGGGGTATCATCTGACTGCACACAAGGGATGATGAGCTGGGCAGGTGCAATATGGATGCAGTAAGCCACCCCAACAATGCCCGGCCCCCTCCCCCCCTGCTGCATTTAACTGCTGCTGCTGCTGCATGCTTCTGCTGCAGCTGCTGTATTGCTGCTGCTGCTGCAATGGTATATATATATAGGCAATATGATACCATGAGATACTCTCAAGAACACATCTAAAATCTGAGAATAAATATACAAAATATTCATTCCAACAATAAATCAAACACTTGATGTGTCCAAATAGGAAGTTTCCCACATGGCGACGTGATTTAATAATACGTCGCTATTCGTCGCTCATCAGCGACGAATATTTATGCCTGTCGCAGAACGTCGCTAGCCAGCGACGTTTTGCAACATTATTTTTATGACGTCGCTATTTTCAATAAATAGCGACGTTATTGGTCGCCGTCGCTAAATGACGTCGCTAGCCAGGAGAGAGGCAGTGACGAAGGCAGCTGCCCGCCCCCTCCCACCGCCCCCTCCACACCCCCCCGCCCCCTCCCATCGCCGCCCCTCCACACCCTCCGCCCCCCGCGGCCAGCCCCCCTCCACACATACCCCCCCCCCGCACCCCGCGGCCAGCCCCCGCCCCCATCGTCCCCTCCCCCAACGCTCACTACAAGAAAATGCATGTTCAGCAACATATGCAATATGTAGCAAAAAGTTAGATTTGTGTCGCCGAAGTGCTTTTGCGACATATTTTGCTATGTCGCACACATGTCGCCGTAGCCTTGTCTGGAAAAATCTTTGGCGACATTAAATGACATATGTCGCAGAAGACAAGCACTTTTGGCGACATATCTTATTTTTGATTTAAAATAACTTTTGGCGACATGTGTCTTGTATGTCGCAGAAAGATGATACTTTGACAACATAACACATGTCGCCAAAGCCTAGTTCATTTCATTAAAAAAATACTTCCTGCAACACAATTTGATGTCGCAAAAGCTAATTTATATTTTTTATATTTATTTATTTATATTCATTATTATTTTTGCATATATTTTTCAACATAAATGTAAAAATTCTTATTTCGAAAATAAATAGAAACATTAAAATTTATATTCAAAGAACTGGAAAACAAAGAACAACAAGTTACCATAAATACAACATGATATCCAATACAATGTCTTCAAAAATCTCTTCATAGAATAATCCAATAATGTAATATTTTAACAATTTCAAATAGCCCCTTCAAAAAGAAAGGTATTGTATTCCACATACGTACTGGGTTCTTGGATGCGTATATACTACACCAAGAATTTGATAGTAAATCTCCACTCCAGATTCTAGATATCAGCAAGTGTAATAGGAGATCCCATGTTACATTGGATGCTATAATTGGTAATAAAATATCTTGACAAGCATTTGTTAATAAAAGATCTCAAGTAGAGGAAATGCCCTCCCAAAAGCCCAATCAAAGCAAGAGGATGAAGCAGGAATCATTTGGATCCTGAGTCTGGACTCCCCAGGGGAAGCGATAGCTCTCATAATTTTTCTTTTGAACTCAGGATAAGAGGTTGCCACAATGAGATTGAATTGAACCATTATGTGCAAAAATTTCTCATGAAGGTGCTTCTAGGAATGTGTCCGTCGGGAATGAATCAAGGATCCGAAGAAAGTAGCATATTCCTGCAGAAAAAAGTAAATTTCTAAATGTGTTGTAGTTGTGCATTAACAATGAAAGCTAGCAACATGTAATAAATTCATAATCAACAATTATCATGACATGAATAAGAGATCTTTGTGTTCAACTCGACTTATAAAAGTTGACTTTGGTTCACAAAACTACTTGGAGTGTTCAACCATAAATTTCAAAAGCAACCCGGTTTCTGTTAGGTCTGATATATATCACAAAGGTCAAATGCATGAAACTGGGCAATCTTCTTAATATTTTTCCAATACTTTGCAACTTGCAAGAATCAAAGACAAAGGACCCTTGCCAACATTTATGTTTACTAGTGTCACAATTTGTACAGGTTCAGTATTGGTATATGGCTATTGCTCAATCTTTTCATGTTTAAACCCCCGGTATGTCTATTTACTCTGATTAGTTAGTGGTAGTAAAATCTTATAGACAAAGGCTAGTTTATGAACAAACCTGGAACTGCCTTTTCAAGCCATTTTATTTGAAAAGTTAAAATGCGTTTGGGTTGACCATAAAGTTTTAAACATATTATGCTCCTCCCATTAAAAAATTAAGAAGCAATCTTAATTTTATCACAAAACAAGGCTAGCCTGTAGGCCATACAGAAGATTATAACATCAAAAAAACCATTAGTTTCTGACTATAAAAAAGTTTAACAATGATAAATCACAAAAATCTATAGACAAGTTCTCCAGATAGAGTACAAGATTCGAATTAACATTAACCAACTCTTACTTGGCAGTCCCATGGTTTGAGTCATCAACAACCCTCAGAGGGCGCTTCCTTTGTGGTCTGCTTTCAATCTGCAATTAAAAAAAAGGAACACGATACATCCAAAAAAAATAAAATCTTTACAAAATGTTATGTAGTAAGGTATTGAATGGGGTCGTGCAGATACCTTTATCACATTTATATTCCGAAAAGCAAAGACTGCTAAGTCTTTAAACAGAACTCTTGGACCTTCATTCAAAGTGAAGACAATACTAGTCTGTAACCATGTGACAGATTTTTTACTTAATAGACCTCTCCAAGTTTATATAAAATAAAACAGCATTGCGTATTATCATGTACCTTAAATGACCTGTCTGTTCTAGGAATTATAGGCTCCCTGGCCAGTATCAGAAATCGAGTAATGCATTTGGGATAATCCTGCCATGATTAACCATGCCATATTAGAACACAACATTAAAACCTGCTAAATCAAAACTCAAGATAATATAAGTGAATTCTTCATGTATACATGAACGTTAAAAGAATACAACTTTAAGACGTATAACTTTGGAAGGTTGCATTAAGGTAAATATAAATCGAGCTTTTTAGCAGTGCAAACCTAGCAAAATTCTTTTATTAAAGTTCAAAAAGAGCAAGTATCTCATGTATCAATAAGGAGAAAGATGCTATTTTTCTTATACATTGAAGGACTTGGACCTAGTTTATCACTTTAATGTTTTGTGCTCCATAGAGTTTGATGCTTGCTTGCTCCGCATAACAGATGCGTCAAAATATGTAAAAGTAGCTAAAACCCCTTGCTAGGCCACACTATAGAAAAACAAAAAGCAATCACTAATATAGATATCCTTGCATTTACATACTCCAAAGTATAGTTTATTCTTCAAGTGCAAGCATTCATTACTTTGCTAATGTACTTGGGTATGTATTAAGAGAGCCACTGGTCTTTCTGGAACATATTAACCTAGACTTCTGGCATTTACCAAAGATTACATATCACAGTCAATAATTGCTGATATACTGTTATATTATTTTAGTCATAGAAGAAACTCTTGGACCTCGCCTAGTGTCATAATAGGCAACCTGTGAGCATAGGTGGTGATATGTTCGTAATATGATAAGTTGTATATACAACATTGGCCGATATACTGTTATATTATTTAGTGTTGAGAGATGTTGATTAATCTAGAATTTAGACTACCAATGCTCTACCTAATTTTCCTATTTATGTACGGAGAGACCATCCCATGATGTGTACGGAAATTATGTGCAAGTCCTCTTATCCTTCTTCTTTCTTATTATTAACTATTCTGCTCAAATCAACATTCAAATTTCCATTTTTTCTAAAACTACATAAGATCACCAATGTAGGATGTATCTGCAAAGTGGGTATAGATCAAGCTCTCCTCCTTTGTAAAAAATATCGGCATGCTTCATAATGTTATTAATATTACTTGGAGGATGTTTATGTTTGCACATGCAGAAGCAAAATAATAATAATGTATTAAGCGTAGAAAGAAAACTTCATCAAGCTCTCCTCCTTTGTAAAAAATATCGGCATGCTTCATAATGTTATTAATATTACTTGGAGGCTGTTTATGTTTGCACATGCAGAAGCAAAAAAATAATAATGTATTAAGCGTAGAAAGAAAACTTCATCATTTTACTATATTTTATGGGTACTCAATTGTTTGTAGGTATGTGTTTGTAACGTCACAGTATTCAAGTATTTATGGAGATTTGTTAAGATTTGGCTCTTTTGCTTACACTATGTGACCAAATTGTATCTCATGTGACTACTAGTACAATAAGACTTCAGTCACAAAATCAAGTATACCAAAAGAGTGTCGTTTGGTGAATAAATGTACCTCTAAAAACAATCACATCTGCTCCAAGTCTCATAGTACTGGTCATAAAACCATTTCCATCTACATAATAGAATCACCACTCAGTAAAACTTTAAAATAACTTCAGTATAGTAATACAATAAAACACATACTGAATATAAAAGGATTTATATATTGTCCAATGCAAGTATTTGATTGCTTGTCTGAAAATCCAAAATACATGCATTGTGCAAGGATTATAGGTCCATTCCTCCTCCATCATATAATATTAACCCCATAACCAATCCCCCCATTAAATGCGTCAAAAATTTAGTTAATATATCAATTTCTGGTGAAGGAAAAATATATAGGTACTGACATTCATGGTAAAATCATGGAGGATTAACATACCTTGAATCAGCAGAGTAGCATATCCATTCTGTGGATTTGTGAATTTATCTACTAACAACAAATAGCCCCTTTTTGTACCTAGTCCAATACAACATTATAGAAAATACAAACGAAAAAAGTCAATAATTACAATATGGTATTTGACCTGATTAAGAACCACCAACAAAGATAAGTATTATCTAGAACAAAATAATAATGCACATACAACATAAAAGGGTAAGACTGGTAACGGATAAAACAGCTAAAAGAATTTTACATCAAGCTTCTAATATTTTTCATACAAGATCTGTAAAGATGTAACAAATGTCATAATGATAAGCTTACTTCAGTTAAATAGAAGTCCTTCTCAATCTAAATTAAGTAGCCATATTTTAACAGATCTACTACAGGGCATCGGGCAACATAGACAATTACTCACCTTTGTCCAGTCTTGGCACGTGATGATGATACAATAAACATTAGCATGGTACGAAAAATTATGATAAATCTTGGGACTCACAACATAGGATCCCTTAAAAAACTTGTACGATTGATCTAAAAGCTAAGTAGATAATGATTTACCTTCATATCATTACTTTCATAATAGACCTAATACCCCATTCATGACAGAGATAACTAAATACCATCCGTTCTCATATTATGCCAATTTATCTTACAAGTTTTTTTAAAATTCCATAATCTCATTCATAACATAGATAACTATACCAAGGCTAACAGAAAACATGTCCCATACATTTCAAACTTTAATGCAAACACAAAAGATTGTTAATTCTCCATACAACTTAGTTAGAGGCTGAGCTGGTTTATGTTTGAATTTCTTCCCACATTCCTCTACCACAGCATATAAATAATACAATCAAGCAATGAACAACTTATCAAAAAGAAAAGCAAAAAAATTGAATATGGACTATCAGCCATAAAAACAAGTTAACATGTCACAAAATTACCTCTAATGCAGTTTGTCTCCAAGAAACATAGCAATGAACAAACTCTGCCACCACCTCTACCCGCTCCAGTACCTCTCTCGGCCCTCCTAGCTCCTCTAACAGTCCCCCAGTCCTCCCAACACACACATCACCTCCTCTATCATCGCCAATAATACTCCTACCAGCCACCTTTCCATCCCTAGCAACCCTACCTGACCTTGCTCTACTAGCATATGCCCCCTGCATGCCCTGCCATTATGCCCTGATTGCTGGCAATTTCCACATACTAGTGTACTCCCCCTCTTCCAACTTTAAATGGGTTTGTGGCTTCATCGACACCTTTTTTCTTGCTTTTCTAGGTCGACCTGTAAGCCTTTTCAAAGAAGGCAGCAAAATATCTGGCTCATTAGTTCTTTCCCACGTCTCTTTGCCTGGTATAAGAAATAGTATTGGATCATATGCTCCATGTTTTTGTTGGTTTTATTTGTTGATGATAAATATTCAATGAGACATATGGTTGAGAACACCATTTCTTGGCACAACCAACTTCACCCAGGTGATCATGTGCATCTTAATATCATCATTAACTTTCTGCAGGAAGTTACATTTGTCAAATTTGGCTTACTTTTAGGTTCAAGCATATGTAATCAACAACAAGATGGATATCAAGCTCTGATAGATCGAAATCTGCAAAGAGGCCTAAGTATAACGAAAAAAACTCATGTAAGATCAAAAGCACCTTGCCAAATGTTTGTGGGAATGTTACTGAAGTATAGATATTGAGACGGTCATGTAGAAGCACTTGAAACTCCAGCATTTCCAATGATAATTACCTATACTCCAAAGTACTACAATATATAGAAATCTGATGATGCAGTTTTATTGGAAATTCGTATAAACATTACAAAAGTGTCGGCTATATAATAATGAGGTATTCCAATAACAACTTTATAATCCACATATAGGATATTAAGATTACTAATGCTGACATATTTCTATGGAACAAAAACTATCTTGCTAATAAAGAATTAAATCTTGAAAAGTCCTAGGAAGAAAATAATTTATATGCTGACATGTTTCGGGGAAAGCAATTTCAAAAACTATGCAATCTAACCTCGAAGTCAAAATTACTGCTCAAATTCGATAGATTCAAGCAAAAAATTATTAATCGGGAAAAAACTAGGGTTTTCGTGAAAGATTAAATTAAAATTAGGAAAAAATTAGGGTTTTGGAGAAGGAGTTCACCGAAGGGACTTACTGTGAGGAGGATTCGCCAAGTTATTGCTACAGCCGAACCGAAACTCTTCCCTGGTTTCTCTTCAACTCCTTCTCCGATAATGAAAATTGTGGAGCATTGGAGAGGAGAAAGGAGGGTAAACATTGGCGGTAAGGGTGGCGGAGAGGAGGTCGCGGATGCAGGCGAGGCTTCTCAGGTGACAGTAGATATGAGAGAGAGAGAGAGAAAGAGAGAGGAGAGAGCGATGGAATTTGGGAGGGATTAGAAATGTGTTTTTAGGAGTTTGGGAGGGCTTTTGGAATTTGAAAAGGGAATTTAGAATTAGGAATCTGGTAGTGTATATACCATACAAATTAATTATAGTGTCATTTTGCGACACACATGCACTTGTCGTTAAATGTATGTTGTTATTCTGCGACACGCAGGCACATGTCGCCAAATATATGATATCAATCTGCGACACACAAGCACATGTCGCCAAATATATGGTATCATTCTGCGGCATGTTGATGTCGCCATATGTTGAGAATTTTTGGCAGAATTACTATTTGATTTCCCTCTAGTAAAATTTGAGTGGATTCCGCGACATACTAAAACTTTATGTCGCCAAAACATGTAAAAAATAGCTTTTCCAGACATAAAAGATCCTATGTCGCTAAAACATGTTGCTAAAAATACAATTTCTTGTAGTGGCTGCCCGCCCCCTCGATCCACCCAAGGCCGCCCCCTCCACCCCCCCGTCCCCGCCCCCGCGCGACAGCCAGCCCCCCTCCGCAAACCCGCCCGCAACCCCGCGGCCAGCCCCCGCGCGCCCCCATCCCTCCCAACGCTTCCCTCCCCCTCCCACCGCCCCCTCCACAACCCCCGCCAACCGCCGCCCCGGCCGCAGTCGACGCCGCCCCCGGCAGCCCCGACGCCCCCGGCCCGCTGCACCCACACCACCGCACACCGCAGCGAGAGAGAGAGAGAGAGAGAAAGAGAGAGAGAGAGTAGAGAGAGAGAGAGAGAGAGGGAGAGGGAAAGGGGGAGAGGGGATTACCTTTGGGAGAGAGAGAGGAGAGGGGTTCGCCGATCACCGCCAGCGGGAGAGAGAGGAGAGGGGGTCGCCGATCGATCACCGTGGGAGAGAGAGAGAGAGAGGAGAGAGGAGTGAAATTTGGGGGGAATGAAAAAGTTCCCCCCGTCGTTTCAATTTAAGTCTGGAACGTAAATTTAGCGACGGAGTAGCGACGGATTATTCCGTCGCTAAGTAGTCAGTAAATCTCGCGCCAGAGTAGCGACGGATTATTCCGTCGCTAAGTCGTCAGTCAAATCTCGCGCCAATATTTTAGGCTTTTGCCGCCAAAATATGCGACGTTCTAGCGACGGATATAAAACCGTCGCTACTTGGCCGACGACCTATCGACGGCGTAGCGACGGATATGGACATAAAAAAATATAAAAAATTGTCCACTGCTTTCCGTCGGTAGTCCGTCACAAATCCGTCGGTGATCCGACGGTAATAGCGACGGAAAATTTCCGTCGCTAAATGGCCGTCGCTAAAGTACTGTAATTTGGTAGTGGCCATGGGACATGTCGCTTCATTACCCAAAATGTAATTTCACCAAACTTCTTACTTTTTTTTACAATTTCGGTAAAATTCTTTATCCTATATAAAAATTTCTGTTTTATTAAAGTTATTTATACCCTTAACTTTTAATCAGTTACTCTTTACAATTAAACCGGAGGTATCATACACATTACAACATCTTGATTATAACAATTTCAACAATTTCAATCATCGATATAGCACTTTTATGACCATGTGCTAATTTTTTGGTTTTGTAAATAATCTAAAGAGTAAACATCTAAACTGTCATGAGGAGTGACATCACTCCTACATTCAAATAAGTGAAATTAAATTATACAACCCCACTACTCAGGTATTTATTTTACTTCATTAAGAGTAAATCTCATCCTCGTCCTGTACAGGTCATACTGATTCTGCCACATCAAAGGAGCTATATTTGTTGATCAGTGTATCTCAATCACTTTTAAAAACTTATTTTTAACTTCCTTTGATTATCGTCTTGATCTTGACTAAACTATACGTTTCTATTTCCTTGTGAATTTGGACTTCTTTATTTTGCACCTGGCTATTGGACTATTCGAGACGTGGTCAGGTCATTGCACAACCACCAGGTTTAAACTTTCTTTGATTATCGTCTTGATCATGACTAAATTGTACGTTTCTATTTCCTTGTAAGTTCATACTTCTTCATTTCGTACTTTGTTATTGGACTATTCGGGACGTGGTCAAATTATTACACTACCACCAGGTGCATGTAGATGTTCATGACTTTTCGCAGGAGTACAGGTCGGGCTCAGATTCTTCTCTTTATCGAAGATGTCTTATCTTTTGCTGGACAGCTTGGTTATTTATTTGTTTCTCTATTTTATACTTGGTAGTAGATTTGTCTCCACCCAACTAATACTTTCCTTATATATTGATTCAGTTGGTTTAATTGAATATTATTTCCTTTAATTTTGTGGATGAGATTTAGTGTTCCCATTATAGTTTTAAAATAAACTAAATTACAGCTTACATATGTATACAGGTTATCCATATATTAGAGTAGCCTACATATATATACGACTGGCATGTTATGTATTCCTAGTCCTACGTAATCGGTATCTTTGGCACCCTGTCTGAAGGTGGTAGGGCTCGCCATCCTCCATTAGTAGTGCATATGCCACCATATTCAACTGTCCAAAGTGCTTGACCGATTCCTCAAATCCATACCTGTGCACTGGCTTGAGCATTCTCCTTGGTCTAGTGGTAGCCAAGGAATCTTTGTGGTGATGCTTTTCCTTGGGTTGTTGTTCTTGTAGGGCTTGATGAACATCTTCAGAGAAATCTCTACCTCATCTGATGCATCCTAAGATAATTCAATCTCAATTGTTTAAGATTTATTAAATTCACCACCATTCTGATCGGTCTCACTCTTTTTGTTTGAAGCCAACACTGAAAACTCATCGAATGTGACACCCCTAGTTATCAAGAACTTGTTATCCTCCAGGTAGTATAAGAGGTATCTCTTCACCTGCATATATCCAAAGAAAATGGTTTTATTGGCTCTCGGATCCAATATACCCTAAGTGACATGGTAGTAAGATTTGCATCTAAATACGTACAAAGTGTATATAGAGTCATATAATATATAATCGGTGCTTGTGATCTATTAACCAAGTACCATGCCATGTGTATAGCATCTTCCCACCATTCCTTGCTTAAACCGACATTAGAAAGCATACAACAATTGCTTTCTCAAGAAAGGTTCGGTTCATCCTCACCGCTAACCCATTTTGCTGTGACATATTTCTGACAATCCAATGTCGCACGATGCCTTATTGAGCACATAAATCTTTAAAAGTTTATAGGTATACTCAATACCATTGTCAAACCATATTGTCTTTGCCTTTCTGCCCATTCTACTCTCTATTATCGCTTTCCACTACTTGAACTTTTTAAACACTTGATCCTTGGTTTTGCTAAAATACTGCCAAATATAACGTATATAATCATCAATAAAAGTAACATAGTACCATGCTCCCTTCTTGGAAGGAATTCTACTAGGTCCTCATTCATTTGTATGCATATAGTCGAGAATACCTCATGTCTTTTGCTTGCTTATACTGAAGGTCACCCTATGCTGCTTGCTATAAACATAATGCTCACAGAAATCAATACTTGGCTTCTTCAAGTTCTTCAGTAACCCTGCTTGCTTAGTAAGGATAGACCCTTCTCACTTATATACCCAAGTCACATATGCCAAAGACGTCTGCTATCAGACGAATCAGATGTACAAACTGCTAAAGTCCCAATCATAGTGCTTCACAATAAAATATAAATATTACCATGTTGGTGACCATTCATCACCATCGAAGAACCATGAACTACTCGCAAGAATGTATTATTGTTATCATTCGAGTCAAGTATACCATAGAAATAAAATATTTTTTATGGTCGGAAACATGTCTTACATCGATTAAAATTTTCACACTTTTATCATGCATCTTCACCTTGATAACCATATTCCAACATATCAACATGCCTTGTTATTGTCTATCAACACAAAACCACATATGTTACCTTGTAGGAAGACAATTACGCCTTCCTTGGATACATACAGTAGGTGCATCGAGAATTAAGAATCCAACGGTCACTTATGTTGTCATGTGCCATCAAAAATAGACCTCGTCACTATCGGCTTATGACGTGCAGTTTCCTTAATCATCATCATCTCTCTCTCTCTCTCTCTTGCTCTTTTTTTCTTGTTCTTCTTCTTTAGATGAGAAGATTTATTTGTGTGATGTCCTTTCTCATTATAGTTGATGCTTTCTACCTTTTCAATAGGTATTTTGAACTTGGATCTTGACCTTCTGTTGGAAGATGCTATATCGTTTGTCCTTCCTCTTTTCGTCAAATCTTGGACTTAGTCTCTGTCGTTTTTGCCATTAGAAGCCAGCCTCCACATCTCATTAGACAAGAAGGTACTTGTAGCCTCTTCTACAAAAATTAAATCTTTTTTGAATCATAATATTTGAATAAGATTCTCATAACAATCGAACAAAAAAAGGATTAGCGTCATCTCCATGTACCTTCCTCCATCACCAGTCTATAGAGCAATTTTAATATATAAAGTCGGTTAGTAAGAGTCTTTGTCATATAGAGTGATTCCAACTTCAGCCAGAGCCCAGTGACAGTGGTTTCGTTAAGGACACGACATCCCTTTCCAAACACAATCGAATAGTGACACATGCCTCGAGATCCTTGTCGTTCCAATCATCATCGATCATGTCTGCTGCTTCTTGGACTTTCTTCGAAAATCCTTTTGAAGCTTTTGAGATATGAGGACATCCTTCATCTGGCTTTTCTAAAAGCCAAAATTATTCTTCCCATTAAACTTCTTAATTTCATACTTTCCATTCTTGCTTAAAGGAACCATCTCAACAATTTACCAAATTAACTTTTCTGTGTCATTTACGGATATCTTGTTAGAATCTCAAAGCTCCGATACCAATTTGGTGGGAGGAGGGTGGGGGGGGGGGGGGGGGGGGGGGGGGGGGAGAGAATAACAGAAATAAACTCAAAAAAAAATTCTATAACACCTTGGAAAAAATTCGTAACCGCAAAGAAAAGAATTTACGTGGTTCGGCCAAGATGCCTACATCCCCGGACGAGAGTAATTCAGATCCATTATGAAGAAGAAATGAATAATAATAGCTCTCTCAGCGCTTTTTTCTTTGCTCTCAAGAACTATCTACCACAAAGAAAAAAAGAAAAAAACTTTCCAAAACTTTTATGTTGAATCTATTCAACAACTTTTGCTCTCGTGTTAAACTTATTCAATAACTTTCATTAAGCATCATTGAGATGTATCAAAGAGAACATTTATGCCCCATTATATATCATGTATGTATCTATATATGGAAATCCAATCTTATGCAGGCTTACCATATATTGGAAACCAATATACGAAAATCCAATCTATTAAATGTCCAATATTTGAAAAATCAATATGTGAAAATCAATCATATATATGGTCAAAGTCAAAAATGATGATGAGCCTATATTTGTTTGACATTTTTTTCCATTAGCAAAAAACAAAAGTTAAGTCTTAGGCTGATTCGTGAAGGTGAATAGGGTAAATATCATCTCAAAGTTTTTTTTGGTTCCTCAGCATATTCCTCGCGAGTCTTTATTTTTATGTCCCACAGGAAATTGACTCCAGCACAAAAAGCTGAAAATTGAAATTCCAATCATTCATGTGTTTGGAAAGTAAAGCCAAGGAAATTGAAAGCAAAAATGAATCCTGGGTGGCGAGGAGAACCAAATTTTTTCCCTTTTTTTTTTCTTCTTTCTTTTGGAAATTAATTTTCTTTCTTTCTCATTTCCAATCATTCATGTGTTTGGAAAGTAAAGCCAAGGAAATTGAAAGTAAAAATTAATTTTATTTCTTGCTCAAAACACAGAAAATAAATGGCGTTCTTTTTCCAAGGCTCTGATTCCGTGAACCAAATATGGTCTAATTAAGAATTATTTACCCTCCAAAAGGACCAGGGAGATAAGTTTTGAGAGATACGGGCGGGTGTGCTTGAATATTTACAACAAATGAAACTCATAGATCGCTATTTTTTTATGCTATGCAGGGGGATGAAGATGATCAAGGAACATTTTTGGGGTAGATGCAAAGATGATTGTACAGCATGCTTATTTTGGTGATGTTTGCTTTGATACTACCTACACAAAGTAAAGAAGGCAGACCTTTTGTGATGTTTGTTGATGTTAACAATCATAAGCAAACAAATTTATTTGGTGCCACATTATTATATGATAAGACTGTCGAAACTTTCAAGTGGTTGTTTGACACTTTTGTGAATTGCATTAATGTATGGGCGAGCAACCTTTTGTGCAAAATATTGCAACCACCACAAACGCAGTGAAAGCGTGAATAGTTCTTCAGGGGCGTTTGGTACGCGATAATTTTTTTATTTTCGAAAAAATTTAAAATGGGAATCTATTATCACATTTGTTTGGCTTATAAAAAATTTATTTCGGAAATTATAAATATCCGGATAAATAGTTTACCCACAAAACATGGAAATTCTATCCCTTGAGAATAGGTGGATATTTTTTTTTTTGACCCGGCAAAAAAAAATTGTCTAAATTTTTTTCTTCTTTTTGATCAATTTTGATTAGTTTTGAACATTTTTTCTTTTTTGGTCGTTTTTATCGTATTTTTGTCATTTTTTGTCGTTTTTACCAATTTTTTGTCGTTTTAAGCGATTTTTTGTCGTTTTTACCCTGTCTTTTTTGTCACTTTTTGATTATTTTTTGTCGTTTTTACCCAATTTTTGTCCTTTTTGTCGCTTTTTTGTCAATTTTTGTCGTTTAAGCGATTTTTTTTTGTCGTTTTTGTAGCGCTTTTTTGTTGTTTTTACCGATTTTTGGTCTTTTTTGTCGTTTTTGTCGCTTTTTTTGGTCATTTTTACGGATTTTATATCGTTTTTTTATCATTTTTGTCGCCTTTTTTTCGCTTTTACCGATTTTTTGTCGTTTTTGTCGCTTTTTGGTTATTTTTTGTAGTTTTAACCGATTTTTTGTCCTTTTTTGTCGTTTTTATCGATATTTTTCGTTTTTGTCGTTTTTGGTTTTTTTTTTTGTCGTTTTAACCGATTTTTTTGTTATTTTTAACCGATTTTTTGTCATTTTTTATCGATTTTTTGTCGTTTTAACCGAACTTTCTGTTATTTTTTCGCGTTTTTGCCGCATTTTGATTTTTTTTGTCGTTATTACCGATTTTATGGCATTTTTTCGTGTTTGGTTATTTATCGTTTTACCCTTTTTTTATTTTTGTCGTTTATACATTTTTTGTCGTTTTTGGTCATTTTGTCGTTTTAACGATTTTTTGTCATTTTTGCGTTTTGTCGTTTTTGTTATTTGTCGTTTTTACCGATTTTTTGTCGTTTTTACCATTTTTTTCGTTTTACCGATTTTTTGTGTGTTTACCGATTTTTTATATTTGTTCATTTTTTTGTATATTATTTTTTACTTTTTCCCGGAAATATTGTATTGTCACCAAAATGGGAATGTAATTTTCCAGAAAATTAATTTTGGTATTTGATTTCCAAAAATATAGAATTTCCAGCTAATATATTCCGCATACCAAACGCCCGCTTAGGGTGTGTTTGGTAAACCGTATTTGGAGGTGGGATTGAATTTTTATGGATTTGGAGACAAATCATGGAATCCTATGTTTGGTTGGAGGGGGATTTGGATATGGAAAGTATGACAAAATCCAAAACTTGAATTTGGTTGGATTTTGGAGGAAAAAAATAATTATTCTTTAATAATTTCGTTAAATTATTTATTATTTAATAATTTTGTTAAAAATTAGTTAATCTTTAATAATTTCGTTAAAAATATTTATTTTTAATAATTTCTTTAAAAATTAGTTAATTAATAAAAAAAATAACTATTTTATTAGTATTATTAATTAATAAAAAAAGTATTATTAATAAAAAAATTAGTTAATTTTGTTATAATCATAATTAATAATTTATTAGTATTATTATAATATTAATTAATAATTTGTTAATTATTATAATCATAATTTACTAGTATTATTATATTATTATTATAATATTAATTAATAATTTATTAGTATTATTATAATATTAATTAATAATCATATCCTATGTTTAGTATTATTAATTAAAAAATTAGTTAATTAGTTAATTTTGTTATAATCATATTAATAATTTATTAGTATTATTATAATACTAATTAATAATTTGTTAATAACTATTTTATTATAATCTTAATTAATAATATTTTAATCACAATTAGAATCATATTTTATAATAATTTAATTAATAATTTACTAATCATAATAATATTAATTTATAATTACTATTTTTAAAATATTTAATTTATAGTTAACTAATCGTTAATTATTAATTATTAATCAATAATTATAATTTATAATTATTAATCGTTAATAAAAAATTATCAATTGTTAATTATTAATTATTAATTATTAATCATTAATTATAATTTATAGTTATTAATTATTAATCGTTAATTATTAATTATTAATCTTTAATTATTAATCGTTATTTATTTAAAAATTAACTAATCATTAATTATTAATTTTATAATTAATAATAACCAATCGTCAATTATTAATTACTAATCGTTAATTACTAATCGTTAATTATTAATTTTATAAATAATAATAACTATAATTAATCATAATTAATTAATAGCTTAATTATTGATCATGACTATAATTTAATTATTAATCATAAATCGAAATCCTATGTTTGGTTGGAGTTGGATTTGGAGTTGGATTTGAATCTTGAAATTCATGATTTGAATTTGGAGGATTTTTAAATCCAAATCCAAATAGTAAAATCCGGTTACCAAAATATGTCAGCTATAGATATGATTTGCTCCATTTTTTTTTTCAATACTTTGAAAGATTGGTTAAAGATGGTCGAGAGGAAGAGTCTAAAGAAGACTTTAAAAGCTAGTCAAACTTTCCCTTCATTGGCATTCCCAGTAGCCATTTTTAGCATGCAGCAAGTGTTTACACACCAAAAAGTACTTACAGCGTTTCACAATGAGTTATGTATTGTTGAGATTGGATCTGTGACTGAATATAAAATTACCCACTGAGGTTATTGAAACACTTCTGGATAAAAATAAGGCTTATTTAGTAACATGGTCTCATCTAATATGTGGTATTAGAATTTGGATTTACAGATTGTACGGTATTAGAGTTTGGATCTCATTTTTTACTGTTCATTTTATCAATTTTGAGTCGTGTGGAGACAAAAACTCTAATATCGGACAATTTGGAGACCCAAATTTTAATATCACATATTATACGAGACCCTATTACTAAATGACCCTAAAATAAATAACCTACTGGAGTTTATTGAACAACTATTGATGATAAATTATTCGGTGAGTCGGGCTCAACACGAGTCTTGATTATCTTCTACTTGATGTGTGACTGCATACAGTGGGCCAGTGGCCACCTTTCATACATAGGGGGTATCAAACTTTGATATCCCCTTTTCTATCAAAGTTTTTTCCCACTCATCACCCTCGACAATAATGAGGCCACAACTCATTACTATTTTTTCGGTAAAATTATTTGTCTTAGCATTTAAATTATGTGGGTGCATATTTTTATGTTATCTCCTGCATGAGAACATATATTGTACTTATGAATAGAACTTAGTTAATCGACACTTATGTATGCAAGAATAAATTTCGGGTAGTCTTCTTAGCCCCCATGCATGAGTAAACAAGTGGTGGTGGTGGGTGTGGGTGTGTGTGTATGGGGTGGGGGGGGGGGGGGGGGGGGGGGGGCAGGAGCAGGAGGAGGAGGAGGGGGTTGTGTTCTTTGTTTTGATACCAATTTGTGAGAATATAATTCAACTTAAAGTTAATGAATTAGAATTCTACATGAAATTTAGAATATAGAATATATTTGTAGTTTACCATCTCATATCATTTCGTTTGTATATATCCATTAAGAAGAATCATCCATACCCAACAAGCAATGAATCGCTATGTGATGTCCCATTTGTTGGGAACGAAGTGCGGAAACCGTTTCCCCAAACCAGAATGTCCTGCGAGAAAATCGAACAAAAGCACACAAACCAAAAATGCCAAACACAATCGCAGACACAAAGATTTTTGACGTGGAAAATCCTTGCGAAAAAAAACCACGGGACGATCGAAGTCCAACCCTGAAAAACCTCCACTAATGGAATAAAGAGAATACACCCTCTACAAGCTCCTCCCGATCCAACACGGATCACCACAACTCACTTGAATTTTGATTGCGGACTCAAGAACAAGAGATGCCGAAAAAATATTCGAAGCAATCTCTCCTTCACAATAGTCCTTAATCCTCTCTCTCTCAAAGATTGTAAGCACTCTTGTTTTGAGATAATTTTACAACTAGCATGCATCACCCTTTTATAAGCCCTTGGTAATCCATACATGGAAGGCCAATATATATGAAAACTTCCAATATGCATCAATCATATATTTAATGAAAATCCAATCATAATTGGCTTGCCATAATTGGAAACCCAATAATATTGAAAGCTACTATATGAAGGGTCCATCATAAATATATGATCAAAGTAAATTTGGAAATCCAATCATATATTTCTTTACCATATATGTTCCAAAATAGGATCCATGCACTCCCCGAGCTTCTCCGACACACGGATGGCGCTCGTCGCTCTCCGGGGTATTCTCCACATAGGTTGGGAACCCCACCCACTCCAATAAATCTCCCCCTTCACAACTAGGTGGAGGAACTCGTCATCCCGACGATCCGTCTGTAGTACTCAAACTTCCCCCTTGGTAGAACCTTCGTGAGCATGTCCGCTCCATTGTCATCAGTATGGACCTTCTCAAGCATCGCGCCCTTCCTCTCAACCACATCTCGTATCCAGTGATACCGAGTCTCAATGTGCTTGGACCGACTATGAAATGTTTGGTTCTTTACAAGGTGAATGGCACTCTGGCTATCGCAAAAAAAAGTATACTGCACTTGCTTCAGCTCCATTTCCTGCAACAGCTTTTTCAACCACAGCAACTTCTTGCAAGCCTCCGTCGCCGCAATGTACTCCGCCTCTGTCGTCGACAAGGCAACACACTTCTGCTACCGCGACTGCCACGATACCGTTCCTCCAGCAAACAACATCACATAGCCCGAAGTCGATCGCCTCGTGTCTATATCTCCAGCCATATCAGCGTCGGTATACCCAACCAGCTTCGGCTCGTCACCACCAAAAGAAAGTCTCCAATCAGTAGTGCCCTGAAGGTATCGTAGAATCCACTTGACCGCACTCCAATGTACCTTTTCAGGATTTGAAAGATACCTCACAAATACACAGTGATCCGACGTCGTCCGTGCATAACCATGCTCCCCCATAAATGACTCAAACTTTCTGTACCACTGCCTCGGAGCCTGCTCCAGACCATATAAGCTCTTCCTCAACCGGTAGACCAAATGTGACTTGTCCTTCTCACAGAATCCCGCTGGCTGCTCCATATATAACTCCTCCTCAAGATCACCGTGGAGGAATGCCGTCTTCACGCCCATCTGTTCGACCTCCAAGTCGAGACTGACTGCCAATGCTAGTACCATCCGAATAGACGAATGCTTGATGACAGGCGAAAAGATCTCATCATAATCTACACCTTTCCGCTGACCGTAGCCTTTAACTACTAGCCTCGCTTTGTATTGAGGGCGAGTAGCACCATCCGCCTGCTTCACTCTAAACACCCATCGATTCTTCAAAGTCTTCTTGTCCTTTGGCAACCGCACCAGCTCATAAGTGGAATTGGCGTGTAAGAAACTCATCTCCTCCTGCATAGCCTCCATCCACTCCTGTATGTGTTCGTCTTCCATAGCCTCTGCAAAACTTTCGGGCTCTCCTCCATTAGTCAATATCACATACTCACCCGGTGAATATTTCGTAGATGGTCGACGATCTCTATCGCTCCTTCTCAGTGGAGCCACTGGTGCTGGCTGTATACCAACAGCCTCCTCCTCTTCAGGAACTGCCTCCCCGGCATGCTCATCCTCCTGAGGGACACCCTGACCACCATCAGTAGGCTGATGATCAAGGTTGGGAGCAACTCCATGTACTGGCTCCCCCATAATTGGATCCTCTGCGATGTCCTCTGGAAACTGCCCGAAGCAAAATGACTCTAACTCGGGCAATTTCTCAGCCTCAGAAGGCGTCTCGGAATCCTGAGTGTTGGTCATGGTCTGATCCTCGACGAATACCACGTCCTTGCTTTTGTAGAGCTTTTTTTCCACCGGGTTGTAGAGTCTATAGCCAAACTCATCCCGACCGTAGCCGACAAAGACGTATCGCCTCGTCTTCGGCTCAAGTTTGGACCTCTCGTCCTTCGGTACTTGTACGAAGGCCTTACAACCAAACACTCGTAGCTGATTGTATAACGGCTCTTTATCGTACTATACTTTGTCAGGCACATTATCCTGCAAAGGAGCACTAGTAGATAAATTAATAACATAAGCAGCTGTAAAAAGAGCCTCACCCCAATAACTGTCCGGCAAGTTTGTTTCTGACAGCAAACACCGCACCCTCTCCATCAGTGTCCTGTTCATGCGCTCCGCTACACCATTGAGCTGAAGTATTTTGGCTGGAGTCTTCTGGTGTCGTATCCCTTGCTCTCTGCAATAAGCATCAAAGAGACCAATGTATTCGCCGCCGTTGTCGGACCGAACACACAATAACTTCTTGTCCGTCTTTCTTTCAACAGAGGCCTGAAACTCTTTGAAAGTAGGCAGCACCTGATCATTGGTCTTTAAAGCATAGACCCAAACCTTCCTGGAACAGTCATCAATAAAAGTTATAAAGTAAGAAGCACCACCAATAGATTTTACCTTCATAGGACCGCAGACATCCGAGTGAATCAACTCGAGCAACGTCGGCTTCCTTGAACTTGGATAACTTTGGAAAGATACCCTATTTTGCTTTCCAGCTAAGCAGTGCGTGCACTTCTCCAACTTTGTAGACTTGAGCCCTGGAATTACCTTCCTGTTCACCAAGTAGCTCATCCCCTTCTCGCTGATATGGCCGAGCCGCCTGTGCCATAACTCGGTAGACGCATCACTGACTGCGTTCACCTCCTGTGCCCCCTTTGCGCTCCCCTCCATATAGTAGAGACCAGAATTCTTGCTTCCTCTGGCAATCACCATCGAACCTCAGGAAAGCTTCCACTGACTATTCCCGAAGAGACTGAAGAATCCCTCATCATCCAATCTTCCAACTGACACCAGGTTGAAATGGATATCAAGGATATGACGAACATCTTTGAGAACAAGAACTGCACCCATCTTCGTCCTCAAATGTACATCTCCAATGGCAACCACCTTTGACACAACTACATTGCCCATCTTCAACACTCCACAGTCGTCTGTCGTGTAAGTAGAAAATAGTGCCCTGTTATGAGATACATGTGCAGAAGTCCCTGAGTCCACCAGCCAAGAATTGTCATCGCAGGCGAGGTTTGTGATAACCTCATCACCTACGACGATCACATCGCCTCCATGTATCGAGGCCACCGCTGTAGTGTTCTCATCTTGCTTCCCCTCGTCGCCCTTCTTCTCTCTCTTCCAAGCGAAACAGTTCCGCTTGATGTGGCCCTTCTTGTCACAGTAGTAACACTCTGAGTCCTCATACCGACCCTTGGCCTTCCCCTGCTCTTGTCTCTGCCACCACCTGGACCCCTACTTCTGCCCCTTCCGTGGCTCTCTGAAACCAATGTCTCTGAGTGGTGGGATGTGGATGAAGTACCCTGAGAACATCTCCGTACCTCTTTATTCAGCACCCCGCTCTTGGCAAAATCCAGACTGACCACGCCTTCTGGAGCAGAAGTGATCATAAATACTCGAACGGTCTTCCACGAGTCTGGCAATGTACACAGCAGCCATAGTCCTTGAACCTCGTCATCGAACTTGACTCCCATCGAGGATAGCTGGTCAACCACGCCCTGGAAATCACTCAAGTGATCTGTAATAGACGCCCCATCTTTATACCGTAGACCCATCATCATCCGGATCAGGAACAGTTTGTTTACCTCGATCTTTTTTTGCGTACAAAGATTCCAGCTTCTTCTACAACGTCTTCGTGTGCTCAATATTGGCAACATGGTTGTACACATTCTCGTCAACGAACTGCCGCATGTACCCACACACTTGTATATGCTCGAAGTTCCAGTCCTTATCGGATTTGTCACTGGGCTTCTCGGATACAAATACTGGAAGATGCAGCTTCTTGACGAACAACAAATCCTTCATCTTGCTCCACCAATAATGGTAGTTGGTGCCGTTCAGGTTCACCATGCGCACCGGCTTCGCGTCCATCTCTGCTTCCTGGTTTGACTGTCAACTCCTGACACTTCTTTGAACCCAAAGCTCTGATACCACTCTGTTGGGAACCAAGTACGAAAACCGTTCTTCCAAACCAGAAAGTCCTGCGAGAGAACCGAGCAAAAGCACACAAACCAAAAATGCCAAACACAATCGCAGACACAATAATTTTTGACGTGGAAAACCCTTGCAGAAAAAACCACGGGACGATCGGAGTCCAACCCTGAAGAACCTCCACTAATGGAATAAAGAGAATACACCCTCTACAAGCTCCTCCCAATCCAACACGGATCACCACAACTCACTTGAAAGAAAAAAAATTTGATTGCGGACTCCGAAGAACAAGAGATGCCAAAAAATTATTCGAAGCAATCTCTTCTTCGCAATAGTCCTTAATCCTCTATCTCTCTCTCTCAAAGACTGTAAGCACTCTTATTTTGAGATGATTTTACAACTAGCATGCATCACCCTTTTATAAGCCCTTGGTAATCCATACATGGAAGGCCAATATATATGGAAACTTCCAATATGCATCAATCATATATTTAATGGAAATCCAATCATAATTGGAAACTCAATAATATGGAAAGCTACTATATGAAGGGTCCAATCATAAATATATGATCAAAGTAAATATGGAAATCCAATCATATATTTTCTTACCATATATGTTCCAAAATAGGATCCATGCACTCCCCGAGCTTCTCCGACACACGGATGGCGCTCGTCGCTCCCCGGGGTATTCTCCACATAGGTTGGGAACCCCACCCACTCCAACACCATTTACAGATTACGGCAAACCAAGTACGTAACTAACATCACAGGCTACTCGACATACTAATACACCAATACCCATATTTATGATTATTGTATGTAAGGTTCTAAGATAGGTTTAGCACGGATCATCAACTACAATATATACTTAATAATTCATGGAAAAAAGTCATTCTAAAGATATCAATATAAAATTGCAATATTCTACACCACTTACAAAATACTTATTACTAAACATGTACAAACACTAATGTACCTTTGCTGATGAATATTAGAAGTTCAATATCCCACATGATCACCTTTATTTTCAGCATTCATTCTTGTTATTTTCGAAACAGATCTTTTGATAGAAAATGGAAATCTCGAACTCTTATTTCCAGAGAGACGAAAAATTTGTTCTCCTAAAAGAAAGATGAATACTCGTTCTCAACCGAAGTTGATGCAACAAGTTGAATGATTTCTCTCAACCGAAGTTGATGCAACGATATGAATAATCGCTCTCAACCGGAGTCGATGCAACGACTTTATTGGGGTGATGAAGATCGTTGCTGCTCAAAGCAAGATTCGTCCTATTGCGATCTGCTCCTAGGAACCATCAAGTTTAAAAGAACTTCTGGAACGCTCGCTGTCACCACCTTTCAAGAACTCGAAGAACTCCTTAGGACTTCAATGGCGGCGGCAGCACTACTCTCTTTGTCTCTTTATTTTGGCGTAAGTTCTTAATGAAGGCACGAAGAGAGTATTTATAGAGAAGGACCGAAACCCTAATCCTAATCCTGGCCGTAACTGACAGCAAAAAGATAGGAGCGAATAATGGAAAGATTTGAATGAATTAAATTCAAATCCCACAAAAATTGGATCTGATCAATTAATTCAATCTTTCTATAACCGCTCAAATCATCCGATCAGCCACATCATACGCCACCTATGCCCCATAGCCACTCAGCCCGTCAACCTGCGCGCGTAGCTGCGAAGCCCACTGTAGCCCGCGGCACCACGCACCTGCGCCACAGCCCCGTAGTCCTGCGGCACCTACGTGCCCAGCGCCGCAGCACCTGCGCGCCTGCTGCGCCTGCGCTGCGACTCGCGCACGAGCGCATAACCTGCGCACAATATGCCGATGCTGACGTGCTAAGTGTAAAGTGTACCAACAAAATGTCACTTTACGCCCTTGAGCCCGAGCCCGAGTCCGAGTCTGAGTCGCTAAGCCCCTTCGTGGCTTAGCTCCATAAGGGAATTATCCCATGAGCATGACAAAAAGCATTAATGCTTCTTTGTTGGTTTAGCCTTCTTTCCACTAGAAAAATGCCCCCATGGCACCCATGTGCCTCTCCACTCTTCATGTGATCTCTCAATACAAGCAAAGCTTTATATAGAGATACCATACATTTAGTTTTTCCAATGTGGGACTATTTTTCTAGAGCGGGAGCGAGCGGTAAGAGAATGTCTTACGAGTTATGTCATTAGATTTAGATTTACCTTATAATTGATCTTGCATGAATCGAACTTATATTCGATGTTGCGAGACGGACAAGTTGAAAATTTGGTTAGTGAATTCCTACTCGATAGGAATCGAACGTAAGACGCATCGTAAAGACCTTCGTGTCAAAGCGATTGTTGCCTTTGAGCATCGTCAACTCGAATTGAACTTTTGTGTCGGATAGATTGCGGCCTTTGTGTTATGTCAATTTAAAGTTACACCGAGAGAATCTAAGCACGGTGTCTTAGTAAGTCACTTAGTGGACATAGCCCTAAGAGTTGATGCATTTATAAGTCAATAAAAGAAATCGTATCGAGATAAGTTGTATAGCCAGACTTCAGAAATAGTTGGGCGATGACTTCGAACGCAAGGCGTTGGGAAGGATTGTTGCAAACGGATGCGCGACGGCTCGACCCAACGCATAGAATTGATAGTCCATACGAAACATACGAAATGAGAAAAGTAATTTTGAATCGCGTCGGGTGCAGTGACTTTATTAAATGAATCACGTATGTATCGAATATATATGCGATAAAATTTTGAGAACATGTTCTAAAGATAAGTCCAATAAGGAGTACGAGATGGCAAGCATAGGATTGAAATTACCTGTCAGCTTTGTTCCAATTCTCTACCACTGGACTTGGCTGAAATACACATATTTTTAGGATGCCTTGAATAGGTGTACGATCCAAACCAAGTTGTATACTGAATTCAAATTGAGCTGCAGGAAAGACTGAAATTAATGAAAGCTTGCACGAGCGTTTGAAACGAAACAATGATAGTTGGGCGAGATCGTAAAATAATCTAGAAAATACTTGAACTGAGTGTTGGTTTCGGTTCGAGGATGAACCTTATTTTGAGTGGTATATTATGTAATGCCCCGCTTCGCAAGGTGCATTATATTGAGTCGTTGACTCGAAGAGTCGCGTTGTCCCGAACATGCATCGATGCGAATCGATACAAGAGTTACGTTAACCCGAGGAACGCATCGAGTAAGATCGATGCAAGTGTTAAGTTGGCCCGAGAGAAAGCATTGAGTCGGCTCGAAGATTCTAAGAAATCGAATCGACGCAAGGCATTAGTCTGATTCAGACAAGTATGGATTTTAGTTGGTTTCGTGTGCAGGCTATACATTTACGCTGAAATATAAGAGGTCGACATTTTATCTTATTTAAAATATTGTCCGCAAAACCAAATTGTCGTCTTGCTACGGACTGAAGTATAGGCACGGTAGGCCAAATCGCTTGGATAATTCAACGTAGCGCAAAGTGGTCGAATGGCCAAGTCAGAAGAGTTGGCCGCGTAACAAGTTATAAAATTGAGCCGCATCAGTTCTGCGAAACGACAAGGCGTATCGACTTAAGGTGGGGCAACTTTGACTTCTTTTTCTGACTCCTTCATACCTAAGTAAAATATATCGTTGTATGCTAAGTTAACCTATCGAGATCACGAGCGTGACTTGATCGAGAGATGAACATAGTACGTGTAGAACACTAGATAGAACAATTGAAATGAAACGTACATCAAACGTACGAGTCGCTGTGGAACATTGAATATCACAAAGGCGAGCGCCTCGGTGTGCAAGCCATAAAAATATGGAATAACTGTATCGACAAGTGCCTCAACGCATAAGTCATTCCGTGCCCTCGTGCACGAGTTAGTATGCTAGAACATTGAAAGACTACATCGGTGCGAGTGCCTTAGTGCACGAGCTATAAAATATTGAATACCCTATCGAGACGTGCCTCAGTTGTACGAGTCGAATGGAAGGAACATACATTGAACACTAAGGCATAGAACATAGAATTATGGTATCGAGGTATGCATCGCATGTACGACTCGAAGAATAAAGAACAATCGTGTCGAAGCGTGAGTATGTGCACGAGAAGCATAAAATATAGCTTCGTTGCGAAGAGAACAGTTGTGGCATAAATGTGACGGAACTGTCAGATATGACATGATGCCTCGAAAATGTTCGAAACCTCGGGTCATTCGGTTGACGAACATTGAGTTGGGGCATGATGCCATTGAATATTGAAACAAAGTATTGAATGTGAGAACATAGAAAGTTAATGTGAAAAATACGAAATGATACGAAGTCTGAGTCACGGACTCAAGATATGTTTGGTTATTTGAATAAGACGCATATTGCATGTTCGAATGGACTTGAAAAATGACTTGGAGATAATCTTCCGTGCACGGGTGTTCCCTCGAACGGGTTTACGCCGGGGCGTTGGGACCATTTGGCCTAGGAGGAACGTTAAACTTTACTGGGCATACATCTCTAAGAGGACTAGCGACCAGTTATTGATATGAATTCTATACTGATTGGTATGCAATGGTAAGCCTCTGGTTATTAGGATAGCAACCCATCCCGTGAGACGCTGGGCTACCCAAATTGAAAAAAAAGAAAAAGAGAAACACATTTAGTCCATTCTGGTACGGATATGCCAATGACCATCATATAGTTAAGGAATGGTGGGCCGAAAGTGCAGGAACAGAGAGCGCCTGCACAGAGCACTTATAACATGACAGGGAAGGAATGAGGCACATTTACCTTGTGTCGGTGCAAGGGCGAGTGTGTCAGTATTTGGTAAGAAGTCACAAAATAACACGAGATTGCTATTGGCTGCCTGCTTGCTTATATGAATCGAAATAACATGCTTGGCATGATAACGTGCTTTACTATTTTGAACATGCCATGAAATCGATCCTAAGGAGAACATAAAAAGATAACTAAATTGTATGTTGTATGAATCAATACATTACTAAATGTCGGTTTAGTTAAGTGGGTCTTTGATCAGTACATCGAAGATGAAAGTACTAATCCTCCACTAGTTTGCTTGCAGGTTCAAGGAATGGTCTGCTCGCGACGGAGCTTCGCTTGATCGTACTGAGACATAGAATATCGTAGCGTTTGAAGCGTGTGATCGTATTGACGCTCGGACTTGCAACAGAATTGATGCGGTCGAGATATAAAAGGCATGATGTATGGAACGGTAAAATCCTTTGTGGACAAGAGAGAACTTGAGTGTTGTAGAAAATCTGGCGAATCCAGTTGGGCTATTGAAAGCCTTTGTAACCTCAGTTCTTATATTGAATAAAAAAAATTATTTTGTATACTCTGTTTTCTTCTGTTGTTAATATCAAATCAAAGATAACCATTTGAGAACTTGTCATCTTGCCTTGTACGAGTGCAACTCCAGACTCGTATGGGATCACGCCCCAGCGAGGACGATGATTTGGATAAATCGATGCAAGGACGAGCAATTTTTTGGGTCAGGGTGTGACACCATTGAAGAGGTCATTTGATACCACCGATACAGTCTCCTAGTTGTCACTGTATATCAGTACCACCGGTATCTGTGCACCAACCATTGGAAGATCATACATGAGCTCCCGAAGCCATTCTACTTCATCCCCTGCAGTTGCAATGCATAGAATTCAGATTCCATAGAAGAATGAGACAATATAGTCTGCTTCTTCGACTTCCACGATATAGCAGCTCTATCCATGGAGAAAACATATCCTCTTGTAGACCTTTCACTCTCTACTTCTGAGCACCAGCTTGCATCACTGAAGCCCTCCACTACTTTTAGATCTCCGCAGTAGTACAGTGCATACTTCTGAGTCCTTTTGAGGCATCTCATGACCCTCTTCACAGCTTTTCAGTGCTCCATTCCTGGATTGCTCGTGAACCGACTCAGCATACCTACGATAAAAGCTATATCAGGCCTTGTGGCAGTAGTCACATACATCAAACTCCCAATAACGCTTGAATACTCCAACTGTCTGACGCTTTCCCTTGGAATTAGCTTCAGTTTCTTGTCACACCTATAAGGCATATCGATCCCTGGAAGATCCTGATACCCATAGCGTGTGAGCATTTTCTCAAAGTAATGAGACTGTGACAATGCCACTCCAGTTTCCGTCCGAATGATCTTTGTCCCGAGGATAACATCAGCTTTCCATAAGTCCTTCATATTGAACTTAGATAAGAGGAACTTCTTTGTCTCCGTGACACTTACTAGATCTGTACCCAAGATCAGCATGTCATCCACGTAGAGACAAATGACAACTCCTCTCCCGTCAGCGAATTTTGTATACAAACACTTGTCCGTCTCGCTGACTCTGTAGCCGTTTGATCTTATAACTTTATCAAACTTCTCATGTCACATCTTGAAAGCTTGTTTCAGACCATACAGAGATTTTACCAACTTACAGACTTTGTCTTTAAGGCCCTTGACGATGAATCCTTCTGGTCGTTGCATGTAAATCTCTTTGGTTAATTTACCATTCAGAAAAGCAGTCTTAACATCCATCTGATGGGTTATAACTTATGTAGTGTGCTCAGAGAAATCACCATCCTGATGGTCGTCATCCGAGCTACTGGAGCATATGTATCAAAATAATCTATCCCATGTTTCTGAGAAAACCCCTTGGCTACTAACCTTGTCTTGAATTTGTCAAAAGTTCCATCGGCCTTCATCTTCTTTTTGAAGATCCATTTACATCTGATTGGTTTTGCTCAGCAGATCAACCAACACCCACGTGTTGTTGGAGGTTATCGAGTCATACTCATCATTAATAGCCTCCTTCCAGAATATAGCATCTCTGGTCTTCATTGCCTCATCATAGGTAAACAGATCTGCTTTCACATGATATGCGACAAAATTCTCTCCGAAGTCCTTCTGTCTCCTTACTCGCTTAGATACAGGTTCTGCGAGTTCTGGTTCAATAGTTGTTCTTGCAGCAACAACATCTTCTTAGACTACCTCTTCGCAAGGAACTTGAGCCTCCTGCGCACTCATATTATTCTTCGGAATGTCCACGAGAAAAATATTTTTATGTCTTGCAAGTTTATCTTCAAAGAATTCTACGTCGCAAGATTCAATGATATGATTTGACTCAATATCAAGGAACCTTCGAGCATCACTCTTATCAGCATAACCCAGGAATATAGTCTTCGTAGTCCTTATTCCTAGCTTCTGAATCTTCAAATCTGGAAGCTTCACGTACACTAGACACCCCCACACTCGAATGACTTTCAAGTTGGGTCTGACCTTGAACTAGAGTTCATGAGAAGTGACTTTCGAAGTAGCATACGGCACTCTGTTTAATAGGAATGTAGCCGTAAGCACTGCTTCACCCTATAAGCAATTTGGAAGACCCACAGTCAATATAATAGAGTTCATCATCTCTATTAACGTTCTATTCTTCCTTTCTGCAACACCATTTGATTGAGGGAAGTATGGAGTAGTTGTCTCGTTGACAATTTTATGTTCTCTGCAGAACGATGCGAATTCATGAGACCTATACAAGCCACCTCGATTATTTCTGAGTCTCTTGAATTGTTGTCCGGTTTGATGCTCGGCTTCAGCCTTGAAGTCCTTAAACTTCTCAAACACTTCATCTTTAGACTTGAGCAGATAAATGAACGCATACTTTGAGAAGTCGTCGATGAAAGTAATAAAATACTTTATTTCGTCCTTTGTGGAGAACTGTTTGAAGTTACAGATATCTGAGTGCACCTACTCCAGAAAATCTATACTTGAACGGTTTTCTTGTGATCTTTGTCTGCGCACAGAACTTACACTTCTCCAACTCCTTACCCCCATATTTGGAGATAAGCCCTAGACTAGACATCTTATTTATTCTTTTATAATCAACATGTCCTAGTCTATTATGGCACAACTCAAGAGACTAACCAGAATGAGAGACTGCATTCACTATCTCCATTGGAGTTACAAGTTAAAGTTTGAACATCCCTTCGGTGCAAAAAGCCTTCCCGAAGTATGTTCATTTATAGGACATAACAACTTGACTAGCGTTAATGTCCATCCTCAAGCCTGCGTTACAGAGCAGACTTTCCGAGACCAGCTATGGCCGGTACATGCTTCACATTCTAAAGCGTCAGCGACTTTTCCGAATTCGAATTCAGTTGTAATACCACCGTCCCGATCCCATATACTTCAGCTTGTGTCTGGTTCACCACCATAACCTTCTCAGAGACAGGTTGGTACATGGTGAACCACTCCTTCTTTGAGAAAACATGACACAAGGCCCCAGTGTCTATCCACCAGTCCGTGTCAATCCCAACAGAGTCAACCTGTGCGATCATAGAACCAAAGTTAGCCTCACCTTGCTCCTTTTCTTTTGGTTTTTCTTTGTAATTTCTCTTCCAGAGGCGTTTCTTGCCATAGTTGAAACAAGTTCCAGGTTCTTTGGACTTGGGCTTGAACTGAGCCGACTTCACCTTCAGATGGTGAACGCCTTTATACTTTTGGTAGGAAGCCTTCTGCTTCCCTTTGGAATTTTCTCCTTGTACCATGTTCGCCACAGTCATCTGCTTGGACAAGGTGTCCACTTTGAGTTGAGCCCTCAACTCATATTCAATATGTATCCAGTGTAAGAGGCATTCCAGATCCACTTCCATCTTTTTGCGGTGCATGTCCAAGATAAAGTTGCTCCACCCAGGTGGGAGCCTGGTGACAATATCCCCGACAAAAAAAGCATCGACCAAGGGCACGCCGTCATCCATCAGCTTCTGACGTAACTTGAGGAACTCCTTGACTTGAGGCTACATAGTTTTATTGTCCTCAAACCGTATCCTCCAAACCTTTTCGGTCACGTGGATCTTGTTTCTGTTCTCATCTGCCTTGTAGAGAATCTCTACAGACTCTCAGACGTCCTTCGTATTGACCGTCTTACTGTGTGACTCTGCCAGAGAGTCCTCCATGGAGTTCTGGATTAACAACTTGCAGAGGTTGTTATCCCATCTCCACTTCGACTGCAAAGCCGTGGCTTCAGCAATCCTTCGAACATTTTTACCCTCTAGAATCAAAGGCTCAGGATCTGTCAACACATAATCGACGCTCATGAGTTGAAGATTAAGGTTGACATTTCTCTTCCAAACGTTGAAATGCTCCCCGTCAAACTTCTCAAGTTTAAAACTTGTATCGAGAAGTTGGGCACGGTTGTTCTCCATCAGATCTGACTCTTGCTTTGAGATTGTTATTCCCGAAATAGATTTTAGCCGAAGTTGATGCAACAAAATGAGTGATTGCTCTCAACCGGAGTTGATGCAACGATATGTGAATAATCGCTCTCAACCGGAGTTAATATAATGACTTTGCTCAGGTGATAAAGATCACCGTTGCTCAAAGCAATATTCATCCTATTGCGATCTGCTCTCAGGAACCATCAAGTTTGAAAGAACTTCTGGAACGCTCGTTGTCACCTCCTTTCACGAATTCGAAGAACTCCTTAGGACTTCAATGGCGGCGGCAACACTTCTCTCTTCGTCTCTTTATTTTAGCATAAGTCTATAATGAAGGCACAAAGAGAGTATTTATAGAGAAGGGTCGAAACCCTAATCCTAATCCTGGTCGTAACTAATAGCGAAAAGATAGGAGCGAATAATGGAAATATTTGAAGGGTTAATTAGTTGTACCCCCCTATGGTTTGTACGTATTTTGGTAATTGTCCCCGTTGTTTCAAAAAAAGAACACCCCCTGGCTGCTTAATTTTTCACTCATTTTCTTCTATGCACCAAGGGGGTACAACTAATTAACTTTATAAATCAGGGGGGTGTTCTTTATTTTTAAAACAACATGGACAATTACCAAAATACGCACAAACCATAGGGAGGTACAACTAATTAACCCATATTTGAATGAATTAAATTAAAATTCCATAAAGATTGGATCTGATCAATTAACTCAATATTTTTATAACCGCTCAAATCTTTCAATCAGCCACATCATACGCCACCTGCGCTCCATAGCCACTCAGTTCGTCAACCTGTGTGCGTAGTTGTCACTCCCGTTTCCCATTATACGTATTTTCGTATGCGTATACGAGATTTCTGGCATTTATTAGGTAGACCGTAGTTAGACTTGTTTTGCTTAGCCTAGTCTTGGTTTAATCTTGACTTGGTTTATTTGATTGGTTTGGTTCAATTTGACTTGGTTTGGCTTGGTTTGAGATGGAGAGGGTTGATATATAAACCAACTCCTTCTTTCTCCTCCATTTATTTCTCATAACTTATCCATCTTCTTTATTTACTCTCTCCACCTACACCTAAGAGCTCTAGGCAAGTGCAACTTGCTTTATGATGGATCTTGGATTTTATTGTTCCATTGTCTTCCTCTCATAGTTCTAAGCCTCTTTAGAACTTGTCATTTTTGGTTTTGATGGATAGATTTTTGTAGATCTAAGTTTTGATCTTTCTCATGATTTTCCTGGTTTTGATCTATAAAAACTTGGTATTTTCGAAAACTAATTGTTCCATGTTTTAGGAAATTTCATTCTACCTAATTTTGACCTTTGAAAAGTTGGATTTGGACTTGTTTTGACCAAGTTATGGACTTTTGAAGCCATGGGTTCAAACCACGAATTTTCTTGCTGTTTGGAGAAGACAGTGAGCAGTGTGCGCAAGCTTTTTAGCTTACGCCACTAAGTCGTGCGATCTCTTTAGCTCTGGCGCAACCCGGGGAGCCCAGTGCTCTTTAGCCTGGCGCAGTCCAGCCTTGCTCAGGCAGGCGCAACCTAGTCTCGCCCAGCCCCTTGGGCCTTGGCGCGACTTAGCTAGGCGCAGTTTGACCTGTGCTCTGGCGCAACCTAGCCTTGTGCAGTCTAGTGCCTGGCGTAACCTAGCCTCGTGCAGTCTAGCACCTGGCGCAACCTGACTTGGCCTGACTTGTTCTGGCGCAACCCAGCCTGTCTTGACCCGACTTGCCTTGGCGCAACTCATTGCCCTGGCGCAACTTGACCCGACCTTGTGCATTCTAGTGCCTGGCACCCCAGTGCCTTGGCGCAACCTAATGTTTGGGTGCAACCTGTAGCCTTGGCACCCCTAGTGCCTAGCGCAACCTATTACCCTGGCGCAACTTGGCTAATGCCACTTATTGGCCATGGTACCCCTTGCATGATCTGTCGTTTAATTATTTGTTTTATGCTAATTGCTTATCCTTGTACTTGACCTAACTTACGACTATCCGATTTGATGATTGTGAATTCTTGGGCTTGACTTGTCTTAATCTAAAGCATGATCATGACATGACCACACGAACACGATAAGTAACATGACATGATAATTCTTGATAGTGAACCATCGTGGTGCACTCTTGACAAGTAACTTGACATGATAATTCTTGATAGTGACCCGTCGTGGTGCACTCTAGACAAATAACTAGACATGATAATTCTTGATGGTGATCCATTATGACGCACTCTTGACTTGATAAGTAAACCTAACATGATAATCTCGATATGCTGTTGTGATGGCTATCTTGACTTGCTAAGTAACTATTGTCTAGACACCATGGGTGTTTGTGCTTGTATAAGTTACATGTCTCATTTTGCATCATGTCTAGGATATGAATTCCTGATTTCCACGGTCAGAGATTCATACTGAATCTGACTAGGATAATGACTAGATTGATCAAGTAGTCCATGAACAGGTTTCCTAGCTACAGGCAGTCCCGTTATATGGGCGATCTAATTGGACTTGTAGCCTGCCGTCGAGTAGGGCACATTTCCAGCACACTGTCATGTGTTGCACCTCTAAGTCACCTAATCCAACTCTCTCAACTTGTGACCGGATAACCTGGATTAAGACTACAGGGCTTGTGGCTGTTGAAACATCTCGATGCATTTTGTTAGTAACTAGGCTTGTGATAACCCTAGTTAGTTAAAGTATCAAGCCGTATTCATTGCTTTACCGTGATTGATGGATGGAGTCTTGTCTAGTCTTGCCTAGATCCAGTACATGTCTATCTCAGGACATGCTTGTGTATGTTTTACTTTATCGATAATTGGTTAAAGACTAAGTTCTGTTCAGGTGAAGGGTTACAACCCTGGTCCTTGTTTGGTTTACGGGTTGTAACTTGGTTACCGGAACAGTCCTTTAGTCATCTTATCGTTTATCACCTTGTTTTCCCTAACTCATGTCTTTTGTTATTTTATTTACGTCCTTATGTGCTAATATGCTGGTTTTTAGTTCCTAAGTAAAGCCTTCCTTGTGGCACTTGCTCTTTCTGGGGTCTGACCCAGCTGGTTTTGTATGGCCATATTTCGGAGTAGCTCCCGAGGATCTCCCTGCCTTCCATCCAGATGGTGAACACTAGGCACAACCCTGGCAACGAGTGGATTTTATTTTGCTCTCCAACTCTATTATAAATTATTCTTTTAAGGCGTTTAGCCGCCGAGCAAGTGTTAGCTCGTGTTGAATACTTTACTTATTGTCAGCCTACAGGCTGTAACATGATTAACAAATCCTAGGGATGATCATGTATGACTGAAACTCTTGCTAGTCCTCGTATTTTGTACGACTAGCTTCATGATCATCTGTATATGAAATGTATGAGACGCCTTACTATTGATTATCTGATGGTCTAACATCTTGTAACTATTATTACTTGCTTGAGATTGAGATACTAGGCTTGTTCTTGACCATAAGAGACTGATGGCTTGTAGATAAACCCTCACACATCTAGACAGCCGTGACCGTATATCGAGGTGGATTACACTTTTATATATGTAGCTGGCTGTGTCTGCCCCGCTCTCTAGTATTCTGGTTCTGGGATGTGACACGGTTTAAATGGTGGCCCATGCAGGTTTTATAAATCAAGATATGTGAGGGTTTCACTGAATAGATGTCTCAATCAGCACTCGACCTTGATCTCTACTCGTGTCTTCAAATCTTTCTGAAATCTTGACTTGATCACATATTTATATCATCGATCTATCATGGTCCTTCCTTATTGTTCCCCGTGTCGTTTCTTCAGTGGCATTATTCCTGGTCCTACCGATCAGCATGGCGGAGCACCTCCAGTGGACCAACAGCGACCTGGAGACCAAGCCCAGCACTCTGGAGCGGCCTCCCGAGTCATGCATTCCCGGGATCCAGAGCCCCCAGTTCAGCCAGTTCAGCCTGCAGAGCCTGATAATGGAACCCTGGTGGGACTCATCATGGAATTGCTTGCATCTCAAGATCGTCGGGGCGATGCCCTGCACCAAACAGTACAAGATACTATGGACAGAGTTAGTTATAAAGGAAACAACGCAGCCAACAGCTTTAAGCGTTTGAACCCCTCTTTCTTTGACGGTACTGAAGATGCTATTGCTGCTGATACATGGCTTCAGGACACAGAGGTTATCCTGGAGGCAGCTAGGATTCCTGAGGATGAGAAGGTGGCCGTTGTGCGCCTACAATTATTGGACTTAGATCGCAGCTGGTGGGCGATACTAGCAGTTGGATTACCGACGCCTGTCTCATGGACGGTATTCAGCAACAAGTTCCAGACCAAGTACTTCGATGCAGTAGCTCGGTATGATCTGCAGACGAGATTCACTAATCTAAAGAAGATGGAGAGGACGGTCGATGGATATGCGGCCGAGTTTTTTAGACTCAGTCGATTTACTTCTACCTTGGTGGCAACTGAATTGGATCGAGCCCAGCGATTCAAGCAGGGGTTCCACCTAGAGATCATTATATCAGTGGAGCAGTTTGAGCACCAGACGTTTGATGCCGTCTTGCGAGCAGCGAAGAGACATGAGTATACCTCGCAGAGGATCGTGGACAGAACCGGAAGCAGGAAGAGGTCCCATAGGCAGATGAGTCTGTCCTCAGCACCAGCCCCGGTAGCTAGGGCTTTGACTATTGGAGTTCTCCGAAGGGCGAATTCGGTTTCGTCGATTCAGTACTCGATACCGACGTCCCCTCAGTAACAGAAGCAGAAGCAGTCTTCCATAATGGGTTGTACTCATTGTGGAAAGCTAGGACATGTAGTATTAGAGTGTCGCAGACCACAGAGATTGTGTTTGGCTTGTGGGGCACCAGATCACAAGATAGGGTCCTGTCCGAATAAAGCAAGTTCATCATCGTCGAACCTAACTAGTCCATCAGTTAAGGGCCAGCCCCAGCACCAGTACAGCAGCAGTACCAGCCTCCGTGGCCATTGCCGCCTCAGGCACAAGCCTTCCAGCAGCAGAGACCCCAGCAGTATGTCCCGACCCAAGCTTAGATGCAGAACAGGCAGAGAGGTTTCCAGCAGAATGTCTTCCTTATTCCTTATGCCTTTTAATTCCTTGCTTGTATGATGATTGCTTGATTGGCTGCTAGTCATAGATTGCTCGTGATTAGTATAGCCGACATCTCTAGTCTCTTGATTAAATTTTGAGGACATAATTCTTTTAAGGTGGGTAGAGTTCTCACTCCCGTTTCCCTTTATACGTATTTTCGTATACGTATACGAGATTTCTGGCATTTATCAGGTGGACAGTAGTTAGACTTGTTTTGCTTAGCCTAGTCTTTGTTTAATCTTGACTTGGTTTATTTGATTGGTTTGGTTCAATTTGACTTGGTTTGGCTTGGTTTGAGATGGTGAGGGTTGATATATAAACCAACTCCTTCTCTCTCCTCCATTTATTTCTCAGAACTTCTCCATCTTCTTTATTTACTCTCTCCACCTACACCCAAGAGCTCTAGGCAAGTACAACTTGCTTCATAATGGATCTTGGATTTTATTGTTCCATTGTCTTCCTCTCCTAGTTCTAAGCCTCTTTAGAACTTGTCATTTTTGGTTTTGATGGATAGATTTTTGTAGATCTAAGTTTTAATCTTTTTCATGATTTTTTTGGTTTTAATATATGAAAACTTGGTATTTTCGAAAACTAATTGTCCCATGTTGTAGGAAATTTCATTCTACCCATTTTTGACCTTTGAAAAGTTAGATTTGGACTTGTTTTGACCAAGTTATGGACTTTTGAAGCCATAGGTTCAAACTACGAATTTTCTAGCTGTTTGGAGAAGACAGTGAGCAGTATGCGCAAGCTTTTTAGCTTACGCCACTGAGTTGCGCGAGCTCTTTAGCTCTGGCGCAACCCGGGGAGCCCAGTGCTCTTTAGCCTGGCGCAGTCCAGCCTCGCTCAGCCTGGCGCAACCTAGTCTCGCCCAGCCCCTTGGGCCTTGGCGCGACACAGCTAGGCGCAGTATGACCTGTGCTCTGGCGCAACCTAGCCTTGCGCAGTCTAGTGCATGGCGTAACCTAGCCTCGCGCAGTCTAGCGCCTGGCGCAACCTGACTTGGCCCGACTGGTTCTGGCGCAACCCAGCCTGTCTTGACCCGACTTGCCTTGGCGCAACTCATTGCCCTGGCGTAACTTGACCCGACCTTGTGCATTCTAGTGCCTGGCACCCCAGTGCCTTGGCGCAACCTAATGTTTAGGCGCAACCTGTAGCCTTGGCACCCTTAGTGCCTGGCGCAACCTATTACCCTTGCGCAACTTGGCTAATGCCACTTATTGGCCATGGTACCCCTTGCCCCTTGCATGATCTGTCGTTTAATTATTTGTTTTATGCTAATTGCTTATCCTTGTACTTGACCTAACTTGCGACTACCCGATTTGATGATTGTGAATTCTTGGTCTTGACTTGTCTTAATATAAAGCATGATCACGACATGACCACACGAACACGATAAATAACATGACATGATAATTCTTGATAGTGATCCGTCGTGGTGCCCTCTTGACAAGTAACTTGACATGATAATTCTTGATAGTGACCCGTCGTGGTGCACTATTGACAAGTAACTTGACATGATAATTCTTGATGGTGGTCCATTGTGACGCACTCTTGACTTGATAAGTAAACCTAACATGATAATCTCGATATGCTGTTGTGAAGGCTATCTTGACTTGCTAAGCAACTCTTGTCTTGACACCGTGGATGTTTGTGCTTGTATAAGTTACATGTCTCGTTTTGTATTATGTCTAGGATATGAATTTCTAATTTCCACGGTCAGAGATTCGTACTGAATCTGACTAGGATAATGACTAGATTGATCAAGTAGTCCATGAAGAGGTTTCCTAGCTACAGGCAGTCCCGTTATCTGGGCGCTCTAATTGGACTTGTAGCCTGCCGTCGAGTAGGGAACATTTCCAGCACACTGTCATGTGTTGCATCTCTAAGTCACCTAATCCAACTCTCTCAACTTGTGACCGGATAACCTGGATTAAGACTGTAAGGCTTGTGACTGTTGGAATATCTCGATGCATCTTGTTAGTAACTAGATTTGTGATAACCCTAGTTAGTTAAAGTATCAAGCCGTACTCATTGCTTGGCCATGATTGATGGATGGAGTCTTGTCTAGTCTTGCTTAGATCCAATACATAGCTATCTCAGGACATGCTTGTGTATGTTTTACTTTATCGATAATTGGTTAGCGACTAAGTTCTGTTCAGGTGAAGGGTTACAATCCCAGTCCTTGTTTGGTTTACGGGTTGTAACTTGGTTACCGGAATAGTCCTTTAGTCATCTTATCGTTTATCACCCTGTTTTCCCTAACTCATGTCTTTTGTTATTTCATTTACGTCCTTATGTGCTAATATGCTGGTTTTTAGTTCCTAAGTGAAGCCTCCCTTATGGCACTTGCTCTTTCTGGGGTCTGACTCAGCTGGTTTTGTATGGCCAGATTTCGGAGTAGCTCCCGAGGATCTCCCTATCTTTCAGCCAGATGGTGAACACTAGGCGCAACCCTGGCAACGATTGGGTTTTATTTTGCTCTCCCACTCTATTGTAAATTATTCTTTTGAGGCGTTTAGCCGCCGAACAAGTGTTAGCTCGTGTTGAATACTTTACTTACTGTCTGCCTACGGGCTGTAACATGATTAACAAATCCTATGGTCGATCATGTATGACTGAAACTCTTGCTAGTCCTCGCATTTTGTACGACTAGCTTCATGATCATCTGTATATAAAATATATGGGGTGCCTTACTATTGATTATCTGATGGTCTAACATCTTGTAACTATTATTACTTGCTTGAGATTGAGAAACTAGGCTTGTTCTTGACCATAAGAGACTGATGGCTTGTAGATAAACACTCATACATCTAGACAGCCGTGACCGTATATCGAAGTGGATTACACTTCTATATACGTAGCTGGCTGTGTCTGCCCCCGCTCTCCAGTATTCTGGTTCTGGGGCGTGACGGTAGCTGCGAAGCCCGCAGTAGCCCGCGGCACCTGTACACCTGCGTGCCCAGTGTCGCAGTCCCGCAGGACCTGCGCGCCCAGCGCTGCAGCCCTGGAGCACCTGCGCGTCCAGTGTCGCAGCACCTGCGTGCCCAGCACCGCTGCACCTGTGCGCCTGCTGCGCCTGCGCTGCACCTGCGCTATGACTCGTGCAAAGGCGAACGACGAGCGCATCACCCGCGCACAATGCGACAATGCTGACGTACTAAGTGTAAAGTGTGCTAACAAAATGTCACTTTACGCCCTTGAGTCCGAGCCCGAGCCCGAGCCCGAGCCCGAGCCCGAGTCCGAGTCCGAGCCCGAGTCGTGCTTAGCTGCATAAGTGAATTGTCCCATGAGCATGACAAAAAGCATTAATGATTATTTGTTGGTTTAGCCTTCTTTCCACTAGAAAAATACTCCCACATGGCACCCATGTGCCTCTCCATACTTCATGTGATTTCTCAACACAAGCAAAGTTTTATATAGAGATAACATCAAATGTGGGACTATCTTTCTAGTTTCTAAAGCAAAACACCAACAATTCTTGCCCTCCAGCTCATCTTCAAGATATTATAGAAATCTACTTGGAATATTCATCTATCAAATCTAATGAATAATATTAGGTCATCAAACGACATGCATGAAAGAGCCAATCAAATGGCGACAAAAAATAAAACAAATATAATTGACCAGGAGAAGATAACTCAGAAATGGTGCTAGGACATTTAACTTATATCATCTATTCTACTATATAATAGGAAAACTTAGATGGTGAAACTTTTGAATTCCAAAAATATCCTTACATACTTATACTAATTAAAAATTGTTCATTAATTTTAATAAGGACAACTTAGTAATTAGGAAGACTACCCTTTGATCTTCCTAAAGAGACTTCATAAACTAATTAAAAAATGTTAAAATACGTGCAAAGCACGTGCACATATGCTAGTAGATAAATAATTTAAACTCTAATTTCTATTTACGAGTCCAAACGTTCTACTATATTTTATACGCAACCATACAACTGTACATATCTAGGTACACAAATCCCAACATTCCATTCGTACCACGCACCAGGTAATCTGTTCAAATACAATCATTTTCAATCAACCAAACTACAACAGAGAACTATTATAAATAAAATATAGTTGGAGAACACTATGGATGACACTTTGACCATTTTTTTAACAATAATTTTATTTTTCTGGGATCAGTTTAATTATGGATGGCATGATGGTTAAGAGTAGGCCCCTTGGTTATGTTGTGAGTAAGAATAGATGAGTTACTTTTAGAGTTAATTGATACTCAGTCGAATTATTTACTACTACTTCTAGTTTTGGTAAGTGAGCTAAGCCTCACATCATCTCTTTGCAAGACCTAGCAAAGAAGGTAATCGTACTAATCATTTTTTCTGTTAATTATATTGCAAAAAATTTATCCAGTGTGATCCTAATGTTTATTCTCTCTCCATGATGCAATATTAACAAACAAAACCTAACTACTATTATCTTGAATTTAGAATTTTAGGAGTAAGAGTTTTTCATATACGTGAACTACTATCACGGCACGACCCGAAGACTCGTACCATACAAGAAGTATGATGGAATAAAAATGTTAGCAATACAATTTGGCCTAAAACAAAACAATTTTAGAAATATGTTGTGTGATTCAGTTAGGCATTACATATCCCTAGTTAAGTTTACGTTTGTAAATACAAGTGTTGCAGTAGTTAACATTTACACTATTTTCAGTCTTTGTTTTATCGTAAAAATTAATACCGCATGTACAACAAAATCTATAATAATTATAATAATTTTAACAATACTTTTTGCAACCAAAATGACTACAATATCACTTACCACAACTTTTGTTCCATATGAAAAAAATGTTTTGTTCCAAAAGCTTTACATTTGCAGCCAACACATGTCCTTAGGCCATGTTTGATTTGCAAAATCAGGATTTGGAAGAAGAAAAAAAATTAGATTATTTTCTATATTTGGATGTCAAAGGAAAGGAACCTATTCACTTTCTCTCCGAATAATTCGTTGACTTACACAACCAAATACGGCTGGGATATGTTAGATAGCATTTCATACATTTTATTATTGTTTTGCTTTTTTACTAATTTTTGATTCAACTTTGCTATTTGGCTTGTTCCGATCGTGCATCTGTTGTGCACGCACGGTGGAGCGAGCCAAACACACGACAGAGTGAGAGCGGAGCGATCGTAGAGGGAGGACAAAGCGGTTGGGAGAGAGGAGAGGGATCGGCGGAGGTGGAGGAGCCGGTAACGGCGCTGCCAACCGTGGAGGAGGAGAAGCAAAAGGACGTCGTTCTAGTAGGATTGCAGGCGCAAGTAGAAGCTCGTGGCGCGGAGATCGTTTGGATGCGTCGAGACACGGAGTTCCTTGGCAAGTCGAAGCGTGTGGCCGCGTGAACTCAAGACTTATACAGGACATAACGTATGGACATCGCCTTCCGAAACTTCCGCTGGCTCAAGCATTGTATCGAGAGATGAGAGAAAACAGAGTGACTTGTAAAATGAGAGAAAAGTGAGCACGAGAGACTTGTAATCATGGCCTTGCGTCCATTGTAATATCATTGTTCAATATAAATAAAAGATCTCTTTTGAATAACTTGTATTTGCCTTTAAATTTTTGCTGCATGTTTCAATGTTTCTGCTTGGGACTTCTGTGCGACGACCCCGTCGCCGCCGATATAATCGGCCGTTATGAAACTGTCTTGCATGAGCGCAATTTAGGCTCGTGCGACATCACGTCTTAGCGAGGTCGATCGTTCCTACGGAAGCGGGACTAGGAGGAGGAGGAAGAGGAGGTGGCAAAGGTGCCGATGAAGCAGGAGGAGACTGTTTGCGGTGACGTTTCGGTCGTTCCGCCACGCGTGCACATCGGGAGCGAGCCAAATAGCTAGGGAGTAGGGACCAACATTTAGATCACATGATGCTATCCCCACCGCGTAGAAATTGACAAATAAAAAGCGACCAGAACAGAACCACACAGTGCAACAGAGATGTCAGCGGAGAATGTTCTTTGCCATTTCTTTTCTGGGACTTTAATGAGCTTTCCAAGCGGTCCACTCACAGCCGGATCTCTCTCTCTCTCTCTCTCTCTCTCTCTCTCGCGTGAATGTAGTTTGTATCTTTCATGATGGACCCATCCAACATCCAACTCGAACCAAACCTAAACGAACCGGCCTGAACCCGAACCCGAACCCGAACCGACCACGCACGCAGTCAAACGGCCTCACCAAACATGCTTGCTATTTATTCAACACCATATTTTATGTTTGAACGTCCAACTACCGTATGTTGTACTCTCCCCCACCGGCCGAAACCGTGTCTATAAGTACTCACCACCTCCCCTCCTCAATTCCAAGTTAGTGGCAAGCTTCTCTTCTCCTCTCCTCTCCTCCAAAGTGTACTCCAAACCAATCCAAGCTATAGCTACTCTCTAGCTACAATGGCTTCAAGAATTTCCACATCCTATAACTCCTCACTGATGACTGCCAACAACTTGCATTCTCGAAGCCGAGCTCTAGCTCGGACGTCGTCTCCCTCTATCGTTGCCTCTACCGCAGTCTCGAAGCGCGACAAGGCGCTAGTAGCCGCTCCTTCCTTCACGCCGAAACCAATTCCAGTACTAGCCGAGGCCAGGCCTAAGTTGGCGAACGAGTGGAGGGAGATTCAGGGCTCGGACGACTGGGAGGACCTCGTGGAGCCACTGCACCCCCTACTGCGGCAAGAGATTGTGCGCTACGGGGAGTTCGTCATTGCATGCTACAATGCCTTCGACGTCGATCCGAGCTCGAAGCGCTACTTGAACTGCAAGTACGGGAAGTCGCGCATGCTCGAACAAGTGGGGATGGACGGATGCGGCTACGATGTGACTAAATACATCTATGCTACGCCCGACATCGCCATTCCCAGTGCTCAAGCGAACTCTAGCAACTGCGAAAGCCATTGGATCGGATACATTGCTGTTGCATCCGACGACGAGGTGAAGAGGCTCGGCAGGAGGGACATTCTGGTGTCCTTCCGCGGGACGGTGACCTCCTCCGAGTGGATTGCCAACTTCATGAGCTCACTAACGGCGGCAAGACTCGACCCCAACGATCCCCGGCCTCAAGTCAAGGTGGAGTCCGGGTTTCTCAGCCTCTACACTTCCGACGACAGCACTTGCAAGTTCAACCATGGGAGTTGTAGACAGCAGCTGCTCTCCGAAGTGTCGAGGCTTGTCAGCAAGTACAAAGACGAGGAGGTTAGCATTACATTGGCGGGACACAGCATGGGAAGTTCTCTAGCACTCCTGCATGCTTACGATCTCGCGGAGCTCGGTTTGAACAGGGACGGGATGGACCAAGAGATACCGATCACCGTCTACTCCTACGGCGGTCCGAGGGTCGGCAACGCCGAGTTCAAGAAGAGGTGCGAGGATCTTGGGGTGAAGGTGTTGAGAGTAGTCAATGTCAACGACCCGATAACTAAACTTCCCGGGGTCTTCCTCAACGAGAAGTTTAGGGGCTTGGCGGAGAGGTTCGAGCTTCCGTGGAGCCATTCTTGTTACACCCATGTGGGAGTCGAGATCGCTCTCGACTTCTTCAAGATGAAGAATCCAGCATGCGTTCATGATCTCGGAACCTACATTGGACTGTTGAAGTGCCCCAAGTTGGTGCAAGTAGCAGAAAAGGACGGGACGAGCCTTCTGAGCAGGGCTAAAGAGTTCGTGAGCGCGGAGAACTTTAGTTCATTAGCATGGCAAGTAGGGAACCTGGTGCAGTCTTTAGGAATTTGAAAAATCAAGGCAACAGAAGAACATTTTTGCATGTAAAATTGTAAATTGTAAAATCTTTTTAGGGTTTACAGCATGTACAAAAAAAAAAGAGTTACACTCCGACATTTAATGAAAGCTGCATATAAATTATACAAATTTTAAGTATATATAATTAAAGCTTTTGATTATTTACTTGGCCCGAAACTAATGGGAACCGACACAAAGAGTAGTATATTGTATGCGAAGTATCAAGTATATATATATGGCACTGGACTGGAGAAACTAAAATTACGTATCCCTACAAAAACAAGAAAATCTGTTACTGATGCATTGCATATTCTCCGGGCTCTCAAGGTCTAAGCGAAATATTTTAATTTTAAGAGAGAACTTAGTGGCAACGGTTGTCGCAAACAAAAAAGACCTGGAGAAGATATTATACTTAATTTTGAGATAGCATATAGATCCATGAGTAGCCAGAACAATATGGAAATTGTTAGGATATTATTAGATTCAAGTCTATCATTACGTACCTCCTATACGGATACGGGTTCATTTTCCTATATGGATACAGAATTTTCTCCTATATGGACGTAGGTTTGTTCTCCATCAATACAATCAATATTGGTTCTCTTATATCATACATTAATAAAATCAATACTGTTAACACCTCATAAAAACGGATAGGAGATACATAAAGATAACTTGAATATAATTATATCTTAACACCTTAACTCGTGGTAAATTAAACAACATTAGTTTGTCCAATAGAAACTAAAACCGCTGTGTGGGATGTGACTTTGTAAAAAAATCTATCCACTGATCAATGAAGGTCACATGTGGTAGAGAAATTGTTGGTTGTTGCTAAAAATAATGCAGGAGTTGCCTCGTGCCCTTCTGGATGACAGTATATGAGATGGTTGTGTCGAAGGAATGGATCTTAAGGTCCTGGCGAGAAGTTGTCTTGTAGGATCTCAGCCACTAGCCTAGAGGTCGATTGTGGTGAGGCATGCAGTCCGAGTGGTCAGGAGTTCGAATTCCAGTGGGAGCGATTCCATAAACTAATTAGCCTTGCTTCAATATATATATATATATATATATATATATATATATATATATATATATATATATGATGTATCAATACATTCCAAACAATTGTATTGAAAATGCATTAGAAATTGTGAAAGGTGTTTACTTTGACTTTACCTGTTACTTTGACTTCGGCTTTAATCTGAACCATTGGATTAACATCAAATGATTCAGATTTGGGATGTATCGATACAAATTTTTACATGGGATGTATTAAAAAAATTCATATATATATATATATATATATATATATATATATATATATATATATATATAAGAAGGTAATTGTGGCGAACGCTCCCACCGGGAATCGATCTCCTGACCACTCGGGTCGAATGCATCTCTCTTAACCACTAGGCTAGAGGTCATTCCAGAAACTATTCACTAGGCTAGGTGTCATTGGCTATATATATATATATATATATATATATATATATATATATATATATATATATATATATATATATATATATATGAGGAAGGATAGGCATCCCCATGTTCACATCCGTTGGATGTGCTTTAAGTCATCAAATCTTAACCATTGGTAAATCAACGGTTAAGATTAGATGACTTAAAGCACCATCTAACGGTGCAAATAGGGGGGATGCATGGGGATGCAAAAAGTGTGGGGATCTTGATCCTTCCTATATATATATATATATATATATATATATATATATATATATATATATATATATATATATATTTTGGAACCTGGTAAATGTATTAATAGGCAAAGTGTCTAGTACAAACTCTCAGTAATCTATCCATCTTATCTTTGAATTACAATTATATTCCCATTGCCGCTAAGTCATATTCAATATTGTGGGTGATTCCAGTGATGGTAGCTCGCTGTTCTTGAAAGATGCGATTATTTCGCTCTCGCCAGATATGCCAAACTGCCGATGCTAATCTCCCAGTCGCCTCCTTCGTCCATTGAGGTCCCCTCGAGTTATTAGCTCGAAGTAAATGCAGAGTGTCAGTGAAATTTATATCAACCGCTCCTTGTAGGCCCATCTTGGTTGTTTGCGCCTGCCAAATCCTTCTAGTCATCGGACACTGGAAAAACAAGTGATCTATCGTCTCGGAGTCTTGGTCGCATAGAACACAACTGATATCAGCGGTTTGAATACCGATTCTTTGTAGTCTATCCCTCGTTAGCAACCTTCTTAGGACAAGTTTATACATGCACATTTGCATCTTGCGAGGAAGACCTTTCCTCCAAACGATATCCGCATAGTCTACTTTCTCGTGATGAGTTCGGAGCTTGTCATATACTGCCCCATGGATGAATTTATCACTCAATGTCTCTGCCCATACCCAGACGTCTCTGCTCAACCTTGTATCTATCCTCTGTCTTGATATATATAACATTTGGTAATATCAATGTTCACATAATTTAACCTGATGAATTATTTGGCAAAGTTGGTTTTTACTTGCACATTGTATGTAAAAGAGCATGGTTGAATGGTTAGTGGCATCGGTTTGTCTTTTTAAAAAAAGAACTTTACAGTTTTTCATATGGTTTTTATGAGAGAGGTCATTTTAATTTGGGATATTTAATAATATGGTCTTATATAATAGTTGAAATTAGAGTTTGGATTTCCATAATGTCTGAGGATAGTGGTTGGGTCTTAAATTTACTGTTCACTTGTATACGTGAACAATGAATTTAACATTCAAACACTAACGTCAGACGTTTTGGAACCCAAAACCTAACATTATATAAGACCCTATTACTAAATAACTTTTTAATTTTTTGCCTCGGAAATCTAAAAACTTTGGACCGGCTCTCTCTGACAAATGAGGAAGTCTAAAAGGAAAGGATGAGATATGTTTGCTTGAAGCTAAGAATGCAGCTAAAAAGTCCGACGAAGCACAAGAAGAAGATAACAATGGACCACATGCATGGCTTAATATAGAGTCGAAATATCAGAGGGAGCTGGCCGGTGGATTAGTACTCGTTGAAGTCTGCAGGCCAAGCAAATGGCGGCCAACTGTGAGTATGGATCCGGAGGGAGTGGTCGGTCGGCTGATCTCCTTTCAACAGCGGCGCTGAGTGCGAGGTCTGAGCTGCGGCCGGTGGCAGTGAGACGGATGAACGGTGGAGATATCACTTAATTCGTAGACTTAAAAAATTGAACGTCGTGCTCTTCTTCTTCTTCTTCTCCTCCTCCTCTATGTTCCCCTAATTTCTTCTGTTAGCCATCGCAATCTTTGGCATTTAAGTTGACCTATGTATCATGATGCGTGGTTTTGAATTCAAAAGTTGATTGTTCAATCATTGTCAACACGTACATAGTCCTTGCTCTGAAAACCCAACATAATTATAGTGCGCTTGTTCACATGCAAGGCACGCTTCAGCCAGCCTTGAGTGCTGATTAGCCATATAATTGTCTTCGTTGACAAAGTGATTTAACTCGCTAGCCTGGTCGTAGCTGGGAGTATAAAATCTTGCCCCACCACAAACACATATGATACGCTAACCAGCTTATCTCAAAATGGATGTGATAGGTCAAACTTAATTACTTTGTATTTTGCATGCATGTACAACATGGAGGAAAAAGACCCTTACACGTCCAAATTTTGCCTTCCCAAAATGTTGGTTGTACCTCTTAGAAATTTTTTGTTATTGAAGGTGCAACGAAATCGGTTCAGCGCTCTACCTTTGATATGTGATTGAATCAGACACAATCATGAAGAAGCCTACGAGAAGAACTCCTTGATCTCCACCCCCCCAAAAAAATCATACTAGGTGTCAACATTACAAGAAAATTACATTTTTATTACAGTTGCAAACAAGTTATTATCATAAACGTTATAACATATTAAAACCCACTCTTAATATGATGGATTGAACTATTTTTTGGGTTATTATAACCCTTTACACATATAAATATTATATATAGTTTATTCGTATATAACGGATGTACATACAAGCGTTATGAAAGGTCCAAAAATCTATATTCAGCCCTCTCTCTTTTTTTTACTCCATCCGCTCTCTTTTTCAATTCCATCTGAAAAGGAACACACGACCTAAAATCAGCCGCTCTTGGCCGTCATTTTTCCTGGCCCCTTCGCCTTCTCCTCCTTTCCCACAAAGCGAGCCTACTCCCCACCACCTCTCCTTCCAAACCCTAGCTCCTCTTCCTCCTTTCAATTGCCACGTCGCTCGCTTCTCTCCTTCTTCCTCGCTCACCCCTAGCGGAGGAGGGGCGACGCCGACCTTCGCTGCAGATTCTTCTCCTCCTCCGCCTCCCTGTCGAGCCAGCAGCAGGCGGCCCCGACCCTTTCGTACTCCAACAACAACGAGGAGGTGTATCACTAGCACCTGCTGGAGCTGCAGTAGGAGAAGCAGAGCCGCTTCGTCCCGGTCAAGGCCTACTTTCTCTGCACCGGGTACGTGTGCTTGCTCGCGCTCCAATTCTTAGTGGTTTTTGTTTGTTGACGCAGGAATTGTTTGGGTGCAGGACCGATTTTAGTAGCCTGCAGCCGCAAAATGTGACCAACTACGTCGTGCTTGGGTACTACGACATCAAGGGGGCACCCAGGTAAACTTTTTTCCTTCGGATTCTTTTACTTTCGACAGTTGTAGGATCTAATTTTCTAGCACATTGAGAGTTTTAGGAATGGGCGTTCGGGCAAAAGCCCGTCGCGGATATGTGGGGGGTAGTCTTAGCCGAGCAAATCGAAGCAACCGAAGTCGTCTTGTCGATGTTGCCGAGCAACCAAAGTCTTATCATCGACGTAGCCGACAACCAATCGACCTCTCCACTGCTTCCATTGTCACCGACATAGCCTCCACCGCCAGTGACACAGCTTCCATCCCTGTCGACAAGGTTTTACCATAATTTTTGCCCCCATTATTTCATAATTTATGGAGTAATTTCTATTCAAAAAATTCTAATTTCATCAATTTTAGTGAAAGCCCAAACAATACTGCCCTAATTTTTATCATTAGGTTAGGACTTCTTTTCTATTTTTCAAAATATTATTGAAATCCTTTGAATGCATGTGTCGCACGGACATGGATACGACATGGTGAGACGAACACAACACCTATTTTGTTGTATATTGGTAGATTATGGATGTTCGAACAAGGCTACTACATGGTGCCATAGCCGATATTGGTTATTGTTTAACCTATTGCCTTTGGAGTGTCCGATACTTGCACCCATTGATAATTTTGTCCAATTGGAACAAAACTATGGTCTCCTTTATTGTGGTCAAGGCCACCACTTCGACCAATCATGTAAGTAGTTTTAAGAACAAAAAGTTTTCATACTGGTGAATGCTCCGCGGACGAACAAGAAAATTAAAATTTATGATCTTCAACATGCGAGTAGTATTTTCTTGTTGTTGCACAAATTAGTCAATGGTTTATAAGTGAGTTACTATGATTTATGTTGTCTTACTTTTCCTTTTATATGTTTATAAGTGAGTTATCTTAACCACTATCAAAATATGTCACATTAGCGACGCCAGATGACGTCGTTAAACATCAAAAATACGTTGCTAAAATAAGTCGGCGACGAAATTAGAGACGTTTTGACAATGTCGCGTAAAACATGGTCGCTAGAGAAACGTCATTGTTCGTCGCTATAGGGACGTAAGCCTGCGACACAGCACGTCGCTAGATTTTTGCACAAGTAGCGACATTTACCAACATTGCGTTGCTAATCTGTGACGTACAAATTCATTGCTAATTATCGCTGACATTTCAACTGTTAGCGACGTAAACTGCAAAGTTTAACGATGTTTAGCAACTCAATATCTAGCAATTTGGGATTGCCATTTCACCATTTTAGCGACGTTTGGCGACATCCAGTGACGTTACGATACTTGTATAGCAACGTATTGATACGAACTTAGCGACGATGATAGCGACGTTGCCTGACTAAAGTTGCTGACCTGTAATATTGTCCACGTCAGCGTTTTTGTGACGTTCAACGACGTTCTGATTGTCAGGTTTACGACGTTTCAGTACACCTTAGCGATGTATGCTTGCGTTGCAAAGCGTCGTTGAGCGTCGCTAACTTCAAAAAAAGGTAAAAAAAAATAGAATGCTGTATACTTTTTATATAAATGACAGTTATATTATAAAGCATTGTACCTGCATTTAGAGTGATAGTTTACAAATAATAGACCCAGAGCAACCCTTCATAGAATTTTTTGGGTTCGTCGACCCCTTCGATGGAACACTCAACACCGGTAAACCAATATAAAGATAAATGATAAAAATGCACTACCAATAATCAAATAAATAGAATCTAACGACCAAAAAGATAGGAAATAGCCGGATGGATACAAATCCACTACCAAACGGCTATAAAAAGTGTGTCGAATAATATTCAACATAACATAACACAAATTGTAGGTAAGTGTATAAAATAAATACATAGAGCACTACAACAAAAATATTTTTTAATGACGGCTAAAAACCGTCATTAATTAAGAACCATGACGCTTTTTTTTCTTAATCCAAGCGTTATAAAATCGGATGTTATAAATATTTTTCAAAGTGTTATAGATAATTCTTCCGAAAACGTCATTAATAGGTTGAATTTCTGCTACATTTTATTTTCAAAGCGTTATGGATAGTTATGTAAAACCGCTATGAATAGTTAATATGGTTTAGAAGTCAGGACATTTTGAAAGCGTTATGAATGGTCATTGTATCACATTTATAACGCTCTATACTGCATGTTATACATTCTAAATACTGCTCAATTCAATTCGAAAACAACCACTTTGAACCATATTCACAATAAAATATTGAAATGTAATATAAAGTACCATTAATCTTTATTTCATTGTCTCAAAATAGGGTACATCAACATCTCACAGATATAGAGTACTTTATCTAGCTACATTATATTGTCTCAAAATAGAGTACTTTAGCTATCATTCTACATTTCTCAGGCCATATACATCTTTTCAAAATATGTAGAGTATCCAATATAGAGTACACTTTAGCTACATCAAAACTATCCACATGAAAACATCCCACAATTTAGCTTCAACTTAGTCACATGAAGACCTGTGTCCACAGCACATGTACCCTACAAAAGATAAAACAAGGTTTAATAAATGTGATATAATGATGTATATATATGTAACTATTGGATCTTGAATGATGTATAAGTCCTGATTAAAAACACATTAAGATCACCATTCAACATATGTTGTGAAAAACTGTTGTGTGGAGTTTCTATCAGATTCATCTATGTGTATATATATGTAACTATCAGAAAGAACTACACTAGTGAGCAAAGATTAATTAAGGACCCAATTAGTAAGAGAGCATGAACAAGAAAGATATCATAAGCTGAAAATTCTGTGCTCTTTGTGTTGCATCATTGTCCTCTTTTTGTTTGTCATATGTTCGAACCAAATAACATCGAAAGATATCATAAGCGATCCTTGTTGGCTTGCCTGCATTGGAGTTGAACCAAAAACTTCAATTTTCACTAAGGTACCGTTCCTCTCAAAATAAGCCTTTGTATCAGAGTTCTGTATCTGTTAGCACATTGTTACGAACAGATACACACATCACTATGTAGAAAGATATCTACCTTAGCCATGAATTTCTCGCACTTATTCACATGATATGGGCTACAAGAGCCAGAATCTTAGAGCACAGGTGCTATTTAAATCAATGGATTCTGATGCTCATAATGGCCAATTATTAACAATAAAACGATTTTGCCTCTCCTTTTGCAGCAGATGAAAATCTAAAAATATATGGAATATAAAACCCTCATATCGATCGAGAGTGCTTACAGAATCCTTGAGAAGTTCTCCTTGAGAGTCCACTGGTCCTCATTACCTGAAGCATCGTAGTAGTAAACCATCTTTTATCATGGCGTAATTCTAAGGTTGACATTGTTATATATGTTCAGTGTCAATAAATTGAGGTACACAAGATGGATTTGTACTCAAACAAAAAAATATGCCACAGGATAAAGAAGAAAAACAATGGATAGAAGAATCCGAGGTATTTTTTCCTTTTACGAAGTAAAAGAAATTTTTATAAGTCTATGTCAGTCATCTGTAAGCCTGTAATGTATCCGACACGTGATACTTCCTCGATACTTTGGTAAAAAGACAGCAAAACTAAATAAATTATCTTGACCCTCATGTATCCATATGATTGGCAACGAATTCGATGAATTCGCATCGGACATCATCTATTTCTTCATGCGTGTATGTTGATTTTCCAGCCAATTTTTTTAGCTAAAAAGTCAAAAAATAGTTACATTACTTTGTATAATTTCAGAAAAGTAATTAAGAATTAAATTAATGAACAACTTACTTTTGACTCAATAGTAGGAGAGGGGTCTTCCATGAGATCCCGCATATATTTCATAACAAAATATCCGCATTCATAACCTCTAGGTTGTTTCGGGACCTATATGAAGATATTTTTTGTAAGAGAATATAATGTCCATGATTATAATAAGTCATATATTAGTTTGATTACCTTGGGTAATTTCCAAGTAGGACTACTATTTGATCTTTTACCACTAATATATGCTGTGTTGAGGCCACTAGTAGAAAATAATTGTATATACTAACATCAAAATATACACAATATTAAAATATTAACAATAATAATAATAATTTTACTCACGTATTGAAAAACAACTTAATATCTCCTCTCGGTTTAAAACACAGCGAGTCCAACCAGTAAACATTAAAGGTAGAGAGGTCAACAACAATTAGAATCCAATACTTTCTACATTAAAGGGAACATGAATGGAATAAAGCACATTGGTTATTGAATAGGAAAGAAAAATCTTGCTACTTGATTAAAACTTCTTACTCCTTATAAATGAATGGAATGAAGCAAATTTGGGTTTTCTTAGCCTCTTGGAGCCTTTCTCTAATCAGATAGCTTATTGCAGGCCCGGATGCATTACTCATAGCAGAAGGGTTGAACATTATCAAAAGCTCCCGAGAGTTGGAAATTTATCAAGCAAAAACCTAAAGCCAAAAGAATAGTTAAATATGGTATCAATCTCAAAATTAAAATTTCAGAATATAAATTTCATATTTCTTACCTCATGTAGGCAACAACAGGATTCACCTCTAGCCATTGCATCCTACATACCTCCAGCAAAACAATTTTAGAAAGATAACAAGATGGATTAAAGCTTCCGAACATTCCTTTCTCTAATGGTATTTTAAGATGAGGGTCGGTATCCTTAATGGTTTCTACCATCTCTCTGAAAGTGCCAATTATCTCCCTACCACAGCCAGCAACCTTCAAAGGTTGAACATTGTCAGATTCAATTGGTTTAGTATTTACCTGTTGCATATTGAATTTTTTAGACAATTTTATAAAAGATATTGACACTAGCATTAAATAATATTACCTCAAGACAACCAACAATAAACTCTTTGGGCCAAGCTACTAAAGACCAAATTGCATCTTTAACAACTTCCATTTTTCCATGAAGTGGCACGGGAAGGCTCACAGTAGGTTGAAGGGCTTTCATAATTGAAACCCTAACATTATGTTCTCCTAATTCAACATTATGAATTTTCTCATTTGGTCCACACCCTTCAAAGACAATTCCCTCAGCAATAATATTTTCTTTTGTGCCCACTGCTAGCTTATATTTGGTTCCCTAAATAAAATAAGAAACAATTATTTCTGGATATAATTACTACATGTTATAAGTTGTTGAATAAAGATTATGTATTGAATATATGTACTTACCATGCCAATGTTCGATGTAGGATATGGTATATCTTTTTGCTCGCTTAACTTTCTATTATGTTTCACCTTTTCAAAGAAGATAGAAGATAAAAAAGTATATTAGAATAAACATATTAGAGAAAAATAGAAGAAAAAAAAGCTTATTTGACGAAATAGAACTAATTATAATAAGCATTACCTTAGAACCATATGATGGACTCCTGTTTCCAAGAGACTCGTGTTCATTCTTACGAGACATTATATAGTTCCTATTACCACTTCCTTCGGTATTGGAAGCAACCTTCTCAGATGTTTGTGAAGCTCCTTGGGCTTGAAATTCTTTTAGCATGATCTCCAATTCTTGTCTCCGTTTACGCTCCTCTTTCAATTGGGACTTGAGTAGTTCATTTTGTTTTTTAAATCCCCGTTTTGTAAGCTTGAAATAAGTCGTTGGTGTCGGTCCTAATCCCAAACCCCGAATACGTTTCGAATGCTCGGGAGTGCCCAATGCCAAGGTTAGAATATCCGAAGCTCCTTCGGTCACCAAACTCCCATCTTCCTTTTGATTGATGTATTCCTCCTATAAAAAGTACAAGGTTTTAGAAATATAAGCATGTTGATAAGCAGGATTCCTCTTAACAGACTGGACGATATATACTCACAACTTTCATAGCTACGTCCTTGGTCCCATCGTCAGTAAATGTACCGTCCTTACTAACTCGTGCTTTTGTCCAAAAAAAACTTCTGTCATCTATATATTTTTCCCCAACTGTCGTTGCTGTTTTGAAAGAAAAAACCACATTATAATAATATATATGTCCACATGTAAATCATGTTAACTGATATACAAATATGCATTACCAGCTCCTTTTTAAGACCGACATATCCCTTCCTGCTTAAACGATGAGGAAACTTGCCCTTGGCTCTCTGTGCACTTTGCTCCTTGCTCATTTTCTTATGATTACAACACATGAAGGTAGAGAAGAAATAAGATTTATATAATAGGGACCTAGTCATCCACTACCAGAATAAGTCATTTTAGCGACGCCTAAAGACGTCGCTAAAACGCCTAAAGACGTCGCTAAACCAGTTTAGCGACGTATTTAGCGACGTCTTCCTCTTGTCGCGGAAACCTTAGTCGCTGTTTGGAAAGACGTCGTTGATCGTCGCCAACACCGACGTGTACCGACACAAAGATACGTCGGTAATATACCAACGTTTACCGTCGTTTCGTCGATGAAATAGCGACGTTTATGATGTCGCTATACGTCGGTATTCCCTGAGAAAATTATCGACGTTTGTGATGTCGCTATGCGTCGGTATATATTACCGACGTTTTATGATGTCGCTATAAGTCGGTATATCCTAAAAAATCGATGTAAAATCCTGGGATATTTACCGACGTCTACCGACGTTTACCGACGTATACCGACGATAGTACATTCTAAGTTCATATAGTACATTTTACAAGAAACATCTTAGTTCAGATAGTATATTCTACAAGAAATATCTAAGTCAAGATAGTACATTCAGATAATAACCAAGACTAGATAATAACCAACTCTACATAATAAGAAAATGAAAGTACATCTCTCTCAATCATCTTCAGAATAATCATCTTGTTCATCTTCCTCGACCTCATCTTCCTTCTCATCTTCACTTTCATCTTCGCCTTCATCAGCTTCGTCTTCCTCTTCGGATAATTCTACATCTTCTATATTATGTGTCGTATAATACATAACTTTCGTGGAGTCCACATCAACAATATTGGTTACAAGAGGTAGCTCGTCCTCCTGATAAGCTTTTTTGTCAACATCAAAAGTATCTCTAGCTTTAGTCTTGCATACTGCCCACTAGTCAGACTTCGTTGCTCCACGTCTCGGATAAGCTGTGAAGTACACGAGCTGAGCTTGAGTTGCTAGGACAAATGGTTCGTAGCCTTGATATCTATGCTTGTAGTTTATATCCACAAGACCATGCTTGTCAATTTTCCAACCTTGATTTTCAGTCGGATCGAACCATTCATACTTGAACAACACGATTTTTGCAGGTTCTCAGCCATAATTATACGTCAACTCCATAATCTCTCGCAAGATGCCAAAGAAATCATTTCCTGGATCGACGTCTTTGTAGTTCGAAGATTTGATACACAAACAACTATTTTTCGGGGAATCAAGATCCAGGAAGCTGTCTCTGATCGGAGCATTTGTCGACTTGAACCGAAAGCCATTGGCACAGTAACTTGGCCATATTTTAATAAAAGTAATTGGTACCTTGGCAAGAGTTCTAATTAATTCAATCTTGGGTGAAATTAGACGATTGACCTGAATACCAAAGAAGAGATAGTAAGTTATTTATTGCGCAGTTGCATTAAAAGTGGCCAGTAATTACCGGGTTGCTTACATATTCGTTTAACCAAGAAGGAAAATGACGTCTTATTTCTTGTTCTAATGCTTCGTCTGTTAGGTAGGGTCTAACCGACCTCAACTCAGCATTATATGTGCTGAAAAATAATGAAGCAACCGCCGATTAGTACAATAATATTAGCTTATACTATTACATTGAGATGACGTAAACTCATCATTAATTACTTACCCCTCTAGCTTCTCTACTTCATCCTCGTCGCAATTGAGTAATACATACAACTGAGCAGCCCTTAGCTCTTCGTCATTCAAATATCTCTTCTTTATTTTTTCCGAAGGCTTTTCGGACGCATTGAATACTTTCAGTATTCCATCATTAGATTCGTGATAACCGTCATCGTTTTTCGGAACCCTTGTTCTATTCGTAGCAAAATGAGGTTTGAAATACGTCGAGCAGAAGTTTGTAATCTCCTCGAGAATATAGGCTTCACAAATAGAACCCTCGACCCGAGCCTTGTTTTTTACCTTCCTCTTTATGTGGTTCAACTGCCGCTCAAACGGGTACATCTACCGATAACCAACGGGCCCACCAATACGTACCTCGTAGGAAAGGTGAATTGGCAAATGCTCCATGGAGTCGAAGAATCCAGGAGGAAATACCTTTACGAGCTTGCACAGTGTTACCGCAATATCGTTCTCCTACTTTTCTAGACGATCGATGAGCAACTTACTAGAACAAAGATCTCTGAAGAATATGCTAAGCTCGGTCAATGGATCCCAAACAACCGGAGGTAAGAATTTTCGAAATGCAATCGAAATTAACCTCTCCATGTACGTGACAATCATGGCTCTTCATACATGTCAGTTTGTTCTCCTTGAGGTCGACACATCTTCTCAAGTTTGGAGCATACCCGTCTGGAAATTTTAGACCTTGAATCCACCTACAAAGTCTCACTTTATCCTCCTTCTCCAGTGAGAAAATTGCCTTAGGCTGCTTTAACTTCTCATTCCCGTCCTCTATCAAATGCAATGCAGGACGTCTACATATTTCTTCCAAGTCCAATCTAGCCTTTGGATTGTCTTTCGTCTTCCCCTTTACGTCAATTATAATATTAATTATGTTGTCAAACACATTTTTTTCGATATGCATGACATCAAGGTTATGTCTAATCAGATTGGTGCTCCAATATGGTAGATCCCAGAATATACTCCTCTTCGTCCAGTTATGAGTACAACCAAATCCGTTACACTTGTAGCTCGTAGCAAGCTCTTCAATAGCTCTTGGTAAATCTTTTACCTCTTCCTATATTGTGTATCCGGACCACCTTGGCAGGGGATTAGCCTTCTCCACAATGCCAGCATGAAAAGCATTCATGTTCCTATTGTACGGATGATCCTTCGACAGGAATTGTCGATGACAATCGAAGAAGCACGGTTTGTCTTCGTGTTTCAAACGGAAAGCGTTAGTACGGTCCATGCAATACGGACATGCAAGACGACCATGCGTGCTCCATCCCGATAACATACCATAGGCCGGAAAGTCATTGATGGTCCACATAAGTGCTGCCCGCATCTGAAAATTTTGTTTTCTAGATACATCGTACGTGTTGGAACCAACTTCCCACAACTGATTCAACTCATCAATCAATGGCTGTAAATACACATCGATGTTCCTTTTCGGATTGTTCGGACCTGGGACATGGTGAGGAACAAATACGGAGTCTTCATGCACATCCAAGGCGGTAGATTGTACGGAGTGACGGTCACAGGCCAACACGAATACTAGGATCCCGAAAGTCCGAATGGGGTAAAACCGTCGGAGCAGAGACCCAATCTGATATTACGCGGATCAGAAGCAAAATCTGGATACTCTCGATCAAAGTGCTTCCATGCTTCTCAATCAGATGGGTGATCCAACACTCCTTCGGTCTATTCCCGCTTATGCCAACTCATGTTTTCTGCAGTTTCCTTCACCATAAACAACCGCTGCAACCGCGGCGTCAACGGCAAGTAGTGCATCGAATCGGTGGCTTCCTGGCACCGACAGACTTTCCTCTACCACTGCCCTTATAGCGATCGGTATCACAAAATTTGCAGGCGTCTTCATTCTTGTCGTCTTTGTAGTACAACATGCACCCTTTGCAACATGCATCGATTTTCTCGTATACCATCCAGAGCGATCTCACCATCCTCTTAAACTGGTAGAAGTCTTTAGGCAACTTGGCACCCTCGGACAAAATTTCTATAAGCAACTCTATAAGACGGTTGTAGCAATCTTACGACATGTTAAAATCAGACTTGATGCTCAATAATCTTGTAACCACCTCCAACGGTGAATGATCCCTCACAACTATGATATAATAGAGTCCTTGCATTCTCCAGCAACTCCATGAACTGTGCAACATCGACGTTCGATACCTCCTCAGGTGCATCATGATCGTCCGGATCAAAACTAGTCCCCGTCTCGTCAAAAATCATGTTCACCAACCCATCGTCGTAAGCAGCGTTGTTATGGACATCAACATAAGGCTCATACTCCGATGCTAAAGACATAAGTTCTCCGTGCGTGCTCCACGGATAGTAATTCAGCGTGAAACCCTTCGAGTATAAATGATACGTGACTTCCACTTCTGGATGATATTTCAAGTTGCGATATCTCACACACGGATACTTAATTTTGGTACCATCTATGTACTGAGGGAACGCCTTGGCAAACTACAGAAACTGCTGTACACCCTCTATGAATTCATCACGCACACCACATATGTTATCAGGATGACAGTTGTACATCCACGAATGATTCCGTAAGTAGTAATTCATATCCATATCCAATTGAGGATAATTCTGTAAGATAGATACATGCACATTACAGTCAGTGAATGAATGTTAAGGCAGTTTAGATGTAGGTGCACAATTTAGATAGAGGTCAGTTTATATAGAGGTCAGTTTATACATTCCATATATTACAAACAAAGAATTTGAAGGAAGAAACAAAAACAACAGTGTTGGGACTAAAACAACTATCTTGTGTCAAAGTGTCGTATCCGATAGACCGATACTAATCTGATACGGTCGATACTAAGTACATACGGTCGAGGAGGTGGATCCACTGGTACATCCATGTACGATCAACGAAGTAACGATCTATTGCAGATTGGATGTAAAAATCTGTATGTAAGACAAACTAAACAGAATTAGTTCGATATCGATACCGATTCTGATACTCATCCCAATTTTTCCCCAATCTTTTATAAAAAAGGTGTCTGGCGAGGTATAATTGTACTTGTAGGAGTACACGACACCAATTGTCCAATATCGACCCTTTGGGTCTATAAGAGTTACTTCACTCAGTTTGTCAAGACATTTACTTTTTAAATTAATATCTAATATCGACCCTTTGGCTTGTGCTTGAGCAGTATCCTAACTCAAACTATCTATCCTAACTAATAAATTAATATCCTACTTTAACATCTACTAAATCTCGTATTCCTTCTAACATAAACTAATATTCTAATTTAAACTAACCCTTTACCTGAAACTAATATCTAAACAATGCTAATCATGAACTAACACCCTAACCTGGAAGTCCACACTGCTCAAGCACAGGCCAAAGGCTAATGTTGGACAGTTGGCGTCATGCACTTCTACAAGGCAAAACCAAATATTAACGGTATATATACCGTCAACATTTAAAAAGTTTACTTGTCTTGACAAACTGAGTAAAGTAACTCTTATAGACTGAAAGGGTCGATGTTGGACAGTTGGTGTCATGCACTTCTACAAGTATAATTATACCTCGACAGACACCTTTTTTACAAGAGGTTGGAGAAAAATTATTAAAATAGAATCCCAAGTAATCATGATACAACAAGTGGTAATAGTGTATCACATGACATGACCATATAACCATAGTGTATCAGAATTGACCACACAGAAGACTTAGCCAAATTAATCTCCATAAAATAAGTGGTAATAAATCCATAATTAGTCTCCATAAAACAAGTACATCTGGTAATAAGTCCATAATTAAGTCCATAAACTCATCTCCATAAAACAAGTACAGCTGGTAATAAGTATTAATAGTCCAACACAAAATATATCCATAAAACTATACTAATGACGACCACACAGCTCACGCATATGCTCAATGATACCATCACGCAACATCTTCTGATAAGTAGGATCGACGGCGGGAAAGTGCCATTCCACTGCAGGTGCTGGATGAATGGAACTCCCGGTCTCACTAGCTACCGGTGCCACTTCCTCCTTAACAGTAGGAGAGTCACCTCAGCAATCTGTGTTTTTCTCAAACGACGTACCGCTGCTCGGGTCAAGGGTGCCATCTGGTAAGATCGATATTCACAGAGAATATAATTGTGACATAAGCAAGCTAACTAAAGGAACCATCATCTCGTTTGAGTACATTTTCGAAAGCAGATAAAAAAAGATTATATTTCAAACCCAATTTTCATTTTCAAGACCTACTCTCAGTTAACATATCATGCAACTCAGTTCATATATATACATTACCCAAGCCTATACATATTCATTCAATCCCAAATGACAGTTTTCATGTATCAAAACCCGAGTTCCATTGTGAAATCTCAGTTTTCTTCATATGAACTGTAAGATACAATGAGTATACCTATACGTACATACAATGATACACACAAAAATACCTATATATACTTATTTAAAATGAGGGAAAAGTGTGTACAGAGGTTAACATATATGTGTACGTGTCAAGGGGGTATCCACGTGTCCATAAAACTGGACACGAGTATCCAAACTACACAACATACATGTACAAGTGTCTGTCTCGTGTCCAGAGGTAGGTCAGACATAGGGCTTCGTGTACAAGTGTCTGTCTCGTGTCGTGTTGTGTCAGATATGGACAAAAGGTAGCAGGACACAGTCATAGGGTTAGAGTTTACCTAGTCGGGGAGGAGAGGGTCGTCGACGGGGGAGCAGGAGACAGAGGGGAGCTGGAAACGGAGGCCGAGGGTCGTCGAGGAGGAGCTGGAGACGGAGGGGAGCTGGAGCAGGTCGTCGAGGGGGAACGGAGGGCCGGAGGGGGTCGTCGAGGGTCGTAGAGAGGGAGTCGAGGGAGGAGGAGGTCGCCGAGGGTCGTCGAGGGGGAGCCGATCGAGGGGGGAGGGGGTCACCGAGGTGGAGCCGAGGGTGGAGGAGGTCGTCGAGGGTCGGAGGCGATCGCCGAGGGTCGCCAAGGGTCGGGGGTTGAGGGGGTCGTCGAGGGATCGAAAAAAATGGGAGAAAGATTCAAAATAATGGGGGGAATGAAAACCCAAACCTATATTTTCAATTCAGTGACGTCTTTATTAAACGTCGGTAAACGTCGCAAATATTATTGATATTAACGACGTCTTAGTAAAAACTTCGGTAAACATCGCTAATATTCGTGATATTAGCGACGTTCACCGACATATCCGCGACGAACATTTTTTAATACAAAACGTAGTCGTAATACGCCGCCTAACGTCGCCAATAGTGACGTCTTGCGACGTTATATAATAACGTCGCTAAATTATTAAAACATAGCGACATTTTTGCTATGCGTCGCTAAAATAACTTATTCTGGTAGTGATCCTTGTTATGCATAAAAATTTTTTTTTGACAAGTTAACCTTAAAATTTGCAGACAGTCTGCTTTTGACGAATTCCTCCCACACAGATTGTTTCAAGATCCCTGAGTACTTTGGTGGAGGGTGCTTGAGAAGCTCAAGATTGCCCTCATTCGGATAAATCCAATGCTTGGTGAGTTGACCTTTGAATGCCCTCCAACTTCGAGCCATAGATACTAACACAAAGGCTTTACTATTTGGATCCAAGTCAAATTTGGCCTACAACAGAAAATAAATATTCAGCATCTATACATGAGAGCATAACATAGTGCATAACATGTAAAGCATTCCAGTCTAAATAAGTTCAGACTTGAATTCAAGCATTCAATGGTGTAGTGAACAAGTGAATTCAAGTCTGAACTTAGTTCACTTATCTGAACTTGATGTCCAGACCTGAGCTCTCTATGTGCAGGCAATGCATATATGCAAGAGGGAATCTGTAGTGCATGACATTAAGTGCACTTCGAAAAAAGAAATATAATATTCTGACACCTAGGCGCAGGCACCAAATTGATTCATAAAAAAAGCAAGATCATACAAAAGTTATAGCATTTGAAGAATTTTGGTGGACATCACTTTTGTTAAGCAAAAAGAAAAAAATAAGGTAATCGCTGTCATGTGTCAAGTATGAACCTTTTCATATAATAAATAGATGGATGTATCTTAGAATTCAGATACCAAGAGTCACCACAAAATTCACTTATCCATATGTTGCTGCAACCAAGGGACTGAGCTCTCATGGTAAGCACTGAACTGAATGGCAATCCACTTATCCATATGTGGGCTAAACCAATGTCAAACCACAGATACCAAGAGTCACCATAAAATTCGATACAAGAAAATTCAAACTGAAACCAAAGGGCTGTAATCTCTACTCCTAACACACATTACTATCAATGTACATACCTGAATATGGAAGAGGAAGAAGCATATATATATTTTACCTGAAGAGGAAGAAGCATATGTTTTACCTGAATTGCAGTCCATAAGCTCTTTTTAACTGATTCTGGCACTTTATGCCAATTTGGATAAGCACTTTATGAAATTATTCGGACATGCATGTATTCTCTTATATCCCATTCCAAATATTGAGAAGCAACGCTTAGCCTCCCTAGTAGTTACAGGCAATTCATTTTCTCCCGGAAGCATGTCGGCGAACAATGTCAACACATCTGAAAAGCTTTTATCACTCCAACCACTCTTGGCCTTGATACTAAAGAGCTTCACTGTCGCAGATAGCTTCGCATACTTTTTACAACCATTATACAATGGTTTCTTAGCATCATCAAGCAATGAATTAAAGTTCTCTTCATTATCTCCTTCAATGTCGTTCCTTTTTAATGCATGGAACATCTCTAGTGTATCTGCCACATCATTTAAAGTATCAATATCATAGTCCTTATAAATAGACGCACATGTATCCTCACACACTTCATTAGGATCAACTTCCCCATGCCATATCCATATAGTATACCTTGGATCGATACCAACTGTCGTCAAATAAAATTTTACATCTTCTAAACTCAGACTATAGAGATTCTCGCACTCATTACATGGACATATAATGAAGTCGAGATCATCCCCACTAGCTTTAACATGCTCCATAAATTCATCAACTCCGGCTCTAAATTCTTCCGATAATAGGTGCTTTGTCATCCAAGATCTATTCCTCTGTATAATAAAGCAAAACACCGAGTAAGTGATTGTAACTTGAAAGTTTCATTTCAAGCTGAATGCGGAGAAGATTGATTCCAGAATGGCCAATGTGAAGTAGATATGGCCAATAAATTCATACTAATGAAAGTGGAGAAGGTTGATTTCAGAATATAACTTTAATTGCTAGGGTTAAAAAAGAAGAAGAATAGGACTTAGGAATAGTTCATTTGGTTATTACAAAACAGAATTCTACATAACTACAAAAGAGGGTCAAATAAACCTATAAAAAGAGTTGGTCAACGCTCACATCCAACATGACCGATATCATTTAATCTAAAGATATACAGTCACACAATTACAAATTGATGTTAAAGATCCATCCTACCCTCAATGCATGAGCAACGTGCACACTGTAAAAAATAAGTTGTATTGTAAGGACTTGATTTAAAGACAATATGACATGGCACATACACAGACACAGTACCGATTTCTGCATGACCTGGAGTAATTTCGAGTGTAAACATACCGTGTTCAACATGTGTCATATACGACGTTACAGGGACAATGATCTCTTTTTTGTCCATGATTTCTAGAAAATAGGGCAATTGAAAAGAACATCTCTCCATGAATCAAAACAAACCATCTCTCCATGAATCAAAACAAACCTTGCTACCCGAACGTGTCTCCATGAAGTTCAACTTGTAAGTATTCGTCCGAAAGCAATGGAATTAACACCCTTCCACACTGCAAGAACCAACAAAGAAAGAAACAAGAAGATGAACCAATGCACGGACAAAGAAAATGCCTCACAAATTAGTAAAAAAATTCATTCAATGATTTCCAATCTTGCATTCAAAGATTTCAGCCATCTTTTGAAAACTAAAATAGAAAATAGGTCAAAAATTAGGTCATTTTACTAAAATCATGTGGAGGCAGAATTTAGGGCATAAAATAAGAAATAATCGAGACATAATTTAGGACAAACCTTGGGGAGAGGGGAGCGGGCTGAGGGGAGTTGGGGAGCGGGGAGCGGGCTGAGGGGAGTTCGGGAGCAGGGAGCGGGCTGAAGGGAGTTAGGGAGCAGGAGGAGAAAGAGAGAAGGAGAAGGGGTTTAGACTTTTCCTTAAGTACAGGAGTAAGTGCGGGAGAGTCGAGGTTTCGACTTAAAATTTGGTATTTTTCTTCATAACGCTCGTATCACTGAGAGACAATCAATAACGTTTATATAGAAAACCGTCATAGAATATAGTCTTGCTGAACTTTGATGACGCTTCTTTATTAGCCGTCATAAAATCCACTTATCAAGTGTCATCAATAGATCTTTTTGTTGTAGTGAAGACCCAACAATGGGTCACCAACACAACAAATGAATAAGTCCAATAAAGGACTAATACGCCTGGTCAAGATGAGGAGGATGAGTAGACAGTCCTAGTATCTGAGACATCATGAACCTATACTGCACCAGGATCAGCATCACCAGTGACGACTCAACAATAGAAGGAAGAGGAGGCAGTGGAACCGCTACAATCGGTATTGATGCCGACGCACGACCAGGAAGTGTCTGCTCTATGGCTAGCAGTCTGGAGTTGGTAGAATCCATAACATCCGCCAGCCTCAAAACCTACTCGCTAATGGCCACCTGCGACCCGTACAACACGTGAATGGCAAGATCCACCATCTCCTGCACTGCATGAACGACACGATCCGTCCTCTCACCCGTTTCCCTAATGGTGCGCTTGAGCATATCAAATCGTGCAGCGAGGTCCGCATAGCCCGTCCGAGGCTCTGCAATCCCCCTCAATAGCTCGTCACGTAGCTCAGTAAGCTGGCGACGGAGTTTCTCCACTCGGACCGACTCCTGTGAGGGCTATAGGGAATGCACACTGGTAGAGGGGGCCCTAGATGACTGCGTCGCCACAAGGGCACCGTAGGATCCCGTACCGTAGTATGTACCCCTCTGAAGACCACCAACGACGGTCACCCAGAGCTCGTCCAACGTCCGATCTGGAGGGGGCTGCGAGGAAGTACCAGCCCCTCCCTCCATAGATGCACTAGTCATCTCATGCTCTAGCCTAGGATACTCCTCCTAGAAAAGTGTGCATCTCGATAAGCATAATATTTACTACCAACCTAGTTGTTCCACATCTATGGATGTATATTTTATATTTTTTAGGTTATACTAAAGTTAGTGACACATAAAGTAATACTTACATAGCTATGCATGACCCGATCATCGATGAGCTTTCCGTCCTTCCGATGGATGGCCAGGTAGACGGTCACCATGTTGGCATCCTCACCCCTCTTTATCTGTTATAATAATTTATTTATCATTAAAATTAAATATTTTAACCCTATTTTTATTAAAATAATATATTACAGTAAAATACATACCAGGTGATGAAAATGTTTTGTCATGGGAATCGAGCCACCACCCCACTTTTCTGTTCTCGTCTAGCCGCCTTCTCCATCTCCGACCTTTTCTTGTACCGTCAAATGTAGCCTTCATGGCAGTCTACTGCTCGGACGTGATCCAACCTTGGATCGATTTTTTGGAGCAGTCTCGAGCCTTCTGTTCGTCGATCGCATCCTGAATCAACATGGTGGCAACGATAGGAAATTTTTTCTCGATCGTCTCAGTCCGATGTGGTGGATAAAAATATATTTTCTACAAGAATTAAATTAGTCAGTTATATAATATGCATAAAATATGATTTATATTAAAAGCAATATACTTTAGCTACCTTGAAGTGGGTAAACCAGAATGCTTTCCACTCGTCCGAGGCATCCGAGTAGTTGATCCAAGGGCCCTCGTAGTTAGACCTCAGAAATAGTCCCAATGCCCTCTGAAATAACGGGCGATAATATCTACACAACGATAATTAAATTCATAAATATATAGATATAAGTATATATAAATGTTAACTAATCTCAGAAATAGTCCCAATGCCCGTCGGACCAAATCTCCATCCTCGTTTAGTCCGAAGGGGCGCATGGAGGATTGCTCGGATCATATGGAGATGACGTAGGTGCGGCCTCCTCCACCCGCTCCTCCGTCTCCATAGTACCGTCTGCAGGAGGAACGCTGCTGGACGGGATATGATCAGGCCTGGAACTGTCAGTTCCAGGAATACTGCTATGTACCATCGACGCAGACTGAGATCTAAGTAGCTGGTATACTAGAGTACTAGAAGATGAGGGACTGGTACCGTCATCCACTAACGGAGTACCACTCTGTCCACCGGTGGAACCTCTACCTCCACGGGATACTCCTCTACCGCTATGATGGTACGATCCTTTGTGTCCTTACCTGATAGAAATAGATATCTACAAGATAATAACCATGCATTTAACATATCACAATTTATAAAAATAGACCCGGAGTAACCCTCCGTTGAATTTCTAAATAATAACCATGCATTTAACATATCACAGTTTATAAAAATAGACCCGGAGCAACCCTTCGTTGAATTTTTAGATAATAACCAAGTCAAGATAATAGCATCCAAAAATATTCAAGTCTAGATAATAACCATGTCTAGAAAATAAGAAACATTAAGAGTTGTAAAACATCCAAGTCTAACCCAGAAATAAGTCTACCGAAAACAAATTCGGTCAAAAGTCATATCACACTGCTCTACCCTCTACGCATGCGCAAAGAGATCTTCCTCCTCAGCCAGTACGCATAATTAGGATCCACGCCAGCAAGATCAATATCCATAGGAGCTGGATGACTGAAAATCCTGGTGCAACTGTTTTCTGGTGCCACCTTCTCCTTCATAGCTATCTCGGCTTTAGGAATCACTTCACCCTTAATAGTAGGAGAAAGTTCTTCTTTGACCTTCATTTCTACTTTAGGTACCACTACCTCCTCAGCAGCAGGAGAAAGCACTACCTTCTCAGCAGTAGGAGGTACCACTACCTCCTCAGTAGCCATCTGTGTCTCTCTCAAGCGACGTGCTCGGGTCATAGGTGACATCTGGATAGATTAATGGAAACATAGAGATTAATTTGGAATTAAACAAAATGACAGTATTAAACGTGTAATGTGGAATATTTATTATTGTATGGAGATTAATTAGTGGTATCCTTGATATCGATGCTGGTAGTTAATATCCACAAGACCATGCTTGTCAATTTTCTAACCTTGATCTTGGATCAGATCGAATCAATTACACCTGAACAATACGATCCTAGCCGGCTCTATGTTGTAGTTATATGTCAACTCCACAATCTCCCATAAGATGTCATAGAAATCATTGTCTGGATCGACATCTTTATAGTTTGTAGATCGAATACACAAACAACTATTTTTGGTCGAATCAAGATCCGGAAAGTTCTCTCTGATCGGAGCATTTGTTGACTTGAACCTAAATCTATTCACACATAGCTTGGCCAGATTTTAAAAGAATAAATAGGCCCCTTGGCTATAGTTCTAATAGACGCATTCTCTAGTATTGCGTCCGGACGATCGACCTAAATACCACAAGATAAGAAATTAAATTTAGCGTTCCGTTAATTACTGTTCAAAGTGCATATACGAAAAGTAATTACTGAGCATCTTACATATGCACTCAACCATGAAGGAAAATGATGTCTCATTTTCTGTTCCAGTTCTTCATCCGTTATGTACTGTCTACTCGACATCACCTCATCATTAAATATGCTGAAAATAACTACACATCGACCAATTAGTGTAATAATAATATTGGATACTATTACATACATAGATGATGTAAATATGGACGTATTAGTTACTTACCCCTCGAGATTCTCCACTTCATCCTCGTCGCCGTTGAGTAATATATATAACTGAGTAGCCCTTAGTTCCTCGTCATTCAGATATATTTTTTTTATTTTTTCGAAGGCTTTCCGAAAGCATTGAAGACTTTCCGTATTGCATCATTAGATTCAAGATATCCATTGTCATTTCTCAGAGCTCTTGTTCTATTAGTAGCAATATATGGCTTGAAATACATCGAGCAGAATTTTGTAATCTTCTCGAGAACATAGACTTCACAAATAGAACCCTCGACCTGAGCCTTATTTTATTGTAATGTCCTTGTCTTGCTTTTCTAGACGATCGACAAGCAACTTAGTAGAACAAAGATTTTTAAAGAATATGCACAGCTCTGTCAACGAATCCCAAATGATCGATGGTAATAATTTCCAAAATATGATTGGAATTAATCTCTTCATAAATATGTGACAGTCGTGGCTCTTCATACCCGTCAGTTTGTTCTCCTTCGGGTTGACACATCTTCTTAAATTCGACACGTATCCGTCAGAAAATTTTAGGCCCTGAATTCACCTACAAAGTCTCCCTTTATCCTCCCTGTTTAGTGAGAAAATTGCCCTAGGGTGCTTGTACTTTCCATTGCCTTCCTTTATCAAATGCAACGCATGACGTCTACATATATCTTTCAAGTCCAACCTGGCCGTAGGATTGTCTTTCGTCTTGTTCTTTACGTCCATCACAGTATTAATTATGTTGTCAAACACATACTTCTTGATATACATGACATCAAGGTCATGTCTAATCAGATTGGTGCTCCAATATGGCAGGTCCCATAATATACTTCTTTTGGTTTAATTATGAGTGCAGCCAAATTTATCACATTTGTATCCCGAAATAATAACGGTAAAAAATATATACGGAGTCTTCATGTACATCCAAGGCGGTAGATTGTACGGAGTGACGATCACTTGCCAACATGAATACTGGGATCCCGAAAGTTTGAATGGGGTAAAACCGTCGGAGAAGAGACCCAATCTGACATTACACGAATTCGAAGCAAAATTGGATACTCTCGATCAAAGTGCTTCCATGCTTCTCCATCAGATGGGTGATCCAACACTCCTTCGATATGTTCCCGTCTGTGCCAACTCATCTTTTCTGCAGTCTCCTTCACCATAAATAACCTCTGCAACCACGGCATCAACGGCAAGTAGTGTATCGAGTCGGTAGGCTTCCTTGCACCGGGAGTCCTACTTGAACTTGTTGACTTGTAGCGATCAACACCACAAAATCTGCATGCGTCTTCATCCTTATCGTCTTTATAGTACAACATGCACCCGTTGTGACATCCATCGATTTTCTCGTATCCCATCCATAGAGATCTTACCATCCTCTTAGACCGGTAGAAGTCTGTAGGTAAATTTGCACCTTCCGACAAGATCTCTATAATCAATTCGATGATTCGGTTGTAGCATTCTTGAGACATGTTAAAATTGGACTTGTTGCTCAGCAGTCTTGTAACCACCTCCAACGGTGAATGATCCTCACAACCAGGATACAAAAGAGTCCTTGCATTCTCTAGCAACTCCATGAACTTCGCAGCATCGACATTCGGTGCCTCCTCAACCGCATCATGATTGTCCAATACGAAACTAGGCCCCGCAGCGTCAAAAATTATGTTCACCCACCCTTCGTCGTAACCAGCGTGGTCATGGACATCCATATACGACAAATTAGGCTCCAGCTCCAATGCTAAAGGCACAAGTTCTCCGTGTGAGGTCTACTGATAGTAATTCGGTATGAAACCTCTCGAGTACAAATGATATATCATGTCCAGTTCTGGATGATATTTCATGTTGCGACATCTCACACATGGATACTTAATTTTGGTACGGTCCATGTACTATGGGAACGCCTTGGCGAACTGCAGGAACTGCTCTACCCCATGTATAAATTTATCCCACACATCGCACATGTCATCCGGGTGACGATTGTACATCCACGAAAGATGCCGCAGATAGTAATTCATATCCATTAATTGACAATAATTATGCAAAGATAGATACACATTATTCGAGTATATTCCAAATGGATGCATAGACATATGAGTATTAAATGAGTGTCGTCACATGTTCAATAAGAAGGCCCCCTCTCTAACCCTCCCTCTTTGACCCCCCTCTACTTTTCTGCTTCTCATTCGACTCTCTCAGCATTCCATTCTATATCATAGGATATCTTCCTCAACCTCAGCCTAGATAAGTGTGAAAATATTAATATTAACCAAGATTTATAGTATCGGTATCGATATCGAAATCGGTATCATTTACGGTTGATATCATGAATCTCATAGCTTCCGCTAGCAGAACAAAATATAAAGCCAAACATAAAGCAGAGCTTCATATTCAAATATCAGAAGTAAAAAGTTTTCAATTGGTGGTAGTCCAATCGAAAACTTTTTTACTTCTGATGTTTTGAATATGAAGCTCTACTTCACGTTTGATTTTACATTTTACTCTGCTAGAGAAAGCCATGAGATTCATGATATCAACCATAAATGATACCGATAGCGATTCCGATATCGATACTATGAACCTTGGTTAATATTAATATTTTTTATACTTCTCTAGGGTAAGGTTGAGGTAGATATCATATATATATATGATACGGAATAGTCGGCTGAATGACCCAAATAAGAAGAAAGGAAGTAGGGAGGATCACTCTATACACTCTAGGATACTCACTCTATACACTCTAGAATACTACGATATACTACTAGTATACTCACTCTATGCACTCTTACTTATGCAAGCCTTTTGAGTCAATCAGTGTTATACTAAATTTTGGAAAAAATCTTTAACTCTGATAGGCCAAAAAGGCTTGGCATAAGTAAATTCACTACTAAAATAACTCATTTTAGCGACGTTAGAAAACGTCGCTAAATAAGGAAATTACGTCGCTAAAACTAATTAGCGACGTATTTAGCGACGAAAACGGGACGTCGCTTAAAGGCAAGTCGCAAATGGCACTTTAGTCGCCGAACGTCGCTATTTGCGACGCGTAATTAATTGTCGCTAGCCGTCGCAAAAATTGCGACATATAGCGACGTACCATTACGTCGCCAAAAGGACGACGTAAAGCGACCACTTGCGACGCTCTGTAATTTATATATGATGACATGGCATGACAGCCACGTGGGCAACTTAGCGACGTCTAGCGACGTAACGTCGCTATTTAGCGATGTATAGCGACGTCTATCTGACGTCGCAGTACGTCGCAGAATGTTGCTATACGTCGCAGATGTTAAAAAAAAATTAAAAAAAATATAATTGATATTTTTGTTATGCTGTGTTTCTGTGTTTACAGTGTGTGTGAAGTGCAGTGTTCGAACCATCGACAGTTTCGCTTACTGTTCTATGTTTTATCTTAGATAGAAAGAGCAACAGTTCAGGGTGCACTTCTCAGAGCTTCCCCTTCACGTCCTTCACCTTCTCGGATAATTCTACTTCTTCTTCTTCTTCTTCTTCTTCTTCTTCTTCTTCTTCTTCCTCCTCTACATCTTCACTTTCATCTGCATCTTCCTCTTCAGATAATTCTACTTCTTCTACACAATTAGATGTGTAATAGAGAACTTTCGTCGTGTCTACTTCTATAATATTTGTTACAAGAGGTATTTCATCCTGTTGATAAGCTATATCGTCAACCTCAAAGGTATTTCTAGCTTTGGTCTTGCATACTGTCCACCAGTCCGACCTTGTTGTTCTCCGTTTAGGATAACTTGTGAAGTACACGAGCTGAGCCTGACTTGATAGGACAAATGGTTCATAGGCTTGATATCGACGCCGATAGTTTATATCAACAAGACCGTGCTTGTCTACTTTCCAACCTTGACCTTCAATCGGATTGAACCAATCACACCTGAATAATACAATCTTAGCAGGCTCTATTCCATACTATATGTCAGCTCCACGATCTCCCATAGCACGCCATAGAAATCGTTGCCCGCATCAACATCTTTGTAGTTCGAAGATCTGATACACAAACAGCTATTTTTGGTGGAATCGAGATCCACAAAGTTGTCTCTGATCGGGCAAGTTCTTGGCTTGAACCTAAACCCATTAACACAGTAGCTTGGCCATATTTTTGCAGCATAAATTGGTCCCTTGGCTAGCGTTCTAATAGACTCATTCTCAAGTCTTGCGTATGGACGATCGACCTAAATACCACGAAAGAAGCAATTAAGCTCATTCTCAATCAAGTGCATATACAAAAAGGTAATTACAGAGTTCTCAAGTCTTACATATGCACTCAACCATGATGGAAAATAACACCTCATTTCTTGTTCTAGTTCTTCTTCTGTTATGTGTGGCCTACCCGACCTCACATCATCATTAAATATGCTGAAAACAACATCGTTCAATTAATATAATAGTATAATAATTAACACTATTAAAATAATATAGACGTATTAATTACTTATCCCTCCAGTTTCTCTACTTCCTTCTCGTCGCAGTTGAGTAATACATACACCTGAGCAGCCCTTAGCTCATCATCGTTCAGATATCTCTTTTTCATCTTACCCGATGGCTTTCCTGGAGCATTGAATACCTTCAGTATTGTATCATTACTTTCATGATCTCCCTCGTCGTTTCTGGAAGCTCTCGTTCTATTAGTTGCAACATGAGGCTTAAAATACATCGAACAAAAGTTTGTATTCTCCTTGAGAACATAGGCTTCACAAATAGAAACCTCGACCCGTGCCTTATTTTTCACCTTTCTTTTTAGGTGATTCAAATGTCGCTCGAACGGGTACATCCATCGATATTCGACGGGTCCACCAACACGTGCCTCATAGGATAGATGAATCGGCAAATACTCCATAGAGTCAAAGAATCCAGGAGGAAACATCCTCTCTAGCTTGTATAGTGTTACCGCAATGTCCTTCTCTTGCTTTTCTAGACGATCAACGAGCAATTTCTTAGAACAAAGATCCCTGAAGAATATGCTAAGCTCTGTCAATGGATCCCAAACTGCCTGCGGTAAGAATTCCCGAAATGCAATCAAAATTAACCTCTCCATGAATACGTGACAATCGTGGCTCTTCATACCCGTCAATTTGTTTTCCTTCGGATCGACACATCTTCTCAGATTTGACACATATCCATCTGAAAATTTTAGGCCCTGGATCCACCGACAAAGTCTTACTTTATCCTCCTTATCCAGCAAGAAAATTGACTTCGACAGGAACTGTTTTCCATTCTGCTGTATCAAATGCAACGCAGGGCGTTTGTATATTTCTTCTAAGTCCAACCTGGCCTTGGGATTGTCTTTCGTTTTTCCCTTTACGTCCATCACAGTATTAATTATGTTATCAAACACATTCTTCTCAATATGCATGACATCAAGATTATGTCTGATCAGATTGGTACTCCAGTATGGCAGATCCCAGAATATGCTCCTCTTTGTCCAGTTATGAACTCTACCAAATCCATCGCACTTGTACCCAGTTGTAGGATCTTCGATAGCACTTGGAAAATCTTTAACCTCCTTCCATATCGTGGCTCCGCACCACCTTGGCGGTGGATCACCCTTCTCTACAACGCCGGCACGGAAAGCATTCCTGTTCCTTCTGAACGGATGATCTTTTGGCAGAAATTGCCGATGACAATCAAAGAAGCACGGTTTTCCTCCATGTTTCAAGAAGAAAGCCTTACTACGGTCCATGCAATACGGACATGAGAGACGACCATGAGTGCTCCATCCAGATAATATTCCATAGGCCGAAAAGTCGTTGATGGTCCACATAAGGGTTGCCTTCATCTGAAAATTCTGCTTCCTGGAAACATCGTATGTGTTAGCGCCTACTTTCCATAACTGATTCAACTCATCTATCAAAGTCTGTAAGTACACGTCAATGTTCCTCTTGGGATTGTTCGGACCAAAAATTATAACGGTTAGAAACATGTACCGAGTCTTCATGCACATCCAAGGCGGTAGGTTATACGGAGTGACAATCACAGGCCAGCACGAATACTTGGATCCCGAAAGACCAAAAGGAGTAAAACCGTCAGAAGATAGTCCCAACCTGACATTTCGCGGATCTGAAGCAAAATCTGGATACACTCGATCAAAGTGCTTCCATGCTTCTCCATCGGATGGGTGATCCAACACTCCTTCAATCTGTTCTCACATGTGCCAACTCATATTTTCGGCCGTCTCTTTCACCATAAATAATCTTTGCAACCGCGGCGTTAAAGGCAAGTAGTGCATTGAATCGGTCGGTCTTCTTGCACCGGTAGACCTTTCTGTACTAGTTGTCTTATAGCGATCAGCACCACAAAATCTGCACACATCTGCGTCCTTGTCGTCTTTGTAGTACAGCATGCACCTATTGCGATAGGAATCGATTTTCTCGTATCCCATCCAGAGCGATCTCACCATCCTCTTAGTCCGGTAGAAGTCTTTAGGCAACTTAGCACCCGCCGGCAAGATCTCTATAATCAACTCCAACACTCGGTTGTAGCATTCTTGCGATATGTTAAAAACTTAATGCTCAACAGTCTTGTAACCACCTCCAACGGTGAATGATCCTCACAACCAGGATACAATGGAGTCCTTGCATTCTCCAGCAACTCTATGAACTGTACAGCATCGGCGTTCGATGCCTCCTCAGGTGCATCATGAACGAAACTAGGCCCCGCAGCGCCTAAAACCATGTTCACGCACCCGTCGTCGTATGCATGATTATCTGAAACAAAATTAGGTCCCGCATGCATATATGGCTCAACATAAGGCTCCGACTCTGATGCTAAAGACACAAGTTCTTCGTGTGCGGTCCACTGATAGTAATTAGGCGTGAAACCCCTCGAGTACAAATGATATGTCACTTCCACTTCTGGATAATATTTCACGTTATGACATTTCACATACGGACACTTAATTTTGGTGCCGTCTATGTACTGAGGGAACGCCTTAGCAAACTGCAGGAACTGCTCTACTCTCGCTATGTATTCATCCCGCACACCACACATATCATCAGGACGACGATTGTACATCCATGAACAATTCTGCAAGTAGTAATTCATATCCATTTGGAAATAATTCTGCAAAGATGGACACACATTATCCAACAGGCACAAATTCGTATATTATGTCTTATTAGGGACACATTAGTAGCGGACAGTTACTAATATCAATGATATGCAATCTAGGTCAAACTAGGTTGTACTAAGTCAAACAAAGTCAAACAAGGTCAACCTAAGTCAAACAAAGTCAAACAAGGTCAAAGTAGGTCAAGGGTTGACCTATAGTTGACTTTGTCAACTCTTAGTCCAATCTAAGTCAAATATCATATTTCTAGTCATTACCTACCAAGGTACCGTTTACCTTATCGCTATTGGTATTCCAATACCAATACCTTAAGTTGGTACCCTTTACCTTATCGCTATTGGTACCCTTTACCTTATCGTTATTGGTTAACAGTCAATTCAATTTCAGTTATTCAAGGGAATCAGTTGACACATTCAGTGGATTTATCTCAGGAATAGGAAAACCAATCTCAGTCCTATTTACAGTTTAAGGAAAATGAAATCTACAAGGACTGTTACTCAAATAGACCACCTGTTGACTGATACAAGAATACCTATCATCAAAAGCCCCAAACTCGAGCCACACTCCAAACACTGACCCATTTGTGAAAATAGGACTGAACCTGTGTGGCATGGACTGATGCATGGTAGGTAGGTGATTAGACACTTGATGTTAGGGACTGATACTCAAGTATTTAGTCAAGTGACCTCAGGAACTGAACTCATATTCAATAGGAGACTGAACTAACCAATAAGCAATTTGGGGGCTGAATAATTAATTCAAAACTGATTTAAGGACAGGCTGGACATCTAAGTTGATAACTAATGTCGATGTGCAAGGGTGGAATGAACTAAAAAGGTAATCCTTCAACCAAACAATACCTAATCTATATGTCAGTCATGGGACTGAACAACTGAATACAAGACAAATAATAGGACTGGAACTAAATAAATGCCTGGACTGATATGAAAAGATAATATGGACTGCAATATATATATATATATATATATATATATATATATATATATATATATATATATATATATATATATATATATATATATATATAAAATATGAGGAAACAATGCACAAACTGTTCTCAGATTGACACGTATATATATGTGTGTGTGTCATGTGTGTGGTGTGCTAACAGTGTGTGTGTACAATAGGGTGTGTGTATATAGGGTAAAGTGTGCCATGTGTGTGTACATAACATGGGCTAGGTGTCTCAGTGTGTGTGTGTACATAGGAATCAATAGTGTGAGTGAATTAGCTATTCTCGGTTTTGAGTGTAATGTGAGTGAGCTATAAGAGAAACAGTATACACAAACAGTGTATCAATCTCAGGAAAATCAGTAGATAGCAGTAGTGTGTGTTTATATTCTCAGGTTACACTTATGTGTGTGTGTAGATAGGTGTAAACAGTGCATAATTTCTCGAGAAAATTCAGTGTAATGTGTGTGTGCCAATATGTAAAAATAGTGTATAAAAACTGTTCTCAGTTTTGACAGTCAATGGCATACGAAAACCCAAGAATCCCCAATCAATGTGAACCCTAACATGCACATTAATTCTCAGAGAAGATATGGGATTAATCATAATGGTTTAATCATTCAAAATTAGTTTAAACAAATGTTAATCTCAGAAAATTAATATATAGTGAACTACGTATCAGAAAATTGGGGATAAACCAAATTCGAAATCCAAATTCAATTAATAGCAAAATCTAATGGTTGGTAATGATATGTGTATGTGTCATAGAGTCACACGTGTCAAGTGTCCACCAAAATAGGACACAATCGTGTCCAAATTATTTTTTAACACACACGAACACAAATGACACAGTGCCGTCTCGTGCACGTGTTCACGCGTGGTTGGTAATAATATGTGTGTGTGTGTGTGTGTGTGTGTCCGTGTCTGTGTGTGTGTGCGTGTGTGTCCGTGTCTGTGTGTGTCCGTGTGCGTGTGTGTGTGTCCGTGGGAGAGGAGGAGGAGGAAGGAGAGGAGTTAGGTTAGGGTTTACCTGAGGAAGAGGAGGAGGAGGTCGGATTGGGGGAGGAGGATCTCGAGGAGGAGGAGCTCGCCGGAGGGGGAGGGAGTCGCCGGGAGGGAGGGGTCACCGGGGGGGGCACTGACAGAGGGGGAGGGAGTCGCCGGGGGGTGGGTGGGGGGGGGAAATAAAATTTTTGGGTTTTCGAGTGAGAATGAGGGGGAAAGAAGGCAGCGGCGTGCCCTAAGTAAAATAACTTAGCGACGTCACGTTTTGACGTCGCTAAACGTCGCAAACTTGGCGACATATACATAAAATATGTCGCTGAACGTCGCTATTCGGCGACGTAGTACACTCCTATCGCAGAACGTCGCTAGACAGCGACGTTTTGCGACGTGTTTAAAACGACGTCGCTACTGGCGACGTAATTTCTTGCCATCGCTACATTACGTCGCTATTTGATGATATTTTAGTAGTAATTTAATTTCTAGAGAAGGGCTCAAAACAGTGTACCAATCATACCTACACTTCTAGGATACTCTATACACTCTAGGTACTAGGATACGTCTTAGCAAGGTTCTCAGAGTAGGTAATCCCCAATATCTTAGGATACTCTATACACTCTAGGTACTAGGATACTCTATACACTCTAGAGGATACTCTATAGGTACTAGGATACTCTATATACTCTAGGTACTATGATACTCTATAAACTTCTTAGGATACTCTATATACTTCTAGAGGATACTCTATAGGTACTAGGATACTCTATACACTCTAGGTACTATGATACTCTATACACTTCTTAAGATACTCTGTACACTCTAGGTACTAGGATACTCTATACACTCTAGAGTAGGTATTTCCCAATATCTTAACCTAAATTAGGATTCACATTACCTATCCTAGCTAAGTCCTTACTTATACATTAGAGTAGGTAATACCTTAACTATGTTACTACTAGGTAAAAATTCAAAGTCATTATGATAACCCTCAGCCTAACCCTAAATGTGAATCAAGTATTCACATCAAGATAGCAACGGCAGTGTCAACGTGTCTGTAAGCTGTATGTGTCCACGTATCTATGTGTCGTGTGTGTCCACTTGTCTGTGTGTCATGTTATATACTTCTATGTGTGCGTATTAGTGTGCGCATGTCTGTATCTATGTTTGTATCCTTGTCTCAGTGCATAAATGTTTGTGTCCATGTCTGTATTCATGTCGTGACAGATTAAAGGAGTGTGTCCGTTTCGTGTCAGTGAGTGTGTCGATGTCGTGTTAGTAAGTGTGTCAGTATGTCTGTGTCGTGTCAGTGGGAGATAGGGTTTGGATTAGGTATACCTGGACGGGTCAGATTGGGGTCGCCGGAGCGGAGTAGGGGACGAGAGGGAAGGGGGTCGCCAGAGGGAGGGGTCACGGGGGAGAGGCCTCGCCGGAGGGGAGGAGCTCGCCAGGGGGAGGGATCGCCGGAGACGAGAGGGAGAGAGGGAGATAGATTTTTCACGATCCGCACCCAATGTAGGGGCACGAAAAGTGGGTACGTCCAGCATACGCCGCAGTATTGGCGGTAGAACGTTGTCCTAGGTTAAAAACATCTAACAGTATAAATGTACCTGTGCAAGTATACTCTCCGAACGGAGGACAATCTCAGAAGGTACAACTCAATCACAAATCTAAGATAAAAATAGCATGATATGATAGATATAAAATCTCAAAAGAGAAATACAAACAGAAGGGAAATAAGTCCTAGTGTCTAAACGATACTAACATCTCAACATCCAAATAATACAAACAAAGACAACACAAATAAAATAAGATAGACTGCCTAGCTATCTAGCCTAAGCAATAGGGATGATGTCCTCAGCTAGAGCTGGATCCTCCTGTGGGTCTAACTCACAAGTGTCGTCTAGGTGGGCTTCATAGTAGGTTGTGCAAAAATCCTCGGTATCATCTGTAATATTTTCAACAGGTCTAGTCAGGATTGGAGCGAATACACAACACTGAAACAAGATCATATCATGACAAAATATATAAAATAAGAAGTAGAGTAAACTATAATGAAAATTGTAAGACATGTACAAGAACAGTGTAATAGACAAATCTGATTACAAGAAAAGTTTGTATATGAAATAAGAACTGTAAGTAAATATAAGTGATTAGAATAAAAATGTGTCTCCATTATACGTGAGGGCATAATAGACATTTACAAGATTTGCATAAGAAGGGATTTGATCACATAACCATTTCCTACTCACCCTCCCCAATCAAAACACAAGGATCTAGTCAAGTTACGTTACCTGTACAAGAGGTTTTTATCCGTGAGGCTCATGTGATCATGAGAGTACAAGATTGCACAAGAGTATTGTCACGTCCCGCTTCCCATATTTGAAACGATGACGCCATAACACATCTCCAGGCTACGCGTCGAAACCGCGATTGACGTCTGTAATCATCAGCAAGAATGAAAAACACAAGGAGTTTACATGGTATTAAATATAGTAAAGTTATTATATAGGAAACTTTTCCAACAATGCTTTTACAAGTTTATTACAAAAGTAATTTACAAGATTACTACGATAGTGCTGAACATAACTGTAGGTAGTCCAGACAGTTTACTCCTCGTTGTAGTGCGGCGATACTTCGGCGGAGGCGTCTTCTTCTTCTTTACCTAGTGAACAAATACTAGGTCGTTTAGAAAACGACGAGCAAGTCCTCGGCCAAGAACGGTGAAAGTTAAACAAAACAAGGAATATGTAGTTTAGAAAAAGATGAAACAGAGTATGCCAAATTGTACTGTTATATATATATATCTGCTTTAGTAAAACATAAATGAAATCAACGTCCTACTCCATGAATGATAAGATTTTCGAGCTTCCCTTGAGCTTTTAGTAGGAATTGCTTTTCTTGAGCAATTAAGGACACTGCCCATTTATAATAGGCAGCGTTGTTTTCTGGAGTAAGATTTGAAAAGAAATGCAGTTTTGAGAACAATACTCCGAATAATCCTCTAAATATTTCCCGTGAACAATCCCGTTGACCTGGGATCAGGCTGTGATTTTCGAGCCTCCCTTGGGCTAAAAAAAGACATCTATTGATGTTACTGTCAGATAGATGTAGAGCCTCCCTTGGACTAGTACACCCTAGTCGAAACTAGATGCACTGATTCACGAGATTTCCGAAATACTGATCAGCTTTTTGTTATTTATGTTACGGGATATCTAGGGATATTCAGTTGTTCTCCCCTCCCAAATGCTTCCTTAGATAAAAAATTTTCAAAAAATTTCCGAAGGTCGGAAATTTGTCTATCTTCTAAATTTCTCAAAAATTTCGGCAGAGTCTCCTTTGTATTTAGGAGCCCCGAAAATTTACAGGAAAACATATATATGATAAAGAAAAATATGGGCTCGCCGACCCCTTCGGTGGAGCAACCCTCAACACCAGAACCACGCAAGTAAATAATTGGGCTCGCCGACCCCTTCGGTGGAGCAACTCTCAACACCGGAACCATGCAGGTAAATAAATGGGCTCGCCGACCCCTTCGGTGGAGCAACTCTCAACACCGGAACCACGCAAAATAAAAGAACAAAAGGGATTGGAGATTTTTACCTGAGCAAGCAATAGTTACCTTTCTTTTGGCAATTAGTCGGTTCGCGGCTTGCTAGTAGTTTTGCAGCTTATCAAAATAAGCAAATGTTTATCCGACTATACTAGTAAATATGCAAGACTTTATAATATATTTATATATGTATATGTATATATATATATGTATATATATATATATCATGTAGATAGTATAAAGAAAATTCAAGTTAACCAAAACTTTTCCATAACAACATTTTAATTCTAGTGCATGGAGCAGAAAAATATAAAGTTTCTAACTATGACATACGTAGAATAGTGATTAGAGAATACAGGGTCCTTTGTACTTTTACCTTTTCGGCGTGTGGTCCAACTGTTCAGTTCTTATGTATGTCAGACTTACCATTTGAGAGTCCCATGTGTTTGTTCATGAAAATTCAAGTTCAATAGTTCATGTCCGCAATTGCAAGTTCAAATATCTGTGTCCGAAATTGGTTCGCATATCCACTTATCCGTGATACGTCACCAATAAATTTTTAATAATTCCAGTATCTAGGTCTAATAAATTTAATTTTCTTGCCTATGTCTATAAAAAAAAGACTTGCTAGAAATCAAAATTTCAATATTCTAGGTTTCTTAATTAGGTTAAATGATATCAAATTTCAGAATTTAGTTAAACAATAATTAAAGAGATTGTCGTAACTCATATTCCAAATTTTGTTCTTATGAGATGAAATTTCAGATTTATAGTTATCCTATACATGTTCAAATAATTAACAAATCAAAGTAAAGTATTCCTAAAGAAAGAGGGAGAGGAAAGAGAACTTGTCACGACCCGCACCCACCGTGAGGGTACGAGTATGTAACAACGCCCAGCCTACACCGCAGTGTCGGCGGTAGAACGTTGTTCTAGATCATAAACTATAACTAGCATAATATGAATACTCTCCATAAGGAGGCCAACACAGAGGTACAACTCAATCACAATCTAAGGTAGAATGATAAAGATAGATAAACATAAAATCCAAAAGAGGTACATGAGATAGAAGTCTAAGTGTCTAAGATACATAATCATAGAAATACATCTCAAAACTCAAATACAGTAATCCACAAGTAAATACAACTCCAGACAAAATGAAATAACTATCTAAACAACCTATACTGTGTCTCCTCTAGGCTAGCAGGCAATCCCAGGCTATCTGTAAAATTTATCAACAGGTCCAGTCAGGACATGAGCGAGCACATTACATCTCAACAGCTCATAGCAGGTTAGAAAATATAATCATGCAGTAAAGTAAGATACAAGATCTGAAGAAATAACATGATGAAAAAGGGAGACTGTAAATAAATAGATACAACATATAGAGAACTAATAGTGACTAGTGATTCAGAGCACAAGATGGTTATGTAAACGGCACGATATTGTACACGAGTAATCTACAGAGGTTGTACACGAGTAATCTACTGGATTGATTACATAACCACTTCTACTCCCCCGCCTCAATCAATACACAAAGATCTAGTTAAGTTATGTTATTGCACACGAAGTATAGTCGCACACGAGATCATGTGAATACATGAGTATACACGATTTCATACGATTTGTACACGAATATCACGAATACAAGGAGTACACGATGCTCATGATAAAGTACACGAACACGAATACCCGATGTATCCGCTAAGGGGATAACATCGCACAACAAGATCCATATAGTACTAATCCGTGTTTCCAACGTGTCAGCATCATGTAAAGTAATCTAAAGCAGGAAATATAATCCTAAACAAGATATAAAATGATCAGAGAATGTACTCGCCTGATATCTGAATGTCCAAGGTAAAGATACTGTTCGAGGAGAGGTGTCTGGCTCCTAATTAGAACAGCACAAGTCACAACATGTCCAGAAGGGTAATATAAAGCACTATAATGCATTCTATATGAATCTAGGTCAAACTAGGCCAAAGTCAACCCTTGGTCAACTCTGGTCAACTGCACTAGTCAAACTAGGTCAAACTAGGTCATGTCCTAACCCAGTAAGTCTTACTAGGCCTAACCAAGACTATCCTAGCAAGCACACATCAATACAAGGCTATACAAGCCAACATACACTCAACTCTATATAGCATGCAATTATTCAATACTCAAATAGGCAAGAATTCACATTGGATATACACTAGGTAATCTATTACTTTAAACTATATATGTCTACACATATATACACATACATATATTGGTATTCAACATTAGGTCTATAATCATGGCATTTCAAATGGTTATATAAACTTATATATTACAACATAATATGCTAACATATATATAATATACATACATAGCTAAGTTAACTGTATTCATAAATACTTATTTAAGAGGCTATGTGTGTGTATGTGAACATGGCAAAGGGGCAAGTGAGGGTTAAATGGGCATACATAGTGTATACATATCAAAGAGTGTCAAAGTGTAAGTGAACAAAGTGTCAAGTGTGATAGTGTCAACATAGTGTAAGGGGTACATGAGGTAATATAGGATTTGTGTTAACATAGAATATTACATCTCATTAACTTGTATATTACATACATTACATCTATTATTACATTACATTCATGCTTGCATTCATTCATCATTCATTTATTCTCTTGCACTACTATATGCACCATACATTACATACTATGGAACCTACATATTCATTACAAGCCATACTTATACATGCTTACATTAGATATGATACTTACACCTCATACATCATTTATTTAAATATTTACTCATGCTTGTATTCTCTATTTAATTACATAATGTATATATATTAACATGGGTTAAAATCAAATAGAACATTATATTACACACAAGGGTGCACAAAATACATATGCCGAATAGTAACTCCTACTAATAATCAATACTATACCATCTCAGCATGAATTAAAATCTAGGATTAAATTATGTTATAGATCTATGTGTTAGCTTTCCGAAACTTTAAACAGATCGCGTTTTCGTTTCCAAAAACTCCCGGAATCGCGAAAACACCGAGAACGCATTTGTCTTTCGTACAGCTGAAACTGAAATAATTTTCCAAAAGTTACAGAAAGAATTAGGCCTATTAATATATGTTTTTGGAAAGCTAACTTCAATATGCTTCTTTTAAAAAAAATGGAAGATTAAAACGAGCTTTGAGCTAGAAGTTATGACATTTCTAAGTTAGGGCTGAAATTAAAAACGTGGATAAAAATCATGACGAATTTGGGTAGTTTGAGACAAAAGAACACAAGTATATAATATAATATATCAAGAACTCACTCTCTACACTAATATATGTATATGAGACACTATAGAACACATCACCAATACAAAAATATGAGATTAAACATGTAATAATTCATTCATACATAACAACAACACATAGTGTGTCCAAATTTGGGGTTTTCCCACATGGACACAACCACAACACAAAGGACACTCCTATGACCTCCAAATGGACACGAAATGGACACAAATAGAGATACAACCATGGGGGTCATTCCTATGGGTTCAAAATAGACCTATATGCATGAGGAAATGAAAAGGAGAAGGGATTTATACCTCCCGGTAGATCGAATCGAAAAAAAAGCCTTCCCGGAGCGACACCGACACGTAGAGATTCCAAAAGGACACGAACGAGCTCCGAATCCTCCCAAACTTGGGTAGCTTCCTCCTTGGCTAGAATGGAGAAGGAAAGAAGAAGATTTGGTGGCGAAATGGAAGAATTTGGTGGAGAAATTGCTAGAAATTGCTCTCTAGGAATTTGGGGAAGAACAAGAGAGAGAGTGTGGATGAGAATAATGAAATGAACTTGAGCCTATCCTCTCCCAAAGTGGCTGGCCATATGGAGCTATTTGTCCTATTATGGTAAGGTCCAAAATGCCCCCACTAACCTATTCTATGAGTATGAGGAAAGGGCTAATTGGTTGGGGCTAAATTAGTCATTCTAAAGTCTCTAATCACACGAACCTTATCCATAATAATTAGTCTAACCTCTAACTAAAATATTTCTATCATGTGGACTAAAATTAATATCATTTGGGCCATGCCTAACTAGTGTGCGGGTCCCACTAGAGTCAAACTACCCCCGGGTCCCCGTTTCAAGTCGGATTGAGTTGAAATTCGAACCCGACTCAAATAACCCCAAAACAATATCATAAATAATAAAATAAATTTCAACCCCAAAATAATTTCATAAATAATAAAATAAATTTTAAAAATATTTAAAAATGTAAAATGACAAAAATACCCCTGTTTCTGAAAACTGGGGGTGACAAATCTATCCACCTTAAAAAAATTTCGTCCTCGAAATTAAAACAAAGCAATCACAGGAAACACATACAGAAAACAATCTCATTCAAATACTTTTCAAAAAAAAATCAGCAATAAAAAAATCTCTTTGAGGCACATCAAACATTTGTAAATAAAAACTGATACGTGTCCGATACGGACACAAAACCATCACAAAATCACACCTATCAAAGGTCAAAATCAACAATCACCAACGCAATAAATATCCAAATAATTCAAAGAGGTCAAATGCAAAATATCCTTAGGCCAGAAATGACATTAAAAGATCCTAATCAAATGGTTAGGCTCTAGGTCAAACAGTCTCTAGGGTTTCACTAGCAAAACATCAAAATCACAAGTCATGATTTTAAATAGTTTTAAAATGATTTAAAAATTACCAAAAATTATATCATGATTTAAATGTCAAATCAATAAATGATTAAAATTACAAAATTTTAAAATTACCCTCATTTTAGAGAACTGGGTGTTACAAGTCTACCCACCTTAGAAAAATTCCATCCTCAAAATTAAAATGTTCATACTCCTTCTAGGTCAAACCCCCCCGACAATCAAAGTCTCAGAACTTAAACAATCATACGATTTAAAAGGATGACATACAGGGTCATATCATACGGTGGTAGTGAAAGTCTCATCTAGGTATACTAGTCATGCTAAACCAAAACGGTCATATGGTATCAAAACACACAAGCAATCTAGGGTGCTAAACTAGAAAAGATACAAAAATAACAATCATCAAGACTGTAAGGCAGTCTACCATCCTATATGAAAACTGGTACTTATCAAAATAAAATAAAGTTAACTACCATTTATCTAATAAGGGGTACGATTCAAGAAAATTAAAATCAAAAGTTAAAGAATGAAAGCCAATTGCATGGAAATCCAATCACAATATATTTATATATATAGCGTTAGAGAGGGAAAAGCTAGCATTATGTACAAGTTATGTAGTTCGTGTGTGTATGGGTGTATGTGGACATGTTTATATGGTTAGATAATAGGCGTGTGTGTATGTGAAATATACATAAAAGTGCATAGGAGGATTTGGGGTTTCAAACAATAACTATCAAGTTACACTAATCATGGCATATTGGTTAAACAATCTACAATACACAACTCATTTGCTCATAACATGCATGGCTAACCATGTATATATGTATATATAAAGAGGTAGAGATTTAGTTATGTATGTATATACATTATAACATGTATGCCTAAGTTGTATATATACCTATATAGATATATAATCATGACATAGAGAGGAAGAGTTAGGTTACATGACAGGGTATACTAAGTTAGGGTGTGTGTGTGTCCTTGTACAGGGTTATAGCTTAGTATTGAAAGGTTAAACCCAGTTTTAGTTCAGCATTTACATACAAAATCTGAAAATAAGCTAACATTTAAACCAGTACAATATTAACATAATGCAATTTCAAAATTTAGGAGTTTGAAACATCACAACTAATCTTAATGCTCCCAATACATCCTAACATGATAGAAATGAAACCCTAATATACTATCAATACATTTATCTACGCATACAGTTCAATATTACATGTTAAATCTGAAATTGAACTAAACATGGAAATCAATGTAAAAATATTAACATATATTCAGTTTTCAGGATTTTGGAGAATTTGCACATCAAAACCAACTCAATGTTTATCACAACCTAACATGTAAGAATATGAAACCTAAATGTATATCCCTACAACAACAATGTACACAGCTCTAAATATTACATTTAAAACAATCAATTTGAACTAACATTTAAAATCCCGTATTAAGGGTTAATATGCACACAGCCTCAGATTTGACAAATTTAAACACAAAACTCAACCAAATTTTTTTTTTTTGAATTGAAACCCAACGTATAACATACATGTGCAGTGATATAAATAAAACTATTATCATGAAATTTTATATTTAAATTACGAGTTAAGCTAAAAAAAGCAGAGAATCGGAAATATTGGGGTTTTGAAAATTTAAACATTAACGACATATTAATATGTATTCAGATAGGTAGAAATCAAGTGTAGCATGCTAAGTGTCAGAAAAGTGTCCACTATATATATTCATATATATTCTCATGTCCGAATATAAAATTTTAATTCTACGTTAAGACCAACAATTAGATTCCTACCAAGGTTGCAAGCAGGTGATTGACGTAATCAAGACAGTATTATTATTATTATTTAATACAAGAATAATAGCAAGAAAGAAATAACGATAAAATCTGTTTTTGCTTATCTGTTTAAAAGAAAAACCCATTTTGAAACCCAGAGCTAAATTTTCAAATCCAAGATAAAGTCTAGCAAAATCATCGATTCATTGTATTAAGAAGAATTTCATAGTAAGAAGTTACACAAAGTTTATAAAAACAGCTAAAGCTACTCCTAAGTTAAATAAATGAGAAACAAAACAAAACAAACAAATAACAATTCTCTATTTCTTTTTTTTGAAGGACTGAAACAAAAGTAGAGAAAACATGTTCAAAAATATTTAAGGTACAATCTGATAATCATATGCGTCTTCTTGAAATTATGTTGTCAGAATTCTGCCACGCCAATAAGCATAGCTGCAATAAACGATAGAGTCCATAATAAGGCATACACCCTATAATCATGTTATCTAGAATTCTTACCACGCCACCCGGTATAGCTGCAAGAAAATCTAGATTTCATAACTAAGATAAGTATAGCTATATCAGGCTCTACGTCCTTGTCATGCTAGCAAATATGACTGCAATAAATTCTAAATTCTATAATAAAGTAAACTTTTACCTTTCTCACTGTCCTTATCAAGTATGTTATCAGGTTATACCTTAATTCCAAAAAAATGTACATATACATATAAATACAAACTCAAATTCAACATCAAGATTTAAAATTCAACAATAATCCATCAAAAATCATAAAAATACAGACTCAAATTCAACCACTAACATCAAGATTCGAAATTCAACAATAATCCATCAAAATCAAGTTCAATAACAGGAAGTAAAGGTAAATCAAATCAGGGAAAAACAGATTTCAAATCGAAGTTAAAATAAGATTCTCAAGGGTCGTCCCAGGAATCTCTCAAGGAATCCTAACCGTGATTGAGTACCTTCAAAATATATCCTATTCCTACTGCAAGCTGTAGTAGTACTCTAGTTCGAATACCACTACATAAACTCGACCTGCATGGGCCACCACTAAAAATGTGTCACGACCCGTACCCACCGTGAGGGTACGAGTATGTAACAACGCCCAGCCTACACCGCAGTGTCGACGGTAGAACGTTATTCTAGGTCATAAACTATAACTAGCATAATATGAATACTCTCCATAAGGAGGCCAACACAGAGGTACAACTCAATCATAATCTAAGGTAGAATGATAAAGATAGATAAACATGAAATCCAAAAGAGGTACAGGAGATAGAAGTCTAAGTGTCTAAGATACATAATCATAGAAATACATCTCAAAACTCAAATACAGTAATCCACAAGTAAATACAACTCCAGACAAAATGAAATAACTATCTAAACAACCTATACTGTGTCTCCTCTAGGCTAGCAGGCAATCCCAGGCTATCTGTAAAATTTATCAACAGGTCCAGTCAGGACAGGAGCGAGCACATTACATCTCAATAGTTCATAGCAGGTTAGAAAATATAATCATGCAGTAAAGTAAGATACAAGATCTGAAGAAATAATATGATGAAAAAGGGAGACTGTAAATAAATAGATACAACATATAGAGAACTAATAGTGACTAGTGATTCAGAGCACAAGATGGTTATGTAAATGGCACGATGTTGTACACGAGTAATCTACAGAGATTGTACACGAGTAATCTACTGGATTGATTACATAACCACTTCTACTCCCCCGCCTCAATCAATACACAAGGATCTAGTTAAGTTATGTTATTGCACACGAAGTATAGTCGCACACAAGATCATGTGAATACATGAGTATACACGATTTCACACGATTTGTACACGAATATCACGAATACAAGGAGTACACGATGCTCACGATAAAGTACACGAATACGAATACCCGATGTATCCGCTAAGGGGATAACATCGTACAACAAGATCCATATAGTACTAATCCGTGTTTCCAACGTGTCAGCATCATGTAAAGTAATCTAAAGCAGGAAATATAATCCTAAACAAGATATGAAATGATCAGAGAATGTACTCGCCTGATATCTGAATGTCCAAGGTAAAGATACTGTTCGAGGAGAGGTGTCTGGCTCCTAATTAGAACAGCACAAGTCACAACATGTCCAGAAGGGTAATATAAAGCACTATAATGCATTCTACATGAATCTATGTCAAACTAGGCCAAAGTCAACCCTTGGTCAACTCTGGTCAACTGCACTAGTCAAACTAGGTTAAACTAGGTCATGTCCTAACCCAGCAAGTCTTACTAGGCCTAACCAAGACTATCCTAGCAAGCACACATCAATACAAGGCTATACAAGCCAACATACACCCAACTCTATATAGCATGCAATTATTCAATACTCAAATAGGCAAGAATTCACATTGGATATACACTAGGTAATCTATTACTTTAAACTATATATGTCTACACATATATACACATGCATATATTGGTATTCAACATTAGGTCTATAATCATGGCATTTCAAATGGTTATATAAACTTATATATTACAACATAATATGCTAACATATATATAATATACATACATAGCTAAGTTAACTGTATTCATAAATACTTATTTAAGAGGCTATGTGTGTGTATGTGAACATGGCAAAGGGGCAAGTGAGGGTTAAATGGGCATACATAGTGTATACATATCAAAGAGTGTCAAAGTGTAAGTGAACAAAGTGTCAAGTGTGATAGTGTCAACATAGTGTAAGGGGGTACATGAGGTAATATAGGATTTGTGTTAACATAGAATATTACATCTCATTAACTTGTATATTGCATACATTACATCTATTATTACATTACATTCATGCTTGCATTCATTCATCATTCATTTATTCTCTTGCACTACTATATGCACCATACATTACATACTATGGAACCTACATATTCATTACAAGCCATACTTATACATGCTTACATTAGATAGGATACTTACACCTCATACATCATTTATTTAAACATTTACTCATGCTTGCATTCTCTATTTAATTACATAATGTATATACTTTAACATGGGTTAAAATCAAATAGAACATTGTATTACACACAAGGGTGCACAAAATACATATGCCGAATAGTAACTCCTACTAATAATCAATACTATACCATCTCAGCATGAATTAAAATCTAGAATTAAATTATGTTATAGATCTATGTGTTAGCTTTTCGAAACTTTAAACAGATCGCGTTTTTGTTTCCGGAAACTCCTGGAATCTCGAAAACACCGAGAACGCGTTTGTCTTTCGTACAGCTGACACTCAAATAATTCTCCAGAAAGTTACATAAAGAATTAGGCCTATTAATATATGTTTTTGGAAATCTAACTTCAATACGCTTCTTTTAAAAAAAACGGAAGATTAAAACGAGCTTTGAGCTAGAAGTTATGACATTTCTAAGTTAGGGCTGAAATTAAAAACGTGGATAAACATCATGACAGATTTGGGTAGTTTGAGACAAAAGAACACAAGTATATAATATAATATATCAAAAACTCACTCTCTAAACTAATATATGTATATGAGACACTATAGAACACATCTCCAATACAAAAATATGAGATTAAACATGTAATAATTCATTCATACATAACAACAACACATAGTGTGTCCAAATTTGGGGTTTTCCCACATGGACACAACCACAACACAAAGGACACTCCTATAACCTCTAAATGGACACGAAATGGACACAAATGGAGATACAACCATGGGAGTCATTCCTATGGGTTCAAAATAGACCTATATGCATGAGAAAATGAAAAGGAGAAGGATTTATACCTCCCGGTAGATCGAATCGAAGAAAAGCCTTCCCGGAGCGACACCGACACGTAGAGATTCCAAAAGGACACGAACGAGCTCCGAATCCTCCCAAACTTGGGTAGCTTCCTCCTTGGCTAGAATGGAGAAGGAAAGAAGAAGATTTGGTGGCGAAATAGAAGGATTTGGTGGAGAAATTGCTAGGGATTGCTCTCTAGGAATTTGGGGAAGAACAAGAGAGAGAGTGTGGATGAGAATAATGAAATGAACTTGAGCCTATCCTCTCCCAAAGTGGCTGGCCATATGGGGCTATTTGTCCTATTATGGTAAGGTCCAAAATGCCCCCACTAACCTATTCTATGAGTATGAGGAAAGGGCTAATTGGTTGGGGCTAAATTAGTCATTCTAAAGTCTCTAATCACACTAACCTTATCCATAATAATTAGTCTAACCTCTAACTAAAATATTTCTATCATGTGGACTAAAATTAATATCATTTGGGCCATGCCTAACTAGTGTGCGGGTCCCACTAGAGTCAAACTACCCCCGGGTCCCCGTTTCAAGTCGGATTGAGTTGAAATTCGAACCCGACTCAAATAACCCCAAAACAATATCATAAATAATAAAATAAATTTCAACCCCAAAATAATATCATAAATAATAAAATAAATTTTAAAAATATTCAAAAATGTAAAATGACAAAAATACCCCTGTTTCTGAAAACTGGGGGTGACATAACTTGCTCCCTAGTATTACCAAAATCCTTATAATTTCAGAATTTAGTGTGAATTCCTAAGTATTCAGAATTAACCTAGAAGGAAGAAATTATTAGAGAAGAAGGAGGAGAAGAGGATTTGCAAATAATTAATTTAGCTACCAATCATACCAACATGTGTTATTCGATAGTTTAAAAAAAAAATTTGGACAGGATTATACAATCATATTAATATCGAAACTACTCTCGTGTGTACGTGTTCAAGTAAAAAAAACATGGGACCTATATATGTATATATATATATATATATATATATATATATATATATATATATATATATATATATATATATATATATATATATGTGAACAAAATTTACATCTATCAATAGTGTATAAACATGTCATGTGTCCAAAAATTCTTTGATGTTGTGTCCAAAACTTATGGATTTGTATTGTATCCTATACAAGGTGTCCGTTGCAAACATTAATTGTATCGTGTCCAAATACATTCATTCACGTGTCCAATTACTCATATGCACATATATAGCAATGTATGACAATTTCTAATTTCCTTCAACCAAAGTGGATTTTGATTGAGTCCAGAATTAAAATACTCCATAATTGCTCCTATTAATTTGGAGGTTAAACACGAAAAAATTCAAGGAATAGAGGAAGAAGAAGGAGGACTTGCCTTGCTTTGAGCAAAAACCTAGAATTCTCCTTCCCAAATCCAAGTGAGTTCTTGCTTTCCTTATGTTCTTCCCCTTCCAAAAATTTAGAAATTAAAATCTAACCTAGGTCTAGAAATCGGAAGATTTAAAGAGAAAGGGGGAGGAATTATACCTAGAAGAAAATTAAAGAGGAGAAGGAAATGTTGGAGGTCACCGGGGAAGAAGTCGGAGAAGGGGCGCGCGGTGGCCGACGGCTGGGCGGGGTGGCCGGCGACGGGAGCACGGGTGGCCGGCGGTGGCGGGCGGCGCCGGCGGTGCGCCAGCGGCGGCGCGCGGCAGCGCGCAGTAGCAGTAGTAAGAGTAGTAGAGGAAGGAGGAGAAGAAGATGAAGAGTGAAGGAGGGGGAGAGAAAGATGGAGATAGGGAGATGAGAGAGAGGAAGATATATATAGAGAGGAAGAGAGAGTTCGAGAGAGAGAGTGAGAGGATTCGAGATAGAGAGGGAGAGTCCGAGAGAGAGAGAGAGAGAGAATTCGAGAGAGGGAGAGAGGGTGCGGGTGATGGGGCTGCCCCTCTTCCTTTCTCTATATATATTATATTATTTTTTTTTCTTAGGTTTTTTTTTCAAAATAAAAACTCAAAATTAAGAAATGAAAACATTATTATTATTATTATTACATCAATTATTGATTATATCAAAAAAAAAATTTTGAGCAAAACATTTAACTAGCTGGAAATATAATAAAATATTAATACACTAATTATTGAAAAGCAGTTATGACACTCTACCCACCTTACAAAAAAAATTCTTCCTCGAAATTTAAATTTAAAGATAAGCTTTTCAAAAACGATCACAGAGAAAACAATTATTCTACCCACCTTACAGAGGTGAAGTAGTAATTTTATTAAATTATTAAACAAAATATCTTGAAATATAGTTATAAAAGCTTCACGAAAATAAGAACAATCCGAGAATAATAGAAATCATCAAGATTTTTGAAATTCCATAAAACCAAATAGAATTGGTCATATACCATGTTGTTTCAAACCATAACCATGTATGATTCTTAAATTCAAAATCATATTCCTTATCCTCATTCTCTGACGTGATATTGTAATCTTGTGCCTCGCCATTACGCATATGGCTGCAACAAGATACCATTTCACTACCAGGATTCATGGCTGCAGCTTTTGCTACCACGCCGATGATATCCATAGAATAAGTAGGAAAGTAGCTTTATAGATCATGATATTCTTAGTAATCCAAAATATTCAAGAAGCAATACTTAATTTCAAATTCTCCAAATATCATCAACGTTATTTTATCATTGTATCAAAACTAATAGATAATATTATAACATAAGATAAACTCATATATCTATATTATCAAAAGCACTATATGTCATTTTAAATGACGTTTTTTTCAAATTCCAAATCAAGGAGAAAAATGAAATCAAAGTTCGAATATCAATTTCAAAAATTCATTATGAAAATTTTTGTCTTGATCCCCGAAAATTCATTAAATTCCTGAATCATGTTTCGAGAATACGTGCCTCGCCAATTTGGATGGCCAGTCCGAATGGCTGCAACAACTTCTCATTTCACGATTCATTAGAAAAATTTTAGGTGTCAAGACACAACAAATATTCATTCACATAAATATCATTTACAAAATCCAATCAAAGCATTCACTTCACAAAAAAGAAAAATATCAAAAGAGTAAATTACAACGGATATTAGATAGAGGGCAATTCCTGAAATAGGGATGCCAGGAAACGATGTAATTGAAAGAAAAGATTGAGGATACAATTCTAGATTTTTTTTCATTTAGTGAATGTTAAGTGAAGCAATAAAATTGAAATTTTTGAAGAAGAGGGGGTTTTGTGAAATAACCCGACCACAGATAATTCAACAGATAAAGGAGAACGAGTCAGGACTTAGGACTTAGGTATCGATAGAAGTTTAGAGGGAGTAAGGAATAAGGAATTAGATTCTTAATATAATATGTATATAATACTCTATACAATAACTATTATGCAAAACCCTGGACAAGTTATTGCTAGTACTAACTTATCCAATATTCATTAAGGAGATACATATATATATATATATATATATTCTTACCCCTCACTATTCAAAATATTTGAATTCCTGGTTTACTAGAGATACCCATACTCAGCCCAAGATCCTTAAGGAATTTCTAGGTCCTTAATAGCTCAAATAAGAGTGCTAGTCAAATCCTCAAATACATACTAATCCGGCCTAGAAGGTCAGTCTGCCCTTGTGCTACCCATAACCAAGTAAGGATACTTAATGGTTCATACTTGCTATAGGAATTTTATCTAGCTAAGCATACCAAGAACATAGTCTAACATACACCAATCAAATTGGTATTCTCTGTTCTAAGGTTCCTTAAGACATTCCTTAAAGCCTGTGCCTTAGCCCATAGGATTCCAAAAATCTTGACCTACCGTCATGTCTTATTCTGCATAGGTTTTCCTAGAAGATTGGTAGGTTCCTCATCCTTAAGCTTTCGGTTTTGTAAAACCTGCAACCTATTTTAGGTCCTTTAACCTTGGGGTCCAATACGAAAATCAAAGTTCTCCGTCTAAGTCTAGAACCTACGTCTTATCTAAACCTATGGTTCATCCAAGATTTTCCATTCTTGCTGACCTGTATGGGCCACCACTAAAAGACGTGTCACGTCCCGCTTCCCATATTTGAAACGGTGACGCCATAACACATCTCCAGGCTACGCGCCAAAATTGCGATTGTCGCCTGTAATCATTAGCAAGAATAAAAAACACAAGGAGTTTACATGGTATTAAATATAGAGAAGTTATTATACAGGAAACTTTTCCAACAATGCTTTTACAAGTTTATTACAAAAGTAATTTACAAGATTACTACGATAGTGCTGGACATAACTGTAGGTAGTCCAGACAGTTTACTCCTCGTTGTAGTGCGGCAATACTTCGGCGGAGGCGTCTTCTTCTTCTTTACCTAGTGAACAAATACTAGGTCGTTTAGAAAACGACGAGCAAGTCCTCGGCCAAGAACGGTAAAAGTTAAACAAAACAAGGAATATGTAGTTTAGAAAAAGATGAAACAGAGTATGCCAAATTGTACTGTTATATATATATATCTGCTTTAGTCAAACATAAATGAAATCAACATCCTACTCCATGAATGATAAGATTTCCGAACTTCCCTTGAGCTTTTAGTAGGAATTGCTTTTCTTGAGCAATTAAGGACACTGCCCATTTACAATAGGCAGCGTTGTTTTCTGGAGTAAGATTTGAAAAGAAATGCAGTTTTGAGAACAATACTCCGAATAATCCTCTAAATATTTCCCGTGAACAATCCCGTTGACCTAGGATCAGGCTGTGATTTCCGAGCCTCCCTTGGGCTAAAAAAAAAGACATCTATTGATGTTACTGTCAGATAGATGTAGAGCCTCCCTTGGGCTAGTACACCCTAGTCGAAACTAGATGCACTGATTCACGAGATTTTCGAAATACTGATCAGCTTTTTGTTATTTATGTTACGGGATATCTAGGGATATTCAGTTGTTCTTCCCTCCCAAATGCTTCCTTGGATAAGAAATTTTCAAAAAATTTCCGAAGGTCAGAAATTTGTCTATCTTCTAAATTTCTCAAAAATTTCGGCAGTCTCCTTTGTATTTAGGAGCCCCGAAAATTTACAGGGAAACATATATATGATAAAGAAAAATATGGGCTCGCCGACCCCTTCGGTGGAGCAACCCTCAACACCGGAACCACGCAAGTAAATAATTGGGCTCGCCGACCCCTTCGGTGGAGCAACTCTCAACACCGGAACCACGCAGGTAAATAAATGGGCTCGCCGACCCCTTCGGTGGAGCAACTCTCAACACCGAAACCACGCAAAATAAAAGAACAAAAGGGATTGGAGATTTTTACCTGAGCAAGCGATAGTTACCTTTCTTTTGGCAATTAGTCGGTTCGCGGCTTGCTAGTAGTTTTGCAGCTTATCAAAATAAGCAAATGTTTATCCGACTATACTAGTAAATATGCAAGACTTTATAATATATATATATATATATATATATATATATATATATATATATATATATATATATATATATATATATATATATATTTTTTTTTTTTTTTTGTATATATATATATATATATATATATATATATATATATGTATATATATATATATATATATATATATATATATATATCATGTAGATAGTATAAAGAAAATTCAAGTTAACCAAAACTTTTTCATAACAACATTTTAATTCTAGTGCATGGAGCAGAAAAATGTAAAGTTTCTAACTATGACAAACGCAGAATAGTGAGTAGAGAATACAGGGTCCTTTGTACTTTTACCTTCCCGGCGTGTGGTCCAACTGTTCAGTTCTTATGTATGTCAGACTTACCATTTGAGAGTCCCATGTGTTTGTTCATGAAAATTCAAGTTCAATAGTTCATGTCCGTAATTGCAATTTCAAATATCTGTGTCCGAAATTGGTTCGCATATCCACTTATCCGTGATACGTCACCAATAAATTTTTAATAATTCCAGTATCTAGGTCTAATAAATTTAATTTTCTTGCCTATGTCTATAAAAAAAAGACTTGCTAGAAATCAAAATTTCAATATTCTAGGTTTCTTAATTAGGTTAAATGATATCAAAATTTCAGAATTTAGTTAAACAATAATTAAAGAGATTGTCGTAACTCATATTCCAAATTTTGTTCTTATGATATGAAATTTCAGATTTATAGTTATCCTATACATGTTCAAATAATTAACAATTCAAAGTGAAGTATTCCTAAAGAAAGAGGGAGAGGAAAGAGAACTTGCTCCCTAGTATTACCAAAATCCTTATAATTTCAGAATTTAGTGTGAATTCCTAAGTATTCAGAATTAACCTAGAAGGAAGAAATTATTAGAGAAGAAGGAGGAGAAGAGGATTTGCAAATAATTAATTTAGCTACCAATCATACCAACATGTGTTATTCGATAGTTTAAAAAAAAATTTGGACAGGATTATACAATCATATTAATATCGAAACAACTCTCGTGTGTACGTGTTCAAGTAAAAAAAATATGGGACCTATATATGTATATATATATATATATATATATATATATATATATATATATATATATATATATATATATATATGTGAACAAAATTTACATCTATCAATAGTGTATAAACATGTCATGTGTCCAAAAATTCTTTGATGTTGTGTCCAAAACTTATGGATTTGTATTGTATCCTATACAAGGTGTCTGTTGCAAACATTAATTGTATCGTGTCCAAATATATTCATTCACGTGTCCAATTACTCATATGCACATATATAGCTATGTATGACAATTTCCAATTTCCTTCAACCAAAGTGGATTTTGATTGAGTCCAGAATTAAAATACTCCATAATTGCTCCTATTAATTTGGAGGTTAAACACGAAAAAAATTCAAGGAATAGAGGAAGAAGAAGGAGGACTTGCCTTGCTTTGAGCAAAAACCTAGAATTCTCCTTCACAAATCCAAGTGAGTTCTTGCTTTCCTTATGTTCTTCCCCTTCCAGAAATTTAGAAATTAAAATCTAACCTAGGTCTAGAAATCGGAAGATTTAAAGAGAAAGGGGGAGGAATTATACCTAGAAGAAAATTAAAGAGGAGAAGGAAATGTTGGAGGTCACCGGGGAAGAAGTCGGAGAAGGGGCGCGCGGTGGCCGACGGCTGCGCGGGGTGGCCGGCGACGGGCGCACGGGTGGCCGGCGGTGGCGGGCAGCGCCGGCGGTGCGCCAGCGGCGGCGCGCGGCAGCGCGCAGTAGCGGTAGTAGGAGTAGTAGAGGAAGGAGGAGAAGAAGAGGAAGAGTGAAGGAGAGGGAGAGAGAGATGGAGATAGGGAGATGAGAGAGAGGAAGATATATATAGAGAGGAAGAGAGAGTTCGAGAGAGAGAGAGTGAGAGGATTCGAGATAGAGAGGGAGAGTCCGAGAGAGGGAGAGAGAGAGAATTCGAGAGAGGGAGAGAGGGTGCGGGTGATGGGGCTACCCCTCTCCCTTTCTCTATATATATTATATTATTATTATTATTTTTCTTAGGTTTTTTTTCAAAATAAAAACTCAAAATTAAGAAATGAAAACATTATTATTATTATTATTACATCAATTATTGATTATATCAAAAAAAAATTTGAGCAAAACATTTAACTAGCTGGAAATATAATAAAATATTAATACACTAATTATTGAAAAGCAGTTATGACAAGTATACATGAATAGGGGTGTACAAGAAATACAAGATGTTTGTAAAAAGCACATGACAAGATGTATTTGATGAACCCGAGGGGGATAACATCGCATGACAAGATCCATAGGGTACTGGTCCGTGGTAACAACATGACATCATCAAGTAATTTATCTAAAGCAGGAATATAAATTCTAACAAGTATGAAAATGATCAGAGCATGTACTCGCCTGAGATTCTGAAAGACTGATGATTACAGATGTCCGAACCGGAGTCATAATATCCTCATTAGAGTAATATAGGTCAAGATGTGTTCAAAAGGTAATAATTAAAGTATACAATGCAAACTACATGATTCTAGGTCAATCTAGGTCAAAGTCAACTCTAGTCGACCTTCTAGTCAAACTAGGTCAATATCTAAGCTAACTAAGTCAATTGTCTAGTGTTTGGTCAAACTCTAGTCACCAAGTTCAAATAGGCCTATATTTGTCAATCCAGACTATTATAATACTAGGCTAAAATAGCATCCCAACTATAATCCATGTATTATTCTAGTAGTAAATGCTAATCTATAACTTATTTATGAAATAGTCTTGTCCTTAAGGAAATACCATAATTCCTTATCCATATATACTTTACATATTACCATTTCCTATATACATGAATGAGTCTATATATATATATATATATATATATATATATATATATATATATATATATATAGTAAAAATATATATATATATATATATATATATATATATATATATATATATATATAGTATCAAAAAAAAAAATGTATATATATACATATCAAAGGCTATCCATTCACTATATGTGCCTTACTTGCATTCCCATATACATGTAGCTATATCCTATTTAGGTAGGCCTAGAAATTCCTATGCACCTATATCTAGACCAATATCCATATACCAACATGCATTCACAATTCATGTTAAGATATTACTTATACCTTCACACATACAACACACAACCATTCATGTGCACTCACACATTCAAACAACCATTCAAATCCATTTCCCTCTACTGATGCATCCAATTGTGATACTACCTGCAAATGCCTGTAATACCTATATAGACACACACACACACACACACACACACACACACACACACACACACACACACACACACACACACACACACAAACACACACAGAATATAACACTCTACTCTACTCTAAAAACTACTATCTAACTCATACATACCATGATCAATTATGAAATAGCCAAGGGCCATTGCTTGCTGTTACTGCTACAGTTGCTCCTACTTCTACTACTGCACTGCTCCTACGGACCAAGGAAAGCCTTGCCAACCAAAGCCAAACCAAGCCAATCCTCTTCCACTGCATACCACCACTGACAGTGGCTGCTGCTACAATGCCCTTGCTTGCTGCTAGTGAGGCAATTGCAAATGCAAGCCACAAAGGACATGCCCCCATGTCTGATGCACCTCATCTAACACTAACCCATATTTCTAAACTCTGATACATGCTCAATTAACACACTTAGTTACGAACAAACTCACTCACATTACTCACCAACCTATATACTAACACTCTAACTCTCAAACAAACACAAGCACATACAAACTAACATATATCTAATAGATACTAGGATTGAACCACATTATTGTAGGATACTCCCAAATCCAAATGGCCTAGTGCCACACATCTCGAGCCCTTGCTACTCTGTATTTCACTCTTACAACACCTTCATTTTTGATACCACACTCACACACTATGACACTATAACCAGTAGACTCCTTCATAGGATACTGGCTAATCCTGATACTAACCTCACTATGCCTATGGCCTATGGTCCAAGCTACTCATCCCAGTGAGTATCTTACTGATACTCACATCCTAATGACACCTCAAACTAACTCTACCTCTAATATACTAACACTATCATAATACCCTTACTTGGTACTCAAGTAATGGCACCTATACATCCCTCTCATAATTCCGAAATCTTTTCAAATTCCGAAAACTTTGAAGGGGTCTGGTAGGTGCGTAAAAAGTACCTCACAAATCAAGTCAAAGAAGGAAAGCTCTACGCTCAACCAGGCTACTTTATGCCAGGGTTATTTTGTATTAAGCTTTACGCTAACTACTCTGTACGCTGGCTATCCTTTACGCTAGCTACTCTGTACGCTTGCTACCCTTTACGCTAGCTGCTTTACGATGGAAATGACTGTCAGATCATGCATTTAATACATCTGACATAATGATTTGTTGACAGTGTATAAACACAGAATTCGAAGAGATTTGATTTACACAGAAGTCGATATTGTCGTTTAGTGCAAAACTGGCTACTTTACGCTCAATAAAATTACTTCTTTTTATGCACGATAGTTATGTGAGTTTTTACGCTCAAAACTATTGTGAGTGTAAAGTCTATTTGAGCTACTTTACGCTCAAGGCTATTTTAGCCACTTTATGCTGGGAAGTTTATTTGGGTTGTTTTTACGCCAATTTGCCACTTTACGCTCAGTATATGTTTTGGGTCATTTTTACGTCCGATTGTTTCTGGCTACATGAGAATGTGGTTTGTCCACGTGGATTTCATGCCACACTTATTGAAGAACGTGTGTACGTGCTTCCTGTTTTTGTTGATATAATGGGACACGTGTTAACGTATGTAGAGGGTAACTTCCATCGTGGGTGACAGTTGCCAGCGTAAAAACTCAAATGTGTTGCTTTTTACGCCCAAGGAGTCATGTCTATAAATAGACTTATTTTACACATCAAAAGTATCACGCATAGAGAGACAGGGGGAAATACATAGAGATCAGAGCCCAGAGACTTTGATTTTCTGGAGCATTCTTCTTCAACCTTTCTTCCAGAACAGAGTGAAGCAAAGCAGAAAAGCATTCGGCCTCGCCATCAGTGCCTAAGTGCATCGATACCTTTCTGGTGACTTAGTTCTTCCAACTATTCATCTTCTAGCAGTGATCTTCATCATCATCGTATGGTCCAAGGAACAAAGTGATCGCCTTCAGATCAGACTTCCATAGCAATACTTTCCAGAATATTGTACTCTTTCAAGTTTTATTTTTAAAAGCCGATTTTAGGCATTTTGTTAAGTGAAACAAAAATGGCGACTCTGCTGGGGACGACCTTCTCCTCTGACGAGGAGGCAATTGCTAAATACGATGATGTTTCGGTCGGTTCGACCAAGAAGACTCTGGTTGTACACTTCGACCAGACTGTCTATGAAGAAATGCTTCGGACTGGGGGTAGCAACCGCTGCTCCAATGTTCAGAAATCGAGGAAGGCGCGAAAAGTTTGGGTTTCCAAATCTAAGGCATCCTCGGATCTCCCTACTGTCTCTGCAGGCAAAGGAATCCTTCCTACCCCTGTTGTAGAGGCTCCCATCTGTGATGAGGCAGTCTCTACTTCGGTGATATGCCATTCGCGTAAAAACACGTCTCCCGTTTGTAACGTGGCAGACTCTCCGGTGTTACGCTCTGGGCGTAAAAATCAGGTTTTGCGCCCTGAGCGTAAAAATCACGTTTTATGTTCTGGGCGTAAATACATGTCTTCCGTCTGTGACGTGGCAGACTCCAATGCCTTACGTTCTGAGCGTAACAATAAGTCTTCCGTCTGTGACGCGGTAGACACAAAAAATTTACGTTCTACACGTAAAGGAAAATCTCCCGTCTATGACGTGGCAGATACTCATGTTTTGTGCTCTATGCGTAAAGGTAAACTCCTGTCTGTGACAGTGTAGATAAAATTCACAATGATGCTTCTACATCTAAAGTGAATGTACCTGCACGCATGAAGCATAAAAACATAGTTGGTAAAACTTCTGTTTTCAACCAACAACCTTCTGTACGCAAGGTACCAAACTTACAAATTACACGCAATGAAGATGGAGTCCTTCGTGCTAAAAAATCTCACGATTTACGCACACAACTCCAAGAGCGTAAAAATGTACAGTTTGGTTCTGCAAATGTAGCCAGTAATCTCCTCTATACACAAGGGATTAAACGTTTTTCTACCCCTAATGTAATAAAGAAGACTACTCCTTCTAATCCTTCTGATTTACGTGAATTGCTAATGCAAAAGCGTAAAAATAGACAATCTCCCGTGACACTCTCCCAAGAAAATCATCATTGTGAGTGTCATCAGATTGTGATCAAATGTTATTGTTCGACTTCCAAACGGTCAGTTTTTGATCGGTTAAGTTTTAATGCGCCCAACAACAAGCTGATGAGTTATCATATGCATCAGTCAACATGGCATCACATACCAACAGAGGACGACGTCCTAGACGGAACACGTCCCAAACTCCAGGTCAACAACAATTCAACAGATATCTTGATTCTTTTGAAGGAGTACATTAGAACACTCGATTAAGAAGACAAAGACAATTGCAGACTTCTGATTCTGAAGCTGGGGGTACTCAATCTCTTGAGTCCGAAACTGATAGTGTCGATTTATACTTCTATACTAATCCTTCTGTATCTTCAAGAGAGGTTGAATCATACGCTATTGGAGATGAACCAGAGACGTCGTCTGTTAATACAGAACAATGTCTCACTGCCGTTGAGCAATTATTGAAAGACATGCTTAACATGATACAAAGCATGCACCAGATAATAACGGCTCAGCAAACTGATCAACCGGCAATAGTAACACCAGTACAGGTAGCAGCACAAACTCAAGATATCCAAGGGGTTGATATACCTTTGAATATCCAAGAGCCTGCTATTAACCAAAATTCTGCATCTCCAGATCCCATCATTCCAGAAGATGTACCATCTCCGGTAGGGGTTACGGTACAACCAACAACTTTTCAATCAAATGTGCTTCCGCAAACCAGTGAAGCCATTCAAGCAGTGCGTGAGCTCAAAGCACAGTTTGAAGTTTTGAAGCAAAAGGATCAACTCCAAAGGTTAGGGATTAAGCAACCTTATCCTCCTCATTATAATGATGTACCCTTTCCACCGAAATTCAAGCCACAGTCAATGGTATTGTTCGATGGAAAGGCTTCTCCTAGTCAGTATATCAATTACTTTGATATTATGACTGTACATTTGCATAAAAATGATGCTCTTCTCACTCGAGTATTCAGTGGATGCTTGACGGGTTCAGCTTACGACTGGTATCGTAGTTTACCCGACAATTGCATTTCGTCTTTTGACGAATTTAAGGCAATATTTCTCTCCCGCTTCTATGAAGGAGGTATGGACATGAACATGTCCTCCTTAATAGAAATTAAGCAAAAGGAGAAAGAAGATACTCGGACGTTCATTGAACGTTTCCGACAGGCGAATCTAAAGATGCCTCCTGGTATGCCAGATTCAGCGTTAATTGATACATGCAAGATAAATCTGCGACCATCCATCACTGTCTTCACGGGTTCCCAATTTACAGATTGGGCTTCATTTATCATAGCAGCAGTTTCTGCCGAGACCAATGGTAGGTTGGCTCGTGAACATGGGATGATTTTTGTCTCAGAGGATAAAGGAAAGAAAGGTAATCCTGGTAATAATTCTGGCAATCGTAATACAAAAGGAAAAGATACTCTTATGGTTAATCTTTTCAAAAGCAAAACGACGCCGAATAATCAGGAGTCTTCTAAGCCAAAAGAAGAATATTCTTTTGACGAGAATGATATCCCAGGGATATTTCAATGTCTGGTTAAGAGTGGCAAACTTCAGATCCCGGAGCCAAAGAGGCCTAATGAGGTAAATCTGAGTGACAATCCCAAATATTGTATCTATCACAGATACATAAATCATCCCACTAGGGCTTGTTATGTCCTAAAGAAGAAAAATCCAAGAATTGATTAATGCCAATGCCATCTCTCTAACTAATGATGAGCATACGGTCACAACCAATATGGTTTCTCTTTAATTTGGAGATTTTCCTTCTCAACAAGTACCAGATGGAATTGTCTCAATTCCGAAGGCGACGATGAAGATTGTGAATATCCTGCCTGCCAGGAAGGAAAATGAAGGATTGTTGCCTCTTACATTAAAGAATGGTAAAATTTTGTGCGTACATCATGACTTAGTACCTGAAATGGAAGATTAAGGTAAAACTTCAAACTCCAAGAAAGGTAAGAAAGTCAAAACCTGCAACATGATTTCTCATGTTATTCCAGATCCTGATGATTTGGATCAGCTATGGGATGGCCTTCCTTTAGAAGATAGACTGAGAGGATTGAACATATGTCCTCCAAGTTTGGCTCCTCCTACCAAGCTCAAACTTACTCATCAGCAGTGGCTAGCCATGAATAGTGTTCCTTTATACCGGGCACAACAAGTCTTTGCGGCTTATGAAAAAGTTCCTACAGGGATCTTTCCTCGTATCCCGAATCCTTTTCCTCCCATAGCTACAGATATGTCTATTCCTCATTCTCCTATAGTTACAGAGATCTTTTCTTCTTCCTCTGTTGAACCACTTGTTAAAAGTCCGTTGCCTACTCACTTGTACAGTCAATAATCTGTCCTTCTCATGAAGAAAATGGGTTATAATTTTCAAAAGGCAGAAGGTTTGAATTATGATAAAGGAATACGACTTCCTTTACAAATTCAAAGTCAAACATCTACTGTTGGATTGGGTTCTGAGGTTCTGCATAACAATCCTCGAAAGAAGAAGGCTAAGGAAAGTAAGACTAAATCCTGTAATATGGTACTTCCTTCTTCTGAGTCTGAAGAAGAAATCTTTGCTGGTACAAGATTTGGAAAAGAGTACCATAAAGATTATGAAGGATCCTCTAAAGAAGTAGAGAATGTTGAATCACCACCAACTCAACCGTCTCTTGTTCCTGCTGTGGTTGAAAAGGGAAAACAGAAAGCGGTACGTTTCGACGTCCCGTTGAAGTCTACTTCCAGTCAGAGGGTGGTGATGAAATCCTATAAATTTAATATTCTAGCCCAGTTAGCTAATACTCCGGCTAGGTTATCTATCTTCGAGTTGCTTCGCCTTTCTAAAGAAAGTCGCAAAACTTTGAGTGAAGCTTTGCTGCAAGCTGATTCCTGCTTAGCTCAAATCAAGACTCCTGATAATATACCAGTGTCATGTCCACAATGTCATAGTGTGATGGAAGTAATTCCCAACATCACCTTTACACAAGAAGATATGCTGTTGAAGCATAACAAGCATGATAGGCCTTTGTGCTATACTGGGTATATTGAATCCATTGAAGTTGACAGGATTTATATTGAACTTGGGTCTTCCATTAGCATAATTCTTCAAAGTATGCTAAGACGGTTGAGGATTCCTACTAGTGATTTAACTTATACTAGTATCACAATCGTTGGATTCAACTCTGGAAAGAGTAAACCACTGGGGAAAATTCGTCTGAAATCCAGTTTGGTGATCTTCGAACGATGGCAACATTCTATGTTATTAATTTTAACGTATCCTACAACATCCTTCTTGGAAGACGGTGGTTATATGAGCATAACATCGTGCCTTCAACTCTCCACCAATGCTTCAAGTACGTGGATTCCCAAGGGGTTGTAAAGACTGAGTTTGCTGATATCAATCCTTTCAAAGGTGTCGAAGCCTACTTTTTTGATTCGAGGCTCTACAAATAAGAACATGTAAAGGAGATATCAGACATGGATGAAGATCGATCATCTGCCGAAGATCAGTCTATTAATGAAGATCCGCCAGAAGAGCAACCTTTGAAGATCAAAGTCAAAGGGCGAATTCAACCCCAATCTGTCAACAATCAACCTCTAATGATCAAGGTCAAAGGAAGAACTCAAGCTTCATCTGAGGAATCAGTGAATATTCCTACTAAAAGCCAAGTTCAACCTCTTTTGATCAAGGTCAAAGGGCGTACTTCTCGTACGAATGATCCAGAACCACCATTGATTGTCAATCTTAGCAAATCTATGCAAAAGACGGATGATGGTCCATTAGTGATTAATCCGAAGCGTAGCAGTCAAATTATAAATGATGTAAATATTGATCATTTTGTACTTTCCAATATCAATGAAGATTTCCTTTTTGAGTATATGGCTGTCAAATATGTTGAAAGAATGACTTTATCTTCTGATGATCAAAATCATCAGTATAAAGACGACATAGACATAGAGAAAACCTTATACATTGATCATAAGGAAAATTTCTTTCCTCCTCATGTCGTTGTTGGACCTTATGCTCAAAGGTTTCTAACATCTTCTCCCTATCTTCTTCCTGTAGCCGCTTCATCGTAAGCTTGTATAACTTATAGACGTCACGAAGAATCTTACTTTGTGATTCCGTCTGATAAGAAAAACAAGTGCCAGATTGTGTTTAACCTGGCTAGAAATATCCCTGTTGCTCAGACAGATGATCTTAGAGATAAAGATAAAGGAAGAATCTGAATTGACAGATATAGTCAACAATCTCTCAAGATTATCCAGAATATGGGATATGATTTAAAGACTATGCAAGGTCTTAATCAAGGCAAGGGTAGACGATTACCATTAAGTGGTGATCCGTTTTATCAGAAAACTCGTCATGGGTTGGGATATGATCCGTCCTATATGTTTAATGACGATATTCAAGAAGAATTCGCTTCTAGCTCTTCACAATCATCAGATTCGGAAGAAATCCAATTCATCAAATCCAATATATCTCACTCCTCGTGTGTTAAAATAGGTTATTATGATAAATCTGAGCAAATATTCTCAGTAAACATGGTTCAAACTGATGGTAAATCTGAACCATTTGAGAATGATCCTTGGGCTCAACAGATGGACACTCAATGGGAACTTCATTTTAAACAACGACAACCACCTACAGAGGACGAGATTGTACAGATTAATGTTGGAGATAGAACTACGCCCAAACCAATATTCATCAGTAAAAATCTTTTTGAAGATGAAAAGGAAGAGTTGATAAAACTGATCAAAGAATATATTGATATTTTTGCATGGAGTTATGAGGATATACCAGGTCTAGATCCCAAAGTTGCTACTCATAAACTCAATATTCTTCCTAATGCCAAGCCTATAAAACAACATCAACGGCATTTTCGACCAGATATGATGGATGCAATTGAAGCAGAAGTCAAAAAGTTGATTACATGTGGCTTTGTTCATGAAGAACAACACCCAGACTGGGTTTCCAATATTGTTCCTGTTATGAAGAAGAACGGAAAAGTTCGAGTTTGTATAGATTTTCGAGATCTTAATGCAGCTTATCCAAAGGATGAATTTCCACTTCCGATTACCGATGTCATGATAGACAATACATGCGGTTTTGAACGCATGTCTTTCATGGACGAATTTTCAGCATACAATCAGATCAAGATGCATCCAGAAGATGAGAAGCATACTGCTTTTCGTATACCCCTTGGGGTTTACTGCTATACGGTTATGCCGTTTGGACTTAAAAATGCCGGTGCCACGGATCAACGGGCTATGAGCAACATCTTTCAAGAAAATCTACGGAAGACAGTTGAATATTACGTAGATGACATTGCTGTCAAGAGTCGATCAAAAGATGATCACATTCAAGACTTGAAGACAGTATTTGAATTGATGCGTCAACATCAATTAAAAATGAACCCTACTAAGTCTTTCTTAGGGATTTCCAGTGGCAAGTTTTTAGGATTTGTCATTACTTCTCAAGGTATCCATGTTGATCCTGATAAAGTTAAAACAATTCTTGAAATGCGTCCTCCACGCAATTTAAAAGAACTCCGTGGCTTCCAGGGTCGCATTGCGTATATCAGAAGATTTATATCCAATCTCTCTGGGAGATGCCAACCTTCTCCCGTCTATTAAAGAAGGGTGTATCATTTGTTTGGGATGAAGCATGTCAGAAAGCCTTCAATGATATCAAGTAATACCTTACAAATCCACCTGTTCTGGTACCTCTAGTGGTAGGAAGACCATTTTTGCTATATGTTCGAGCCTTGGATCATTCACTTGGTGCTCTTCTTGCACAAAAAAGTGATATGGGACATGAACAAGCGATTTATTATCTTAGCAGAATGATAGTTGGAGCAGAACACAGGTATACTCCTGTAGAAAAGGAATGTCTGGCTTTGGTTTTTATTGTCCAAAAGACAAGACATTATATGACAGGACAGACTATTCATGTCATCCCCAGAATAAATCTCATTCGGGTATTGATGAGAAAACCGAGAATTCTTAACTCTAGGTTAGCTACCTGGGCGATGTTGCTCACTCCTTATGACATGGTTTATATACCTCAAAAATCAGTGAAGGGTCAAGCATTAGCTGATTTTGTAGCTGCTCACCCTATACCTGAAACATCAAAGCTATATGAAGACATTCCAGATGAAGTCATGGATTGCAATATGACTTCGAAGAATGATATCTGACAATTATATTTTGATGGAGCATCACGGGTTGGACCTAAAGGTAATATTGTCTCTGGGGTAGGAATCGTCTTGGTTTCTCCTGATAAAATGGTCATTTACCGTGCCTATTCTCTCAATGAGCCATGCTCTAACAATGTAGCAGAATATAATGCTTTACTGATTGGTCTCCAAGTCGTAAAACAATTGGACATTGAATTTCTGGAAGCTTATGGAGATTCTCAACTGATTGTTAATCAGGTTAGAGGGACTTATGAAGTCAGAAATCCTGATCTCATTCCTTATTATCAAGTGGTAGTCGAATTGGTCCTTTCATTCAAAGGATTCTTTATTGAATTCGTACCACGTTCTCAGAATGTGGAGGCTGATGCTCTTGCTAGCCTAGCTGCAGACTTGGCTGTTCCAATCCGAAGACAAAATACAATTACTTTATTGGACCGAGACTTATTCTGTGTCAAGAATAATTTGTGTATTGAATAGAGTTATACTACAGAGTCAAGCTCCCAGCAGAGGGATTGGAGAACTCCATTTATTGATTATGCGGTTCATGGAATTTTACCTGAAGATCCGAAAGAAGCTGCATCAATTAAGAGACGATCATTTCGATTCTATTATGATTCATCTTTACATATGTTATATCGTTGTTCATACGATGGACTCTTGCTGCGCTGTCTTTCAGAAAATGAAGCTAAACAGACACTCCGTGAGGCTCATGATGGTGTCTGTGGTGCCCATCAACCGGGTCTGAAATTACAGGACCGCATTCGAAGAATGGGGTATTATTGGCCTTCCATGATAGCAGATGCTGTGGATTACGCCAGAAGGTGTAAAGCATGTCAGATTCATGCTGACTTTATTCACCAACCTTTTGAATTTTTACATCCTACAGCAGCTTCTTGGCCCTTCGCAGCTTGGGGTATGGATATCATTGGTCCGATTAACCCTCCTTCTGTTAAAGGACATCGGTTTATATTGGCTATAACTGATTACTTTTCCAAGTGGGCAGAAGCAATTTCCCTCACTGAAGTGAAAACATCTAATGTGATCAGCTTCATTAAGCACCATGGCATTTATCGTTTCGGGATTCCTCGACGAATAATTCATAACCATGGACCACAATTTGCCAGTCAGGCATTTTATCGATTCTGTGATAAGAATCGAATTCAAAATTTGGCTTCTACGGCTTATAATCCAGCTGCTAATGGTTTAGCCGAAGCTTTCAACAAAACGATCATCAAACTTCTCAAAAAGTTCGTCTCTTCTAATAAACGTGACTGGAATGAGAAACTTGGAGAATGTTTATGGGCTTATCGAACAATAGTCTGAACTCCTACTGGTTTTACACCATTTTTACTGGTTTATGGATGTGAGGCTATCCTTCCATTGGAAATCCAGATTCCATCTCTACGAATAGCCATTGCTAATGAGCTAACTATAGAGAATAATGATCGCTTACGACTCCAAGAACTTGAAGGATTAGACGAGAAGCGTCTTCAAGCACAACAGCATATTGAGTTATATCAAGCCCGTATATCTCGAACTTTCAATCGTAAAGTTAAAGAGAGGGTATTTAAGGTTGGCGAACTGGTATTAGCTGTTCGAAGACCGATGGTGATGACTCACAAAAGAAAAGGGAAATTCCAAGCAAAATGGGAAGGCCCTTATGTGATTGAGACTGTATTTTCCAATGGCGCCTATCGGTTATCCAAGCCTAATGGAGATCTACTCATGATGCCGATCAATGGCAAATTTCTTAAGAAGTACTATGTATAAAAAAGAAGAAGAAGACAGAATGAAAATAAAATCTCCTTTATTATTATTTTCGTTCAGAACAAAGGATTAAGGACGAGGACCACTGCCTTCCTTACTAAATACATAGTCGGCCAATGCATCAAAGGCATCATTGCCCGAGTTTACAAAGAACTTGCAGACAGCCATCCTCAGTGTTTCTTCCTCCGAAGTTTTTTCTGACTCTACTAAGAAAGTGAGGATGTCTTGTGGTGGCTTGGACATAGAAGAGCCTTCGCCTATTTTGGTTGGGTCTGATACAATTGACTCAATGGAGCGCGTCTCGATGACGTCCTCAACTTTCATGGAGACTTCATTCTTTTGCTGCACGTCCTTGGAAGACATTTCCGATAGAGGAATGGAAATAAAGAATGAAATGTTACAAAGAGTTCTCACCTATTTATAGGAGAGATCTATTAACAAACCGGTCTTGGAAATTGAAACAACTTTTCATTCCCGAAAAGACCTATCCATTCGTTACATCAGATTCATCCATTTATGGAATTGAATCGACTTTTCGTTTCCCGAAAGATACGTTGGTTCATCCATTCTTTTATCAATATTGGCGTGTATTCTCTATGACACCTGTCTTCTTATTTCCCCAGCTACCAATGTTTGGATAAGCTGATTACTCATTTCCTTTGAGAGAAAATTTTAATCTTCTATCTTACCAGTAGGCATAAAAAGTTGGATTTATTATTTATCATGTTCTCATAACCTCTGAATAAATATTAAATCTGCTTGTATTTCGTTATCTATCATGTCCATTTGATCTCTGAATAGATATTAATCTACTTTTCTTTGAGTTCTTACATGCTGTCATGTCCATATTACCTCTGATAGTATTGTATATTCTGAAAAAGAAAACAAGATTTCATTCATGTCTATATTACCTCTGATTAAGATACAAATTATTGAGTTTAGAAGACTTGTCATTTACATTCTCATATTATAAAAGTCTATTACATTTCTTAGACTTTCTTACAAATCATAATGGAAATCTATTACATCTTGGATTTTCATTCTATACAACAACGATGACCTAATCGAGATCTATTTCTTCTTTGGATCCTCTTCATCGGATTCGTTGTTGGTGTCAATTTCTTGCTGTCTGAGCCTCAAATGGCGACCAGAACAGTAGGAATTAACTCTGGTCTTCTCTCTCAGACGAGAGGAGAATCCTAGAGTATGGCAGCCCGAAGATGCGTTGCTGCCAATACAATTCATGGAGAAATGGCGGCCCTTCAGAAGAGATAGGAATGTATCCAGCATTGGGATACGATTCCAAGTCCTACCGTGAAAGGAACTCTACTACCCAATTTCTCGGGATAGAGTTGACTCCACCATCCAACTTTCCGTGTATAAAGGCTCCTCCTACCATCTGAGGAAGACCCTTTTATCGCACGAAAAGTTCTGAGTTGTCTGATTTGCGCGTCAAAAGCGCATGAGCTCTCTGATGTTGATGTCAGAATAATGCTCCTCACAGCATCCAAGTCGCCAATACCGGTTCTGGAAAAGTTCTTCAGCCAAGCTTCTGCAGAAAACAACAGAGACAATTTTTTCAACAGAAGTATCATCAGCCACATACTGGCCAAATTAAAGAGTGTTGCTTGTGCACCTTATTCAACAAGGCATTTTTACGCCTGTGATTCATGTGCATCTTATTTACAAGATTTTTTACGCCAGTGTTGCTTGTGCACCTTATTCAACAAGGCATTTTTTATGCCCGTGATTCATGTGGCTTTACGCCAGTGTTGCTTGTGCACCTTATTCAACAAGGCATTTTTATGCTAGTGTTTCATGTGCACCTTATTCAATAAGGCCTTTTTACGCCCGTGTTTCATGTGCATCTTATCTAAAAGGCTTTGCGCCTGTGTTTTATGCGCTCCATATCTGTCAAAGATTTGCGCTCATTTTCAATAGGCGTGTCTTATCTATTAAAGATAGACATCTGTTTTCAACAAAAATCTCAAAGGAAGACAATTGTTTCATGAATCAAACTTACCATCAAGGTCAGATGGTTTGGCTTTAAGAGTGGTCGAATCAACGTCTGATGACTGAGCGTACAAAGCAACAACATCGGAAAGCATCGTCATTATCAATCTCTTGCTAGAGAATGAAATCTTGCAAATAGCTATCTTCAGAGAAAAAGAATGAGAATAAGAATGAGAATACATAAAACATTCTTTAACTCAGCTATTTATAAAGGGTCGAAGAAACGGTTGGCGTGAGTTTATTTCGGGAAAGATCCTAATAAAAGGCGATCGTGACCACAAGACAGTAGCCACGTGTTGGTTTGTTTTTTTTGGGAATGAACAACCATAGATACAGTCAAAAAAAGGCGTGGAACAATTCTACATACCAATGCACTACACGAATAAAGATGAAATCAATACTAAGATTTTATTTTTATAAAAAATGGGAGTAGGCCCCTACAGATAAGTTGAAGTGTCAAGACACTTCTACATAAAACATTACTATTTCTTCTCTCCTTCGTTGGGCTGACGAAGGGAGGCACCTAATTCGTGCATGTTATGGATCCTGGAACGACGCATCAGATTGAGGAATGCTTCTGCATCACCTGATCCTTCGTACGCAGTTGAGGGACCACCATTTATACGACCGAAGATCGCTGGAGTCAGTCCAAAGCACTCTACAAAGTTACATGCTCGCTCGATCTCCGTCTCTGTGTCAATCCTAGAGCTTGGAGCCTTTTCTTTGTCCGTCTCTTTCTTTGGTGCCATGACAATATGCGGATGAAAAGTGAGAATGAAGAACTCCTCCTTATATATACAATCAAATCAACTCTTCATATTCCTTATGGGAAATTGATTATTATTAATGTAACTCGGGGAGATAAAGAGGTGTTCGAATGTTTTCAAGAAAAAATACATTATGACGGTTGAGTATTGACCGGCACCATTTTTCATGTTCAAAGTATTTCGAAATTCTTGAAATCTTTTCAAATTCCGAAAACTTTGAAGGGGGTCTTGTAGGTGCGTAAAAAGTACCTCACAAATCAAGTCAAAGAAGGAAAGCTCTACGCTCAACCAGGCTACTTTATGCCAGGGTTATTTTGTATTAAGCTTTACGCTAACTACTCTGTACGCTGGCTATCCTTTACGCTAGCTACTCTGTACGCTGACTACCCTTTACGCTAGCTGCTTTACGATGGAAATGACTGTCAGATCATGCATTTAATACATCTGACATAATGATTTGTTGACAGTATATAAACACAGAATTCGAAGAGATTTGATTTACACAGAAGTCGATATTGTCGTTTAGTGCAAAACTGGCTACTTTACGCTCAATGAAATTACTTCTTTTTATGCACGATAGTTATGTGAGTTTTTACGCTCAAAACTATTGTGAGTGTAAAGTCTATTTGAGCTACTTTACGCTCAAGGCTATTTTAGCCACTTTACGCTGGAAAGTTTATTTGGGTTGTTTTTACGCCAATTTGCCACTTTACGCTCAGTATATGTTTCGGGTCATTTTTACGCCCGATTGTTTCTGGCTATATGAGAACATGGTTTGTCCACGTGGATTTCATGCCACACTTATTGAAGAACGTGTGTACGTGCTTCCTATTTTTGTTGATATAATGGGACACGTGTCACGTATGTAGAGGGTAACTTCCATCGTGGGTGACAGTTGCCAGCGTAAAAACTCAAATGTGTTGCTTTTTACGCCCAAGGAGTTATGTCTATAAATAGACTTATTTTACACATCAAAAGTATCATGCACAGAGAGACAGGGGGAAATACATAGAGATCAGAGCCCAGAGACTTTGATTTTTCGGAGCATTATTTTTCAACCTTTCTTCCAGAAGAGAGTGAAGCAAAGCAGGAAAGCATTCGGCCTCGCCATCAGTGCCTAAGTGCGTCGATACCTTTCTGGTGACTTAGTTCTTCCAACTGTTCATCTTCTAGCAGTGATCTTCATCATCATCGTATCCAAGGAACAAAGTGATCGCCTTCAGATCAGACTTCCATAGCAATACTTCCCAGAATATTTGTACTCTTTTGTACTCTTTTAAGTTTTATTTTCAAAAGCCGATTTTAGGCATTTTCTTAAGTGAAACAATATATACCTAAGCATGTATATAATGTCTAACTAAATTATAACCACAACCTATATAGATTATAGCATATACACACATATATATTTCTATACTTGTTGACACTAGCCTAGGACACTGCTAATGACATAACACACTCACAGAGCACACACACACTGAAAAAACCTAACAAACACACACACACACATACGCACACACACACACACACACACACAAGCAGGAAAGCATTCGTCGTCCCCTCCCCCTCTTTCCGGTCGCGTGCCCCCGCTGGGACTCCCTCCCTCCCCGGCGTAGACTCCTCCGGTCTCGCCGTCGTGGCGCACTCCCCGGCCAGCTCCGGCCCCGAGCGCCGCCCAGTCCCCCTCGCGTCTCCGGCTCCGCCCCTTCCTCCTTCACTCGTCGCAGCGCCGTCCCCCCCCCCCCGGGGCCGTGCCTCCCCCGCAGTTCCCTCTCCTCCCCGTCGGTGGTCGAGCCCCTCCCTGTGGCCCCCGGCGCCCAGTCTCCGTCCGCGCAGTCCCGGGCATTGATCCTGCCGGAGCACTCCCTGCTCGGGCGTCTCCTCCGGGCTCGAGAGTTTCCCCCGGAGCTCCGCCCCTCCCCCCCCGTCTGCGGCGGCGTTTTCGCAGGCTTCTTCGTCGCGCCGCCGACGTGGTTCCCCTCGCCTCCCGGTGGCGCCCCCGCTCCTCATCCGGCGGGTGATGGTCCCGAGGTGCCCCCCTCGGGGCCCACGCTGGGCCCGCCCCCAAGGGGCCTCCTTGGGCCCTGCGCTCTGCATCCCACGTGCCCCCACGTGCCCCTTCCCCGTGTCCCCTTCCCCCTTCGTGCTCCGCGCCCGGAGCAGTCCCCTTGGGCCCCGCGTCTCGCCTCGTGTCCCGTCCTTTCCCCCGTTCTTTGTCGGGTTTGAATTTTGATTTGGGTCGGGCGGCCCGGCTGTGGACCCCCCCCCCCCCCGTTTTGTCTCTTCTGCTAGCTTCTCTTTCGGGTGTTGGGACCCGGTCTTGTACTGTTGCTGCTTTTTTTCAATAAGATTAGCTTTTTGCAAAATATATATATATATATATATATATATATATATATATATATATATATATATATATATATATATATATATATATATATACACTCAAATATGATCTGTAATAGGAAGGGGTGTGTCTACAGGTGTTAACAAGTGTCCACGAGGTCCAAAACTGTGTCCAAAACTTGTTGTCAGGACAGTGCAACAGGCAGTGCTCGAACTGCCTCATGGGGGTGTGCCGACCTATCTAGGGACACGTGTGTCCAATTAATGGTCATGGGGTCATGTCCTAGGGTAGCCTAGGTCTAGGTGCACGTGTCCATGTGTCTGTATCGTATCCACAAGGGGTCATATGGCATGTCAAAACTCGTATCAGAGAGGGTTTCTTTGTATGCGCGTGACAATATAAAATCAGTACGATCGTGTTTACTCACTAAATACTGGATAAAATCTCATGAGATTTTGGGGGCATGTTGTCAGACATTGCTCCCCTTCCATGCCAAATTTGGTGGATCCATGTGGCGTGTCCACGAAGAACTCGAGCTCGGGTAGTAGGGCACTGCACGTAGTGTCCGATTTTAGACACGAAACGTGTCCAGAGAAGTATTAATTGTAGTATGTTTCGTGTGAAGGCTAAGATTTTACGCTAAATTATTGGTCGATCTTGTGCCTTGTTTGCAATGGTATCTGCAGAAACAAAACATCGTCTCGTAGTGGACTGACACATGAGCATGGTAGGCCGAATCAGTCGGATAGTTCAACTAGGCACGAAGTGCTCGAATGGATAAGTCAGAAGAGTTGGCCGTGCAATAAAGTTATGAAATTGAGTTACATCAGCTCGGCGAAATGATAAGGCGTATCGGCTTAAGGTATGAGGATTTTGATCCTTTTTTCCTACTCCGTCATGCCTAATTAAAATGAATCGTTGTATGCTAAGTTAAACGATCGAGTCCATGGACGTGGCTCGAATGAGAGAAATTACAGTGCACGTCGAACATTATGATGGAACAATTAAATTGAAACGTACATCAATTGTACGAGTCGCCATAGAACATCGAAATACCACAACGACGAGCACTTCGGTGCACAAGCCATAAGAACATGGGATAGCTATATCAGCAAGTGCCTCAGTGCACGAGTCGTTCGTGCCTTCGCGCACGAGTTAGAGGGCTAGAATATTGAAAGACAATATCGATGCAAGTGCCTCAGTACATGGGCTATAGAACAATGAATACTCTATTAAGGCGTGCCTTAGTATATGAGTCGAAAGAAATAAACATTAAAAGATCGTGTCGAGACGTGCATCAAATGCATGAGTAGGAGAAAATTGAACACTAAGGCGTAGAACATGAAAATACTGAATCAAGTCGTGCATCGAATGCATGGGTCGGAGGATATCGAATAACTATTGAATGCGGCATGCTGCCTAAAAATGTTCGTGGCCTTCGGAGCATTCGTTTAATGAACAGTGAGTTGGGGCATTGTCACAACCCGCTCCCGGATAATCGGACACGAGTCGGACAGCCCAACCTTCGTCGATGGACACGAAGAAGTAAGCTGATACAAGATATATAAAATAACACAGTTGCTATATACGCTCCCAGAATCACCACAATCTACAAGTCAATACAATATCAACCGGAGACAAATCCGGTAACCAGAATAAAATTATACAATCCTGAATTCTTAATACAATACATGATAAACTCTAAAACAAATCTAAGAAAAAGTCTTAACTATATCTCTGCAATCTAAGTCTATCCTGTGGCATCTCTATCCTAGCTTCGGGCGCTGGCCCATGAAGGAAATACAGCATTATCAAGAAAACCTGCAACGTATCCTGTCAGAAAAAGAGCAAAGTACAACCCCGACAAGAAGCACTAAACAATTTAAACTAAAATGCATGAAAAAGAAGCGTAATATGAACTATGGTACCGGACAGGAATATGAAACTGTAGTACACGAATAACGATGAACTATAGTACCAGATCCTAAACAATGAACTAGATTATCAGTGTAACATGCAAGTAAAATAACTATCAGAGTATGTGGACCAGCTGGGTAAACAATGAACAAGAGCACATGAATAATGGTATGGCTTAGAGTTCCACGTGCACGATGTGAGACTTAAGTATTAGTCAATGCCTAGCTAAAATAGGATTGGTCACATATCTGTAGTATTTACCCACCCCAATGTACAAGTAAAGAACAATGAACTATAAACAATGAACGGTGAACAATGAACAATCGTGTGTACAACATGTCAATATGAGAACATGAAGCAAGAAAAAAATACAGAGTAAAGAGTTCGAGTCGGTGTACTTGCCTTTGTTCTTGCAAATTAATATGTCATAATGTCCTCCTCTTATAAGTATGGCAAGAATAGATTAGATTCTAACAGAGCAACCTGTTAACTATCACTATTTATCAATACTGGCTAACTAACTATCTCTATCTATAAATTTAGTAGCTACCATAGATTAACATAAATATATATATATATATATATATATATATATATATATATATATAAAATATATATATCTATATATATATATATATATATATATATATATATACACACACACACTGACAATTTAGTCTTTAACTAAAAATTATGACAAAACATTTTGAAATGATAGTAGTACAATAGGAAAATTATTAGAAGCTAATCCTTAACAGATAATTTATAGGAAAAGTTAAATTAGATAAAGATTTTATGAAAATAATTAAATATCAAAATTTATTCCTCTTTTGAATCTAGATGGATGTAAAGTCCTTTGCAAAATATTTATTAAGGATCTTAGAAAAGTACTTACTAGAATATAAAACAATAATCTATTATTAACCCAACATCAAACCATCCCTCAGTGACTAAAACCACATAGCAGACCTATTATGCCCAAAATAGTCCATAGATTAAACTCTAAGTCTCCTGAATCATACTTACACAATTTGATGCACCATAATGGATGCTAAATTAATTTAGTGGGACTAATTAACCTAGGCTAACAAAACTTACTTAAATATTTCCATTTCTGGACTAGGCTTATTTATGAACCAAAACAATTCTTCCAAAAGAAATAATAATTCTGGACTACATTCAGCCAACTACAGTTCTCAAGCTTGACAACCACTCAAGATACCATTCCAACAAAGTTGTACATAGAATTTAACCATAATAATACTTGGTTACTAAGTGAACAGAACTAACTCCACATATGTACATGCCTATGCCCAGAAGATGGCTAAGTTTTAAAACTAAAAAAAACATCTCTAGTACACAAGCCACAATCCTATTGGTTTTCCCTGCAAATATTTACTTCTGCATTCCCACACAAAGCCACAATAATTCGAATGCTCCTACCAACCTATTAATCATTCAAACTCAGAATATAGAGGAAAGAAATATGCAAATTAAAATTTAAATAAGACTCCCGAATATACAAATTAAAATTTAAATAAGACTAACGCCTCGCCGAATCCATTCCAGTTGAAGGACATCCCCATGAACAAAGTTGGACACAAATCAATATCAATCACGAGCATGACACGAACTCATGCCTGACACGAACACAACCCAGGATACGGACACGAACTCTGGACACGAGCACCAATCCACATTCAATCAAAGATTTGCAACAACACATGAGATTTGAAGAAGGCAGATCAGTACCTGGATTGATACAAACTAAAGCAAGACGAAATCCCAGGGGCGGACACATCCTTAAGTGTCAGACACGATCTACGAACTAGCCGTGATCAAGAACACCACTGTGACTTAATACCGAACAGTTGGCACACAGAGAAAATAGGGTATTAGAAAAACGAAGTTTACTCCTCAAGAACTCGTGAAAAAAATCAAGAATAGGAAGAAGGCTAATACGTACATTTAGATTCAATCTCTAAATATATGCTAATTCTCTATTAGCCACTTCGTTCCTCGATCTGCCCGATCAATCCCGAAACAAACACATTCAATCACCAATCGATTCGTAAACGAGCACAAAAATTCTCCAAAGCTGAATAATTATAAGGTCAACACTCACCAATATATGACGGGAGTCAAGTATACGTTTGGCTATCTTGATCTGTACAAGTCGTTCGCCAAGAATATGATTGAATCTACGAGAATCGGCTCACCAGATAAAACGAACCGATCGAAGAATTAACAAGGCGTCGATCAAAACGTTCGATCTGTACAAAAGCAGATCGAGCATGAGCATGAGTAGATCGGCTCATGATCGGAAATAATGAAGGAAAAGAATGATCCAGAGTTGATTGAGACTCACATCGTCGTTATTCGAGGAACTCGTCGAGCCCTAGCCGAGAAATTGTTGACGATCGAAGAAGAGACGCCGCTCTGGTGTCGAGCACCGCCGGAAGTCGGAGGAGCCTAGCTCGATTTTCCCGTCGAAAATAGAGGGGCACGTCGCTTGAGGAGTGGTCGTGCGCAGATCGAAACGGTCGCTGATGGAGGAAGGGTCGCGGGAAGGAAATCGTGGCGGAGGAGATGCCTATTTGTCGGGAAATTGCCACGCCTACGGGGAGAGAAGTCCGGTCGTCGATGTCGTCCGTTGTCGTCTCGCCACCGCCATGGCCGATCGTCGGAAGCTAGGGTTAGGGTTAGTGTTAGGGTTCAGAGAATTTGGGGGAGAAGAGGCTAGGAGTAATTTGGAGAGCTCTTCTCGAGCTGGGAAAAGAATGAGGAAACAGTGAGAGAGAGAGAATTTAACTTTAAATAGAGTTTTAATGAAAAAAAATGCAATTTTACCAAAAAGCACTCCAACAAATACTTTATTGCAACTACACCCAAAAGTTGTTAGAAAGTTGTTAGTTTGTTAGAGACTTGGGGAAAAAGAAAAGAAAATGGAGGGAACACTAATTTTTACTGTTCCACTCAAGTGAGAAAAGAATTTGAAATTCAAATGTCTTATCAGGTTATTACAACTGAGAAAAATTAATTAAAAGAAATAAATCCTTAAATATTTATAATTAACATTTTCCTCCTTGTGAAAAATCTCAAGATGCTATTTAAAAATTACAAAAACGATTTTAAATATTTAATATCTAAAATACCAGAATACTAGAGAATATACTAACTTTATTAATCTGAAAGTTACAATTTCTCAAATAAACTAAAATAATATTTCAAAAATTTTAAATTACCATAAATTCATAAAGTCGAAAATGTGGGGTTACAAATCTACCCTCCTTAGAAAAATTTTGTCCTCAAAATTTTAGGGGACGATCAAGTACAATAGAATAATCAGATGCAAAATTTGAAATTGGCACGATTTAAAGTGGTACAAAGTGATAGTCACGGAAAAGAAATCAACGGATAATAGTCTCAATAACATCCGGTAATCCTACATATTTGGAGTCACTTTTCCTACTATTCCTGCCCCGCCAGTATGCATCTGGCTGCAGTAAGCTTTCGGTTCCATGCTCTCGATAGTACTAGATTACCGCAATATTTTGTCAACTTTATTCGATATAAAATAAATTTAGGACTTAGCTTCAATAATATCTGAGAACCTGAGAATACCCGTAATTACTTTGACTTAGAGCCCCTGCCTCTTCAGTGTACAGCTAGCTGCAGTGGACTCACGGCCTCCATAATCCAGGTCATAGTAGGTTGTCAAATATTTTTTCAACTTTATTCAGAAGTTTCAAGGAAGTTTGTGAAAATCTTAAATCATAATAGAGAGGAGTAGTATCTCTTCTTAGAAACAAATTTTTATTGGACACCAAGAGACAATCAACAGTCAACAAGTAGCTACTAGGTACTATGAAACAACAGTAAGATAGAGGTGAGACTTTAGAAATAAGCCTCGAAATGGAGAAACAACAAGGAAACGTAAAAAGAAACATCAAAGAAAGATAGTGATCCGCAAGTGCCCCCGGTCGTCAGTACTCTTCCGAAATAGGAATGGTCTCCACTTCCTGAGCTGTCAGGAGGTAGACTCACCCCTCTGGCTAGTCTCGCTGCGACTGCTGGACATGAAGAGGTAAGTCCTCCTGCTGGGGTCCCGGTACTTCTCATGTTCGTCCCTCAGTGGCTTCGGGACAATCACTGACCTGGTGAGCAGGTGATCCACAGAACAAGCAAAGCCTCAGCCTCTTGTGGCATTCATCGTAAAGATGTCCTGGGCGGTGATAGTAGTTGCAAGTGACTGCCAACTGTTGCCTCTGCGGCGGATCTGCATGAACTCTGGCTGGACGGTGATGCTGCTGTGGCCTCGCCTGAATCTGAGTCTGGGTCCTCTTCGCCAGTGTCTGATAGCTATTGATGTCGATGTCCCTATATCTCTTGGGCCTCGGGTCCATCTCATTCTTCACGACCTGAGCAATCTTGAGGATGCTCGAATAAGTACTGGCCTGGCTGATAGCCACTGTATGCCGCAGCTCTCTGGTGAGGCCCTTCTTGAACCTCCAAGCCCTCTCATCTGGCGCTCTGACTAGGTTTTCCGTGAACCTGCTGAGTCGGGTGAACTCTGACGTGTACTCTGCCACTGTCATGGTCCCCTGCTGCAACGCCTCGAACTGCATCCGAAGCTCATCTCGCTCCACATCGGGGAAAAACTTCTCCTTGAACAGAGTTTTAAAATCTGTCCAAAGAACCTGGGGCTCATCTAACAGGGGCTCCTCCCGGTACCAAGCTCTGGCAAGGTCAAAAAGTCGCATGCTTGCCACTTCCACCTTCAAGTCATCCGGGATCCTCGCCATCTTCAGTGTCCTCTCAGCATTTTCTAACCACTCATCAGCATATACTATCCCTTCATGGCCCCAAAAATTCATCGGACAGAGATTCTGGTAGTCTTTGGCTGTCCCCGGTCTCGATGCTGCTGGTGCTGGAGGAGCTACTGGTGCTAGTGGAGCCAGCTTTTGGGTACTGAGGGCATCCATGACCGTAGCTCGAAACTGCACAGCCTGATGGTTCTGTGTCTCCAGGAACTGCTGGAACAAGGCCATCACCTGGGCGCCATCGAACATCATTGTCGGAGGCAGCAGAGGAAACTGAGGAGGTGGTGGTGGAAGCTGCTCTACTGGTACATCATCTGCGGTCTGATCTGAAGCTCCTGTAACTCCGGGCTGATCTGCGGTCTTCCTGGTGGTAACTATCCTGAAATAGAAAAAAAAAAACTCGTTAATTGCTAAGTCCTAGAAAAATAGTCGACCTCCTAGAAAATATTGAGTATAAACAATCTCTATATTCAATAACTACAACCATTTCCCACGAATACTATGTTGTGATGAGTTTTCCTTAATCTAACAGGTTCCCCAATAGCACTTTATAGCCTAAGTTCTATTAGGACAAACATGCATGGGCTACCACTAAAAATATGTTACGACCCGCTCCCGAATAATCGGACACGAGCCGGACACGAGTCGGACACGCCCAGCCTTCGTCGATGGACACGACGAAGTAAGCTGTATAATTCTAAAGAAAACTCCAAGATACAAGATATATAAAACAGCACAACTTCTATATACGCTCCCAGAATCACCACAATCCACAAGTCAATACAATATCAACCGGAGACAAATTCGATAACCAAAATAAAATTATACAATCCTGAATCCTCAATACAATACATGATAAACTCTAAAACAGATCTAAGAAAAAGTCTAACTATATCTCTGTAATCTAAGTCTATCATGTGGCATCTTTATCCTGGCTTCGGGCTCTGGCCCATGAAGGAAATACAACATCATCAAGAAAATCGGCAACGTATCCTGTCAGAAAAACAGCAAAGTACAACACCGACAAGAAGCACTAAACAATGTAAACTGAAATGCATGAAGAAGAATCACAATATGAACTATGGTACCATACAGGAATATGAAACTGTCATGACCCGTACCCATTTTTTTTCTACGGATACGAGACGTGTCCAAGCCAGCCTACGCCGCAGTGTCGACGGTAGAACGCTGTCACGGCCATGATGATCAAAATAAATAACATAATGCTCATTCAAAAACTAAGTTAACTTACAATATTCACAAGTTTTACATTTGCAGAAAAATATAAACTTGTACAAATACTGAAATGACTACAACTCAGCTATCTAGCTAGTCTCTCTAGACTTTTCGTCTGCAAGTACACCCGTCACTCCCCAAGCTATATGTATACGAATTCGTTTTGATGATACGAACCCAACCATATATCCAGAGTTGGATTCCGGCGGACCGTGCACAAAATCGCCCGTTGAATCGGACCGTGGGGCCCGCAAAATGACAATCCAATCAACTATCTCAGAATCGGACCAAACATGGCATACAGGACCAGAAAAATGATACGGTCCTGTTGGCGCAAGTTTCATCTCGATCTGATGAGCATGCACAAAGTAATTAAGAAATTTGCACAGAGGTTGATACGGTGAATTTCGACGGATACGCATCAAATTCGTCGCGCACACACGACCAATTTGAATTCCGTCAAAGTCCACACGTCCACGAAGCCGTTACGCACCTTTTGATGCTTTCAGTTCGTGACCACGTCGCCCGGATTGGCGGAACGCACGTTGTATCGGAGGAATTTCGTAAATTTCAGTTTTTCAGAAACAAGTTTTTCATAATTTTCGACATCGCCTAACTTCTCGTACAATAGATGAAAAATAGTTCTACAAGAAGCGTCTTAATCTTGTATATGTTATCAATAGAGGTGTTTAAATAAATTTTTGTGCTCGACGATCTCCTGCCCGAAAATCGGCTTCCAAACAGGGTATTGGGTTGTTCCTTCCCTGCCCTGTCTTTCGAGAGAATCGAGTTTTTCTCTCGATTTCGTCTCGATTTCCCTTCGAATCTGGGTCGATTCACTACAAACTAATTGGAGGGGTTCCTAGATGGTTATATAGGTATTCTATAGAATTTTACGGAATCGAATTCCGTTGAGTATACGAGAAGAAACATGGTGATGAAATTGGTACCTTGCTTGCGCCTCGCTGATGTTGCTGCGCTTGGTGCGCGCGCACGTGGCCCTGTGCGACGGTGGACCGACCCCGTGTGGTGACGAAGCCGGCGGCAAACGGCCGCCCAGAAGGCTGGGATCGGGATTAGGGTTTGTATAATCTCTCGATCTCCCTCTACTTCTATATACACGCGCTCACTGCAGGGGTCGGGTCGGGATTTAAGGCCGAGCGGTGGGGGGTTTTGCTCTCGATTTGAACGGGTTTTGCAGCCTATGGGCTGTGGTCCATTGTTCCCTTGCGGAACAGTGTTGAATTCCGTTCCTTTTTTTTATATATATATTATATATATATAATATATATATATATATATATATATATATATATATATATATATATATATAATTTTGGGGTTTATTTAGATTTTTAGGGATATTATTATATTAGTATATATATATATATATATATATGACTATACATAATAATATTTAATTGACAAGATGATATAACCAATAATAAAATAATATTATGTAATATTAACCACAGTAAAATAATAATATTATAATAACAAAATTCAATAAACGATAATGGTGTATAAATACCATTATGTGCAGTCTGATAATTCCCAGAATGTATAATAACTTATTTTATACAAATGTCATTGACCATCGACTAATAATAATATTTATAATATTTAATTATGAATACTAAGAAATATTCATTAAATCATTAAACGGAATACCACACCCTCATACCAAATCCCATCAACACAACTGTCATTGGACGTGCCGCATGACTACATGGGCTTGGGCTCAGTTCGAGTCCAGTCCGGGCTAAAATGGTATAATCGGTTTTCCCTAAACTCAATAATATAATTAATAAATAAGTAAATCTTCAGTAAAGGTTAAGTCGCAACTTGGCCTGATTTTCCTAGTTAGGACATCACTATGGCTCGGCCTTCCTTACCAGGGCTAATACACTAGCCAAAGTACGCCATGACACTATTCGTGCCACGATTTCTAGTCACCGTGTACTCCAAAACTCCATCATGGTTAAAATCATCTACCATAATAATTAACTAAATAATTATTTATAAAAATCTAAAAATCACCATTTAATTCAAATAAATAAATAAAAATATTATCAAAATTTCGAGAAGAGGGGGTACAGAAATTATAGTACATGAATAACGATGAACTATAATACCAGATCCTTAACAATAAACTAGACTATCAGTATAACATGCAAGTGAAATAACTATCAGAGTATGTGACCGGCTGGGTAAACAATGAACAAGAGAACATGAATAATGGTACAGCTTAGAGTCCCACGTGCACGATGTGAGACCTAAGCTATTAGTCAATGCCTAGCTAAAATAGGATTAGTCACATATCTGTAGTATTTCCCCACCCTAATGTACAAGTAAAGAATAATGAACTATGAACAATGAACGGTGAACAATGAACAATGAACAATCGTGTGTACAATGTGTCAATATGAGAACATGAAGCAAGACAAAAATACAGAGTAAAGAGTTCAAGTTGGTGTACTTGCCTTTGTCCTTGCAAATCAATATGTCATAATGTCCTTCTATAAGTATGGCAAGAATAGATTAGATTCTAACAGAGCAACCTGTTAACTATCACTATTTATCAATACTGGCTAATTGACTATCACTATCTATAAATTTAATATATATATATATTTTTTTCTAAATTATATATATATATATATATATATATATATATATATATATATATATATATATACACTAACAATTTAGTCTTTAACTAAAAATTATGACAAAACATTTTGAAATGATAGTAGTTCAATAGGAAAATTATTAGAAGCTAATCCTTAACAGATAATTTATAGAAAAATTTAAATTAGATAAAGATTTTATGAAAATAATTAAATATCAAAATTTATTCCTCTTTTGAATCTAGATGGATGCAAAGTCCTTTGCAAAATATTTATTAAGGATCTTAGAAAAGTACTTACTAGAATATAAAACAATAATCTATAATTAACCCAACATCAAACCATCCCTCAGTGACCAAAACCACATAGCTGACCTATTATGCCCAAAATAGTCCACAGATTAAACTCTAAGTCTCCTGAATCATACTTACACAATTCGATGCACCATAATGGATGCTAAAATAATTTAGTGGGACTAATTAACCTAGCTAGGCTAACAAAACTTACTTAAATATTTCCATTTCTGGACTAGGCTTATTTATGAACCAAAACAATTCTTCCAAAAGAAACAATAATTCTGGACTACGTTCAGCCTACTACAGTTCTCAAGCTTGGCAACCACTCAAGATACCATTCCAACAAAGTTGTAAATAAAATTTAACCATAATAATACTTGGTTACTAAGTGAACAGAACTAACTCCACATATGTACATGCCTATGCCCAGAAGATGGCTAAGTTTTAAAACTAAAAAAAATATCTCTAGTACAGAAGCCACAATCCTATTGGTTTTCCCTACAAATATTCACTTTTGCATTCCCACACAAAGCCACAACCAATCGAATGCTCCTACCAACCTACTAATCATTCAAACTCAGAATATAGAGGAAAGAAATATACAAATTAAAATTTAAATAAGACTCCCGAATATACAAATTAAAATTTAAATAAGCCTCCTGCCTCGCCGAATCCATTCCAATTGAAGGACATCCCCATGAACAAAGTTGGACACAAATCAGCATCAATCACGAGCATGACACGAACTCATGCCTGACACGAACACAACCCAGGATACGGACACGAACTCTGGACACGAGCACCAATCCACATTCAATCAAAGATTTGCAACAACACATGAGATTTGAAGAAGGCAGATTTGTAAACCCCCTAAATTCCTACTTTAAATTTTTTATATAAATTGAGTATTTAAAATTTTTACTTGGTATTTGTACGTCGCATAGTCGTATTACACGTCGCGTACGTATTCGCATTTTCGTATGTCTCGTCGAGTGCAAATATATGCGAGGTACATATCTTTGTAAAACATTTTTTTATTAGAGATTTTATATATAGAAGAATTTAATTTTATAAATAATATGTGATAAATATTTTTTATTTCTAAAAAGAGTTATTTTGTTCGTCGTTTAAAAATAAGTAGTGATTTGAAAAATTATGGTTTATATGAAAAGTATTCCAAATATTTTGCAAAATTTGAAAGTTGATTCTATATTTATTCTCTATATATTTGTGGATGAGATTTAGCATGTCTTGGTTCTCTATATTTTACAGCTTATGTATTTATACGAGGATTCCATACATTGGGATATTCTTCGTATATCTACAGCTGACATGTTTGCGTACTTAGTCCTATATGATTTTGGGACTGGGGCGTTACAAGATCAGTACCTGGATTGATACAAACTAAAGCAAGACGAAATCCCAGGGGCGGACACGTCCTTAAGTGTCAGACACGATCTACGAACCAGCCGTGATCAAGAACACCACTGTGACATAATACCGAACAGCTAGCACACAGAGAAAATAAGGTATTAGAAAAACAAAGTTTACTTCTCAAGAACTCGTGAAAAAAATCAAGAATAGGAAGAAGGCTAATACTTACATTTAGATTCAATCTCTAAATATATGCTAATTCTCTCAATTAGCCACTTCATTCTTCGATCTGCCCGATCAATCCCGAAACAAATACATTCAATCACCAATCGATTCGTAAACGAGCACAAAAATTCTCCAAAGCTGAATAATTATAAGGTCGACACTCACCAATATATGACGGGAGTCAAGAATATGTTCGGCTATCTCGATCTGTACAAGCCGTTCTCCAAGAATATAATTTAATCTACGAGGATCGGCTCACAAGAGAAAATGAACCGATCGGAGAGTTAACAAGGCGCCGATCAAAACGTTCGATCTGTACAAAACCAGATCGAGCATGAGCATGAGTAGATCTGCTCGTGATCGGAAATAACGAAGGAAAAGAATGATCCAGAGTTGATTGAGACTCACTTCGTCGTCGTTCGAGGAACTCGTTGAGCCCTAACCGAGAAATTGCTGACGATCGAAGAAGAGACGTCGCTCTGGTGTCGAGCGCCGCCGGAAGTCGGAGGAGCCTGGCTCGATTCGCCCGTCGAAAATAGAGTGGCACGTCGCTTGAGGAGTGGTCATGCGCCGATCGAAACGACCGCTGACGGAGGAAGGGTCGCGGGAAGGAAATCGTGGAGGAGGGGATGCCTATTTACCGGGAAACTGCCACGCCTACGGGAAGAGATGTCCAGTCGCCGACGTCGTCTGTTGTCGACTCGCCACCGCTATGGCCGATCATCGGAAGCTAGGGTTAGGGTTCGGGTTAGGGTTAGGGTTCAGAGAATTTGGGGGAGAAGAGGCTGGGAGTAATTTAGAGAGCTCTTCTCGAGCTGGGAAAATAATGAGGAAGCAGTGAGAGAGAGAGAGAGAAAATTTAACTTTACATAGAGTTTTAATAAAAAATGTAATTTTACCAAAAAGCACTACAACAAATACTTTATTGCAACTATACCCAAAAGTTGTTAGAAAGTTGTTAGTTTGTTAGAGACTTGGGGAAAAAGAAAAGAAAATGGAGGGAACATTAATTTTACTGTTCCACTCAAGTGAGAAAAGAATTTGAAAATCAAATGTCTTATCAGGTCATTACAACTGAGAAAAATAAATTAAAAGAAATAAATCCTTAAATATTTATAGTTAACATTTCCCTCCTTGTGAAAAATCTCAAGATGCTATTTAAAAATTACAAAAACGATTTTAAATATTTAATATCTAATATACCAGAATACTAGAGAATATACTAACTTTATTAATCTGAAAGTTACAATTCCTCAAATAAACTAAAATAATATTTCAAAAATATTAACCATAAATTCATAAAGTCGGGAAAGTGGGGTTACAAGCATTGTGCCAATGGAAATAGAATTGGATGAACTGAATATGTTGAGATGATGTGATAGCTAAGTTTCGGGCTCAAACTATGTTTGGTTGTATGAATTTGATGCGCATTGTATGGTCGAATGGACTTGAGATATATAGCCCGTGCACGGGTGTTGGCTCCCTCGAATGTGGTACGCTAGGACCTGTTCGGCCTAGAAGTAATGATTTAGGAATTGAGATTTTGTATGTTGGTGCACTTCATTAAGACGATTTGCGACCTGTCATTAATGTGATAAGCCACTTACTATGTAATTCGGGGTCCTCCGGATATCGGGATAGCAAACTCGTACTGAGTGATCACCGTTTTACATATGTGAAACATAAGTCCATTATGACTTCAAATGCCAAACAACATTTATATAGATAGGGGCCGATCCGATGCAAGGGTTAGTGCATCGATGTTGGTAAGTCGCCATGATACAACACGAGACTGATATATCTTTCCTGCTCACTTATACAATTCAAAGATAACATGCTTGCCATGAAATACATGCTTTACTGCATTTGAATTAGACATAAAACTGATCCTAAGGCAAAGATAGAAAGAACACAAGTTAAGTTGCATAATTCATATATCTACTTAATGTCGGTTTAGTAAAGTGGATCTTATCAGTACGCAAGAGGATTAATACTAATCCTCCACCAGATTTATTACAGATGCTGGGAATGGATTTATCACGACAGAGCTTTGTTTGAACGCGCTAAGGCATGGAATGCTATAGCATTTTGAGGCGTGAGACCGCATTGACATTTGGACTTGCAAAAGGATGATGCGGCCAAGATATAGAAGACATGATGTATGGAACGGTAAAATTCTTTATAGGCAAGAGAGAACTTGAGTGTTGTAAGCCAATTTAGCAAATTTATTTGGGCTATTGAAAACCTTTATAATTCCACTGCTTATTGAATAAAGTGAATTGTTTCGTATACTCTATATAACTCTAATATGACTCTGTTTCTTCCGCTGCTAATATTGAATTAAGATAATTATTTTGAGAACTTGTCATCTTGTCTTGTACGAGTGTAAATCCAGACTCGTACGACATCACCTCCCAGCGAGGATGATCGATTCGAGTTAAATCGATACAAGGGCAAACAATTTTCTGAATCGGGGCTTGACAAAGTGGTATCAGAGCTCTAGGTTCAATTTTTTAGGACATTTTGCTTTGTTTCAATTACAAAAGTTGCCTACCATAATTAAATGACTCTTGACTATACTCGATGCCGCTCTAGATGTTCCATACAATAATTCTAATAATGTTGCACAAATTTGCCACAAGTGTTTTAAAATTTACATGATGTTGTCGAGTAAAAGTTATGAAATGGTTGTTGTATTGAGTATAACGTGCCGTGAAATAATTATTGTTGCAAGTACCACAAGTCGTGAATTGAGATGTTTATTGTTTCAATACAACAGTCGATATGAGAAATGTTGCTTGCATCGATATAAAGAAAGTCATAGGATGTTGTTGCATCAATTGTAATGAGTTGATTGTCAATGATGCCTTGCAATGAAATGAAATTTGATATCGAATGTGTTGAACAGATTTGAGTGTTGGCTTTGAATGTTGGAAATAAAATGTTGCACGAGATGCAACGGAAGGAACTAAAAATAATAAATCGATAGAACTCGTACAACGGACGAAACTAAAAATAATAAATCGATATAACGATTCGGTTCGGTTGCATGCCGAACTTGAGTTGGCAAAATGTATACATTGGCCGAGTAGTGTTGGAGTTTGATTTTATCGAAAGTTACGATTGTGATTGACATGATCACCGTGGGATGATTAGTTCGGAATAAATTTTTGATTCATACCGAGTATGATACGAGAGAATGAATTGATTTTGAGTGGTATATGTTATACCACTTATGCAATGGATGACTCGGTTTTTGAGTGGTATATATATAAGACCCCTGGATTTTAGGGTTTGTTTTAAAATTTTAAATGAATTATTTTAAATAGATATTTTTATTATAATTAGTTTTGATCATTGAATATACTTTTCTGTGACTTTAATTTTTGGAGCGCCATGGATGTCAACCTCTCGAAACTTCGTTCATGAGTTTTGTAGTAGACAATATTATCTTTATTTTGATATATCATGTCCTACTCAAATTTGTTCTCTTGTACTCTATTTATATCGCACAACTTTCGGGTCAATTTAGGTCATTTGACCATCTACCGTAAAACCTGACCTAACTTCTAATTTAATTTCGGGACTCGACATCGATCCAATATAATTAACCCAATATATAATTTTGACCTATTTTGAGCCTACTGCGTATATGCCATTTGCGTGCCATCCAATTGAGCTCCTTCATGCTATTATTTTATCAATGATTATAAATAACTAAATTTGTAGCCATTGATGACACCTAGCCAATCTTGATCCAACCTAACCCAAATGAACCCAACCCAAATCACATGTGACTCCCTCATGACTACCCAAACACACAATACCATTCTTTTCTATAAAACACCAAACACACACACACAATACCATCCAAAAAACCAATGGATAAAATTTATTTCCATGAACCCACATTTTGGGTAAGCCCTCAACTCCCTTTCACTCATGACACCCTATAATTTTTCCTACAATAAACTATTACTTGGGATAACTCACCAGCACACTCCCTTCCCCTAGTCAATGGAACACCCACACCCAACTTTCTTCAATAGTACCATCCCCAGACTTCCAAAACTTCTATTTTCATGCAAAGACCTTAACCACTCTACCACTCAACCTCACCCCCTCTCTCCTCTCTCCTCTCTCCTCTCTCCTCTCTCCTTAAACACACACACACACACACACACTCACGCACACCAGGAGACAGCCCCCCTTTCAGACTTCTTCTTCTTCTTCCTCCTCTTCTCCTTCTTCACTTCATAAAGAACCCCCGAACCCTAATTCTCCCCCCTTCCATATTTTTTCTTCTCCTCCACCACTACTCCACTTCTTCTCCATTCCCCTCCTCCTTTATCATCATCTTCTTCTTCCAGCTGGGCTACTGTTGCCGCTTATAGATATAGTAGTGCTGCCCTAGGCCGGCCATCACAGCCCTCTTCCACACCCCAGCGAGCCTATGCACAGTCCACGTCGCTTTTCATGTGCGCACGCTTGAGCAGTTGTTGCTGCTATAGTTGCTGTCCTCTTCTCCACAGCGGCCACCTGCCGTCGTGAGCCCGTCACCGTAACACCCCCTAGCCAGTCGATGTAACCACCACTTTTCTGAAACAGAAATATTTTTGACTTTTGTGTGAATTTAAATAATTATTCTATTTTAATGTATTTATTTGTGTTAGTGATATTAATTGGTAAAAACATAGAACCTTTTTAACTAGATGATTTGACATGACTGGTAGACTAAAACTGTGAGTTTTAACAAAATTTAAAACCCATTCTCATTTAGTTAGATATTCTATATTCTAATTAGATAGTCAATTGAGCCCTTATGCTAAAGACACTAAGTTAGAATGGACTCTTTCCTTAAAAATTGTCATGACAACTTAGGAAGGAGCTTCTTGGACTTTTCCCCATAAACCAACCCAAGCTAAACCTCAAGGTGCATTGTGGGCCGAGTGGCCCGAAGCCCGGTCCGGCCCGCACGGAAGCCCAGCCATAGGCAGCCCGGCACGGCCCGGCCCCCCACCCCACACGGTTCGGGTCGGGCCTCCCCCGCCCAGTCCGAGACCGGCCCGGCTCGGTGAATTTTTTTTATTCGGCCCGCTGGCCCGGCCCGTGGCCCGGCCTGGTTGGACCGGCCCGAAAATGGCCTGGTTGGACCGGCCCGAAAACGGCCGGTTCAATTTTTTTTTAAATTTGAACGTTAGGGGGGGTCTTTTACCAAAATGCCCCCAAATGTAACCGTTATTATAACGTTGGGAGGGGCATTTTGGTCATTTTTGGACCAAAATGACCAAAATAACCCTAAAAAATTCCTATAAATAGGCAAAAAATCTCATTTCTCAAACACAACTCATTCCAAATATTTCTCTATAATTCTCTACTTCTAAGGCTTTCCGGTGCTCTACGGTGCTTCTAAGGCTTCCCGGTGCTCTACTTCTAAGGCTTTCCGGTGCTCTCTACCCCATTCCGGCGCTCTACGGCTTTCCGATCTCCCTTCCAATCCCTTCCTTTCTTTTAACAAAGTTTTAATTTATTTTATTTTCTAAATTTGTACTTTTTTTTATAAATGGCTGGTGAAGGTTCAAAACCACCAAATCTTGCTGGATAGACTTACGAAATTTTTAATTCTTTTTTTGAGGGAACTCAAAATACTTCTGAGCAAATAGCAACCAATCCGGTACATCTCCTCTGGAAGTCGCTAGTTCTACACAACTTCCTAAAAAGAGAAAAAAGTCTAAGTATTGGAATTTTTTTTTTTCTTTGATTTATGAAACTAATCCTGATGGTTCGCTTGTTTTAGATGCCAAGGGTGAACCAATACCGTACAAGGCGCAATGTAAGAAATGTTTGAACCAGTACGCATGGAAGAAGGGCGGTGGCACCGGGACCATATCCAGACACTACGACACTTGTTACGGGAAGGACATACTTCAAACGTCCCAAACCCAAATAAGCTTTGGAGGTGCCACCGGTTCTTCAATGGGTAACTTTACTTACTCAGCTGCGCGTCATAAAACGGAATTAACTAAATATATTATTCGTGATGAACTTCCTTTCACTTCGGGTGAAAGTGAATCTTTACGCGATTATGCAACATTGTCTCTAAACCCCCGCTTTACTAGAGTTAGTAGACAACAAGCTCGAAATGAGGTTATTCGTCTCTTTAAGGAGCAGAGAGCCGCTTTGAAAGTGGTTTTACAAAATGTTAGTAAGTTGTCTATTACTTCTGATATTTGGACTAGTAAGCAAAGTTATGCTTACATTTGTATTACTGCACACTATATAGATGCACAATGGATATTGCAAAAATGTATCATCTGTCTTAAAATTATAGAATATCCACACACGGGCGCTGTAATTTCAAGTGCCATTTCAAAACACGTGCGTGAATATGATATTCACCACAAATTTTTTTCTGTCTCTTTGGATAATGCTTCAAATAATAATGCTGCTATGTCTTTTTTGTCATTGATTTTTCAGCCTATTTTAGAAGGTAGACTTTTGCATGTAGGTGTGCTTGCCATATTATTAACTTAGTTGTTAAAGAATGTTTAGAATTTTTTGGTCGCCATTTAGACACTCTGTGATAATGCTTGCACACTTTGAACACGTCTCAAAGTAGACAACAAAGTTTTGCATGCACATGCGCACATTTTGGTATTACTTTTAGAAGATTTGTGAAGGATATACCACATAGGTGGAACTCCACCTACTTGATGTTGAAATCTGCAATTCCTTTTAAGGATGTTAATACGTATTATTGTAATGCGGATCTCACCTTTGACTTTCAAGTTACAGCTGATGATTGGATAGTAACTGAAAGTGTTTGTGAATTTTTAGAAATTTTTTACAATGCTACATGTATTCTTTCTGGTGTTTATTATCCCACATCTTGCTTAGCTTTACGTGAACTTTGTAACATTTCTTATTTATTTTCTAGATATAGAGATCTTCTAAATTTTGAATATGTGGTGAGAAATATGGAAGCCAAATTCAAGAAATATTGGGATGAAGTACCTCTTTTATATTGTTTGGCTTAAATATTTGATCCTACAATCAAATTGGATGGCGTAGAGGCTTTATTAGATGGATTTGGAGAATATATGGATATAGATGTTACTAACATGAAAGTAGAAGTTAAACTTGCGTTGGACAGGTTAGTTATACTGTACGAAGAAAGAGCAGCGTCGACCCGACCAACTCAGGGGGGGTAGTAGTAGCTCCGGCTTGGCGTCTAAGCTATCAACAGCCGGTCGCATACTACAAAGGAAGAAATAAAAGCAATCTTTCCAACCTACTCAAGAGTTGTCTCTGTACCTTAGTTCTTATGAAGACGAAGAAGAGACTCCAGATCACTTTGCCGTTTTAGAATGGTGGAAGAGACACGACAAGAAATTTTCTGTTCTTTCTACCATAGCACGTGATCTACTAATGGTCCCGGGGTCTACGGTAGCATCGGAGTCCTGTTTTAGTGCAGGATCAAGGATGTTGAGCAGAAAGAGGGGCCGCTTGAAGTCCGATATCTTGGAAGCAATAGTGTGCGTACAAGATTGGATTAAAGCCGAGAGAAGAACCCAAAACCAGATAGACGAATATCTTGATGTCAACGAGCTGGACTTGGAATCGCTTTCGGTACATGAAGGCGAACAAGAATGAGGCTACGGTGCAAGGTATGTACAATTAATTTTTTTACAATTTTTTTGCAATTTTTTTACAAATTTACAAATTTACAAATTTCAAAATTTTAACTTATACGTTTTAGTTTTTAACTTATACTTTCAAAATTTAAATTTTAAATTATAACTTACAAAATTTTAAAATTTTAACTTATACTTTTAAATTTTAACTTATACTTTCAAAATTACAATTTTAAATTATAACTTACAAAATTTCAAAATTTTAACTTATACTTTCAAAATTTTAAATTTCAAAAACTAATTTTTACTTTTAAATTAAAAAAAATATTTTTTAACTCCGCCTATGCCAAGCAAGCATTGCCGGTCCCAAGCCCGGATAAAGGAAGAGGGAGAATTACTTTTTTTTCAACTCTTACAAACGTTTCTTTTAAAATTATATTACAAACATTTTTTCAAAATAATTTAACCAAAAAAAACATAAACAAAAACAATAGAAATACAAAAAAAAATGAACCGAGCCGGCCCAGTTCAGGCCCGGCTGAACCGGCCCGCACTAAACCGGAGCCCGGCCCGGCCCGTGGACAGCTCCGGCCCGGCCCGACCAGCCTCTGGTCCGGTTCACTGGGCCGGGCTGGGCCCATCCATATCAAACCAGGCCGGGCCAGGGCCGGCCCACTTGGTTGCTCGGTCCGGTTCGTTCCCGGGCCGAGCCCGGTCTGGACCGCCGATTTTTGGACCGCGAGCCAGCCCGGCCCGGCCCACGAACACCTTGAGCTAAACCTAGTGGCCGGCCATACATAGCTCTCCCCCTTTGTAATTAATAGCAATCATTCCTCCATCTTCCCCCTTTGATAGAAATCCTAACCCTAATTTATAGTTCCTCCCCAAATTTCTTCCTACTCTCAAATTTAGTCCAAATTTCTTCAAACCAATTGCATTCTCTTCCCCTTGAAGAGGAGAAGACTCTATTGGCTAGCTTGGGAGCATTTGGAGCATTTGGAGCACTTGGATACTTAGAGCTTGGAGGAGATCTAGATCTAGGAATTTGTGCATTGGAAATCCATCTCCTAATTGGTAAGAACTCTCTAAACCTCCAATTTCTCTTTCATTAGTGTAGATGCATTCATTTAGGACCCCCATTTGTATTAGGGTGCCATTAGAGAGGAGTTGAGGCTCTCCTCTTCCTATTTGAAAGATTTCTCCATTTCATTTTGATACAAATTGGGAGAAATCTGAAATTAGGATTCTATGGTTTGTAAAATTGATAGATTAGGTCATGCTAGTGTTGTAGAGCATGTAGGTATGCCTTGGGTCAAGTTTGGATCCATTTGGAATACGTATCACGGGCATATCGCACCGAATCGGATACGCACACCAAGTGTTTGACGAAATGACCATTAGTGCATTAAATACTCTATTTCCACTTTTGAACCTTGATGTAGGTTTGTTTTGTATTGAGATATCATATATTATGATTGTTAGTGAGTTAAGATGGTTTTTGATAGGTTGAATGGATTGGGGGTTGTGGTATATTATAGCACTGTACACTGTCATGCTTGATCAGTCTCTATTTTTCATGTTCAGTATTAGCCACTTCACTATTGAGCAGTCCATTTTAGTTCTTTTGTTCAGTCCTTACTCTTTAGCTGAGTTGGACTGGGGTTCATTCCGTTAGTCACTGATGTATTGGTTCAGCACCCTTGGGCATGAGTTCATTCAAATACCCTGTCCTACATATCCTGTCTCTATCCATTGCGTGTTTGTCAGTCCCTATTTTTGATTGGGTCATGAGCAAATACTTTCAGTCCCTATATTACTTGAATATCAGTTCCCTTCTCATATTCATTCCAGTTATTCCTTGCTCAGTCCAAATACTTTCAGTCCCACTGTAACTTGGATAGCAGCCCTTTAATGCCCTGACTATAACTCCATGTTCAATCCTCGAGTTGGGATTTCTTTAGTGTATTGGCTGTGCAGTCCATGTTTACTATTGTGTTCAGTCACTATTGATTCTCAGTCATCTTTTAGTACCTGAATTCAGATTTGAATACCTTTCCACATTGCCTTATGTCCAACCTTTGGTTGATGTCGCCTGCATCCTACATAGCCCATCCTTGGTATCAAAACATGAGAAGAGGGACATGTTTGAGTTGTTGGTGGCAGTATATAGGATATACTAAATATATATATATATATATATATATATATATATATATATATATATATATATATATATATATATATATATATATATATATTATATATATTTTATATATATATATATATATATATATATATATCAAAAGAAAAAAAATATATATATATATATATATATATCAAAAATATATATATATATATCAGTTGGGTCATATCTTGTATTAGCCATTGCTTACAGTTAATGAGCAGTGGGTTACATTCATAGATTTAGGTTGCAGCCACTTAATTTTGTTCAGTCTTGATCTCTGATGTTCAGATTTGGACATCTGATGTTCTGTCCTTGAACATCATATGTTCAGACTTGAACATCTAATGTTCTATCTTGGAACATCATGTAATGATCTGTCCACTGCTATTTTGAGTAGCAGTCCATTCTCTTTAGCTGTCCATACATGTAATTATATATGTTCAGTCGAGCCCATATCATGTTCTGTAGATTTTCCCATATGTTTAACCTTTGTTCATATTTGTCTTTATAGAGTTTCAGTCGAGGTTTGAGACTGCAGTCCTTGTCCAGTTCAGATTATACTTGATGCTACTGTCCTTACATCTGTAAACCTCTGTCCCCATGAGCACTGTCCTGCACATCCTATACATTCAGTCCCCATTACAAATGTGTGCAGTCTATTTTATGTCTCTGTCAGTCCTTAGAGGTATCAGTAGTATCCTACATATAGTGTTCAGTCCACAATTGTATCAGGTTAGCAGTAGCCCATATGTTCTGTCCCTTTTTGCTAACTGCATGAATGATTATCAATGCTAAGTCCTCCCTTAGTTGAAGTTCACTGTAAGCATGAGAGAGAAGGGCATTGTATATTCAGTTAAGTAGACCTTTGGTATCAGTCTAGGTATGGGAGTTAGTCCATAATATGTTTAGTCTATATATATATATATATATATATATATATATATATATATATATATTTTATATATATATATATATATATATATATATATATATATATATATGTGTGTGTGTGTGTGTGTGTAAAAAAAATGTGTGTATGTATATAGAGAAGAGGGTCCCTTAGTATTTATGCTGACCTGTCTTACTTGGCTTCATGTATATTGTTCAGTCCAGGTGGAGTTGGGGTTTAGCTTTAGCAGGTGTGGGGACTGTAGGTATCAGTTAGGAGCATGTATTAGCAAGAATAGGAGGCATGACACTTGGTTCCTACAGTAGGTAATGAAGGAGTAGGAAGGGGGTTTAACCCAGTTTACTAGCAGCAGATGAGGAGTTAGGAGGGAAACAGTGTGCCTATTCATGTAGGTATTCACATTCAAATGCATATATGTATGTATGTGGAGTAGGTGTGAGGAGGGTTAGCTTCATGCCTTCAGTTGACTAGTTGACTATGGGTAAGGGTGAAATAGGTTAGGGGTTTAGATACTCTTATGTTCAATGCTAAATTGAACATGGGTTCAGTCATGTGAGTATTAGATATGTATATGAATATAAGTTAAGGTATCAAGTATTAGTGTTAGTATCCTATAATACCTAGTGATTAGTGGGGTACTCTAGGGTACTAAGATAACTAGTAGATACTCAGGTATCATATATGGGTTATCTAGATATTAGGGAATAAGGTAAAGTTAGGGAATCAGGTAATAGACTAGGATATTGCCTATTAGAGCCTAGAGCATGTAATACAAATAATCACATAGGAAATTGATCTAGTTTGACTTGTATTGACTTAGAATAGGCCTAGAAGCATATAATTAGTGCATCTAACTATAATGTTTACTCTAGAACACCAAATAACTCTATATATCTCATATATAGGTTTGTGCATAGTTTTAAAAGGCGAAAGGCGCACCAAGGCGCAAAGGTTTCTGGAGCCTGAGGTGCAAGGCTCAAGGCGTGCCTTTTGAAAGCTAGGCGCACTTTTTTCTTTATATGTAAAAAATATTTACATTTAAAAACTTAGCTACATAGAAGTCCAAATTCCTTGAAAATATCACTAATTATAGGCACAAAATTATTCTTTATATATATATATATATATATATATATTTTATATATATATATATATATATATATATATATATATATATATATAAAATATATATATATATATATATAACAATCTAAAAGCCCATTAGATATAAATAACCCAAACTATATACATATAATATACAAACCACATATATATAAGCCTTTAAATATAGAAGTACATTCTAATTTAGAAAACAATCTAAAACCCACAATAATATTAATGACAATAATTTCTTTACTTTCCAATAAAGCCCATAAACTATATAACATGTATATATAAGGTTGGAATATATATATATTTTATATATATATATATATATATATATATATATATATATATATATATATATATATATATATATATATATATATATATATATTACTTTAATATATATATGTCACAACTTTAATATATATATGTCACCACTATTGCAGGTAATCACAACAACATCTATATATTTGTCACAACTGAATATTCGAGAATTTAAAACTTTATTCAACATTTGAAAAATACATCTGGAATTAGAAAGACTGAAATAAAATGCTGAATTCGAATTAACAAAATTCTAAAATTCAAAGCAACAAACTGGAAACTGAAAAATATCTAGCTAAGCGTTCGGCTCATCGGACTCAGGTCCTGCGTCCTCCATTGGGGACTCTGGCAATACCATAGGGTACAGAACTGGGTCATAATAGCTGTTGTATAACAGCTCAGCATCCTCAAAATCCTCTAAAAATGTTATCTTCAGTCAGGAGGGAGCAAAGTACAATTCATGATAATCTAATAATTGAAATAATAATAGAGTTATGCACTTTTAAATAATTTGAGAATAAACAGTTCTCCAGCAGTTAAAACATTGTGATGTAAATAGACAATGAATATGACCGGATTGGGTTGTACAGTGAATGATATGGCTTATCCCCGTGTGTATGAGGGGTAAGCTAATACAGTTCTAAATTATTACTTTGGATGTGGTCATACTCATTACACTACTCCCCCAATACCCAACAGTCAATCAGTCATTGCTCTCAGATAGAGTTCCGTGTTGCATCGTGGTTTAAACTTGCAATAAAATGATTACTAAATAATTGTAAACTAACACAAAATGTACTTGCCTTTGTTTATGACTGGAAACGGTGTTGGTTCCGGGAAGATGCTAGGTTCGTCTCCGAGATCCTACAGTTGGAGAACTTGACTTAGAACCATTGTGAAATCAAGCTAGGTATGCTAGTTGCAATCTCTAGTAGCAGGTCCTAGTCAGATTTTAAGTTTGTTTATTTAATCTACTGCTAATGGTTTACGATGCGTACTACGTTGGTTTTCATTCAGTTGGATAGCCAGTTTCTGATTTTACTTGGAAAAATCGTCGTTACCGGTTAATTCACAAAACTTTGTATTTTTAATATTATATATATAAAACTACATTTTCTTTCAATGATAAAACGTGGGTTTTGTTAATTATAAATATTTTATTCAAGTTATTTTATCGTAAGAAATCCTTATTAATTTATACAAAATATTTATCAGTCATTTTGTTGCGAAGCGCCTAATAACGAAGAAGATAAACCAACCAGAAAATAAAAGAAAAATTAACCAAGAAAATAAATGAAAAACCTAGATTACGCAATACAGGGGCACAGCTGACAGAATAGGAATATGGGCTTATGCCCTTACAAATTTTACATAAATGAAAATAAGAGAAAATTAGTTAGCTCTGACTAATATCCTGTATTTTAAATATCAAAAACGAAAACTAAAAATAAAATAAATAAAATTTTAGGAGTCTCAGACTTGGTCCAATCGTCACTATTTGTTGCTAATGCCTCAACGTCCGGGTAAAACCGGTTTCGTTTGCATTTCTCTAGGGCCCACGGACCGTATGGTCGTCGCCCAAAAATTCAATTAAATAAAATATTTTCGAAAACCAATTTGAAATTCATTTCTAAAGTTTTCTAAAAATTTAGGTAGCATTCCTTCTATATTCGGGATAACCCAAAACTGGAAAATGCGCCGAAATACCCATAATAAAAGTCCCAAACCAGGGAACACCCAGAAAATAACTTCCAAACCATTTTACACAAAAATTAAATTCACAGAATAATTCCTGAAGCTTAATCGGAAACCCGAAATATAGTTTCGGGAATTCCAGAAATGAAATCGGAAACCACAGCACCCAAAATCCAGAAAACATATTTCGGAAAAATCTGAAATAAACACAGAACATCACAGAAACATCTCCGGAAAATCCAAAGTTACTACGTCGACCTAAAACCGAATTTCTGGGAGGGAATCGGGGACCATTATCATCATCGACTACCGAATAAATGGAACGGGACCAGAATTATACCTTGGGTTGCTCGGCTAGAGCTCTCAGATGAAAATATGGAAAATAATTGTGGACATCAGCGGCATCGGGAGATCGGACAGTGCTGGACCGCAAAAATCTGAACCGCGGGAAGTACGGGAAACCCAGTGAGAAGGCGCTGGACAGCGCTGTTCAGATCAGCGGGGCGCAGAACGGGAAGCACGGACAATGCCCGGACATCACCAGATCCGTGCGTGGAGGCGGCGGACAGAGGATCGGGGTTGGAAACGGCAGCGGGTAGGCACGGGAAACAGCGGCGAAGGGAACCGCGGGACACGGGGCCACGTGAGGTCGACCGGCTGGGAATGAGCGCGGGTGGCGAGGAACGCAAGGGCTGGCCTGGCGGAGTCGCCGCGCTCGGGCTGGCCTGGGGTTGGAGGGCGGCGCTAGGGCACGGCCGGCCAAGGGGGTCGCCGGGCTCGGCGCCGGAGGGAGGTTGGCCGAGAGGAGCGGGTTCGTCGGGGATGGCTCTGGCGGGTCGCCGCTCGGGGAGAGCCGGTGGGCAGGGATCGCTCTGGCGGGTATTCCGATAACTATTCCAAGATGCTGGCAATTTAGTAATTATAACACCAACTTGGAATGGTTCCGGAAGTTCTATCTTCACTGCCCTGAGTTTATAACTTGTAGTTCGTGTACTTGGACAAGTATAGGCATTGTATCGATCATTTAGAAATCAAAATACTTTGATATAAGAAATTTCTTTGTACCTTCTTCTTCTGCTCTGAATTTGAATTCCAGAGCCTTCCAGATGTCAACTGCCGAAGAATTTTCTGTGTAGAGGTTGTACAGTCTGTCCGACAGGGTGTTCAGAATGTGACCACGACAGAGCAGTTCGTCCTCTTTGCGCTTTTTGCGTTCTGCCTTGACTGCATCAGAATCCGCTGGAGTGGGTTCTGGAACGGGTGGCAGATCTGGATCGAGGACGTAGTAGATCTTCAGCGCTGTCAGGAGGACGATCATCTTGTCCTGCCAGCGTGTGAAGTTGGTCCCGTCGAAGCGATCTAGTTTGACTAGATCCTGATTCATGACTTTGATGCTCGAAATTGCAGCCTCGGACGCCATTATTTGAAACACTTTAAGATTGTTAGAAATTGATTGTACTTCACTGACGAGTTCTGCGAAGTTGAATATGTCGTCGAGGCTTGAATTGTGCATTTAGCAGCACTTTCCTTAAAGAGTTTCGAGCACTCCGGTAACGTCTTGGAGTCAGCACACCAGAACACCCAGGATAAGACAGCCTTATGCCGGAGGTTCACTTGACGTTGTGAGACACCGGCGTAGGGAAGAACACCTTTCTGGAAAAACTTTGGAAGAGAGAAGAAAGAGAGAATGAATACTCAGATTCTATGTGTTTTAGACTCAGAAATTTGTAGTATATATAGATGAATGCTTCGCAGGTTTATTCACCCTTTCGTTTGTCTGGGCCGCTGCAAAAATAGGAATTCTCGGGACGAGAATCGTCGCGAGGTCCGAGCCCAAGTGCACAAGTGCGTCTACAATGCGCCACTGTCGCCTCTACATCCGAGCCGGTGTTGCCACCGGCTACATTTTCATGAAGAGGATAAAACAACCAATGGTCAACCACTAGCAACCCTTTGGTTGTTGCACACTCCTCATGAGTGCACATACCTATTTAAGCAATCTCAAACCTTTATCTTTTTCCGATGTGGGACTAAAGTCCTTTCTCTTTCCTTTTCATCCTTTAACAACAATAAATAGAATTAATTAATTCCAACACTGGCTTGTGTCATCCTCTACCGCAGTGGCCTATCTCTTTCTTGCTCGACTTTTATTTGTATTCGGTTTGGTGCTATGATTGACCCCCTTTCCATGTCCATCTACTCTTCTTTTTGCGTTTCCGACAGATTTGGCTTGGAATACCACCACGTCCCTGGTAGCTCATGGTGTTTTCGGGCCGGTCCGGTCCGGCCCACGGTCCAAAGGCTGCGGGCCTGACCGGGTTCGGGCCGGTCCAGGACCGGCCCACTGTGTTTTGCGGTCCGGGCTAAGCCCGGCCCGGTTTTGCTACGATGGGCCCAGCCCGGCCTAGTGGACCAGACAGGAATAGGGTCGGGCCGGTCCGGGCTTGGGCGGTTCGGGCCGGTTCGGGCCGGGTTAACCGGACCGGCCCGGTTTTTGAATTTTTTTTTTTAAGTTTTTTTTTAATTTGGTTTTTTAATCATTTTCTTTTGTATTTCAATTTTAAAAATTTGTAACTTAAATGTTTATAAAATGTTTATACAAAATATTTATAAAATGTTTATAATTTTATGTTTATACAAATGTTTATAAAATGTTTATAAATGTTTATACAAAATATGTTTATAAAATGTTTATAAAATGTTTTCTTTTTAATACAAATGTTTATAAAATGTTTATACAAAATATGTATATAAATGTTTATAATTTAGTAATACAAAAATGTTTATAATTTAGTAATAGTTTGTAATACAAATGTTTATACAAATATATACAAATGTTTATACAAAAATGTTTATACAAATATTACAAATATTTATAAAAATTTATAAAAATTTAAAAAAAACATTTCTACCTCTTCCTTTATCCGGGCTTGGGACCGGCAAATGCTTGTTTGGCATAGGCGGAGTTAAAAAATGTTTTTTTTTAAAGTAAAAAATAGTTTTTGAAAGTATAAGTTAAAAAATTTGAATAGTATAAGTTAAAATTAAAAATTTGAATAGTATAAGTAAAAAAAAAATAGTTTTTGAAAGTATAAGTTAAAATTTAAAATTGAAATGTATAAGTTTAAATGTATATACCTAATACCTTGCACCGTAGCCTCATTGTTGTTCGCCTTCATGCAATGAAAGCGATTCCAAATTCAGCTCGTAGATGTCATGATCTTCTTTATCTTTCTGGTTTTGTGTTCTTTTATCGGCAGCCATCCAATCTTGTACGCACACGATTGCTTCCAAAATATTGGGCTTCAAGCGGCTCCTCCTATCGCTCAACATCCTCGAACTTGCACTAAAACAGGACTCCGATGCTACCGTCGACACCGGAACCATCAGTAGATCACGTGCTATGTTAGAAAGCACAGGAAATCTCTTGTCGTGTCTCTTCCACCATTCTAAACGGCGAAGTGATCTGGAGTCTCATCTTCGTCTTGATAAGAGTTAAGGTAAGCAGACAACTCTTGAGTAGGTTGGGAAGATTGCTTTTGTTTCTTCCTTTGTAGTATGCGACCGGCTGCTGATAGCTTAGACGCCAAGCCGGAGCTACTACTAGCCCCCCCCTGAGTTGGTCGGGTCGACGTTGCTCCTTCTTCGTACAGTATAACTAACCTGTCCAAAGCCACTTTAACTTCTGCCTTCATGCCAGTAACGTCTATACCCATATATTCTCCATATCCTTCTAATAAAACCTCTACGCCATCCAATTTGATTGTATGATCAAATATGGAAGCCAAACAATATAAAAGAGGTACTTCACCCCAATATTTCCTGAATTTGGCTTCCATATTTCTCACCGCAATTTCAAATTTTGGATAATCTCTACTTGGAGACGAGTTTAGGTGGAGCAAGCATTGTCGCAGAGTGTCTAAATGGGGTTCAAAAAATTTTAAACATTCTTTAACAACTAAGTTAATTATATGGCAAGCACACCTAACATGCATAAGTCTACCTTCTAAAATAGGCTTAAAAATTACTGACAAAGAAGACATAGCAGCATTGTTGTTTGATGCATTGTCCAAAGAGACAGAAAAATTTTTAGCGTGAATATCATATTCACGCACGTGTCTTGAAATCTCACTTGAAATTACAGCGCCCGTGTGTGGACATTCTATAAGTTTAAGACAGATGATGCATTTTTGCAACATCCATTGTGCATCTATATAGTGTGCAGTAATACAAATATAAGCATAACTCCATTTAGTAGTCCAAATATCAGAAGTAATAGCTAACTTACTAATATTTTCAAAATCTGCTTTCAAAGCGGCTTTCTGCTCGTTAAAGAGACGAATGGCCTCCTTTCGAGCTTGTTGCCTACTCACTTTAGTAAAGGAGGGGTTTAGAGAAAGTGATACATAATCTTGTAAAGATTCGCTTTCACCCGTCGGGAAAGGAAGTTCGTCACGAATAATATGTTTAGTTAATTCGGTTTTATGCCTAGCAGCTGAATAAGTAAAGTTACCAATTGAAGAACCAGTGGCGCCGAAGCTTATTTGGGTTTGGGACGCTTGAAGTGTGTCCTTCCCGTAGCAAGTGTCGTAGTGTCCGGATATAGTCCCGGTGCCACCGCCCTTCTTCCATGCGTACTGGTTGCAACATTTCTTGCATTGCGCCTTGTACGGTTTCGGTTCACCCTTGGCATCTAAAACAAGCGAACCATCAGGATTAGTTTCAAAAATCAAAGTAAAATAATCCCAATACTTAGACCTTTTTTTCTTTTCAGGACGTTGGGTTGTACTAGCTACTTCCGGAGGACATGGTTGGCACCCCTCCGGAATCGGATTAGTGGCTACTTGCTCAGGTGGAATTTCAGTACCGTCAAAAAAATTATTAAAATATTGGAAAGTCTGTCCACCAAGATCAGGGTGATTTGAACCTTCACCAGCCATATATAAAATAAAATAATGTAAACTACGCTAGAAGAAAGTAAGGGGTTGAGAGGAAGATCGGAAAGCCGTAGAGCCGGAATGGAGTTGGGAGGGAGATCGGGAAGCCGTAGAGCACCGGGGAGGGAAAGTCGTAGAACACCAGAGCACCGGAGAAGGAAAGCAGTAGAGCACCAGAGTACCGTAGAGAAATGTAGAGAACTTGTGAGGAATGAGTTGTGTTTGAAAAATGGAATTTTTGGACTATTTATAGGAATTTTTTGGGGTTATTTTGATAATTTTAGGCCCAAAATGACCAAAATACCCCTCCCAACGTTTTAATAACGGCTATATGGGAGGGGTATTTTGGTAAAAGAAACCCCCCCCCCAACGGTCAAATGAGTGAAAAAAAAAAAAAATACCTCCAACGGTCGGCTGGAGCTGGACCGGTCCCAGCGGGCCGGGCCGGGCCGGTCCAACCGGACCTTAGCGGGCCGGGCCTCCTTTTTAAAAAAAAAAAAATAATAATAATAACGGGCCGGGCTCGGGCTGGAGGGGGGGGGGGGGGCCGACCCGAACCGGATGGGAGGGGGGGAGGGGGGGGGGGCCGGGCCGGTTCGGGCCAACAGCGGGCCGGTCCGGGCTATTATGGTGGCGGGCCGGTCCGGTCCACGGGCGGGCCCGGGCTAGACCGGCCCAGATAACACCATGACTGGTAGCGTTCATCGACGTCGGTTGGGATGGGTAGCTCCCCTTCTCGTTGGGTTGGCTATTTGCTCGACTTTCTTCCTCCATCATGAACCCGCCTGAGGCCCCAGCCAATTGGCTAGGATTTGGCAGCACTACCGCTATTTCGAGTCACGTGCATCCTTTGACCCCAACTGCCACGTGAGTATCTTGTCTGTTCTCCTGTGTATCGCCATGCAAGTCCTGTGTTGGCGGAGTAGATAGATTAGTTTGTACCACATCTTCCATGTTATTCCCCTCTTGAGACATGTCATCTTCCTTATGGCCGCAACTTTGTGTTTTGTGTCCGAAGATCTTGCAAATCGAGCAACTCGGGGGAACCCATTCATAATCGACGGGTTGTCAAAATCTTTCTCCTGACAGGATCTTGTATACTACTTCACATGGCAGTTGTGTTCCAGCCTCGATTTTGACGAATACTCTAGCATATTGTAATCGTGTGCGCGACTGGGTTGCTTCGTCCGCTTAGATAGGCCTGCCTATCAAGCTCGCCAACTGCGTTATCATCGATTTGCTCCAATATTGTATAGGTAACCCTGGGAAACGAACCCACACAGGTAGCATATATAGGATTTCTCATTCACAATTCGGGTTGGGTTGCCATACCTTAATTATGATAAGTCTACTGTCGAACGTCTATGGACTGCCTTGTAGTATCCGCTCGACGTCTTCTGCTAACCCGAACTTGATGAAGAAGAAGCCGTCGTCCCTAGCGTAGAAGTCCATACTTCCCTTCGGCCTCCAGACTTTGGCTGTGTAAGCTCGGATCTGTCCATAAAAAGGGCGATCGTCCAGTACGTATAGGATAACCGTATTCTTCCAGAGTTCTACTGTTTCCTATATTCCTTCATTCGTGAATACTGCTCGCCGTCCCTCGTCATCGTCAAGAGGTTCGATGAACTCCATGTCGTTCTCAGGTTGCGTACTTTTGGGACGGCAGATGTCTGCCCAGGAGATCCCTCCGCCTGTCGGCCTTTCCACTGAGATGCTCATTTCCAATCTAAACATCTCCTGTGTGTGTCTCGCCGTGTTTTTGTGTCTCGCCGTGTTTCCATCACCCACGCTGCCAGGCTCCCGTCTCGGCTCTGCCCCACCCGTGGAAGGGCTAGTACTATAACGCTGTGCCACCATGTTTCCCCCTCCACCTCCTCGCGTAAGGGGCGCTTCTGTCGGCCATCTTGAGTCTCCTTTGATCGTCCCTGGCCGATCATGTTCGGTCGCTGGTGCCACTGCATCGTTGTCCAACCCCCGCTTTCCACTGTAGGCAGGGACGGATTTATTGGTGGGCTGGGGTGGGCTCCAGCCCACCCAGCCCAATTTTTTTTTTTTGTATGTAATGTGGCCCTTCAGGAGCAGCCCAGCCCACCCACCCACACCCTAACATTATTAAGACCCAACTGTCACGACCCGCACCCTTATGAGGGGCACGAGCACGTGGGTACGTCCAGCCTACGCCGCAGAATCGGCGGTAGAACGCTGTATATAACGTCTGTAAATACCTACGACTAACAGTTAAATGTACCTGTACAGTATATACTCTCCGAATGGAGGTGACATAATAATACAGTCTCAATCACAGAATAAAACTAAGGTAGATAGCTCAGAGGAAAGACATATGATAGATGAAGAGTAAAATAAGTCCACAGTCTAATACAAGTCCAGATATATACAACATCCCAGAGTATCAAAATAGAATATAGAACTACAGTCTGATAAGCTAGCTGGATCGCAGTCCAGTCAAACCTAGCTAGCCTACACTACTCTGGAAGTACAAAATCTAGTGGCTCCACTATAAGGCCACGATCTAAGGCTACTCCATCTGACTCGAGCCCATAATAGGTCGAGCAGTCCGCCTCGGAATCATCTGTAATATATCATAACGGTATCCTGTCAGGAAAATGAGCAAGTACAAACACTAACAGCAGTTCCATGTGAATTGACAAATTCTATAAGAGACAGCATAATGAACTACAAGACAAAGATATATGATAACTTGGGAACCGTTCGGAAGTCGAGTTACAACCCTTAAACCAAACAAGGACCGGGGTTGTAACTCTTCTCCCGAGCAGAACTTAGTCTCCAATCAAGGTACAATGTAAAGGCAAGTAGAGCATGTGAGTAACTGTATATCATGACATGGTGAAAAAATACTGAATGTAGAACAGAACAGGATATACGATAAGACAAAGTAAATATAAAATGTGATTTGAATTATTAGAGCGATATGTGATCGGCTTGGGATAAGTGACAGGACAGGCTATCCACTTGGCCCGGCAATCCGCGGTGACCTCAACGGAGAGACATGCCGTCCAACCTGGATAACGAGCACAAGGCAAGGGATCTCGCTACACCCTTCGTGAGGGAAGAGTGGCACGAGCACATGAACAGTGACAGGGTGGCTTGGATCACATAGTCCCTAATAATTCCCCATCCCCGAGTAGTACAATGGATCTGGACATGACACGTCATGGCACGTGATTTCGTAAGAGGGTAGCAAATCCTCTTAGAAATCGGTGTCTATACAAGTACAGGGAACAAGACAGGGAGTGTACCCATATACCCAGAAATCCAGGAACAACATCTCATGTCATGATCCAATGTGTACTAGTCCGTGAGCTATCGTGACCAAGAATCAAGTAAGACACTACGACTGAATCGGATATAGCAGATATCAAGACAATGAAAACTATCAGTGAATGTACTCGCCTGCTGTCCTGAGCTGTATGGTATATCAATGCTCAGAGCGGTATCAGAAGACCTAAATATGAGATACTGTAAGTTAATTTAGGTTTAAACAAGTTTAGGAATGATTTACAATGAATGATATGCAATCTAGGTCAAACTAGGTCTCACTGAGTCACACTAAGTCCTGTCAAGTCAATCTAGGTCAAATCAAGTTATATCAAGTCAATCTAAGCCTAACCAAGTCAATCCTAGGTCATACCAGGCATCACGGGTCAAAACAAGTCGAAGAAAGTCAAAAGGGATCAAGAGTTGGCCTACAGTTGACTTTTGGTCAACTGGTCAACTCTGGTCAACCCTGGTCAACTCTAGGTCAACCATGGTCAACCCTAGGTCAATGGTGACTAATAGTTGACTTTTGGTCAACTACAAAAGTCTAATGGAAATCGGGACTAATTTGGGTAAAGCGTTGACCCAAAGTTGACTTTTGGTCCAAAAAGTCAACCGTGGTCAACCGGGGCCAAGACTAGGTCTAGGCGACTATTTCTAACTATTAACAACCTCTACAACCCATATCCAAGTCCATCTTGGACTTCGAAACTCATATCTTGGCCGTAGGCCAATATCCTATTTTACCCTTAAAAAGGGTAAAATTCTAGCTTCGGCAACTATCCAGTTTGTCTACCCACGCTTGATATTTTGACCCGATCTCCCTAGGGTAGTATGATACTAGCCTATACATATATTACCTACCAAAATACCTAGGTAACGTGGACATCCAGTCCATGTTACGGCCCGTTGTCAAAATATTGAATATTTTAAGATACGGACCGATACGGTGCAACACGGGCACCCTACGACCCCGAATTCCACCCGGAAGCCTACCCGCAAAATCTAAATCACGTATTCATGCCCCACGCCAAGTTTCAACTCAATCGGATACTCCGAACTCCGTTTCGCCCTCTAACTCGGTTTTTCCATTTTCCTATTCTAGCTTTTTCCCTTTTCTTCTAACTTCTTTCAATCTTTCCTCCCAACCTCTAATTCTTTTCTAACTTCTCATTCCATAATCGTTTTCTACTCTTTTCTACGATTCCAACCATATATAACACTTATATATATATATCTATATATGTACCTATATGTATAGGTGAAGAGGGGGGGTTTCTATAGGCTAAAACCAATGGGGGGGGGGGGGGGGCTGTTCTGTCCTGGCAGCAGCCTAGGCTGCTGCTGGCTGCTGCTGTTGCTGGTCTTATTCTTCTTCTTCTCTTCTATTCTATCTCCCTATATATATAGCTTCATATATATATATATCTATATATATATCTCTCTCTATATATATATATCTATCTATATATATATAACTAGATATCTATAAATAATCTATCTAGATCTCTATCCATCCCTCTAAATATAAGTATAACACACACACATCCATATACACACATCCATATACACACATCCATGTATATATATAAATACACTAATATCTATATATATATATATATATCTATATCCATATACATATATATATATCTATATATATAAACACACACACACACACACATCCTCACACACACAAACACACACACCACTCTCACAACACCACCATCCCCATGACACAAGTATCACCCTCTTCTACACTCTCACAAATACATAAATAAATATACACACATAAATACACATGTATATATATATATATATATATATATATATATATATATATATATATATATATATATATATATATATATGTATATATATATATACCACTCACAAAGATTAAATCCTAAATAATCCTTAATCTATTTTTCTAGGGAAAACCTACCAATTTGTGGGCAAATGGAAGAGAATGGTCATACCTCTAATTCATGTGAATGAACTAAATGCATATGGGAATTAAATGAGAATTAAAAACCATACCTAAGTGTAGGTTGGAGGAAGAAGAAGGAGTTGAAAAGAAATGAGTTTGGAAGAGAGAGAGGGTGACTTAGTGGTGAAGGAAGAGGGGGGGGGGGCTGCTATAGGGGCCGGCCACCAAGGGGCATGGTAGGGGCACTTGTATTTACAAGTTTGCCCCTACACTAGCCTAATGTTAGTTTAAATCCAAATGGGTTTTAGAAAAATGCTAAAATTAATTAAAAATCATAATTAAACTAAATTACTCATGGGGAACTAGTCCAAACTCTTAAACCCTAATTTTTAGTGTGGTGGGCCATGGTTAGCTAACAGGCTAATTACAGCTCAAGTCGAAATTCACCGGGGTCCCGAATTAACTCGGAATGCGATGAAATTCGAACCCGACTCCTATAATAATTAAATAATAATATTCATGAAATAAAATTCCCAAAAATAATATAAAATGGAAAATTACCATTTTACCCCTAACTGGAAAAAGTGAGGGTGACAAGTCTATCCACCTTAAAAAACTTTCGTCCTCGAAATTGAAGACAACAAGCACAGGAAATCACAAACAGAATTAAAGTAAATAAATTTATACCTCCGGGCGCGAAAAGATAAGGGAAACGCTCCCGCATGTCGTCCTCCCTCTCCCAGGTAGACTCACCTGGAGAGTGATGCCTCCACGCAACCCGAACCAAGGGTATGACCTGGTCCCGGAGCACCTTCTCCCTGCGATCCAGAATCTCCACTGGCTGTTCTGGATAGCTGAGAGTAGGTCCTACCTGTATCGCTGAATGGTCCAATACATGGCTAGGATCTGCCACGTACCGCCTCAGCTGAGATACATGAAACACGTTGTGCACTCCCTCGAGCCTGGTAGGCAAGTCCAGTCGGTAGGCTACTGCACCGATCCTCTCTAAGATGGTGAAAGGTCCGATGTAGCGCGGACTGAGCTTCCCACCGCCGCCAAAGCGAATAGTGCCACGTGTCGGGGATATCCTCAGAAATACTATGTCACCAACCTAGACACAAGACAAAAACTCAACACACAACTAACAAACAATCACAACAAACATGACAAGAACTGAAACTAACCTCGAACTCTAACGGTCTCCGGTGACTATCGGCCCAATGCCGCTGCCTATCCTGAGCCACCCGGAGTCTGTCTCTAATCAATCTGACCTTCTCGGCCGCATCCACAACCATCTCCGGCCCAAGAAGCGCCCGCTCGCCAACATCGTCCCAAGACAAAGGAGTACGGCATCTCCGTCCATATAGAGCCTCAAATGGTGACATCTCTATACTGGCCTGGTAGCTGTTGTTGTAAGCAAACTCTACCAGGTGAAGATGGTCCTCCCAAGAACCCCCGAGATCTAGCACACATGTGCGAAGCATATCCTCCAGAGTCTGGATGGTCCTCTCCGACTGCCCGTCTGTCTGAGGATGATAAGCAGTACTAAACTTGAGCGAGGTGCCCAAGCTAGCCTGCAAACTCCTCCAGAAGTGGGAAGTGAATCGGCTATCCCGATCTGAAACTATGCTCACCGGAACTCCGTACAATCTCACAATCTGACGAACATACAGCTCAGCCAGCCTCTCCGTAGACAAACCCACTTTGAAAGGCAAAAAGTGGGCCGATTTGGTCAATCTATCAACTATGACCCAAACCGCGTCCTTCCCTCCTGGCGACCGTGGAAGTCCAGATACAAAGTCCATAGTGATGTGCTCCCACTTCCACTCGGGAATGGGTAGCGGCTGTAGCAATCCACCTGGTCTCTGCCTCTCGGCCTTCACCTGCTGACACACAAGACAACGAGATACAAACTGAGCTACCTCGCGCTTCATGCCATACCACCATACGTGCTCTCTCAGGTCTCTATACATCTTGTTGGCTCCAGGATGCATAGAATACTGAGAGCGGTGCGCCTCCTGAAGAACCTCCTCCCGAAGCTCTCCACGCGGAACGCACAGCCTAGTACCGTGCCGCAACGACCCATCTTCGGCTAAAGAGAAATCGTCAAGCAAGCTCATCCTCACCTGCTCCCTGATGCTCCTCAGGGCAACATCATCATACTGTGCTGACCTGACTCTATCCATCAGCTCAGACTGAATCTGCAAACCCCACATCTGGATCTCCATGCCCGGAATGATGACCTCGATACCCAAACTATCCAGGTCGGCCAACAAATAACGATCTGTCGTCAAGAACATAGCAACAGGATACCTGCTCAAGGCATCTGCAACTACGTTGGCCTTCCCCGGATGGTACTGCAAGGATATATCGAAGTCCTTCATCAGCTCTAACCACCGCCTCTGCCGCATGTTCAACTCCTTCTGAGTGAACACGTACTTCAAGCTCTTGTGATCTGTGAAGATCTCAACTCGCTCTCCGTACAGGTAATGCTTCCACAACTTCAAAGCAAATATCACCGCGGCCAACTCCAGATCATGAGTAGGATAGTTCTTCTCATGAGGACGCAACTGCCTGGATGCATAGGCAATCACCTTCCCGTGCTGCTGAAGAACACACCCTAAACCCTTCCCGGAAGCATCGCTGAAGATCGAGAACCCTCCTGACCCAGATGGCAAAGTCAGGATCGGAGCTGAAGTCAACCTCCTCTTCAGCTCATCGAATGCAGCCTGACACTCATCAGTCCAGACGAACTCCACGTCCTTCCTGGTGAGTCTAGTCATCGGCTCTGCAATCCTCGAGAAGTCCTGGACGAACTTCCGGTAATAACCAGCCAAACCCAGAAAGCTCCGAACCTCGGCAACTGAACTGGGCGTAGACCAAGACTCCACTGCCGAAATCTTCCTCTGGTCTACTGAAATCCCGTGCTCGGTCACAACATGACCTAGGAACTCCACCTGGTCTAAGAAGAACTCACACTTCGAAAGCTTCCCGTAGAGTTGCTCCCTCCTCAGAGTCTCTAACACAACTCTCAAGTGCTCCTCATGCTCCTCCTGCGTCTTCGAATAGATCAAGATATCGTCTATGAAGACCACCACGAACTTGTCAAGGTACTGATGGAATACCTTGTTCATCAAGTTCATGAACACCGCGGGAGCATTGGTCAACCCAAATGGCATCACTGTAAACTCGTACTGGCCGTACCGAGTCCGAAATGCCGTCTTGGGAATGTCATCCCGCCTCACCTTCAGCTGGTGATACCCGGACCTCAAGTCTATCTTCGAAAAGACCTTTGCCCCACTCAGCTGATCGAACAAGTCGTCGATCCTCGGCAAAGGGTACCTATTCTTGATAGTGAGGTTGTTGAGCGCCCGGTAATCAATGCACATGCGGAACGTACCGTCCTTCTTCGGCACGAATAGGACTGGCGCTCCCCAGGACGAAGAACTGGATCTGATGAACCCCTTGTCCTGCAGCTCGTCGACTTGCTTCTTCAGCTCTATCAACTCGCTGTTGTTCACCCTATAGACATGCTGCGAGATGGGCTCGGCGCCCGGCACCAAGTCTATAGTGAACTCAATGTCCCTGTCTGGCGGCATCCCCGGCAACTCCTCGGAAAAGACATCCGAGAACTCAGCAATCAACGGATGTGGCAAATCCTGCCCCGCCAACAAAGCTCCACAGAATCCAGCCTCCGGCTCCGCTGCTCCTCGAGCAAACTCGATCTCTGGCTCACCCGGCGTCCTAAAAAGAACTCTGCCTCCTCTACAATCAATGCTAGCATGGTGCATGCTCAACCAATCCATACCGAGTACCATATCGTACCTCGGTAGGGGCATTACGAGCAGACACGCACTCAAGTCCCGGCCTCTCAGAGTGACTCTCCGCCCCTTGCAAATATTATTAACCAGGATAATACCTCCCCCGGTCATAATCTTGCAAGTCCTACCCAAATATTCAGCAATAATATTGTGTCTCAGAGCAAAAGAAACAGACATAAAACTATGGGTCGCCCCAGAATCAAATAAGGCGAAAGCAGGGAAAGAATCTAGGAGAACATGACCTGCAACAACATCTCCCACGGGCTCTGCCTCCTCCCCTGCTGCCAAAGCGAACACCCTGCCCGCGGGTGCTCCCCTCTGGTGCTGGACAAAACGCTGCTGCTGGGTCTGGCGTGGAGGACCCCTCTGCTGAACCGCTGGTCCTCTAGCCGGCTGTGCTCTGTCCTGGCCTCCTCTGACTCCGCGAAGGCGGCAATCCTTCAGCTGGTGATCGGGCGCCCCACAGTAGAGACAGACGCCCAACCTCTTCCTGCAAGCCGCACTGGTGTGCCCCGGCTTCCCGCAGAAGCCGCACGGTGTAGTCGGTCTCTGGCCCTGTCCCTGGTGCTGCTGGGCACGCACCGGTGTCTGCTGAATCTGCAACAGAGGCTGCTGCTGAAACGGCCTCTGCTGCTGCTGCTGCTGCTGAAAGTGGGGGCGCTTGGCCGGTCCCGCACTGGAACTCGCCCCCATAGTATCTCCGCTCCTCTTCGGCTTGAGGCCGAAGTCCTCCTCTGTGATCTGTGCGTCCATCAGTATCTGATCGAACGTCGCGTCACGGCGACCCGAGGTGCGGGTGCGCACTGCATGAATAAGTCCCCTGCGGAACTTACGAGCCTTCTGCCCCTCATCCTGGATCATACCGGGAGCAAACCTGCTAAGGCGGAAGAACTCAGCTGCATACTCGTCTACCGACGAGTTCCCCTGAACTAGACCCACGAACTGGCCCTCCAATGCTGTAAGAGCCACGTCCGGGAAGAACTTCTCCTTGAAGAGCCTCCGGAAGTTCTCCCAAGTCAGCCCTCTCACCGACGCACGAGGATCCGTGCGGTACCATGTCAGCGCAATGTCGAAGAATCGGCTGGCTGCTGCCGAAACCCAAAGCGCTCTAGGAAGCTCTGCCAGCTCCATGCTCCGCTCTACATCCTCCAGCCAGTCGTCTGCGTAAAGGATGCCCTCCGTGCCTGTGAAGTCCCTGGAGCTCATCTTCCTGAAGTCTAACACTGTCCCCGGCCTGGACTGCTGCTGGCTCGGCTGCTGGCCGGTAGGGCCCTGCACCGTACCCGGTGCCACTCTCTCTACTGCTGCAAGGGCAAGCTGATGCGAGTTCTCCATACTCTGCCTCAGCATCTCCATCTGTCGGTGTGACGCCTCCGACTGACGCTGCGACGCCTCTGCCTGGGCCCGCTGTGTCTCCATCATCTGCTGAAGGAGAAGGAATAAGTGATGTGTATCCGTCGGTATCGGTGGTAGTGGCGGCAGTATCTCTGGAAGAACGGCCGTAACCCTCTGGGGTGGAGGTGGTAGACCTCCCTGCGCCACTGCCTGGGTCTCTGGAATAGTAGAATCACTGGGGGCAGTCTCATGAACCTCCTCCTCGACCTGATCAGATCTCTCAGGCAAGCTACTCGATCCAGAGGCCTGCGGATGTGTCTTCGTCATCCTAGAGACGAATTAAAACAAGAGATCAATATGGCACATGAGTAGATTATCAAAGAAGGACAGTTAATTTAATACAAGGTGAATAATCATGATAATCAAAAGATCAGAAATTTCCTAAGTGTGATTGAGAAACTCCTATCATGTCCTAGGTCCTACGTCCTAATCGCAGGCTCGTAATTAGTACTCTAAGTCGAGCACCATTACGAGATCGCACTAATTGCGACACTGGACCTGCGTGGGCCACCACAAAAACGTGTCACGACCCGCACCCTTATGAGGGGCACGAGCACGTGGGTACGTCCAGCCTACGCCGCAGAATCGGCGGTAGAACGCTGTATATAACGTCTGTAAATACCTACGACTAACAGTTAAATGTACCTGTACAGTATATACTCTCCGAATGGAGGTGACATAATAATACAGTCTCAATCACAGAATAAAACTAAGGTAGATAGCTCAGAGAAAAGACATATGATAGATGAAGAGTAAAATAAGTCCACAGTCTAATACAAGTCCAGATATATACAACATCCCAGAGTATCAAAATAGAATATAGAACTACAGTCTGATAAGCTAGCTGGATCGCAGTCCAGTCAAACCTAGCTAGCCTACACTACTCTGGAAGTACAAAATCTAGTGGCTCCACTATAAGGCCACGATCTAAGGCTACTCCATCTGACTCGAGCCCATAATAGGTCGAGCAGTCCGCCTCGGAATCATCTGTAATATATCATAACGGTATCCTGTCAGGAAAATAAGCAAGTACAAACACTAACAGCAGTTCCATGTGAATTGACAAATTCTATAAGAGACAGCATAATGAACTACAAGACAAAGATATATGATAACTTGGGAACCGTTCGGAAGTCGAGTTACAACCCTTAAACCAAACAAGGACCGGGGTTGTAACTCTTCTCCCGAGCAGAACTTAGTCTCCAATCAAGGTACAATGTAAAGGCAAGTAGAGCATGTGAGTAACTGTATATCATGACATGGTGAAAAAATACTGAATGTAGAACAAAACAGGATATACGATAAGACAAAGTAAATATAAAATGTGATTTGAATTATTAGAGCGATATGTGATCGGCTTGGGATAAGTGACAGGACAGGCTATCCACTTGGCCCGGCAATCCGCGGTGACCTCAACGGAGAGACATGTCGTCCAACCTGGATAACGAGCACAAGGCAAGGGATCTCGCTACACCCTTCGTGAGGGAAGAGTGGCACGAGCACATGAATAGTGACAGGGTGGCTTGGATCACATAGCCCCTAATAATTCCCCATCCCCGAGTAGTACAATGGATCTGGACATGACACGTCATGGCACGTGATTTCGTAAGAGGGTAGCAAATCCTTTTAGAAATCGGTGTCTATACAAGTACAGGGAACAAGACAGGGAGTGTACCCATATACCCAGAAATCCAGGAACAACATCTCATGTCATGATCCAATGTGTACTAGTCCGTGAGCTATCGTGACCAAGAATCAAGTAAGACACTACGACTGAATCGGATATAGCAGATATCAAGACAATGAAAACTATCAGTGAATGTACTCGCCTGCTGTCCTGAGCTGTATGGTATATCAATGCTCAGAGCGGTATCAGAAGACCTAAATATGAGATACTGTAAGTTAATTTAGGTTTAAACAAGTTTAGGAATGATTTACAATGAATGATATGCAATCTAGGTCAAACTAGGTCTCACTGAGTCACACTAAGTCCTGTCAAGTCAATCTAGGTCAAATCAAGTTATATCAAGTCAATCTAAGCCTAACCAAGTCAATCCTAGGTCATACCAGGCATCACGGGTCAAAACAAGTCGAAGAAAGTCAAACGGGATCAAGAGTTGGCCTACAGTTGACTTTTGGTCAACTGGTCAACTCTGGTCAACCCTGGTCAACTCTAGGTCAACCATGGTCAATCCTAGGTCAATGGTGACTAATAGTTGACTTTTGGTCAACTACAAAAGTCTAATGGAAATCGGGACTAATTTGGGTAAAGCGTTGACCCAAAGTTGACTTTTGGTCCAAAAAGTCAACCGTGGTCAACCGGGGCCAAGACTAGGTCTAGGCGACTATTTCTAACTATTAACAACCTCTACAACCCATATCCAAGTCCATCTTGGACTTCGAAACTCATATCTTGGCCGTAGGCCAATATCCTATTTTACCCTTAAAAAGGGTAAAATTCTAGCTTCGGCAACTATCCAGTTTGCCTACCCACGCTTGATATTTTGACCCGATCTCCCTAGGGTAGTATGATACTAGCCTATACATATATTACCTACCAAAATACCTAGGTAACGTGGACATCCAGTCCATGTTACGGCCCGTTGTCAAAATATTGAATATTTTAAGATACGGACCGATACGGTGCGACACGGGCACCCTACGACTCCGAATTCCACCCGGAAGCCTATCCGCAAAATCTAAATCACGTATTCATGCCCCACGCCAAGTTTCAACTCAATCGGATACTCCGAACTCCGTTTCGCCCTCTAACTCGGTTTTTCCATTTTCCTATTCTAGCTTTTTCCCTTTTCTTCTAACTTCTTTCAATCTTTCCTCCCAACCTCTAATTCTTTTCTAACTTCTCATTCCATAATCGTTTTCTACTCTTTTCTACGATTCCAACCATATATAACACTTATATATATATATCTATATATATACCTATATGTATAGGTGAAGAGGGGGGGTTTCTATAGGCTAAAACCAATGGGGGGGGGCTGTTCTGTCCTGGCAGCAGCCTAGGCTGCTGCTGGCTGCTGCTGTTGCTGGTCTTATTCTTCTTCTTCTCTTCTATTCTATCTCCCTATATATATAGCTTCATATATATATATATATATCTATATATATATCTCTCTCTATATATATATATCTATCTATATATATATAACTAGATATCTATAAATAATCTATCTAGATCTCTATCCATCCCTCTAAATATAAGTATAACACACACACATCCATATACACACATCCATATACACACATCCATGTATATATATAAATACACTAATATCTATATATATATATATATATCTATATCCATATACATATATATATATCTATATATATAAACACACACACACACACACACACATCCTCACACACACAAACACACACACCACTCTCACAACACCACCATCCCCATGACACAAGTATCACCCTCTTCTACACTCTCACAAATACATAAATAAATATACACACATAAATACACATGTATATATATATATATATATATATATATATATATATATATATATATATATATGTATATATATATATATACCACTCACAAAGATTAAATCCTAAATAATCCTTAATCTATTTTTCTAGGGAAAACCTACCAATTTGTGGGCAAATGGAAGAGAATGGTCATACCTCTAATTCATGTGAATGAACTAAATGCATATGGGAATTAAATGAGAATTAAAAACCATACCTAAGTGTAGGTTGGAGGAAGAAGAAGGAGTTGAAAAGAAATGAGTTTGGAAGAGAGAGAGGGTGACTTAGTGGTGAAGGAAGAAGGGGGGGGGGGGGGGGGGGGGGCTGCTATAGGGGCCGGCCACCAAGGGGCATGGTAGGGGCACTTGTATTTACAAGTTTGCCCCTACACTAGCCTAATGTTAGTTTAAATCCAAATGGGTTTTAGAAAAATGCTAAAATTAATTAAAAATCATAATTAAACTAAATTACTCATGGGGAACTAGTCCAAACTCTTAAACCCTAATTTTTAGTGTGGTGGGCCATGGTTAGCTAACAGGCTAATTACAGCTCAAGTCGAAATTCACCGGGGTCCCGAATTAACTCGGAATGCGATGAAATTCGAACCCGACTCCTATAATAATTAAATAATAATATTCATAAAATAAAATTCCCAAAAATAATATAAAATGGAAAATTACCATTTTACCCCTAACTGGAAAAAGTGAGGGTGACACCAACGAACAACCAAACCGTTCACTAACACCCCAAACCACCCAGCCCACCCTCCCTTTATGTTAGGGTACGCTCCTCTGGCGATGCAGCCCACAGTGAAGCAGCCGCGTCCCGCGCGCGGCGCGCGACGCAATCACGCAGAAGGATGGGACTCCCCGTCGCCGCGCCGTGCGCGCGTCGCAATCACGCAGAAGGATGGGACGGATGGGACTAGTCGACAGACGACAGAGGCTCAGAGCGGCAGAGCCTAGGCGCCGCCGTGCCGCGAGGGAGTCCCATCGCCAAATGGCCCGAACCGAAGTTAAATCTCCGTCTCCTCCCCTCTCCTGTCTCCAGAGTCCAGACTCTATATAAGGATGTTAAAATCCCAATTCCTATATTAGAAATTTGGATTTAATCATTTAAGATTAATAAAGGATTGTCGATTCTTGGCCGAGCCGTCGAGTGCTGTGCAGGGACCAGGGACTCAGGGTCAGGACTCAGGACTCAGGGAGGCAGGAGCCAGCAAACCAGTCGACAGCCGTCGCAGCCGCGCAGCAGGCCCGCACCACACAGGCTTTTTTCTCTCTCAATTTATATTGCAATCTGAGATTTTGAGTGTTAAATCTGTGTGTTAATCACTCAATTTAAGTTTCTTGCAATTTAATCACTCAATTGATCACTCAATTTCTTGGCCGAGTGTCAATCACTCAAATTATGTTATGCCTCTGCAAATTATGTTATGCCTCCAATTTAGCTTATGCTTATGCCTCTGTTACAATTTTAGTTGACATATTTTTTTTTCTTTTGTTATTGGACAAGTAATGTCTGTTTCTTGCAAGTAATGTCTGTTTGTTTCTTGCAATTTATGTTATGCCTCCAATTTTGGATAATTGGAGTTAATTTATATATAGGTCGCTTGACATAACACATACGAGTTCCTTTTGAGTTTTGGCACATTTGTAGTTAGGTGTTGCAGCTAAAACTGGCTATATATTGAGCTTTCGGTTGTTGGAAGCATCAATTCCAGTGAGTTCATTTCTCACATCATTCACAAATGTGGTTTTAAGTGTAATCAAAATGGAAAAAATGTTATGCCTCCAATTTAGCTTATGCTTATGCCTCTGTTACAATTTTAGTTGACATATATTTTTTTTCCTTTTGTTATTGGACAAGTAATGTCTGTTTCTTGCAAGTAATGTCTATTTGTTTCTTGCAATTTATGTTATGCCTCCAATTTTAGTTAATCCATTAAAAAGTGTAAAACGAATCCAAAACTTGCAAATCTAAATCCTATAGACAAGTAATGTCTGCTTCCTTTAACTAATATAAACTTATCTTCTATTTTATTAGGATGAAAAATCAAGAACAAAAAAGAAAAGAAAACTATGTTTTCGTTCTTTAAAAAGAAACTTGGAGAAGAAACATCAACAATTGGAGCATCTTCCGGCTCCAAATCTACTCCTGAGCTTACGACTCAAGTAGAAACACCAACGAGGGTCGATATTCCTATGATTACTATAGAATCTCAACATCCTGCAAAGATTCCACGGATTGCATTTGATGAGAATGAACTTGAACGAGCATCCAGTTTATAATCAAGATGAAGTTAAACGTGCTTATATAAAATGGGGACCAAATCAACCTATCTTGGCTGAGTATCCGAGAACTAAAACCGGAGTTCAAAACCGATGATTTCAACAAAGTTGGTTTCTAAAATTTCCATGGTTAGAGTACTCTATTTCAAAGGATGCTGCATTTTGCTTTCCGTGCTTTATTTTTCAAGATCATGAACCTCTACATCCTACATTTACCGTTGAAGGTTTCAATAGCTGGAAACGAGTAAATAATGGAACAAAATGTGTATTCTTGGCACATATAGGATGTCCAACTTCTCCACACAACAATGCTGTGAGAAATGTTGAGGCATTGAAGAATACATCTCGACACATCGACAAAGTCATGAATGCTCAAAGTTCCGAAAATATTGAGAGAAATAGATTGTGTCTGAAGACTACCATTGATAGTATTCGTTGGCTTACTTTACAAGGATGTGCTTTGAGAGGCCATGATAAATCTGTAAAGTCAAAGAACCATGGGAACCTAATTGAGATGATTAGTTTGATGGCAAAGTTGAATGTTGAGGTTGATAATGTCGTCTTAGAGAAAGCTCTGGGAAATGCAACTTATACGTCTCCTATGATCCAAAAAGATGTTTTGCATATTCTTGCTACAAAAGTGAGAAACAAAATTCGTGAGGAAGTTGGAGATGCGAGGTTTTGTATCTTGGTTGATGAAGCAAAGGATGCGTCTAATAAAGAACAAATGGCGATTGTTCTTAGATTTGTAGATATTTATGGAAACTTGCAAGAACGATTTTTTGAGATTGTATATGTTAAAGATACTAGTGCTTTAACTCTCAAAAAGAAAATATCAAAAGTTCTCATTCGGCACAATTTGCACATCTGATATTTACGAGGTCAGGGATACGATGGTGCCAGCAATATGCGTGGTGCCTGGAATGGGTTGCAAGCTTTATTTCGTAGTGATTGTGAGTATGCATACTATGTTCATTGTTTTGCTTCATCGTTTACAACTTGCATTAGTTGCAGCAGCCGGGAATCAAATGTCAGTTTGGCTGTTCTTTTCAAAATTGACATGTATTATCAATCTGATTAGTGCATCTCCTAAGCGGCATACCGAGCTACGATCTGCGCAAGCTATTGAGATTGAATGTGAGATAGCTAGTGGTGAACGTGAGACTGGTAGAGGGGCTAATCAGATGGGTAGTTTGCATCGAGCTGGTACTACTCGTTGGAGCTCACATTTTGACTCCATTTGCAGTTTGATAGATATGTATAGTGCAACTATCATTGTGCTGAAATCTTTGGTTGAAGAAGGATCTACAAATACTATTCGTGGGAAAGCTGGTGGTTCTATAATAGCAATGAAATCCTTTGATTTTATATTCATATTGCATCTTATGCAGAAGATTATGGAGATTACAGATATGCTTTGTCGAATGTTGTAACATAAATCTTTGGATATTTTGAATGCAGTGAATTTAGTCTCATCGACAAAAGCATTACTTCAAACACTACGAGGAGAAGGTTTTGATTATCTTCTTGTACATGTTAAATCAATTTGTGTGAAATTTGATGTCGATATACCTGATATGAGCAGCCGGTACAAAGAAGCTTCTGGACGTTCTTGCTAACAGAATGATCACATCACAGTTGAGCATCACTATCGCATTGACATATTTAATGCTACGATTGATTATCAGTTGGATGAGTTACATTCTATCAATGAAGAGTCGATGGAATTACTTATGCTTAGCTCTTCTTTGGATCCTAGGGACAACTTTAAAGCTTTCGACCATGATCGAATTCTTTTACTTGCCGAGAAGTTTTATCCAGGTGATTTTAGCGGACAAGACATGCATCATTTGAAGTATCAGTTAGATCACTATCGATTGATGTGGTTCACCACGAGAACTTTCAGAATATCTCAACCATTTCAGAATTGTATCGTGGATTAATTGAAACAAATAAGGCGGCAACTTATAATTTAATCGATAGGTTGATTCGTCTTGTTTTGACTCTTCATGTTTCTACGTCAACTACAGAACGTGCTTTTTCAGCTATGAAGCACATCAAAAGTACTCTTCGTAACAAGATGGAAGATGAGTACTTGAGCGATTCAATGGTTGTCTAATCGAAAGAGAAATAACAGAAATGATCGATACAGATTCGATAATAGATGCTTTTGCTTCTTGGAAGGATCGACGAGTCCAATTTCGCTAGTAAGTGTTCTACTTTTATTATATTGTTCTCTTTCATTCTCTTTATTTGTTTGTGATTGAAATTTATTTTGTGATAGATTTTTTTTCCAGGATATAAGAAGATGGAGGAGAGTTTTGGAAGGCAGAAGCAAAAAAAGCAGATCATTAGCTCTTATCTTTATTCTAATTTTTTTTTCTATTCTTCATCTTATGTATGACAATGATGTTTTGACTTTTTGTAATTGCCTTGAGCAACATGATCACTTATAAAATTCAGGCATTTGGATTATGATGGCATTACAAGAAATTTTTTATGTGAAATTTTTTTTAGTGTATTTTAACTTCAGTCCGGGGTAAACTTAAATCCTGGCTCCGCCCTTGACTGTAGGTTGGCCTCCTCCCGCCTGTCGAGGTACTTCCTCCTGCCATCCCGCACTTGAGGACGCCCCTGGATCCTACACCGATCCCTTGTCGCCGTCTTCCCCCATGGCACCCGAAGGAAACCCTAGTAGAGCTATTTATTATTCGCTTCCGTTTTCTTTTATATATATATATATATATATATATATATATATATATATATATATATATATATATATATATATATTTGCTATCCGTGTAATTGGCCAACTAGTACATAGTTCTAAGTGGTGTTAAGTTTTCATTGGGAAAATATTTATTGTTAGCACTTCATTTGGGATAAACTTAATGATGTATATTATTGTATTTGGTTTCTTGTATGGAAGATATCCAAGTGGTTGTCAATCGTCGGAAGCTTGAGTAGCTAACCGTGCAGACATTTGGAACACAAATAGAGAAGCTCCATGACTGAGTATATTTGGAACACAAATAGAGAAGCTTGAGTAGTCGAAATAGCTTTCTTGAAATCTTTTTATCGTCAGTATGCTTCATGTGGTGTTGATTTTGGCAAGTGACATATTCTCCTTTAACCTACCTATTTTAACTCTTTTTTTTTTTTGAATTAGGATGCCATCTATGTTGCACCAACAGGAACGTACGTGACACTATTCAGATATGAGTGTATTTCATCTCACTGATTTATTTTCTTGTCAATGAAACTAGACTATGTATTTGGTGATGATATGAACTCAAAAAGTGAATCACATTCTCAGAGGTTAGGAAACAAGAGTGATATTTCCAAACTATAGTTGTTTCACTTGAAACAAGCTAATTACATTTTGTTTGCAGCTTTTGAAGGAACTGGACTGCCCTATGATTTTATTGATCTCTCCCAGAGCGCATGACTCCATCTATGGCCGAAGTCATCCGTAAACATGTAAATATGCATAGAATAACTGGTGATGATTGGGATAAATGGAAAGATGTTGTTACTCATTTTAACGAATTAGGTAAGATCTGTAGTCGCTTAGTCCGTGATGCTCTCTTTATGTCTATCTGCCTCTGAAAATTATGTTCCTATTTAGTGACTTTGCTGCAGCGAAGAGGATTGGAGCAAAGTGCTTGAATGGAAAGTCTTGTCCTGTCCTAGATATGATGCCATTTGGTTGGCTGACTAATCCATGTAATATTTGGCTATCGAATGGTGCATTCATAGTGGGCCAAATTATCGTTCTAGCTAAATCATGATTATATCATAGAAAATATTAATTGAACTCCCAACATCTCATTGATGTACAAAAATCTACTGAGATTTCCATCTTTATACCGATACTCATAAGAAGGGTTTAAAACCAACACCTCCAAAACTGGCTAAAGCACCTATACAGATACTCATAAGAAGGGTCCAATACCGATAAAGGAAAAAAAAATCAAAGTATCTCTATGTCTCAACAAAGGGGTGATCTCATAACCCCTTTTTTCGTAAACGTACTTGGGATTGGTCACTTCCTTTTTTGGCTACTAGTAGCTTTATACTTTGTTGCACGAGTGTACTCAACAATATCTTGATCAAATCTGTGACTCTGGCTAGGGTGTGTACCAAAACACAAGAGCAAGAAACCAAAAATTCCTCGATCAAGGGAATCTTCTCACTCCTAATATTGGGGGTAGTAATCTGCCTGACTTCGACGCCGATAGTGAAGATTCTGATCAGACTATCTTATCCACCAGTTCATCTTCAGTGGCCAGAGAAGAGTCTGCCTATGTCACTAATGAAGAGCAAGACGCTTCTAGCTCTGCCAGTCAGGAGCAACGAATTGCCGCTTTAAAGGCCAACCTGAAAGCCATGGCTAACATGGTTACATGGATGCATGCTGTGATTATGGCACAACATGTTGTTCTGTCGGTCACGAATCTAATTCTGACTCAAGAACACGCAGCAGTCTATGCACCTATCAACACCGGTCTAGGGGTACAATCCCCTCTCAATGCTATTATACCATCTGAGGCTACCACAAGTCATTCTGGTGCTGGGGGTGGTACTTATCATGCAGTTCCACCTCATAATCCATCGAACCAGTCTACTGCTCCTCAAACACCGGGAGACCCTTTGGAAGCAGTCAAGCTTCTACGAAATCAGTTCGAAGCTTTCAAGCAAAAAGAGGGTTTGCATAAATTGGAGATCAAACAACCCTATCCTGCTGAATGGAAGGAAGTTCCATTCTCACCCAAATATAAGCCGCCAACTGTAATGCTATTCGACGGCAGCATATCATCGAGTCAGTACATCAACCATTTTGAGATGATGACTGACCATCTTCAGCAGAATAATGCTTTGCTCACTAGAGTATTCATCGGGTATTTAGCAGGTGTTTCCTATGAATAGCACCATAGTTTGCCAGATGGTTGCATAACATCCTTCGCAGCACTAAAACAAATATTCCTAGAATGGCTCTACAATGGAAGAAATGACATGACCATGTCAGCCCTTACAAAAATTAAGCAAAGGCCTAATGCAACCGCTGAACGTTTCATAGAGCGTTTTCGTCGTGAACCACTCAAAATGCCTTTGGGTACTCCTAATGCATGGACTGTAGATACATGCAAATCAAACTTGTTGCCTATAGTCAACATGTGGATGAGACCCACACAATTCCAAGAGTGGGGCTCCTTCTTAGTAAGTGCTAGGGCAGCCGAAGACAGTGCTGATAAATTCAAGCAGCTAGGCATCCCGATGCCTAACTTTGACAAAGATGAGCGTCTTGCTACTAACAATGGGGGTTGTCAAAACAAATGTAAAGGAAAGGAAGCCTTGGCTATCAACGTGAGTCAGCCGACACCTACAATAATGGCACTTCCACAGAGGATGCCACGTCCCAAAGAAGAATATTCCTTTGATGAAGACGACATTCTGAACATATTTGATTGTATAATCAAGAGCAACAAACTTCAACCGTCCAAAGCTAAATAGTCGGATGAAGTAGGTAAAACTGATAATCCCAAATATTGTATGTATCACAGGTTCCTGGGGCATCCAACCAGGGCGTGCTATGTACTCAAAAGAAAGGTCCAGGAGCTTATCAATGCCAAAGCAATTACTCTTCAACAAGACGAGAGGACCGTGACTACTAATGTCATCTCTCTAAAGTTTGGTGACTTCCCTGCTCAATTGGTACAAGATGGCATTGTCCCTATCCCAAAGGCTACCTTAGAGATTGTCAACATTCCACCAGCAAGAAGTGATGGCTTGGTATCTTTATCAACTGACAAAGGTAAAATCATGTGGATTCATCCTGATTTGGTATCCGACTTTGACCCTAAGATATCTACTTCTTCCACCACGTCAAAGAAGCCGACCAAATATAAGTCGTGTCATATGACTTTAAGTGAATCTATTTCACTAGATGGTCGTGTTCCTCCTCTGAACACTACGTTCATTCCAGCGGCAACTTCGTTTTCCTCTTCACTGACCGTGTCACCAAAGCCAAAGATCAAATACCAACCGAAATTCCATCGGTATAGTCAACAGTCCCGCGAACTGAAAATAAAGATGGGATACGACCTACAGTAAGCTCCTGGCTTAAATGATGGAAAAGGGTCTCCAATACCACTTTTTCTACGTCTTCAAGACAATCAATCATGTGTCGGCTTAGGATTCTGGACAGATCATTCTTTTCCTCAAAAGAAGAAATCATCCAGAAGTAAGATACGACTAAAAAACTGCAACATGGTTTCTTTCTCACCTGTTCCAAAAGAAGAAGCCATGGCTGGTACCTGGTCTGGGAGGCTATATATTAGAGACTACCCAGAAGGACAGGATAATATTGTCACTCCTCCTCCTGTATACAATGTTCCTCCGGCATCATCTTCTTCTGCTCCTGATGTCCTTACAACATCATCTCTACCAGCTGACTCGGGTCCTTCTAAACCGACAATAACTAATAAAGGCAAGCAGCCGACTCGCTTTGACAAAATCTTGGAAAAAAAACTCCACTACAGGGACTCGAAAAACCTTATAATTTTGACATATTGGCTCAACTAGCCAATACTCCAGCAAGATTATCAATTTTTAAACTCCTACGTCTCCCGAGGGAAACTCGAGAAACATTAAGTGAGGCTTTGATACAAGCTGACGCTTGTCTGGCACATCTTAAGAAACCAGACAAAGAACATGTGACATGCGCTCACCGTCATAGTGTGATGGAATTGATTCCTAATATCACCTTTACTCAAGATGATATGTTACTGGAAGACAATCGACATGATCGACCTCTCTACTTTACGGGATATGTCGACACAATAAAGGTTTATCGTATTCTGGTCGACCCCAGATCTACACTCAATATTATACCGAAAACTCTATTGGGGTCCCAATCCATAGTCTTTCTACGACGATCACGACTATCCTTGGATTCAATTCCGAAAGAAGTGAACCATTAGAGAAGATCCGTCTTAGCATCCAAATTGGCAGTCTTCGCACACAAGTCACATTCTATGTGATCGACAATCACGTCTCCTATAATGTATTGATAGAAAGACCGTAGTAGCATGAACATAACATCGTGCCATCAATTCTCCATCAATGCTTTAAATACGTTGATGACAAGAATTGTTAAGAAAGAAGTTGCTGATCTCAATCCCTTCCGAGGTATCGAGGCCTATTATACAGACTCTAAGATGTATCAAGCAGAATACATGAAGGTTATATTGGCTATGGATACCGAAGAAGATCGAAAAGACAATCCAGACGAAGTTCTGGTAATTCCAGTCAAGGGACGCACTTCTCGTCCCTCGTCCTCCCAGATGCTGACTACTAATATCTCTCCTTCTGCTAAACCTCCCACTACTAAAAAATGGAACAAAGGAAGCTCACCTTTTTTGAGCCGCTTGTTATCGACCTTCGTCGTAACAAACCTCTTACTTCTCCTTCTCTTGCTATCAACCTCTGTAAGTCGTCAGCCAAGTTTAAGAACAATATTGTAAATGTTTCAGTAAATATCAATAAAATAGCATCTCCTTTGCAGTATATTGATGTCAATTATTACACACAGCGCTACTTAGAAATTCTAGAGAATTTCAAACCCCTTACTTTGGGGGCAATTCAACCTCTCCAAAATGAAGTATCACTCGAATCAGTACAAGACTCATTCTTTCTAATTTCCTTCCGAAAGAAAAATGAGCATCCTATCCTCTTCAGCAAAGAATTAAATCAAAGAGCTGTATTCTATAGTGATTCTGAAAACGATGATAGTGGACGAATTCAACTACGACGTTACAGTCAATAGTCCAAGAATATCATTCAGAAAATGGGCTACAACTTTAAGTCCGACCTCAATGGTGGTAAGGGTAGGCAAACTCTTATTTGTACACCTGTCCCGAAAGAAAAATCGTTACAATACTATAATAAAACAAAGCATGGGTTAGATTACACTACGCCAATCTCAATTCCAGGTATTTCTGAGTATGATAAAGAAGAACAATCTAACTATTCTGACTCTTCGTCATGGGATTCAGATACCAGTATAGGACATGTCCATCGGGTAATTCTATCTTCCAATATGGTGAGCTAAATTCTCTGAGGATGATAATGACTGTACCGAACACTCAATGGGAACTTTTCTTCGAGCAGCGTGAACCACCCACTGAAGATGAACAAATCCAAATTAACGTCGGAGACGAAGCTTCTCTAAGGCCAATCTTTATCAGCAAAAGTCATACAGAAGTAGATAAACAAAAGCTGATCCAGCTCATTAGAGAATACATTGATGTATTCGCTTGGAGCTATGAAGATATGCCTGGGATAAATTCTTAGATTACTACTCACAAGCTCAACATTCTGCTAAATGCTAGACCAGTCAAAAACATCAGCGTCGGTTTCGACCTGATATGATGGATGCCATAGAAGCTAAAGTCAAGAAGCTCATCACCTGTGGCTTTGTCAGGAAGGAACAGCATCCAGATCGGGTGGCTAATGTTGTCCCAGTTATGAAGAAAATATGAAAGGTCCGAGTCTGTATTGAGTTTAGGGATCTTAACGCAGCTTGTCCCAAGGATGAATTTTCTCTTCCAATCACTGATGTCATGATCGATAATACCTGTGGATTCGAGCGAATATCTTTCATATAAGGGTTCTCTAGATATAATCAGGTCAGGATGAATCTCGAAGACGAAAAACATACGTCTTTCCATACTCCTCTAGGTGTCTACTGCTATACAGTCATGTCGTTCGATCTCAAGAACGCTGGTGCTACTTATCAGCGGGCTATGAGCACCATCTTTCGTGAACATCTACGGAAGACAGTCGAGTGCTATGTCGACGATATTGCTGTCAAAAATCATCTAAAGGAAGATCACCTCCAAGACTTAAGAACTATTTTCGATCTAATGCACCAGCATCAACTCAAGATGAATCCCACCAAGTCATTTCTGGGAGTCTCTAGTGGCAAATTTCTCGGATTCGTTATTACCCCTAAGGGTATATGTGTTGACCCCGAGAAAGTCAAAGTCATTCAAGAGATGCGTCCTCCATACAACCTAAAAGAGTTACGAGGATTCCAGGGACGACTTACATACATCAGGAGATTCATCTCAAATCTCTCTGGATGCTACAGACCGTTCACTCAATTGATGAAGAAAGGTGTATCTTTTGGTTGGACTGATGAATGTCAACAAGCATAACGATACCTGATGAACCCTCCAGTCCGAGTTCCTCTAATCATAGGAATACCCTTCTTGATGTATGTCTGAGCAATGGATCACTCTCTAGGTGCCTTCTAGCCTAGAAGAACAAGGAAGGTCATGAGCAAGCAATTTATTATCTTAGTCGCATAATGATTGGTGCTGAACATCGATATAGTTCGATAGAAAAAGAATGCCTAGCCTTGATGTTCGCCGTCCAGTAAACACATCATTATATCACGGGCCAGACTAATCATGTCATCTCCAGAATCAATCATCTACGAGTTTTGATGAAGAAGCCTAGTACACTCAACTATAGACTTGCTACATGGGCAATACTGCTAGCACAGTATGATATATTTTACGTCCCACAAAAGTCTGTTAAGGGTCAAGCCTCAGCCAACTTCTTGGCTGCACATCCAATTTCTGAAACTTTAAAACTCTATGATAAAATTCCTGATGAAACTCTAGAGACCAACATGAGTTCAGAAGAAATACTCGCTTGGCGTCTATTCTTTGATGGTACATCTAAAATTGGACCCAACGATATCATCATTGCTTGAGTAGGAATTGCCCATGTCTTCCCAGAAGGACTAGCTATTCAAAGAGCCTACTCTCTGGACGAGCCATGCTCTAACAATGTTGCTGAGTATAATGCTTTATTCGTTGGTCTTTAGTTAGCTAAATAGATGGATATCGACTATCATAAAGTATACGAAGACTCTAAGCTTATTGTCAACCAGGTTAGAGGTACTCGGCATCAAGATCTCATCCTATATCATAAAGCAGCAGTCAAACTGGTTGTATCATTCAAAGGTTTCTTTATTGAACATGTACGCCGAGCATGCAATACAGAGGCTGACGCACTTGCTAATTTAGCAGCAGTTTTAGCAATTTTGGTGAAACAACAATAGTTATCGCTATCACTAATCAGGAATTATTCTGTATCGAGAATAATCTGAATGTTGAATTCAGTAATTCAGTTAAAATTTGCACTACTAGCGAAGATTGGAGGGCTCCTTTTATTGACTTCATGGTACATGATATTTTATCCGAAGGCCCTAAAGAAGAAACGACAATCCGTTGTCGGTTGCTTCGATTTTATTACAATCACTCCTCCAGAACACTTTACCGTCGATTATTTGATGGTATGCTCCTACGATGTCTTACAGGAGATGAAGCAAAACAGATATTACGTGAATCCTATGACGATGTCCACGATGCACATCAGTTTGGTCCTAAGCTACAGGATCATATCTGATGCATGGGATACTATTGGTCCACCATGGTGATGGACGCAATCGAATATGCGAAGAAATATCGAACATGTCAAATCCATACAGATTTTATCCATCAACCATCAAAGTTCTTGCATCCTACTACAGCATCCTGGCCCTTTGAAGCATAGGACATGGATATCATTGATCCTATCAATCCTCCTTTATCTCGAGGACAGTGGTTTATATTAGCTATAACCAATTATTTTTCAAAATAGACGGAAGCTATTCCCTTAGCAAAAGTCAAGACAAGTAGTGTTATCAGCTTAATTAAGCATCATGTGATCTATCGATTCGATATTCCTCGAAAAATCATTCATGACAACGGACCTCAGTTCGTTAGTCAAAAATTTATTCGATTCTGTGACGACAATCAGATCAACAATGTTACTTCCATGGCTTATAATCTTGCAGCTAATGGTTTGGCTGAAGCATTCAACAAAACAATCATCAAACTTCTCAAAAAGTTCATTTCTTCTAATAAACAAAACTGGAGCGAAAAGCTTGGAGAATGTCTATGGGCATACCATACCACTGTACGTACCCCGACCGGTTGTACACTTTTTCTCTGGTGTATGAATGCGAAGTTGTCTTGTCGTTGGAAACTCAAATTCCTTCTCTGAGGATAGTTATCGCCAACGAACTCACAGTTGAAAACAATGATCGTCTTTGACTTCAGGAGCTTGAAGCACTCGACGAGAAACGGCTACTAGCTCAACAGCACATTGAGTTATACCGTATCTCGAAAGCCTTCAACCGTAAAGTCAAAATACGATCGTTTCAAAAAGGCGAGCTAGTCCTTACTGTCAGATGTCCTATGACTATGACACACATGAGCAAAGGCAAGTTTGAGACAAAGTGGAAAGGTCCCTATGTCATAAGCAAGTTTTCTCTAACGGAGCTTATCAGCTGACCGGGATGGAACAGTCGAATCGCTATGATGCATATCAACGACAAATTTCTGAAGGAATATCATGTTTGAAAATTTGTACCATGTTTTTTAAAAAATATTGTACATACCCCAATCTTTTATTTTCTCATTCATAAATAAAACCACAGATAATAAATCCTCAAAAATTCTACTGGAGTCTACCCAGATCTTATGATACATCCTTAAAAGATTAACCCATAACATTTACTGCATCATCGCAAGCATCATCTTTTGAAATTCAGCTGTTTTAAAAGATATCATATTCTTGAGCCCCAATTGGCCCAAGGTGTAGTGCCCCGCTCCGCGAAGGCACTAGATAAATAGAGAAATCGGATTGCTGGTTCTGCAACAGAAGACGATTGATCTGGGTGAGTGGACAAAGTCTTATTTTATGATTCGCTTAAGCCTAATAAGAATATGAGTTTTTGAATGAATGTTATTGCTAATAACAATATAGTAATCATTGAGTATGCTTATAACAGAATTCCCATGTTGCTATGCTAATACGAGAAAAGAAATAATCTGCATGCTAAGAAGTAGAACTGTTGCTTGCTAATAAGAAACGATATGATGCCTGCCATGCTATTGATAAATACTTCTTCCTAATATGACCCCTCGTCATGCTTGATAAGAAAAGAGAGAAGTTGTTGGCTATGTGATAAGAAGAAGAAGAAGAAGACACAAAATAAACGTGTCGAACATCTGCAAAGGCATGAAATGAACATGTCGTATATCTGCTAAGGCACGGAATGAACGTGTCGTATATTTGAAAGATCTGAACAAATCTGTTACATCTAATAGAACTGCTATAGCATATGCATTGGTCTCGGATAACTTATGCACAAGTAAGATTTGTATCTCGGGTGGTATCTGGGGGCGCCTGGAACCACTCGGCCTAGGAGAGATTAAGAGCACCCTGAAGTAAAAGCGACCTCATGTTAAAAGGGTAGCCGATAGCTGAGTCCTTAGCGACGAGCTGAACCAAAGAGTCACAGCGGCTAATCATAGGATTTCCTATGGACCATCATATAGATAAGTGTTGATTGGTGCAAAGCTGAACCGAAGAGTCACAGCTGCCAATCGAGTCTGCATGTGTCGATAATAATTTTTTTAAGTGCTAACGATGCAGAGACAAACAGAAAATAAGAATATTCGTTATGATATGTTTAGGCTAATCCTTGTCTTATGCAGGGATGGGCCGTCGGCTATGGTAAGAATCACTAAAAAAGTGATACATTCATTGCTAAGTTTCCTGAACATGAGTTGCTTAAAGAATAGATTGTTGCCAAGAATTGCTATGTTCTGTCCAAAAAAGTTATGATAATCATGCTTGTAATCTGCCTGAGAATATCTTGAATAAGAGAAAAGAATGCTAATGCTATTGTCCCTAATGAAATGATATGGTTCATGAAACACGCTGCACACTGCACATGAATCATCGTGCTTGAAATAAACAGTCTCCTTGTATGCTTGAGATGAAATGAAACAAAATAAATTATGGCTTTTCAAAGATGTTTTCAAAAAAGATATAAACTGACTCTGTATGCATGAAATGAACATAGGTAAAAAGTAGCAAGATCACATCACAAGAAACATTTTTTCACTAAATGAACAGTGATCGTTTTAGACAAATGTAGCTCTTTGTTCACAATTCACCAGTATGCTGATATAATGACCCACTATCAGTCTGCATGCAGGTGCAAAATGCATCAAGAAGGATAGTCTGAAGCGATAGCCCGAGCCTCATCCTCAGGAGCCAAAAATTAGAAGAAATGCCAAGAGATGGACATCTGTTTCAAAGAATTGGTTTTGTATATAAAGGGATGTAATGTATGGAACGGGATCATTATAATATGTTAAGTTTTGAGAGAATATAACTATTGTATCAGAGAGAAATGAGAGCTTGTAATCTGTTCAAAAGAATATCAATAAACAGAATTGTTTATGTTACCTTGTGTTCATTTCATATTCTGTAATATGTCCGCTGCTGCTTCAAATATTTGTAATATGTTTCGCTGCATATTGTTTATTTTGTCTTATTACAGGTCTTGGCCTTGTGGAAGTGCAACTTAGGCTTTCACGACATCACGCCTTAGCGAGGACGATCGATCATAGCGGGATCGGGACGTGACACAAAAATATTCAATAAATATACGAATTTATGTCCACGTTACCTCTAAATTTTAATATCTACATTTTACAACTTGTCACGTCTATATTACCTAAGATAATATTATCCCAAAAGTAATAACATGTCAAAATTATATTCTGTCAGGTCCAGGGCAGACACACACCAGGGCCTGTGGGGTCAACTAACCCCAATGGATTCTGGAGAAGAGTTAAATTAGCTGTCATAAATGTGTGTTGAATAGGAATCTCATGGAATGACAAGTAGATATTGCAGAGAGCAAGCAGCAAAAGTGTCACATGATCTCTCGTTCGTGCACGTCTAAGATTCTTCTATATATTATAAATATTTTTAAGTGCCCTTCTCTTCTCTTTCTCACACACCTACTTCATGTGATCTTCGTTAACTTGATCGAAATTTTTATGATCTATTCCTAAAATTACTATGGTGGATCTTCTCAGTGTCCGTCTAGTGTGTCACTTGTGTGAATAAAACACACATCAGCATGTGCATGGTCTGTATTTAAAATCTCTTCTAGATGGGTGATCCTAGATCCATGCACTCCTACCTACCATGAGCAATATTTTTGTAGCCTATACTTTTTGTTATATTTCAGGATGTAAATGTTTTTTTTCTAAGATGTCAACACCAAAGTCTAAATTATGAATGCTTTTCCTATAAACCAACAAAAAGATCATCATTTCAGTTCTTTAGTACACACTTTTTTTGGATTTTTTTACATTTGACATTAACCCCCCCTTTTAAACTCCTGCATCCGCCCCTGATCATGTCCACATTATCTCTGAACAGATATAATAAGTGTCATTATTTTCAAGAAATATGTCACATTCAGTACCTCTGAATATATTTCTTATTCCTACCTATTACTTGTGTCTTAAACAGATACATAATCAGTAATATAGTCATGAAAAGATTATTTCATTATCATGCAAACACAAAAAACCATTACATTCATCCAAAAAATATTCAAAAAAGAGTTACTACATTCATTCTTAAAACTTTATTTTGGAGGCTAAGTGCTAAGGTCAGAGATCATTTTCTTTAAAGACTCGGCTCTCTCTATCTTGGAGGCAATTACTCTTGCCCAAGCCAAGTCCCTCCTAGATTCTGGAAGCAAAGGTTGCATTGATGTAACTTGATGCTATCTCTGCACTCTAAACTTAGAGAAAATCATTTTGCTGCCTAATCAGATCATCTAGACGGCTTGAGACAAATTGAGATAATTCAAGCACTTCTTCTTAACGCTTCTTAGCTACTGTGACCAATGCACGAATTCTGGCCATTTCAGCCTCTAGCTCTTGAAGGCGAGCCTGACCCTCCGTTGCTTGTTTTTCTTTCTCCGCCACTTCAATCTTATAAAGCTCAATGGAAGAGGTAACCTCAGCAATATTTGTTTCTATTTCTCCAGATTGTATTGAGAAGGCAACCACAGAATTGTCTAGTGTGATACGTCATTCTTCATATTCACGAGCTATAGCCTCATATTCCGTATATACCAGTCTCTGTATATCTCATCTTGTCAGCTCTTGATAAGACTGAATAGGCTCATCGAGCTCTTTTACAATCTGCTCTAAGTAATTAGCCCTTTCAATGTCACCAAAACAATCGAAAAAGAAGAATTTCTTCTTACAAAATCGTAGGGATGGTTCTTCTTTATGGCCATTTAAATAAGAGTACTCAAGGAATAAAGAAGGCACTTGTATAAACTTCGACGATGCTACTTGTCATCGCCGATATACCAGGTGTCGTCACTTCAGCGGGAACTCCCCCTTCCATAGAAATTAGAGGAACAGTAGCCTGTACACCAGGAGATTTCGATACAGGTATCCCTGAGGAGCTTCCCTCTATGGCATGAGTCTTAACGTCGAAGGGAGCCATAGTAGAGCTGAGGCTAAAAGCAATAAAAGGTAATAAAACTTTTGTGATCGTCCCCACATGACCTATTGTAATTCAAAATATAAATTATTATATCACATAACATCAAATAAAGAAACAAGGATAAATAATGTCAGAAATTATCTAGACTCGGTGGCATGTATGGAGTCTCATGGGGTGTGGTATCTCGTTCTATAACGAGTCTTACCATCGTAGAAGCAGATACAGCCGCATGGCTACTTCCTGCTTTTGAGCCTCCCCATATAAAATGGTTGCTTCCAGCCCCTAACTCAGCTCAGCTTCCTGGGGCTGCCACCTCTGCCCCTTCCATTTCAAAAACTTGCTCAGTAGGGGTTTGGATTCCCTCAACATCAATATCGAGATTTTTATTACCCCCAATACCTTCGAGACCTTTAGCAAGGTCTTTATCACCTTCCTCGCTCTCATCGGGGCTTTTGTCACCCTCATCATCATCATGGCTTTCATCACCCTCAACTTTGGCATCAAATTTCTCATCGCCTTGTGGTTCGTCGAGATTCTGATCATCACTATTAAGGCTCTGGTCACCCTCAGCTTCAACAGGGCGCTCTCCACCCTCAACAGCAATCTGGCCATCCTTAGCCCCCAAATATCGGGCCTCTTGAGCCACTTCAAGATCGGAGGCCGTATCAATAGGGTCCTCCTCAATTGTTTCATCTCCAAAGTCGCAATCCTACAATGCTTCTATCATCTTCTCATCCTTTCGGGATAGAACTTCGTCCAGGATAGAAGCATCATAAGACTGGATTATCGAAGGAGCTGGGACGTCCGAGATAACGTCTTTTGAAGTAAGCATTTCTTTGGAAACTATGACCCTTGTAATGTCATCAGTAGCCGATGGCGATATTAATCACGTTGAAGTAAATGTCGCCAATGTCGTTGTAAACAAAGGAATGGTGAACCCTACGACTACTGGTTCTGAAACAACAACCGAAGGGGTATCCATGGTGGCAGCTAGAGCTGGAGCACTAACCGATGAGAGATCTAGAGATGAAGGCATATCAATACAAATTTCTACCGGATCAACATCTATTATTTCCAAAAGGACTGCAAGATCAAGAATATCACCAGTCCGAAGGGGTTAGTGGGGTTAGTGGCACAGCCTCCTTTATTGATGGCGAAATCAAATATTGAGGAGGTTGTTCCGGTAAAGATGGCGTAGGAGAGGTGGTATTCCTTCCTATCTTGGTTCTAATAACCAACAATTTCCTCATGGTTGAGCGTTTGATCAATGGTTGAGAAAAAGTTGTAGACACCTTAATAGGAGCAGGCGGTTGAGGTTATGTTTCTTCAGGAACGAGCTATCCTCTGTTTGTTTCTTCACCGGCACCCATGCTCTCTCTCTCTCTTTGAAAGGGGGACGGGGTCGATCCTCTGAGAGAGGTAGTTGTTCCAGATGAGCGCCCATCTTCCATTTATCATGTCTGAAGTCTGGTCCTGACTACAGGCCTCTCAACAGCGGCTGTTTCCTTCAATTTCTTCTTTTCCACAACAAGAGAAAGAGGTTCATCACGAGTGGACTAGGTAGAAGATGTCCCAGTCTTTTGTCTTTTGCCCGCCTTCTTCGCGGGAGACTTCTCTTTCCATTTCTTGAGGGGGGTGCACAGTGGGTCCTGAACCTCGTCATAGAAACCCGCATCCATAGTTTCCAGAGGATCATCAACGGGAACATTCTTTTAGGCTTCAGTCAAATTAATGGTGGTCGCAGTCCCGTCAAACACTTTTTTCATCCCGACGAAGCTGTCTGGCATTGAATAACCTTCAAAGAAGGTGTTGGCTGAAGTATAAAAATGCGTGTATGAACCCAACATACACGAACCATCTTCAAAGGTGGCAGAGGGCATGGTGAATACAGCTTTTGTGCCTCTTGTACGAAAATATCCCCATCCTCGAGCGCCATCAATCAAATGTCGAAGGCTTTAAGACACGTCATTGCATTCCCAACGTATAGCTAATCGTAGCCAAACTGACGAGTAAAGCAGCTTGGCAAATATGGCTCTAAGTAACAGTCATCCTCAAATTGATACACGAGATGAGAAGGCTTGATCATCTTCAGCCAAAAAAAGCGTCTGGAGGTGGATGAAGAGCAAGAGGGTCTAAGTCTACCATAGGAGTTCGAAAGTACTCATACCCAGGTGGGAGAGTAATGCACCCATATTTAACATTTTTCTACAACCAAATAAAGACTCCACCTTCCATTTCGCCTTTGCGAATCTACCAATAAAGCTTGCTGCCAATGCTCCTCTAATGCCAAGAGTTGGGTCCATCAAAGAAGGATAGTGTTGTAACAACCAGCCAAATGGATATGTATATGTTATCTCGGTGCGAGAAAAATTCTTTCGAGAGTTGGAATTTTCCATAATGGCGTCCGTGAATGCTCAGAGTCCTGCATTTAGCCGACTCGTCATGGAGGATAGTATATCCAACTTATACCCGAATACTAAACGTACGGCGGCGAATAGTGATCCTCGATGTTTTCGATCGAACGTACTGGCTCCCGGAACTACAAACCTTCACAGCTACAGAGAAATGAAGCCTGCTAGGGTGGCCTCTGGGGACAAGGTTATGCCACCTTGTCGCATATAGCTCTCAAGAGGAGTATCGGCAACATAACCACGCCAGTCTTTGAAAATTTTAAAGTCGACGCAGCCAGAGTCCTTCATCAACTTGAAAATAGTTTGATCATCGAGCGGCTGAAAAGGACGAAGATTGCATTTCTGTTGTTCCTGCACCTTATTCTCCTGGACATGGCCCAAGAAAAGGTATGACAACCACTTAGTCGTGTAGCACGTTCCGGCAGGCTTACTGTTGTACAGATGAGTGCAGATCATGAAATAACACATCAACTCCTTAAAAACCGCCACCATTCGAGAATTCTCTCTTGCTAATGCCTCCAGTTCATCCTCTATCGGCACATACTCTCCATAGGGGTTCTCTCCCATTGGTGAGATTTATTGCTTCTCATACAAAGGAAAGCCCATTTCCCCATGAGGAGTAGTGAAGGTGTTAATCCTGCTGTTGTACCTCTCCGCCAATGCCAAAAATAGGTTGGGATTATTCTGGGTCCTGTAAGTAGTAGTCAAAACAAATTCATAAAGCCTGAGTTTAGTCAGCTTTTTACGGAAATTATGCAGAGCCTATATGGAGAGTCTGTTCCAATGTACAATCTCCGAGTGCATCGAACCCTTCAGCCTCATGGTTAAGTGAGGGTATTCTCCTTCAGACGCAGCATAGGTATTGCGAAGATGGGTATTCGGATGGGTAGCATCAAAGCCGAATCATCAGCTGGTATGCAACTTGGCTTTAGACCCCTCAAGTATGTACTGTACTTCTAGAAATCACAAAAAAGTATGTCTCTCATGTGTTCTCCGAACTTATGGCATATCTTTCCAACCTTAGCTTGTTGGAAAGGAGTCAGGTCCCATGACATCTTTCTTGGATAGCTGGCATGATCATACTGAGACAGGGATAGGTTCCTTGTCATCTCAGGGTGATACACTACTGCGTCTCCCCTTAGAAAGGCTCGACACTCCTTCTTTGATTTTGGTTGGGAGTCTACATCTATCGCCTCTCCAAAAAAGAAAGCTGGCTTCTTACGAGGAGCCCTATCCACAATCAGAAAAAGAGTATCGTTCATCAGGCACAGTAGCGTCCTATCTTCTTGGTTTTTCAAAAGAGTTCGTCTAGATGTTGGCCCGTCATACTGGAGGAATTTGATATGGGAAATATTCTCACGATACTCTGATACCTAAAAGGCAGAAGCCAGTACTTCAGCACAGGGGTCTTCCCTCAGATCTACAGCAAAGTAAAACAAAGAGTTAGAATCATGAAAAAAATTTCTTATAAAGTCTACTAAAAATTTTTGTGATTATTTAAAAACTCTGCGCCAATCATGAAAGGTGCACAAAAATAGTCCTCAGATAACGCAAACAGATATAACAATTTTTCTGTTCAGTACATAGTTTGCGCATGATATTGGACAGATGATTGGCGCATGTATCCTGACTTATTAGATTTACGTAGCACGATAATATGCGCATCATGGCACATGGCGTATAATATGTTGAGAATGCACAATACACCATTTAGGCCAACACTATGAAAGAGGCAGGGCAATTTGAACATAGCACAAGCGTCAACCAATACTCTGAAAGAGGCAATCGATGTTGGCATCGATTACACCGCGCGCGAATGGCGTAAGTGTACTGTTCATCTTCTCCGATGGGTTTTCTCACCTTTAAGAGCAGGGTTTGCTTGCTCGCCCCTTGCCGACGATGCCACGTGTTGCGGCACTATCAACGGCGGCACGCATGCTAAAGTTTCGACTACTTTCTTTCCTTTCTCAGTGGTAGTCTTCTTGGGTGCCATTAGAGCGAGTGGAAAAGCTTCAGGAAGTTAAAAAGAAGAAGATAGAGGAGTTCGAATAGAAAATTTTATAAGAAGTCTTTTTTCCTCTCATCCAGGGGCTATCTATAGCCTAAAATCTAAAACGTAACAGTCGCGCCAATCGTGCACAAAACTCGGCTCGATTAAGATTCTGTGATGCGCCAAACGCATGAGATCGATTCTTATTCAAAGTATTTCAAATTTTGAAACTTTTGAAATTTGAAAACTTTGAAGAGGGTCTTGTAGAAGCTTAAGAACAATCAAAATATTACTATGCGCCACTCACAGATAATGCTAGATTATATCTACCAGATATAGCTGGAGAACAGATGGCACATCACATCAGATAGCGCCGAACATCACATGGCACTGGCCGCCACATGGCAAGCTACCTTGAGAAGCAAAATAGCTGTCATTATGACTGGAAGCACGTCAGCCGAAAAAAATCTCCTCAAATCTTGAGCTCACAACGCTCGAGAAGAATGGTCAGAGTCATCATTATGATCTTTGTCGTTTACTCTACACCATGCAGAGTTGGCGCAAGATAATAAACAATTCCCAGTTATGACATAACAAGTAATCTTCTATGGATGGCGTCGCTCTATACATTGGTATGCGCCAAGTGATTAATTATCATCTAGAAGCAGTTAGATGATGTGGCGTGCATGCCACTAATCTCGAAGAACGTGCACATAACACGGCCCACGACCAAGCGTATCTCTCTTACAGAATGCCATGCATCCCAAACAGTTAAGCCAACCATTCGTGCAAATGGGTAATGGTACGCCAATTGTACTGTGCGCCAATCAGTATAACTGTCTGACAGTTATTTTAAAACTCTATAAATAGAGTTCAAATTCACTTCACAATTATCACTAATTATCATAATCTCCTAACCAAGTTGTTGCAGCATGTTCAAGAGGCTTTCTTCTTCGATATCGCTTCGTCCAAGGTATTCGACATTAAGATCTCATCCCATATCAGAAAGCAGCAGTCAAACTGGCTGCATCATTCAAAGGTTTCTGTATTGAACATGTACGTCGAACATACAATATAGAGGCTGAAGCACTTACTAATTTAGCAGCAGTTTTAGCAATTCTGGTGAAACGACAACAGTTAATCGTCATCACTAATCGGGAATTATTCTGTATCGAGAATAATCTGAATGTTGAATTCAGCAATTCAGTTGAAATTTGCACTACAAGCGAAGATTGGAGGGCTCATTTCATTGACTTCATGGTACATGATATTTTACCCAAAGACCCTAAAGAAGCAACGACAATCCGTCGTCGGTCGCTTCGATTTATTACAATCACTCCTCCAGAACACTTTACTGTCGATCATTTGATGGTATGCTCCTACGATGTCTTATAGGAGATAAAGCAATACAGATATTATGTGAAGCCCATGACGGTGTCTGTGATGTACATCAGCATGTTCCTAAGCTACATGATCATATTCGATGCATGGGATACTATTGGCCCATCATGGTGCGGACGCAATCGAATATGCAAAAAAAATGCCGAGTATGTCAAATTCATGCAGATTTTATCCATCAACCATCAAAGTTCTTACATCCCACTGCAGCATCCTGGACTTTTGAAGTGTAGGACATGGATGTCATTGGTCCCATCAATCCTCCTTTATCTCGAGGATATCGGTTTATATTAGCTATAACCGATTATTTTTCAAAATGGACAGAAGTTATTCCCTTAGCAGAAGTCAAGACAAGTAGTGTCATCAGCTTTATTAAGCATCATGTGATCTATCGATTGAACATTCTTCGACAAATCATTCATGATAATGGACCTCAGTTCGTTAGTCAAAAATTTACTCGATTCTGTGACGACAATCGGATCAACAATGTTGCTTCCATAGCTTATAATCCTGCAGCTAATGGTTTAGCTGAAGCATTCAACAAAACAATCGTCAAGCTTCTCAAAAAGTTTGTTTCTACTAATAAATGAAATTGGAGCAAAAAGCTTGGAGAATGTCTATGGGCATACCGTACCACTGTATGTACCCCGATCGATTGTATACTTTTTTCTGGTGTATGGATGTGAAATTGTCTTGACGTTGGAAATTTAAATTCCTTTTCTGAGGATAGTTATCACCAACGAACTCACAATTGAAAACAATGATCATCTTCGACTTTAGGAGCTTGAAGCACTCGATGAGAAGTGGCTACTAGCTCAAGAACACATTGAGTTATACCAAGCCCGTATCTCGAAGGCCTTCAACCGTAAAGTCAAAATACGATCGTTTCAAAAAGGCGAGCTAGTCCTTACTGCCAGACGTCCTATGACTATGACACACATGAGCAAAGGCAAGTTTGAGCCAAAGTTGGAAGGTCCCTACGTCATAAGTAAAGTTTTCTCTAACGGAGCTTGTCAGCTGACCGGGATGGACGGTCGAATCGCTATGATGTCTATCAATGGCAAATTTTTGAAAAAATATCATGTTTGAAAATTTGTACCATGTTTTCTAAAAAGTATTGTACATACCCTAAAATTTTGAGTTATTATCTTTTATTTACTCATTCTTGAATGAAACCACAGATAATAAATCCTCAAAAATTCCAGTGGAGTCTACCCAGATCTTATGATACATTCTTAAAAGGTTAACCCATAACATCTACTACATTATTGCAAGCATCATCTTTTGAAACCCAGCTGTTTTAAAAGATATTATATTCTTGAGCCCCAATTGGCCCAAGGATGCTCAATAAATATACGAATTCACGTCCATATTACCTCTGAATTCTAATATCTATATTTTACGACTTGTCACGTCCATATTACCTCTGATAATGTCATTCCAAAATTAATAATATGTTAAAATTATATTATGTCATGTCCACATTACCTCTGAACAGATATAATGAGTGTTGTTATTTTCAAAAAATATGTCACTTTCAGTACCCCCTTAATATATTTCTTATTCCAACCTATTACTTGTATCTTAAACAGATACATAATCATAATAGAGTCATGAAAACATCATCTCATTATCATGCAAACACAAAAAACCATTACATTCATCCAAAAAAATATTCAAAAATGAGATACTACATTCATTCTTAAAACTTCATTTTGGAGGCTGAGTGCTAAGGTCAGAGATCGTTTTCTTTAAAGACTCGGTTCGCTCTATCTTGGTGGCAATTATGCTTGCCCTGGCCAAGTTCCTCCTAGATTCTAGAAGCAAAGGTTGCATTGATGTAATTTGATGCTCTATCTCTGCACTCTGAACATGGAGAAAATTATTTTGTTGCCTAATCAGATCATCTAGACGGCTTGAGGCAAATTGAGATAATTTAAGCACTTCTTCTTGACGCTTCATAGCTCCTGTGATCGATGCACAAACTCTGGCCATTTCAGCCTCTAGCTCTTGAAGGCGAGACTGACCCTCTGTTGCTTCTTTTTCTTTCTCCGCCGTTTCAACCTTGTAAAGCTCAATAGAATAGGTAACTTCAGCAATATTTGTTTCTATCTCTCCAGATTGTATTGAGAAGGCAACCACAGAATTGTCTAGTGCGATACGTCATTCTTCATATTCATGAGTTATAGCCTCACATTCTGTATCTACCAGTCTCTGTATATTTCTTCTTGTCAATACTTGATAAGACTGAAGAGGCTCCTCGAGCTCCTTCACAATCTGCTCTAAGTAATTGGCCCTTTTAATATCACCAAGACCGCATATGGCCTCAATCAAAAAAGAAGAAGTTCTCCTTACAAAATTGTAGCGATGGTTCTTCTTTATTGCCATTTGAACAAGAGTACTCAAGGAGTGAAGAAGGCACTTGTATAAGTTTCGACGATACTACTTGTCATCGTCGATATACCAGGTGTCGCCACTTCAGCAGGAACTCCTTCTTCCGTAGAAATTGGAGGAACAGTAGCCTGTGCACTAGAAGATTTCGGCACAGGCATCTTGAGGAGGTTCCCTCCATGGCATGAGTCCCAACGTCTAAGGGAGCCATAGTAGAGCTGAGGCTGAAAGCAGTAAAAGTTAACGGAACTTCAGTGATCATCCCCACATGACCTGCTGTAATTCAAAATATAAATCATTATATCACATAACATCAAATAAAGAAACAAAGGTAAATAAAGTCAAAATTTTACCTGGGCCCAGTGTCATGTATGGAGTCTCACGGGGTGTAGTATCTTGTTTCGTAACAAGTCTTACCATCATAGAAGCAGATACAGCCGCCTGGCTGCTTCTTGCTTCCAAGCCTCCTCACATAAAATGGCTGCTTCGAGCCCCAGACTCAGCTAGGCCTCATGGGGCTGCCACCTCTGCCCCTTTCATTTCAAAAACTTGCTCAGTAGGGGTTTGGATTCCCTCAACATCAATATCGAGGTTTTTATTACCCTCCAATACCTTTGAGACCCTTAGCAAGGTCTTCATCACCTTTCTCGCTCTCATCGGGGCTTTTGCCACCCTCATCACCATCAGAGCTTTCATCACCATCAACTTCAGCATCAGATTTCTCGTTGCCTTGCAGTTCATCGAGATTCTGATCATCACCATTAGGGCTCTGGTCGCCCTCAACTTCAACAGGGCGCTCTCCACCTTCAATAGCAATCTGGCCATCCTTGGCCCCCAAATCTCGGGCCTCTTGAGCCCCTTCAAGATCAGAGGCCGCATCAATAGAGTCCTCCTCAATTGGTTCATCTCCAGAGTCGTAATCTTACAATTGTTTCTATCATCTCCTCATCCTTTCTGGATGGAACTTCATCTAGAATAGGAGCAACATGAGATTGGATTATCGAAGGAGCTGGGACGTCTGGGATAACGTCTTTTGAATTAAGCATTTTTTTGGAAACTGTGACCCTTGTAACGTCATCAGTGGCCGATGGCGATATTAATCTCATTGAAGTAAAAGTCGCCAATGTCGTTATAGACAAAGGAATGGTGAACCCTACGACTACTGGTTCTGAAATAACAACCAAAGGGGTATCCATGGTGGCAGTTGGAGCTAGAGCACTAACCGATGGGAGATCTAGAGATAAAGGTATATCAATATAAATTGCTACCAGATCAACATCTATTATTTCTAAAAGGACTACAAGATCAAGAATATCACCTGTCCGAAGGGGTTAGTGGCATAGCCTCCTCTTGTGATGGCGGAATTGAATATTGAGGAGGTTGTTCCGGTAAAGATGGTATATAAGAGGTGGTATTCCTCCCTATCTTGGTTCTAGTAACCAACAATTTTCTCTTGGCTGAGTGCTTGATAAATGGTTGAGGAAAAGTTGTAGTCACCTTAGAAGGAGCAAGCGGTTGAGGTTATGTCTCTTCAGGAACGAGTTGTCCTCTGCTTGTTTTTTCACCAACATCCATGCTCTCTCTCTCTCTCTCTCTCTCTCTCTCTCTCTCTGAAAGGAGGATGGGGTTGATCCCCTGAGAGAGATAGTTGTTCCAGGTGAGAGCCCAGCTTCCATTTGCCGCGTATGAAGTCTGGTCTTGACTACAGGCCTCTCAACAGTGTCTGTTTTCTTCAATTTCTTCTTTTCTACAGCATAGGAAATAGGTTCATCATGAGTGGACTAGGTAGAAGATGTCCCAGTCTTTTATCTTTTGCCCGCTTTCTTCGTGGGAGACTTCTCTTTCCATTTTTGAGGGTGATAAACAGTGGGTCCTGAACCTCGTCATGGAAACCCGCATCCATAGTTTTTAGAGGATCATCAGCAGGAACATTCTCTTCGGCTTCAGTCAAATTGATGGTGGCGGCAGTCCCGTCAAACGCATTGTTCATCCTAACGAAGCTGCCTGCCATTGAATAACCTTCAAAGAAGGTGTTGGCTGAAGTATAAAAATGCGCGTATGAACTCAATATACGCGGACCATCTTCAAAGGTGGCAGAGGGCATGGTGAATACAGCTTTCCTACCTCTTGTACTGAAATATCCCCATCCTCGAGCGCCATCAATCAAATGCCCGAAGGCTTTAAGACACGTCATTGCATTTCCAACGTGTAGCTGGTCGTAGACAAACTGACGAGCAAAGCGGCTTGGCAAATATGGCTCTAAGTAATAGTCATTCTCAAATCGATACACGAGATGAGGAGGCATGATCATCTTCAGCCAAAAAAAGCGTCTGGAGGTAGATGGAGAACAAGGGGTTCTAAGTCTACCATTGGTGCTCGAAAGTACTCATACGGAGGTGGGAGAGTAATGGAGAATAATTTCTAGTTTGCACCCATATTTAACATTTTTTTTGCAATCAAATAAAGACTTTACCTTCCATTTGGCCTTTGCGAATCTACCAATGAAGTTCGCTGCCAATGCTCTTCCAATGCCAAGAGCCGGGTCCATCAAAGAAGGATGGTGTAGTAATAACCAGCCAAACAGATATATATACGGCATCTCGGTGCGAGAAAACTCTTTTGAGAATAGGAATTCTCCATCATGGCGTCCGTGAATGCTCGGAGTCCTGCGTTTAGCCGACTCGTCATGGCGGATAGTATATCCAACTTATACCTGAATACTAAATACACGGCGGCGAATAGTACTCGATGTTTCCTGTCGATCGTACTGGCTTTCGAAACTACAAACATTTGCAGTCAGAAAGAAAGAAAGCATGCTAGAGTGACCTCTGGATACAAGGTTATGCCACCTTGTCGCATATAGCTCTCAAGAGGAGTATCGGTAACATAACCACGCCAGTCTTTGGCAAATTTAAAGTCGACGCGGTCATAGTACTTTATTAACTTGAAAATTATTTGATCATCAAGCAGCTCAAAAGTACAAGGATCACATTTCTGTTGTTCTTGCACCTTGTTCTCCTGGGCACGACTCAAGAAAAGGTAAGACAACCACTTAGATGTGTAGCATGTCTCGCCAGGCTTGCTGTTGTACAGATGAGTGCAGATCATGAAATGACACAGCAACTCATCAAAGACCACCACCATTCGATAATTCACTCTTGCTAACGCCTCCAGTTCATTCTCTGTCTGTACGTACTATTCATAGGGGTTCTCTTCCATCGGCAGCTGTGAGATATATTGCATCTCATGCAAAGCAAAGCCCATTTCCCCATGAGGAGTAGTGAAAGTGCCGATCCTGCTATTGTACCTCTCCGCCAAGGCCAAAAATAGGTTGGGATTATTTTGGATCCCGCAAGTAGTAGTCAAAACAACTTCATAAAGCCTAAGTTCAGTCAACTTTTCGTGGAAATTGTTCAGAGCCCATACTGAGAGTATGTTCTAACGTACAATCTTCTAGTACATCAAACCTATCAGCCTCATGGTTAAGCGAGGGTATTCTCCTTCAGACACACCATAGGTGTTTGCGAAGATGGGTATTCGGACGGGTAGCATCAAAGCCGAATCATCAACAGGTATGCAACTTGGCTTTAGACCCCTCAAGTGCGTACTATACTTCTCGAAAGCACAGAAAAATGTCTCTCCTACGTTCCTCGAACTTATGGCATATCTTTCCAACCTTAGTTTGTTGGAAAGGAGTCAGGTCCCAAGACATCTTCCTTGGGTAGCTGGCATGAGCATACTGAGACAGGGACAGGTTCCTTGTCATCTCAGGGTGATACACTAATGCGTCTCCCCTTAGAAAGGCTCGAAACTCCTTTGATTTTGGTTGGGAGTCTACATCTATCGCCTCTTCAAAAAGGAAACTTGGCTTCTTGTGAGGAGCCCCATCCGCAGTCAGAAAAGGAGTATTGTTCATCAGGCACAGCAGCGTCCTATCTTTTTGGTTTTCCAAAAGTGTTCGTCTAGATGTGTCACGACCCGTACCCTAGAGTAAGGGCACGAGACGTAGGTACGTCCAGCCTACGCCATAGTGTCGGCGGTAAAACGCTGTCCTAGGTCACATACATCTAACAGTTATAAGGTATCTGTACAATTCGTACACTCCGAATGGAGGTGACATAATAAGTACAACTCAATCACAACTAAGAAAGAAAGTACGATAAGATAGAATAGATGAAACACAGAATCCACAGATGATAAATACAAGATGGAGAGATAACTGAAAGTCTAAGATAACAACTCCACAAATCCAGAATACAGACTCCAAATAAATACAAATGTATCTGACAAGACATGAAGATAAATAGAACTAGCCTAGCTAACTAGCCTAGTCTACAGGGGTAATATCATCAGCAAGTGCTGGGTCCTTCTGAGAGACCAGCTTCCATGTGTCATCTATGCCTGCTCGATAATAAGTAGGACAGAACTCCTCAGTGTCGTCTGTAAAATTTTAACAGGTCCAGTCAGGACTGGAGCGAGCACAGTACATCTCACGCAGTTCATAATATGACAGGATATATAAATATGCAATAGAGTAAGATACATGAAACGCTGCAGGATATACATGAAATAAAAGAGAGAGCTGTATGTAAGTAGATACTATAAATAGAGAACTAACAGTGAACTAGTGATTTAGAGTACAAGATGAACATATGAACGGCTTGAATTTGTACATGAGTAATCTAAGAGTTTGCACATGAGTATACTACGTTGGAATTGTTCACATGACCATTTATACTCTTCCGTACCCCAATCAATACATAAAGATCCAGACAGGTTATGTTATTGCACATGATATCACATGAAGGCCCATAATACGGTGCACATAATTGTAAACATGAGGGCTCCGTGAACATAAGAGTACATGAATCACGAGAGTACACATGAATGGTAAAAGCACCGGAGTACATGATGAAAGTGAAACACACATGACATACTGTAACCCGATGCTCTCGAGGGAGATAACATCTCATGAAGGGATCCATATAGTACCAATCCGTGTTAACGTCATGACAGCATCAAGTAAAGTAATCTAGAGCGTAAATATAAATCCTATAAAGTATGAAACGGTCAGAGAATGTACTCGTCTGATATCCTGAATGTCTGGAAGAAAATACTGCCTGAGGAGTGGTGTCTGGCTCCTAATCAGAACAGTACAAGTCACAACATATCCAAACTAATAAAATAAGCTACTATGATGCATTCTACATGATGTTGGGTCAATTCTAGACTAAAGTCAACCCTGGTCAACTTCAATCAACTAACTAGTCAATGCTAGGTCAACTAGGTCAACCTAGACCCAATCAAGTTTCACTAGGCCTAACCTTGTCTACCCTAGCATTCAATACCATACACAAGTCACACAAGTCTACATGGCCCTATTCATGTGCATATTCCATATACACAAGACCACACAAGGATACCATAGGCTATGCTACCTAGACTATAAGCCAACACAAGGATATAGGCCACACACAAACAATTTCCATATATTTATATACATACTATTCATATAGGTAATACCTATATTGTATTACAAATATCATATTAGTTATATATATATATATATATATATATATATATATATATATATATATATATATATATATATATATACATGGAGAGTTAGAGAGGGAAAAGCATGCATATGTGAGTGTGTCTTGTTGTGGACTGAAATCAGTGTGTATATATATTGCATATCATTCTCAGGTTTGTAGTAAGTGAAAACAGTGTAATGTGTCTCAGGAAACGTGGCAAGTAGGTAGTGTATAGTGTGTGCAAACATCAATCTCAGCTCCCTGTTAATTCAGTTCACAACAGGGCCTATATGTTCTCAGGAATTCTACGTTCTCAGGTTCAATACAGTGTCAATAGTGTGTCTCAGTTAATTGGGTTAATTCCAGGTTTCAGAAATTGGTAGTGTGAGATGTGGGGTTCAAGTATTCATTTCAGATTTAGGAAACATCAATGTGTCACTGTGTGTGTGTGTGTGTGTGTGTGCAAGAGTAGAAAAATAGTGCTAATCTCAGGTTTAGATCATAGGTTCCAGGAACAATAAAATGCATAAATGGGTGTGTTTGTCAGCCCATTCTCAGATGTTGTGTAACATCAATGTGTGTGTAAACATAAATCTCAGTTTAACATCCCACAGAAAACTAGAAACAATCAACTCTAGCATGGCAATTATTGATCCTAGAAAGCTCTAAACTATACTAACATATACTAGTTCAATCCTACATCAATGAAACATATCATGTACATATATAAAATCTGAAATTGAAAACATAACAGGAAGCAATAGAAAAATACTGAAATTGAACTCAGTTTGCAGGAAACTGGGAAATCGGATGCTAAACCCAGCCAATCACCAAGATTCAAACCCAATGCATAGCAATTTAGGATTATCAAACAATTGCAAATTGGATTCATATTAGAAAGCAGTGAAGAAAAAGGTATTATGAACACAGTTGGTAAATAGGGGAAATCGAACACAAAACTCCATCAATGCACCACAAAATGAATCCCTGACAACCCTAACATGATTTCCATATGTAACAACAACTAAAACACATTTAATTACATGATATCAACATCTAACTATGAATCAAAAATGGAAAATAGAGTGTTAACTCTCTGATACCCGACTATATCAGGAAAATAGGGATCATCAATGGCTCTCCTATCATCAAGTCAAATCAAGGGTCCAAATAATTCTAGGTTTACACATTAGTCTAACTTGCATCCTAGTTACCTCTAACTAACCATGGCTAGCTAAGACTAACCATGACTAACTAAGACTAATTTAGGCTAGGTCCAATCTAGGTTAGGGCTAATCACAACACATGGCAACTAATTAAATTAATATTAAAATCACACAATTCTAATAAATATATTAATTTTAAATAAATTCAAAATGACAAAAATACCCTCAAACTAGGAATGTGGTAGTGACAAATCTACCCTCCATAAAAGAATTTCATCTTCAAAATTAAAAGGCAAAACTAACTGATTAGAAGGATAGACAATCATACCTCAAGGTCCAAAAAGATAAGGGTATCGCTCGCGTATCTCATCCTCCCACTCCTAGGTAGACTCTCCTGGAGAATGATGCCTCCATGCGACGTAAACCAAGGGTATCACCTGGTTTCTCAGTACCTTCTTTCGACGATCCAGAATCTCTACTAGCTGCTCTGGATAACTGAGAATAGGTCCCACCTCAATCTTCGAGTGATCGAGTACATGGCTAGGGTCAGCCACATACCGTCTCAACTGTGATACATGAAATACGTTGTGGAGACCCACTAGTGCAGGTGGCAAGTCTAGCCTGTATGCCACGTCACCGACTCTCCCGCTGATCACGAAAGGTCCGATGAAACGCGAGCTAAGCTTCCCACCTCCCCCAAAACGTATGGTACCATGAGTCGGAGATATCCGTAGAAAAACCATATCTTCGACCTAAACACAAATAAGGTCTCATGTTACTAAATAATCAAATATGATCAAACAAACAAAAACAAACAAACAACCTACTTCTAATCCTATCTCTAATCTGTACCTCAAACTCCAAGGGCCTCCGGTGGCTATCGACCCAGTGCCGATGTCTGTCCTGCGCCACGCGAAGTCTGTCCCTGATGAACTTTACCTTCTCGGCTGCATCAACAACCATCTCTGGTCCCAGTAAAGCTCGCTCACCAACATCATCCCAAGATAAGGATGTATGACACCTACGTCCGTACAGATTCTCGAAAGGTGACATCTCAATTCTGGCCTGGAAACTGTTATTGTAAGTAAACTCTACCAAATGCAGGTGATCCTCCCAGGAACCTCCAAAATCCAAGACGCACGTCTGCAGCATGTCCTCGAGCGTCTGAATAGCCCTCTCTGATTGTCCGTCCGTCTGGGGGTGGTATGCAGTACTAAACTTGAGCTGAGTGCCCAAGATAGTCTGCAGACTCCTCCAGAAATGAAAAGTAAAACGACTATTCCGATCCGAGACATTGCTGACCAGAACTCCATGAATCCTGACTATCTGTCGTATGTACATCTCTGCAAGCCTTTCTGTAGACGTACCCACCTTGAATGGCAAGAAGTGGGCCGATTTGGTCAACCTGTCAACGATGACCCAAACCTCGTCTTTTTCTCCTGGTGTACGTGGCAATCCAGATATAAAATCCATAGTGATACGCTCCCACTTCCACTCCGGAATGGACAATGGCTACAATAATCTTCCGAGCCTTTGCTTCTCTGCCTTGACCATCTGACAGACCAAGCATCTAGCTACGAAGCGAGCTACCTCCCGTTTCATCCCGTACCACCAGACATGCTCTCTCAGATCTCGGTACATCTTGTTGGCACCAGGATGTATAGAGTACTGAGATCTGTAGGCCTCCTATATAACCTGCTCCTTGAGCTCTCCACTGGGCACACATAACCTGGAACCGTGCCTCAAGGTACCATCCTTTGTAAGAGAAAACTCGCCATCCACCAGCCCTGCTCGAACCTGCTCTCGGATACACCGCGGAGCAATATCCTCGAACTGTGTCGACTTAATCCTCTCTACCAAGTCTGACTGAATCTGAAGGCCCCACATCTACATCTGAACTCCGGACATAATCACCTCAATCCCCGAGCTCTCCAAATCAGCAAGCAAGTGACGGTCCATAGTCAAACACATGGCTGTCGGATACCTACTCAAGGCATCGGCAACCACGTTGGCCTTCCCTGGGTGATACTGAAGTGATACTACAATAAAAAGACCTATTAATGACGCTTGATAAGTAGTTTTTATGACGGCTGATGTGGAAGCGTCATCAAAGTTCAGTAAGACTAGAATCTATGACGGTTTACATTAAAAACGTTATTGATAGTGCTCTAGTGATACGAGCGTTATAAAAAAAGCACAAAAATTTAAGTCGAAATCTCGAATCTCCCGCAATTCTCCCGCACTTAAGAAAAATTCTAAACCATCTCTCTTTCTCCTTCTCCTTCTCCTCCCGCTCCCCAACTCCCCTCAGCCCACTCCCCGCTCCCCAACTCCCCTCAGCCCGCTCCCCGCTCCCCAATTTCCCTCAGCCCGTTCCTCGCCTCCCTCGGTTACAGACTCCACCGCAGAGGGAAGGTTGTCACCGGCGTAGCCTTCACCACCGGTTTGTCCTAAAATCTCGATCATTGCTTATTTTATGTCCTAAATTCTGCCTCGACATGATTTTAGTAAAATCTCCTAATTTTTGACAACCATACATGCATCCATCTCTCCAAAATTAGGGTTCTTTTAGGGTTTCCCATTTTTCTGCTGACTGATGACACTATTTAGCTCCAATCCATCATTCTGACGGTAATCTGTTCGAATTATCTTCTCATTCTCGTGAATTTGGGATTTTTCTCGATCTTTTTGGTCGATTTTGGTCAGTTCTGATGAATTTTACTGCAAAATTAGGGCTTTTACATGCCTTCGTTGAGTATGAACAAGGGGCGGCCTCCGGAGCCGTTGGATTTCTTCATCTGGACGGTCGAGGTAACTTCACTTCCTATTTTGTTAGGGTTAGGGTTTGGCAATTCGATTTTTTTAATTATGATTTGGGCGCATATCAAAAATTATTATCTTGGGATGCGTTTTATAGTTACCATTCATTTTACGTTTTTGGTGTCAGTTTGCAGTTAAAAAAATTTGTTTCAAAAAATCTCTACTTTCGCCAAAAAAAACTAATTTTGTGTTAAATTTATAGTTTCTGGAAATTATTCAACTTGTATTGGTTCCTAAGAGTGCGCCGTTGCAATAACCCCTTAAGTTCTATATAGAAACTTAAATTGATATGTAAAATTTCTTGCTTACTGAAACAAAGTATTTGAGTGTGTGACGTCTCTAGCGATACCATGGGGATCTTTTCTTATTATTGCTTACTTTGTTTGATGAGAAACTACAGCCATCACATTCTTTTTCGTCGCATTGCTGAAATCATTAATCAATAGTTGTACATGTTCACACAGGGCCTAGAACTACACTATACCTATTTGCCACTCTGAGCCTTTGAGGTTCCGTTAATGGCCTATTTCGATGTCAGAGAGCATGAAAATAACAGCTGACGAGAGTTTTAAAAGTATATTATTTATTTAGGATTGCTTAGAATTGCATTCACATATTCTCTTTCAGTAACCAGAATCTGAGTTAGAGGTGTATAATCATTTTTCTTGCTACATCTATCACCCTGAGTTCTTAGACCAAGACAAATTATAGAATGGTTGGAAAGGTATGGAAAGAGAGGAATGCATGACCAACTGTCTGGCAGTGCCTGAAATGATCTGAAGCTAGTTACCACAAGGGCTGAAGCTCTATTGTAATCATACTCTTCCGTTTTTTCTTCCTTATAGCATAAGATTTTCTCGCACCGATGTCCCATTTACCTGATTAGAATGATTATTTTCTTAGAAAGAATATATATATATATATATATATATATATATATATATATATATATATATATATATATATATATATATGAAGAATGTAATCGTATATATAGTGAAAAAAAATACAAAGAGTAATAGGACTCAATAGCCATCACCCTGACAACTCGACTTCAACACAATTTCAATATCAGAAACACACTAAATTTCAACTAGCTAAAATGATACATGCATCCATCATTGCTTATTTTATGCCCTAAATGGATGTTTTACTTTATTTGTCGATTTCGGTTTTTATTAGAGTACTCTGATACACTTGGTGATGGTATTTCGACCAAATGAACCAAAGCATTACAGATCGTATCGGATACACTGGCTCCGTGTCGGGACGTGTCCTATACGTGTTATGGCACGCTAGTACAGCAGATGATGATTGATCCTTATCTGAGACATCTTATATATCTCATTTCGTTTCTTGTCGTTGGTCGTAGTTTGTATGTTGGTACTGTTGGGTTGTTCCTTCTGGGTGCAGATACGCTCGTGTTTGTACGAGTCGATACTGGATACGGATGTTAGGATACCTTCGTGTCGATGATGTAGCCTCTCTACAGTTGCAGCTGCGACCCGGCGAGGCGCTGTACGTGCCTGCGAGCCGAGTCCGAAGGCTCCCTTCGGATTCCGATACCAAATTCTGGGATATAAATTCTAAACTCTTGATTGATTTCAGTTTTTGGATTTATTTTGTTTGTTGATGATGTTGTTGGATCTCGATCCCTACATAAAAAGGGTTTCGATCGACTGATACGTGTTGGGTTCGATTTTGGCTTGACGATCCTACGATTGTCTTTGTTTGTGAAGCGGAAATGATCTTTAGATCATGTTCGGTTCTTTACTTGCTGTTGGATCATTTTCGGTTTCAGGTTACCTAGCTGCTGTTAGAATTATTTGTGATGCATGCATTGTTGGTTTGGGTTTCTTGTATAAATTGTTGCTTGGGTTCTCCTTCCTATACTTGTTGTAGGATGTTGGTTTAGGTTTTCCCTATTATACATGTTGGGTTGGGAAAGATTTCTTTGCTGTATGAGATTTTTGCTATTTGGATTAAAAATGTTGGTTGGGTATCTATTATGCATGATGGGTTTAACTTGGTACTGTGGGTGTTTTTGTTGAGAGCTTTTCGATATAAATCACATGCAGGTATATTTTAGTTGGAAGTATTTCTATTTCGGGAATGACATCTCCATTATCATGCCTGCATCGTTGATTTTGGGACTACGTCCACTATGCCATGCCTAGATGTTTTACTTTATTTGTCGGTTTCGGTTTTTATTAGAGTACTCTGATACTCTCGGTTTTTCGATATAAATCACAGACTCTAAAATTGACAGACTCTAAAAGTGAGGGTTTTGTTTTCTTTTTTAGGATTTTGCTATACGTACATGTGCTATGGACAGTCTTCATGTGACCAAGTTGAAGCGTTATAAGTGTGCTTCTTCGCTACAGTATCTGTGAGATTTTTCATGTCGATAGTTTTGATGTAGCTAAAGTGTACTCTATATTGGATACTCTATATATTTTGAGAAGATGTATATAATGAAATGGAAAAATGTAGAATGGTAGCTAAATACTCTATTTTGAGACAATGAAATAGAGAATGGTACTTTATATTACATTTCAATGCTTTGTTGTGAATATGGTTCAAAGTGGTTGTTTTCGAATTGAATTGAGCAGCGTTTGGAATGTCATGCAGTAGAGAGCGTTATAAATGTGATACAACGACCATATACAGCAGTTTTTCATAACTTTCCATAACGCTTTGAAAATAAAACGTAGCAGAAATTTAACCTATTAATGACGGTTTTGGATGAATTATCTATAACACTTTTAAAAACATTTATAACACCCGATTTCATAATGCTTGGACTGAGAAAAAAAAAGCGTCATGGTTTGCAATTAATGACGCTGTCATTAAAAGGTATTTTTGTTGTAGTGTGAGATGTCGAAATCTTTCATCGGCTCTAACCATCTGCGCTGCCTCAAGTTGAGCTCCTTCTGTGTAAATACATACTTCAAGCTCTTATGATCTGTGAAGATCTCCACCCTCTCTCCATACAAGTAGTGCTTTCAAAACTTCAAAGCAAAAATTACTGCTGCCAGCTCCAGGTCGTGGGTAGGGTAGTTCTTCTCATGGGGACGTAACTGCCTGGAAGCATAGGCAATCACCTTCCCATACTGCTGTAAGACACAACCCAACCCCTTCCCTGAAGCGTCACTATAGATAGTGAATCCTCCTGAACCTGAAGGCAATGTCAGAATCGGAGCTGTCGTAAGTCGCTTCTTCAACTCATCAAAAGCTGCCTGACACTCCTCTAACCAAACAAACTCAACATCCTTCCGGGTCAGCCTAGACAACGGTTCTGCAATCCGGGAGAAATCCTGTACGAACCTCATGTAATATCCTGCCAGCCCTAAGAAGCTCCTGATCTATGCCACTGAACTCGACGCTGCCCAAGCCTCAACTGCTGTGATCTTCTTCGGGTCCACTGAGATCCCATCTTCAGTCACCACATGACCCAAGAAGTCAACTCTGTCCAGGAAGAACTCGCACTTCGAGAGCTTACCATACAGCCTCTCCCTCCTGAGTGTCTCCAGAACCACTCTCAAGTGCTCCTCGTGCTCCTCCTCGGTCTTGGAATACATCAGGATATCATCAATGAACACCACCACAAACTTGTCCAAGTACTGGTGGAACACCTTGTTCATTAAGTTCATAAATACCGTCGGGGCGTTGGTCAGCCCAAACGGCATAACCAAGAACTCAAACTGTCCGTACCGCGTCCTGAAAGCGGTCTTCGGAATATCCTCCCTCTTCACCTTCACCTGGTGATAACCTGACATCAAATCAATCTTGGAGGAAACTCGAGCTCCGCTCAACTGATCAAAGAGATCATCGATCCGCGGCAGTGGGTATCTGTTCTTGATCGTCAGGTTGTTGAGTGTCCTGTAGTCGATACACATCCGTACCGAACCATCCTTCTTGGGTACAAAAAGTACCGGTGTACCCCAAGGTGAAGAACTCGATCGGATGAAGCCCTTGTCCTGCAGCTCATCCACCTGCTTCTTCAGCTCCACCAGCTCACTGTTGTTCACTCGATAGACATGCTGAGAAATCGGTTCTGCACCGGAAACCAAGTCTATCGAGAACTATACATCCCTGTCCGGTGGAAGCCCCAGCAACTCCTCCGGGAAGACATCCGTGAACTCTGCAATCAAAGGATATGGAGCCGCCTGCTCCTCAACTGAAGCTCCGCAGAAAAGTTTGCCGTCCTGCTCTGTCTGCCGTCGGGTGTACTCGAACTCTGGCTCTCCTGGCACCCCAAACAGAACTCTACCCCCTCGATAATCAATGCTGGCGTGGTGCCTGCTCAACCAATCCATACCTAATACGATATCGTAGTTCGGTAGTGGCATTACGAGCAGGCTCACCTCTAACTCTCGGCCTCCCCAAATGATACTCCACCCTCTGCAAACATCACTGACGAGGATAACACCACCCCCGGTCGTGATCTTGCAGGTCCTAGGCAATGATTCAGATACTAGGCAGTGTCTAATAGCAAATGATACTGATATGAAACTGTAGGAAGCCCTGGAATCAAATAGAGCGAAAGCTAGAATTGAGTCGAAAAGAATCGAACCTGCAATCAACTCCCCGATGGCCTCTGCATCCTCGACCGCCATGGCGAAAGCTCGCCCCTGTTGGCCTCCCCTGGCCTGCTGCTAGTGCTGTACGAACCGCTGCTGTTGAGTCGGCAACGGTCCCTTCTGCGGTCCTCCTGGAGCCTTGGCTCCGGCTCCCTGAGCTTCTCGTCCCAAAGATAAAGGGTACTCCCTCAACTGGTGCTCTGCCAAACCACAGAGTAGGCACCTCCCGAGCCTCTTCCTGCAGTCGTTCCACACATGCCCTGGTTTCTTGCAGAAACCACAACTGACAGGCTACTTCCTAGGGGCCTGCTGCTACTGCCTCGGCTGTTGATGCTGTACTGGCTGATGCCTCGGCTGCTGAAACTGCTGCGGCTGGAACCTCTGCTGCTGCTGGTGCTACTGCTAAAAGTACGGCCTCTTGGCCGGTCCTCCACTACCACTAGCTCCCTGGGTGTCTCGCCCCCTCTTGAGCCTAAGCTCAAGATCATCCCCTGCGGCTAAGGCATCCACCATGATCTCCTCAAAGGTAGCGCTGCGCGCACTCTTGGTATAGGACTTAACCTCCTTTACCAATCCCTTTCTGAAACTCCGGGTCTTCATCGCCTCAGACAACCCCTCGACAAATCTGCCCAGACGACAGAACTCCCCTGCATACTCCTCCACGGACTGGCTGCCCTGAACTAAGGTCTCGAACTGAGTCTCGAGGGCTCCTAGCACTGCATCTGGGAAAAACTTCTCCTTGAACAGCTTCTTGAATGTTGCCCAAGTCTGCCCTGGAGTACCAACCCTCGGGTCAGTCCGGTACCAAGTGCGGGCCAGATCCTGCATCATGCTGGCCGCCGCCTCGATCTGAATCCTCACCAGAATCTCAGACAATCTGAATATCTTCTCTATATGCTCTATCCACTCATTGGCGTACAGAATGCCTTCTGTACCCCAGAAATCCCTCGGGTGCATCTTCTGGAAGTCTTGGATGCCCTTCTCCCCCGGCTGGTGCAGCTGCTAAACTGCCGCTGACTGAGCTGCTGCCCTCTCCACTGTAGTCAAGGCCAGATCAATACCCCGACTAAACTCTGCAGTCTGCCTCTGCTACTGGGCCTGCTGGGCCTCCATGAACTGCTGAAAGAACGAGAACAGCTGAACTGCGTCAACTGTCCCCGAAGGTGGGTACTGCTGCTGGAGTACCTCTGGAATCACAGGACTCGACCTGTGCGCTGCTGGTGGAGGGGCTCCTCCGAATGCAGCTGAAATGCCTACCCCAGCTGGCATGACTGGGGCTGCGGTACCGGAGGCTGGCTGCTGAGGACGAAAGGTGGCAGACCTCTCATCGGGGTCCCTGGCCCGGGCGATGTGATCTCATCTCAACCATCCTGGAGATAGATCAAAAAGAAACAATTGCTGAGAATGAGTCGAAATAGCAAAGGAGGACAGTTAATTCAAAGGAAGACAATAAACAGCAAAATGTAGATATACGAAATCTGATAAGAGTTTTTTCTAATATGATTAAGTACCTTCAAAATATCCTAATTCTACTGCAGGCTGCAGTGATACCCTAGTTCGAATACCACTGCATTTCTAAACTAGACATGCATGGGCCACCACTAAAAACGTGTCACGACCCGCACCCTAGAGTAAGGGCACGAGACGTGGGTACGTCCAGCCTACGCCGCAGTGTAGGCGGTAGAACGCTATCCTAGGTGACATACATCTAACAGTTATAAGGTACATGTATAGTTTATACACTCCGAATGGAGGTGACATAATAAGTACAACTCAATCACAACTAAGGAAGAAAGTACGATAAGATAGAATAGATGAAACACAGAATCCACAGATGATAAATACAAGATGAAGAGATAGCTAAAAGTCTAATATAACAACTCCACAAATCCAAAATACAGACTCCAAATAAATACAAGTATATCTGAAAAGACATGAAGATAAATAGAACTAGCCTAGCTAACTAGCCTAGTCTACAAGGGTAATATCATCAGCAAGTGCTGGGGCCTCCTGAGAGTCCAGCTCACATGTGTCATCTATGCCTGCTCCGTAATAAGTGGGACAGAACTCCTCAGTGTCGTCTGTAAAATTTCAACAGGTCCAGTCAGGACTGGAGCGAGCACAGTACATCTCACGCGGTTCATAATATGACAGGATATATAAATATGCAATAGAGTAAGATACATGAAATGCTGCAGGATATACATGAAGTAAAAGAGAGAGCTGTAATATAAATAGATACTATAAATAGAGAACTAACAGTGAACTAGTGATTTAGAGTACAAGATGAACATATGAACGGCTTGAATTTGCACATGAGTAATCTAAGAGTTTGCACATGAGTATACTACTTTGGAGTTGTTCACATGACCATTTATACTCTCCCGTACCCCAATCAATACACAAGGATCCAGACAGGTTATGTTATTGCACATGATATCACATGAAGGCCCATAATAGGGTGCACATGATTGTATACATGAGGGCTCCGTGAACATGAAAGTACATGAATCACGAGAGTGCACATGAATGGTGAAAGCACCGGAGTATATGATAAAAGTGAAACGCACATGACATACTGTAACCCGATACTCCCGAGGGGGATAAAATCTCATGAAAGGATCCATATAGTACCAATCCATGTTAACGTCGTGATAGCATCAAGTAAAGTAATCTAGAGCGTAAATGTAAATCCTATCAAGTATGAAACGGTCAGAAAATGTACTCGTCTGATATCCTGAATGTCTGGAAGAAAATACTGCCTGAGGAGTGGTGTCTGGCTCCTAATCAGAACAGTACAAGTCACAACATATCCAAACTAATAAAATAAGCTACTATGATGTATTCTACATAATGTTGGATCAATTCTAGACTAAAGTCAACCCTGGTCAACTTCAGTCAACTAACTAGTCAATGCTAGGTCAACTAGGTTAACCTAGACCCAATCAAGTTTCACTAGGCCTAACCTTGTCTACCCTAGCATTCATATACCATACACAAGTCAGACAAGTCTACATGACCCTATTCATGTGCATATTCCATATACACAAGACCACACAAGGATACCAAAGGCTATGCCACCTAGACTATAAGCCAACACAAGGTTATAGGCCACACACAAACAATTTCCATATATTTATATACACACTATTCATATAGGTAATACCTATATTGTATTACAAATATCACATTAGTTATATATATATATATATATATATATATATATATATATATATATATATACATGGAGAGTTAGAGAGGGAAAAGCATGCATATGTGAGTGTGTGTCTTGTTGTGGACTGAAATCATTGTGTATATATATATTGCATATCATTCTCAGGTTTGTAGTGAGTGAAAACAGTGTAATGTGTCTCAGGAAACGTGGCATGTAGGTAGTGTATAGTGTGTGCAAACATCAATCTCAATTCCCTGTTAATTCAGTTCACAACAGGGCCTATATGTTCTCAGGAATTCCATGTTCTCAGGTTCAATACAGTGTTAATAGTGTGTCTCAATTAATTGGGTTAATCCCAGGTTTCAGAAATTGGTAGTGTGAGATGTGGGGTTCAAGTGTTCATTTCAGATTTAGGAAACATCAATGTGTTACTGTGTGTGTGTGTGTGTGTGCAGGAGTGGGAAAACAGTGCTAATCTCAGGTTTAGATCATAGGTTCCAGGAACAATGAAATGCATAAATGGGTGTGTGTGTCAGCCCATTCTCAGATGTTGTGTAACATCAATGTGTGTGTAAACATAAATCTCAGTTTAACATCCCACAGAAAACTGGAAACAATCAACTCTAGCATGGTAATTATTGATCCTAGCAAGCTCTAAACTATACTAACATGTACTAGTTCAATCCTACATCAATGAAACATATCATGTACATATATAAAATCTGAAATTGAAAACATAACAGGAAGCAATAGGAAAATACTGAAATTGAACTCAGTTTGCAGGAAACTGGGAAATCGGATGCCAAACCCAGCCAATCACCAAGATTCAAACCCAATGCATAGCAATTTAGGATTGTCAAACAACTACAAATTGGATTCACATTGGAAAGCAGTGAAGAAAAGGGTATTATGAACACAGTTGGTAAATAGGGGAAATCAAACACAAACTCCATCAATGCACCAGTTTTCTTAGAAAACTTTTGTTCTTGCAAACGAACGACTCAGTTATCATCTGAGTCGCAAGCTGTCATAAATTCTAGGTTAAACTATCATGCCGCTAGACGTCACTAAACGTCGATAATGTTTATATATATATATATATATATATATATATATATATATATATATATATATATATATATATATATATATATATATATATATATATAAAACGAATAGATCAAATAGTCCTAATTCTCTCTCTTCTCTTCTTTCCACTTTTTTCGCGAATCCCACCCCTTTCCACCCCCAGCTAAGTTCTCTGCCCCTACCACCGCAAAGACGACCTAGTCAGTCGTCTCCGACCCCATAGACGCATGGTCGATCTTCTCCAACCCTAGCATCAGGTATCCTTCTCCCCTCCTTCTATTCCCACTATAATCTTGGGTCGGTTTGACCACTTTGGTTGGTTGTAGGAACGGAGGTGGAGGTGGAGGTAGAGGTAGTAGTGGAAAGGATTAGGGCTTTGAAGGGTTTTTCGTTTGCTTTAGATTGCCTCTTCTTGAAAGCCTATAGATCAGATAGTTGTTATTGTTGTTGATGGTAGCAGCATTGGAAGAGGAATAAGAATATTTAGGAATAGGAATAGGCTTTTTTATTTTGGAGGGAGGAAGATTTAGTGGTGATAGATGACACCCCCCCCCCCCCCCCCCCCAACACACACACACACAAAATATTGGGGACACTTTTACCTTCCTCAGGCTTAGCACAAGGGAATGGAATAAAAAATCTTCAATCTAATTGAATCAACCAACAACATGTGTGTGTGTGTGTGTGTGTGTGTGTGTGTGTGTGTGTGTGTGTGTGTGTGGAGTGGAGTGTATGGGTGTGCAGAGGCTTGCTTGCTCATCTCTTGAATTTATATATGTTTGCTTGATCAAAATTAGATACGATACTTGAGTTTATATATGTTGCTTGATCAGAATTATGCATTCTATAAGACACTCCAAGATTAATTGTTTAGTAACAAATGGAATTCTGAATCAAAACGTCTATTTGGATTGAAATCATTGTTTGACACTGCTTTTATACAGTTATACTTATCATTCTCATATGGGTGTTAAAACATGATCCATATGAGAACCATATGTATCTTCTCACATGTCATTTTGTCAAAGATTCTGAATGAAAAACATCATGTTACCAAGGTAGAAAAAGACTAATAAATTAGCGTCTAGTAAGTCATCACGTTTCGATATTTCGTCCATCACTTGATTCCTATGTATTTGTCTTCTTTCTTTGTAGAATTCAACATGGAATATCCGGCCGTTGGAAGCCATTAAAGTTACAGTCTTATATATCGAGTCCGTAAAAATATTTTTTGCAAGTTCTTAGGGGACTAAATGCAACTATAAATATATTAGAAAAAGAGGAAGACGAATGCATTTACGCACCGACTCTTTGGCGAAGGCAGAAGCATCTATAGCACCAAAGTAAAGCTTGTGAAACTAGCAATACCAGCAGAATAATCAATGATAATAAAACATTTCAGTGGAGGAATATGATAAATACAACTAGTAATATACCTGAAATCTTGAAAATATAACCGTCAGTTACCAACTATTCTATAAAGCGGCTTATCAACAACCTGGATAGATCACAGGTTCTCAGGGGACATAGCAAGGTACATAATATACATGCCAATATAACAGTAAAGAAAATATAAATGCAGAAGGAAACTACCATAACCAACTAAGTGATATGCATGTGAGAATATGTTTTGTATATAAGGCTTCAGCCACTGAAGCTCACAAGCTCCTCAACTGGCTATTGTCCTATGGCACCGTGTTGTGGGACCTAGGGCATATGAGTAGATCAAGTAGATAACCACCTAAGCTTTGCTACAGAGACGAAGGTATACTATTAGAATATCATCCAAGTCCCTATATGGAAACGAGGCTAAACTAGTAGAATAATAGCCAAGTCCAATATATGAAAAAGGATATACGAGTTTTTTTTTAATATACTCGTATATCCTCATTTCATATATGGGACTTGGTTATTATTCTACTAGTTTAGCCTCATTTCCATATAGGAACTTGAATGGTATTATATATATATATATATATATAAATATATATATATATATATATATATATATATATATATATATATATATATATATATATATATATTTTTTTTTTTACTTTTTGTATATATATATATATAATATGCAAAAGGGTAATTTTATTAATTTAAACTTGCTTACAACTCAATCTTAATAGTAGAGGGAGACCTTTCTATAACCTTTACATCATATTCTATATTATAAAGAATCCCCACAATGGGTGTCAGCAAAGTCTCATATGGAAAAGGGTAATTGTATTAATTTAAACTTGTTTATAAATCAATCTCAATAGTAGAGGGAGACCTCTCTATAACTTTTACATCATATTCTATATTATAAAGAATCCCCACAATGGGTGTCAGCAAAGTCTCAAACACCCTATTATTTCATTCTCTCTATATATGCCAGACAGAGGCTGCCAGTCGCACCCTAGCTGTTTTATACCACTGAGTACCTTGTCTCCTTTCTGTTGTGATATCCTCTACCACTTCTCTCCAATGTCTAGAGCTATAAAACTGAAGCTGAATCATCTTGTATTGGTGTTGCCATATCGATGTTATAAATAGACAACAGAAGAATAGGTGGCCCAAGCATTCATCTTCATGCTGACATAGATCATACCGCTATGATACGATCGACACCCCAAACCGCTGCAGTCGGTCCCGGGTAAGCAACCGGCCTAGGCAGAGTTATACATGCATAATTGCATTTTGTTGGCAACCACTTTGAACCATACAAACTCTATTTACGGATGAACTTGTCGAAACGCTCTGTACACCACCGAATGAGGAAACTCTTGTTGTCCTATATGTATGTCCATACCCACCATCCCCTTTGGGACTATGCTCATCAATCTCTACATCACAGATCTCCTGATGTAACTACCTTGTCATCGGGTGCAAGTCCAGCCTCCACATCCCCTCGCAAAGAATGTCGCTGACCAACGTCCACCTCCCCTCCAACTCGTACATATGCTAGCCTACTCTCTCTACTAGATTTTAGTGATCAATCTAGGGGTCAAGCCATAGATTTTTATTTTTACCATCCTTAATTACTCTAGAGATGAGATTTTTTTCCAGTCTGCTACGATGTGATAACAAGTTTTTCCAGGTGATGGAAGCATCCTTGTTAGAACGAAGCCCCCAAAAGGATTTCTCCTTCATGTATCTCCCTTTCATCCAGATTGCCCATAAGGAGTCCTGGGCAAGCAAACGCCAGGCATGTTTAATGATCGCAGTATCCCGAAGGAATGCAACCCTACTCTCCCTCCTCATGAGCATGACAGAAAGTCTCCCATCCGATGGAGTGAATTCCACCCTCCAAATGAAATTAGCACATATTGTCTCTATGCGCAGATAGTCGTCGTGGGAAGCATGATAGTCTGCAACCAAAACATAGCAATGGCATATATGGCATAACGAACTAACTCAATACGACATCCAAAGGACAGGCTTTGGGCATGCCAACCCTCCAAACGATGTTGTGCATAATCGGCCAGATTTTAGCATTCTGTCTCCCGTGCATAATTGATGGATAACAGAATACCCAAATATTTTACCAGTAGTTTACCTTTCTCCACACCAAGTAACATTGCTCGCTCTTCCTTCTTTTGGCATATACGATTAAAGTAAGGTAAACTTTTATCTTTGTTAAGCTGTAATCCTGATAGATCTATAAAGTGCTTCAACACCTTTGTCATCTCCATGATCCCTTTTCTGGATGGAACCAAGAAAACCAACAAATCATTCGCATAAATGAGATGTAAGACTTGAGGGCATATCCTCTTGTAGAGAGAAATAATCTATTTTCTGTGAACTTCCACATCCATAAGACACATAAAATACTTCATAACCAGAGTGAAGAGGTATGGGAAAAGCGGGTCACCCTGACGAAGCCCTTTATTGCTATTAAAGAAACCAAAAGGTTGTCCTTTCACAAGGACGGAGAAATTAGGGGTATATATGAAAAAATGTACCATGTCCACCCAAACGCGAACAAAGCCCATCGCAAGAATGATATGGCACACAAATTCCCTATTGATAGAGTCATATACCTTTCGCAAATCCAATTTGATGCACGCCTTATCGCCACCTGGTTTGTTGAAGTCCCAAATCAACTCGTAGGCTAGCAAGCTATTATCTGCAATTGATCGCCCCTTGATTAATGTCACTTGGTTCAGGGAGACCAGCCCTTGCATATTTGTTTTATTCTTCTATACATCAAGTGCGTGATAAGTTTATACAGAAAGTTGCAACAGACGATAGGCTGGAAGTCACTAAGCTGAGTTGCTCCTTCTTTCTTTAGAACTAAAGTCAAGAAGGTATGATTTAATTCCCTCAGTAGCTTCCCTGTCACAAAGAAGTCACTCACAATCTCCATTACCTTCTCCTTTATGGCCCCCTACTGGACTTTATAAAAGTGGCTCCCAAAACCGTCCGGACCAGGTGACTTATTTGGATCAGCATTTCGGACAGTAGTTTTTATCTCTTCCATCGTCACAAGCGTAAGTCAAATATCGTTTCCCATATTAGTAACCACTCTCTTACAAATATTGTTTGGAAAAACTGATAAATAGGTTGCCTGGTTGTAAAGTTCAGTATAGTACCTGACCGCCTCCATTTACAAAGCTCTCGCATCTGCCACCTCCTTTCCATCTGGACCAATCAGCGATGAGATATGGTTTCGATATTACTTGGCTCGTATGATGTCATAGAAAAATGTGGAGAATCTGTCCCCCTCTCTGAGCCATCTACACTTGGCACGTTGGGCATGATCAACCTCTTTTTGCATTCGGAGCACCCTAACATCTTCGCACAATGTCTGCTCTGTGGTAGCAAGTAGGGCGTTCAGGATGTCGACTTGAAGAGCCGCCTGAACCTTCCACAACCACGCCTACATGTATGCGAGATCTTACCTTGGCGCCGTCCCAGCCCATTGCTTGAAACCCGCCTTGATCTTCTTGAGACGCTGCACTAAGCGATATTGCGAGTTTCTCCGGACATCCGTGCCCAAGCCCGCGAGGACCACCTCCACGTACCCATCCATGTTGCACCATTAGTTATTGTATCGAAAATGATGTGTCTTTTAGCGATCCATCCTAGCCAACTGACCCCATGGTCTAGTACTGTCCAGTCAAGTCATGTCAAGTCAAGCAAGTCTCAAGTACAACTAATAAATCTTGTATCCTATCACAGAACCCAAACCATGAATATATCATGTATGACTCCACATCATGATTATGTCAATGTCCTGTGGTCCATCATATTAATGAAAACGAATAAATATTTATCGCTATGCCTAGTGTCAATGCTCGATATGTATATAACGAAATTGGCACCCGAATAAATTTGGACGTTTAGTATCAACCATCATGTGTCCACTATGTCGGAACATAAAAAATGAATGTACGACAAATAAAAAAATAAATAAACTGAAATATTGGCAAGGTACACTTGCCTGTACTAACCAAGTGTGCATACTGCCGTCCGACTCCGATACCCACGGTCACACCATCTCGTATTCCTAGAATAAATATACAAACTACCAATCAACTACATATCGATGTCACAAACACAATATATTTACAACCATACTATATATAGCCTCGACTCAACATATTCTAACTATGATAGTACCGTACCACATATAGCTACATCTAATATACTTAGTATCAAGTTACCACGATAAAAGTAATATTTTTATAAAATAAAAATATAATACTTATTTCTGGAAATTAATTTAAAAAATTAAAAAACAATTTTAAACTAATATATACAAGAAAACAAATATCTAGTACTATATCAAACTAGTATCAACATGACAAAATAATATTTTTGTAAAATAAATAATATAATATTTAATTCTAAAATATTTTCTAAAAATATTAATAATCATTATTTAACTATAATGTATGTTAGAAAACTAGTCTCTAACTAGTATACGAAACTACTATCAACACTAGTCGACTATCCGACCAGATTGAACCCAAAAATAAATAAATTTAAAATAATCAGTAAATCTAGAATAAATCAATATATAATGAAAAAATATGAATTTTACAGCAAAAGACACATAATAATCATTTTAGTTTCGACGAAATCAACGTTCGATAACTTGTACGATTTAAACAGATTTTTGAAAATGAGAAAAACTTAACGAAATGACCAACGAGCATATTAGAATGATAGAACAAGATGTTAGGAGCGTTATCGATATATTTAGAGAGGTCAAAGGGCTCCACAAGTTGCCGAAAACTTGCACACAAGAGAATTGGACCAGCCTTGACATACATTCGTAAAATGGATATCCCGGACAAGTCGTACGAAACCACATAGACGGCCAATTGGAGATCAAAGTAGACATGTAGATCTAAAATTTAGTTTTGGTTTCGCAGCAAATGGACATCGAAAAGTAGTTGAAACACATCGAGGAAGATGACCAACATTCTGGTTCGCACAGAATTTTGCTGCTAGAATTGGCTGACTTATAGGACTATTTTGGGGTACTAGAAGGGGTTATAAACATGTGGGGGCATTGATAGGATGGTATAGGGTTGTTTTAGCATGAAGCATCACGAAAGGTCGAAAAGCGGTGCAAAACAGTTGTACACCGCAAGGTGTTGTCGGCAGCCAAGGCTAAGAGCAGTTTCAGAGTATTTAAAGAGGGTTGGTGGCCACTTTATATGCATCTATATATAAAGTTTAAAGGGTTAGGGTTTGAGATATTATGGGTTTGGTAGAGTTTGGTAAGATTTGGTGGTTCAACTTGCAAGATAAACAAAGATGAACCAACAAGGTTTGATTGGTTTCCTAATATGGAAGGTGTATATTGGGTAGTGTATATATTAAATCCGATCAATATTAGCTAGTATGAAATTAAATAATATTAATATAAAATGAATATAATAGGTTAGGGCAACCTATAATAGGCTCTACCAAAGCTTGTTGGACTAGTTTTGGAACGGTAGAATTATTCGAGTCGAAATAGAGCTCGAAAGTCTATCAAATGAGTCTTGTGTACCATTTGAAAATAAATAGCACATGGCAACTCAATTGAGTGGGACACCATTGGCATATGTATATTAGGTTCAAAATAGGTCAAAATCATATATTGGGTCAAAATATCTAGACCAGAATTGGATCTCAAATTAGACTTGAAAAGTATATAGAATTTTACGGCGAAGGCTATAATGACTATTTTGACCCTAAAGTTGTGAAAAATCATATAGTGAAAGGGGATATATTTGAGTTGGACATGATATGCCTACATAAAAGTGGACTCGTCTAGAATACGAATATAATTGGTTTCGAGAAATTTGCCAATGTTGTGCTTCAAAAGTCAAAGCTACGACAAAGGATATTTATAGTCATAAATAAAAATAAAATATGGTTTAATAAATAAAAAAATCATATAAGAAAATAAATTTTTCCCAAAAATCAGAGGGCTTGCACATCGAGTGTAGGAAAATTTATACCAAGTAAGGGTCCTATCTGGCATTCCTTTCAGCATTGTCGGCACTGATAATGAATGTCGTCCAGTCCGCGTGATGAGTGGAGCCAGTACAAAGTTTAATCATCGACAATATACTTTTGCGACAGGCGTCCATCAATACGGACTCAGGGGTGCCGGATGGTAATCTCATAGTTGTCTGGCGATAGCGTTCGATATAGTCGCGAGTAGGCTCCTTCTCTTTCTGGACAATGTTCGTGAGAGAAGACAGCATCATGTCCATCCCTCTCTCATAAAATCGAGAAAGGAAGAGGCGCTGAATGTAGTGCCTTGTCCGCTCAGTTTAACTGGAGGAATCGAAATACAACGATATTTGGACTTAACCATGCAACGGCTTGCTCGAAGTCCCGCTTGGTCAAGGCAACTCCTCGCTCAGGTGGGTGACTTCTGTGAACTTGCCTCAGCTTGGCCTTCACACTAATAAATGAAAGTTTTTACTGCACTAAATAAGCTTGATAATAAAAGAGACAAATCCACATAGCTAAGGAAATAATCCTGTTTTGAGTCAAATATTTATTGAACATGGAAATGGTTAACTTAATGCCTTGATATCACTCCACGATGGTTTTTAAAGTTGGCACTTGGTCTTTCGACCACATGTATTGAGTTAAGAAAAGTAATGCCACGAGTTATCGACTGGTTGTCGTAGTAGGCACTGTCATACGGTTCTATAGCTTGGTATAGCCAGACGTCCCCACGTTCTCAAGGTTATCATATATAGTATGACTTGGGCGGTAGTGTCACACAGAAAATAATTGGTTTAAGGCACGAACTACGGTTGGTTCTAGGATAAGTACATCATGGTCTATAGCACTTACGGGATACGCTTTATTCAAGTTAAGTATGAAGCTATGCAGTAGCCGTTTCTTGGGTTTTCAAAGAATAGAAAGTTCACGCGACCGTTTTTCACCAAGGCAGTCCCTCGTTTGGGAGTCTCCAATGAAGTGTGGAAAGTATGGTTTATGAGCAAGAAAATATATTGATTGAGTCATATGGTGAGTTAGGTAGGCACTATTGCATGGTCATTGGACAACTTGTACACAGGGGCGATGTTCCTCGGACGGTAACTTGGGGCCACAGGGCCGATCCAGCCTAGGAGGAATGTGCTTGCGGAACCCTCGGATGGTATGCGACCTGACCCGAGGGTTGCACTGTATAGAGGGTATTACAAAAAATTTGGCGAGATCACGTCTTATTTTGACGAACGTACCATCTATCCAAATTTGGTCCAGGTATAGCTTGTCATGCTAGTGAACTTTCATAGAGATAAGTTGGCATAAGAGTTGTGGCATGGGGTATTTTTATTCTTTGACACAGTCTTATGAGTTTCATGTTTGGGTCATTTGGATAGGTAGGCAAGAAGAGTTTAATTCTCGTTGTTGTGAGGCACGGCCTCAATGTTTGCACAAATGGGCTTTTATAGCACGATCACAAAAAATATAGCATGACTATGTCGGTTGCAACACGAATAGGCCAGGAGTCTATATCTTTCAATTAATCCTAAGACAAGATTAGAAAGACAACCAAAATCATAGGGAGCATTCATTAAAATATAGTGTCAGTTTTGTTTGGGTGGACAAGAGGCTCACTCCACCAGTACGGTTGTGTACTGACACCCCACTAGTCTTCATGTGCAGGTTCAGGTGTTAACACGCTCGGGGTGGAGCTCGCTTGGACGCACTGAGACATAGAGTTCCTTAGCATTTCGAGGCGTACAATCACATTGAAGTCTTCACCTATATGGAACATAATGTATGGAAATCACCTTCTGAAGCATCCGCAAATTGTAAGCCTAATAAAAAAATATTGTATTGAGAGATGAGAGAGAGCAGAGTGATTTGTATTCAGAGAGAGAGAGTGCGCTTGAGTGATTATAGTTTTGGCTTCGCGCCTTTGTAACCTTATATTCAATATAAATAAAGAGTATCATTTCATACGTGTCTTTGAGTTGTTCAATTTTTCTGTTTGGGACCTGTGCGATGACCCCGTCGTAAGATGTTGTAATCGGCCGTTATAGAACCCGTCTTGCATGAGCTCAACCTAGGCTCGCGCGGCATCATGCCCTAGCAAGGACGATCGATTCTGCAGAATCGAGGTGTGACATAATAGTTTCAGAGGATGGTTTGTTTTCCATAAATAAATTCACTTTATTTATTTTGTATCTGAGAAAATTACAACTGTAGGAATCTAATCTAGAAGACGATTACTTTATCCCTTGGACGATGCGATGAAGAAAACTCGAACTTCGAAGAACTTGGACAGCAACTGGGCAATCTCTCTGTTCTCTCTGAAATTGACTGTGTGTCTGATGAAGATGAAGAAACTCTCTTTTATAGAGTTCTGGATAACTGTTCTGAAGCATACGCTCAGTCAGTTACTTGACGTGTGCATAACTGCAGGGACGTGTGGCGAATTCTGGTGAAGACACGTTGGAGTGCGGTTGAGAGTAGTAGAATATATCTATAAGAGATTGGTGGCATGGATGCCACGTTGCATAACTTCTGAATAACTGAGTAACTGAGTACAGGACACGTGAGAACGTGTGTTGACTGTACATTGAAAGTCATCCTGGATGCCTTTGCTGTGATACGCTGTCTTTGAAGAAGAGTCATACGCTAGCTTTTGAAGGCACATATCTTGCATACGCTGACTTGGATCATATAAAGCTGATACGCTCACTTGATTAGGAAGAAGTCGTATGGGGTCCATACGCTCACTTGGCTGGGAAAGAGTCGTATGGGTTCCATACGCTCACTTGGTTGAGAAGGAGTCGTATGGGGTCCATACGCTCACTTGGATGGCAAAGAGTCGTATGGGGTCCATACGCTCACTTGGTTGGGAAAGGGTCGTATGGAGTCCATACGCTCACTTGGTTGGGAAAGAGTCGTATGGGGTCCATACGCTCACTTGGTTGGGAAAGAGTCGTATGGGGTCCATACGCTCACTTGGATGGCAAGGAGTAGACACGTGGCTGTTCTCAATCTTCTCAAACACGCCATATCTTCAAATACTGACAAATATTTCTTGAGCGTCGTGCTGCAGATATGATGGCTGACAGACTGTCAGAAATGACAGTAATGATGGCTCTTTATTTATGATGGCTGCTGAGCTGTCCTCGTAAGAGACAAAATCCTTTCTCGAAAACCTATACGACGGCTAATCTTTATAGGGCAGCTGTCTTTACACGAAAGACGAAGTGTCAGATTCATCCTTCATTAAATACATGTTGTGCTGTCATCTCAAGAAATTTTAAAATATTCACTGAGCGTACGGCCTTTAGATGAGCGTATGGCCTTGGCTGAGCGTATGGCCTTGAGCGTATGGCTTTGACTGAGCGTATGGTCTTGAGCGTATGACTTGGGCTGAGTCTTATGTCAGCGTGTCATAATTTTCACACCCTACAAAACCCCCTTCAAAGTTTTCGAACTTTATGAATTTCAAAAGTTCGAAATTACTTTGAACTTAAAGTGGGAATAAGTCCTGACACGCTGGCAGGAGTTTGTTATCTTCCTCAATATCAGTGCAAATCTTTAGGGATTCTGTTTAAAGAATATCCGCCGTTTGAACTTCTTCTTTTCTTCTATAAATAGGTCTTCCAAGACCTGATTTATTTCTTTACTTTTGCATCCATCTTCGAGAGAGAAAAAGAAACTCAAGACTCAACTTCTTCTTCTTCTTCGACTCAAGCTTTATCAATGGCGCCCAAGATTGATGCTGCTGCGAAGGGAAAGGGGAAGGCTCCGGCGGAGTCATCTCAGCCCGCCGCCGCCGCTGCTAAGAAGACTACCAATGAGCGCGTTCGACGAAGTGAACGCCCATTGAAGCCTCTCTATGGTGAGGATGATGATGATGAACTGTAACTATCCCCTATTTAGGGCTCTGGTTAGAACAAAATCATAAAACGTATCCCCTTTTTAGGGTCAAATACGTCAAAAAATACGCTTCCCTCTTTAGGGTTTAGCCGTATCCCATATTTTTTGTTTATACGAAAAATATGTTTGGAGCGTATTCTGTATGATACACGTATTTTTGATATAAATGTCAAAATACGCTATCTTGAAAGAATATGCTATGGCGAGTTGTCTCACTGAGATACGCTAACTCCTGTGTTAGCGTATGTTTTTGATGATCATCTTGTCAACCATACACTGATACGCTCAAACTGAACATAAACTGAACTTTTAAAATCATTCACTTAAGATAAACTGAGCGTAAAAAGTGATCTCTGAATTTGTCATACGCTTAGGATAAACTGAGCGTATATGGATCTTCGAGTCTGTCATACGCTTAAGGAAAACTGAGCGTATGCTGAACCTTGAGTCTTCCATACGCTTAAGGAAAACTGAGCGTATGCTGAACTTTGAGTCTGCCATACGCTTAAGGAAAACTGAGCGTATGCTGAACTTTGAGTCTGCCATACGCTTAGTAAAAATTGAGCGTATGCTGAACTTTGAGTCTGCCATACGCTTAGTAAAAACTGAGCGTATGCTGAACTTTGAGTCTGCCATACGCTTAGAAAAAACTGAGCGTATGCTGAACTTTGAGTCTGCCATACGCTTAGTAAAAACTGAGCGTATGCTGAACTTTGAGTCTGCCATACGCTTAGAAAAAACTGAGCGTATGCTGAACTTTGAATATGTCATACGCTTAAGGAAAACTGAGCGTATGCTGAACCTTGCTATCTCTTTGTGTTGAAGATTTCTAACTTCTTATTCTTCTTTTGCAGTGGATATTCTGGCTCAGGAGGCAGAATTTGAAGGATGTGTAGGAAATAACTATAGAAGTGACTTATCACATGTTCGTTTTTCCCAATTCGATGGACCTTCTACAAGGATAGCTCTTTTGAATAATCAGGAAAATGACACTTTGCTGAACTTGATGAGTGGACTGCCTTTACAGAGTGTGGATAGTGTTACCCGCTCAAAGCCAGCATTTCTTTTCGGAGATGCTATTGACATAAACTCTCAGCCTGCTCTGGACAAAGTATCATACTGTTATTATAGGGATGGTGATGTAAATCAGCCAATGTATTTGACTGGCTTATCAAAAAGCATCAATATAGCTCGTTTATTTCATGCGAGTTGTCAAAGACAGATGAAGTGGGATATCACTCCATCCCGACAAGCAAAGGCTGGGTGGATAGGATATCGTCAAGGAAGATTCCGCAGTGGTACTGAACCACATGTCACATCTCTACGAGGACTGCTACCTGCCACCATCCCTCCTGAGGACTCGGCACTGCTGAAGCCAGTCAGAGTCCCAATTTTTGCAAACGAATTCGCTCAACTGGAAAATGCCATCTATCCAAAACAGTCTATGAGGCTGACTGGTCTGGTAAATCCGAAAAATACCAGATGGACTATTCATGTGAAATGGATCCTGAAGAATTTTGGTGAACAGTTACAAGTGATAGGCCTATATGATGCCATTAAGTGCACTGCCTATGGTTTCAGGCCAAACCCGGATTTGTTCTTGGCGTTAGCGGAGAGGTATAACTACCGTACTGGCACCTTCATGACCCCAAGAGGCGAGATGGGAATCGCCCTTCATGAAATGGCATATATTTCTCAACTGCCAACAGCAGATCTGCCATATGAAGAGTATATCCCTTTCGTTGATGAAATGAATAAGATCTCCGAAGCCAACCCACTGGTTCTTCATGTCTTTGAAGAATTGATGTGCCATTACAGTATTTGTAAGGCTTTTTATAAAGGACAAGGTGGAGAAGGAGATTCCAGCTGTTATTCTTCCAAATGGATGGCCTATTTATTTCAAGGCCGTACTGATGAAGTTCAGAAGAAGAAGAAGTCTGAGCAGTATGTCGATGAATTTAAACCTCTGAATCAAGATGAGATTGACAGGCTCATCCGGGATACTACTCATGACGACATTGTCATTGAGGAAGACGAAGGCACTTATAAAGCCGGTGATAGGTTTGAGACCTATATTAAGCAGGGCAGCCGAGAATTATCTGCTGAAGGTCATCTGGCCGAATTTATCTCTCTCTGGCTGAGAAAATTTGTAGTTCCTGGCACCTGTTCAGCAGACAGGATGCACAGAGGAGTTGTCTTCGCAGCAGTCCGTCTGGTTTTTGGGTATAAGATGGATTTACTGACAGCAATGACATGTCGTCTGAATGCTGGATTAAGGGCATACACAGACAGAATGTTCGAATTGGCAAGGAAGAGCCTTACATCCTTTCCTCGGGTAGAAATGCCCTCTACATATTTATTTAGATGGCTGCTTCTGTATTTCGAATCTCTTATGAATGCTGGGATGGCTAGACCAGATGACACCTTTCTGGAAAGATACAGTCACACACCAAAGTAGAAATATGACACTTTGACAGATTGCAGAACTATATTAAACAGGGGAGAACTACGGAGCTTCACTTGTGTTCCGCCACCTATTGGTTATGAGACCATGCCTGGAAGGTTGATTGACGGCATTGGTGGCAATGAGTTGGATGATGTTCAACATGAATGGCTGAAGAGGATCAGGCTATCTCATTTAATCTGCCGTCGTGACAACATCACTTATCTAGAACCATATCTTCCGAGCAGGTTTGCTCGGCAATTTGGTTACGATCAGTTGCATATAGGCAATGCAACGATGTGTTTTGGTTATCAAGGCGGGTTGATTGATGGTGCCAGAGCGTGGATATATTACATTGCTAAAGGTACAGGGGCTACCTTTTCCATGCCAGATCCGGTCACCTATCAGAGAAGAGCTAGAATATTGGCGTCTTATGCCAAATTCTATGTATCAGCTAATACCTTTGATGAAAAATTCAGCATCTTAGGTAGAAGCTTTATTCATATTGAAAAGAAATCAACTAAATTAGCCCTGCCTAGAGATTGCCACGATCAAGAAGATCCTTTGGCTACCGATGAAGTTGATGATGAAGTTCTAGAAACTTTCTTCTCTGATGACCTTCATCAACCATTACATGTACCCATCGGGAGTGCTGAAGAAAATATATCTGCTGATAATACCCCGAAGAGGAAGCGGGGCAAAGGTGCTGCTGGGCCTGCCCCAAAAAGAGTCACTCGAGCAGAGACTCGAAATCGTGGAGGAATTACCATTCCAGGGACTTCTCTTGTTTCCAATCGAGTCAGAGATGCTGATGAAGCAGGTAGTGATCCAAAAGACAATTATCCTACTGTTCCATTCACAAAAAGAATAGGAAGGAAAGTGATAGTTTCAAAAACTAAATCCGTAATTTGTCTCGATGCAGAGAGTCCCACCGATCGTGCTGTGCGATTGGCGTCAGAAAAACAAGCTGCTTTTGATTTTTCTGTAAAGGCAGAACCTGTTGAAGAAGATATTCCTGAACCTGCTGGGTCATCCATGCCTTCTGATATAGGATCGATTTCGCCAATGGCCGATGATACGCAGGAGATTAGTCAACCTGCGGTAGAGGCCGAGCATCAGACTGAAACAGCTAATGACTTACTGATTTCGGAAGAATCAGTGAAGGAAGCCACTTCTCTCAAACCAATTGCTGAAGCTTCAGAGAGCGAACAAGTTGACTATAAACCGTCGTCTCATTCTTCTGGAGAAGAAGACATGGAGATAGACGATGAATCACCGTCTAAAATACCAATTGATGTACTGAAGACCATTGGTCAACACTCAGGGTTGACACCAGAGCCGGAGAGGCATATAGAAGTTCAAGTTCCAAGTACTTCTGGGGCGGGAAGCAGTGAAATAAATCCCGTGTCAGAAAGTACTCTGAACAGACTACAAGCTGGGCTGAATGATCCGAAGGAAACTGAATATGAACCAGCTCCAGGTAATATTTTATTCATCAAAGTTTTATCTTATCTCTGCTTTATTGTCTTTTGGTTTTGATCATGCTTCTTTGATTCCAACAGCTGTAGGAACTGCACCGGCTATGAGTTCTACTCAAGCCCCACTTGTTCAAACTGATGTGGGTGAGGGGAGTTCACATTTGCCGAGTTCTCCAAAAGCACTAACTTCAGCTCCAAGAATAGAGGCTCCTCCTGCTCCTTCTCCTATTATTGCAGCAACTCCCGGTTTTGATACAGGGATAGCAAAGATCATGGGGATGTATTCAGATATTATTTATTCGTATCTGGATACATTCTCAAGACGACTTATGAAGGATGAGACTATGCCCTTTTCGAGTCTTCGAGAGGTGACTAGTTTTCCACTTTCAGCTTTGAGACAGGCTGGTTATAGGACCCAATGTGTCTTTTTTGAATATCTCCTGAATGATTTAGAAACAAACATCCATAAATATTGGGCGATAAAAAAAAAGGATATTAATTCCCTGACTGCAGCTGAGATTGCTCAATTGGAGAATGAAGCTCAAGCTCAGCACATTGCTCTGACAGAATTCCTCGCTCAGTCTTCTAAAGAGTTAATGGCGAAAGACGAAGAAATAATAAGTACTCGTCAGAATATGGAGCGCCTAGAGAAAGATGAAGCGTCAAAAGCTGAAGAGCTTAGGAAGTTGAGGGAAGAGCTAGCTCGTCTTCAGGAGCAAATTGCCTCCGTGGAAACAGAACAATCAGAGATTGCTACTGATCGTAAATCTGCAGCTGAACGCTGTCAAGTTTTACAGCAAGAGCGAGAATTGATGCAAACCAATCAGATTGAAGAGACCAATCGCCGTAGCTCTATTATTGTGGAATATGACCAACGGATGATTGGAGCTGAAACAGCAGAGCGAATCAAGAAAGCTCATGAAGAAAAGATAAATAATGTAATCGTTCGTATTCAGGAGATAATTACTCCTCCTAAATAGATATTTTACATTTATCATGTATTGAAGTTTTGATACCCATTTGTAATCAATGTTCTGATTTTGATTGAAATGAATATCTTGGCTTGATTTCAATTCTGTGGATGATATTTTTGTAGAAAACATGTTCAGAGGTAAATAATACATGACATATTTCAATAAAATAGAATATACAAATAAACTTTGTAACTCTATCATGATACTAAACCAAAGATAATTTTAGTTTAATACTGATTAGAGAAAACAGAATTCAGATATAAAGATATCTTTGGATTCTATTTTCCATGATCTTTGGACTCGGAAATCAAAAGACGAGATATCATTTTTCCAGAATAGAAAATATGATACATACTGAGATAGAAAATTCAGAGGTAATATGGACATGATTTTCTATATAAGATCTTTATTAAATCCACTAGGGATCTAATAAGACAAAATATCAAATTCTCTGGGAAAATAATACATGGTAGAATATCAGTTTCCTCTGGGGATAACGATATCGAGATCACTTTTGTAGAGAAGAATATATTTGCTGGAGAATGATGAAAATATTATACATAATATTTCTTTAAGAATTTGCCATTGATAGGCATCATCATGACTTTCCCATCCATAGAGGCAAGCTGGTATGCTCCGTTAGAGAAGACTTTGTTTACTACGAATGGGCCTTCCCATTTCGCATCAAATTTGCCTTTGCTCATATGTGTCATGGTCATAGGACGTCTGACAGTAAGGACCAGTTCTCCCTTCTGATATGCTCTGACTTTGACTTTCCGGTTAAAAGCTTTTGAGATTCGAGCCTGATACAGCTCGATATTTTGTTGAGCATACAATCGTTTTTCATCTAGAGCTTCCAATTCTTGAAGTCGAAGACGATCATTGTTTTCTGTTGTAAGTTCATTGGAGATTGCAATTCTCAGAGAAGGAATCTGGATCTCAAGGGAAAGAACAGCTTCACACCCATATACCAAAGAGAAAGGCGTACATCCGGTCGCATTATGAACTGTGGTGCGGTAGGCCCATAAACATTCACCAAGCTTCTCGCTCCAGTTGCGTTTGTTGGAAGAAACAAACTTTTTCAAGAGTTTGATGATCGTTTTATTGAAAGCTTCTGCCAATCCATTAGTTGCTGGATTATATGCTGTAGAAGCTAAATTATTGATCCGATGATCGTCGCAGAATCGAGTAAATTTCTGACTGACGAACTGCGGTCCGTTATCATGGATAATATGTCGAGGAACACCAAATCGATAGATGACATAATGTTTGACGAAGTTGATAACATTAGAAGTTTTGACTTCAGATAACGGGATTGCTTCAGCCCATTTGGAAAAGTAATCGGTTATTGCTAGAATAAACCGATGTCCTCTTGATGATGGTGGGTTGATGGGACCAATGACATCCATGCCCCAAGCTTCAAAGGGCCATGATGCCGCTGTTGGGTGTAAGAACTCTGACGGTTGATGGATAAAGTCTGCATGAATTTGACAGGCTTTACATTTCCGAGCATATTGAATGGCGTCAGCCACCATCGTGGGCCAATAATAACCCATACGTCGGATATGATCTTGAAGTTTAGGACCTGGCTGATGAGCTCCACAAACACCATCATGTGCTTCACGGATAATCTGTTGTGCTTCTTCACCAGCGATGCATCGGAGGAGAAGACCGTCGTAGGACCGACGATATAGTGTCTTCGTAGTATGATTATAATAGAATCTGAGAGATCGACGCCGGATAGACACTGCTTCACTCGGATTATCAGGAAGAATGTCATATAATACAAAGTCTAGAAATGGGCGTCTCCAGTCTTCAGTTATAGCTTCTGTTTTATTAGAAAAGACATATTCCATAGTAGAATCAGAAGAAGACGAGGACACTTTGTCAAACTTTAATCCAGCATCAAGGTTGAGAGAATCTTTGTCTGGATTATGAGGAAAAGCCAAAGCCAAATTATTCTCAATGCAGAATAGTTCTTGGTTATAAACCACTATCACTTGCTGACGTCTGATTGGTATAGCTAATACAGCAGCAAGATTAGCCAAAGCATCAGCTTCTGTATTATAGGCTCGTCGAACATGTTCAATAAAGAAACCTTCAAAGGATGAGGCCATAGAAAGTGCTGCTCGATGATAAGGTATCAAATCTTGATGACGAACTTCATACGTTCCTCTGATCTGATTGACAATAAGCTTGGAGTCTCCAAAAACTTCTAAATATTGAATATCTAGATGTTTAGCAAGTTGAAAACCGATGAGCAATGCATTGTATTCGGCTACATTGTTTGAACATGATTGATCCAGAGAATAAGCCCTCTGAATAGTTAGTCCTTCTGGGAATACGAGAACAATCCCAACTCCGGCGACAATATCGCCATTAGGACCTATTCTAGATGCTCCATCAAAGAATAGACGCCAGGTAGAAATTTCTTCAGAAACTAGATTTGAATCCAGAACTTCATCAGGAATCTCATCATATAATTTAGAATCTTCTGGAACTGCATGAGCTGCCAGAAAATCAGCAAGAGCCTGTCCTTTAACTGACTTCTGGAGAATATAATGTATGTCGTATTGAGCTAACAAGATTTCCCAATTAGCTAGTCTGGAGTTGAGAATACCGGATTTCTTCATCATAATCCTGATGGGATTCACTCTAGAAATAACGTGAATCGTTTGACCGATAATATAATGTCGCGTTTTCTGAACAGCAAACATTAATGCTAAACATTCTTTTTCGATTGGAGAATAACGCGGTTCAGCGCCTGTCATTGTGCGACTGAGATAATAAATAGCCTGTTCATGGCCATCTTTATTTTTCTGGGCGAGTAATGCACCAAGAGAATGATCCATGGCTCGAACATATAAAAGAAATGGTATTCCCAAGACAGGAGGTACCAAAACTGGAGGGTTCATGAGATACTGTTTGATATCGTCAAATGCTTTTTGATATTCTTCGTTCCAGACGAAAGATACACCTTTCTTTAGAAGTTTGTTGAATGGTCTGCAGCGTCCTGATAAGTTGGAAATGAATCTCCTGATATAAGCAATTCTTCCTTGAAATCCTCGTAGCTCTTTTAAGGTGCGTGGAGGACGCATCTCTTGGATGGCTTTGATCTTCTCGGGATCCACGTGTATACCTTTAGCGGTAATGACGAAGCCGAGAAATTTACCACTAGAGACGCCCAGGAAGGACTTAGTAGGGTTCATTTTAAGTTGATGCTGACGCATTAAATCAAAGATAGTCTTCAAATCTTGGATATGATCCTCCTTTCGTCGACTTTTGACTGCAATATCATCAACATAGCATTCGACTATTTTCCGGAGATGTTCGCAGAATATAGTGCTCATTGCTCGCTGATATGTTGCTCCTGCATTCTTGAGACCAAACGGCATCACTGTATAACAGTATGTACCGATCGGCGTTCTGAAGGAAGTGTGTTTTTCATCATCTGGAAATATTTTGATTTGATTGTATCCCGAATACCCATCCATGAATGACATCCGTTCGAAACCACATGTGTTATCAATCATGACATCAGTAATTGGAAGAGGAAACTCGTCTTTAGGACAAGCTGCATTGAGATCGCGAAAGTCTATACAGACTCGGATCTTGCCAGTCTTTTTAAGGACAGGAACGATGTTAGCCACCCATTCAGGATGTTGTTCCTCTCGAATAAATTCAGAAGCCATAAGCTTGTTGACTTCAGCTTCAATTACATCCATAATGTCTGGACGAAATCGTCGCTGTTGTTGTTTGACTGGTTTAGCATTTGGCATGATATTAAGTTTGTGCATTACAATCTTTGGATCTAGTCCCGGTATATCCTCATAACTCCAAGCGAAGACATCGATATAATCATGAATAAGCTTGATCATGTCTTGCTTATCTGTTTCTGAAAGACTTTCACTGATAAATATTGGTTTAGGGGACCCTTCTTCACCAACATCAATTTGGATCAGTTTATCTTCAGTAGGAGGTTCCCTCTGCTCGAACCTGAATTCCCATTGATTATCTAATCTTTGAGCCCATTGTTCTGATTCAGGTGATATTTCAAAATCATCCTCCTCTTCATCATTTTCTTGCGGGCTATCAACAGAGACCATATTGATGGATAGAACAGAGCGATGGAGATCGCCAATACTCGTGTCAGAATCCCAAGAGAGGGAATCGGAAGACTCAGATCGTTCGTCTTCATCGGATTTTGAATCTTCATGGACTATGTTGATAAAGGCAGTAGGAGCAATGTAACCTAAACCATATTTTGTCTTTCCGTATTTTAATGGAGGGATTCGAACAGGCATCCTTCTTCCTTTTCCATTATTGAGGCTGGTTCTGAAGTCATAACCCATATTCTTGATGATATTTTTGGACTGTTGACTGTAGCGACGCAGTTGTAACCTTCCAGTATCGTCGTTTTTGTCATCTTCTTCCAGATTAGGAGGATTCTGGGGTCCTTTATAGAAGAATATTGGATTTTCTCCCTTCTTTCTAATAGGTACCACGAAGTATGATTTTTGTATGGACTCCAATGATACGTCTGTATGAAGAGTTTGAACAACTCCTATAGTTAGTGGCTCTAAGCTATCTAGCAATTGTAAATAACTTTGTACATGATTACAGACATCAATATACTGTAAAGGAGATGCTTCATTAATATTAGATACTGTATTTACAACAGAAGGCTGAGCCTTATCAGACTTAGTCAAAGTAATGAAAAAAGGGGGAGAGGAAGAGCGATCAGAAGTTTTGTTTCGATTAAGATCGATAACAAAAGGCTCAGAAGAGGTGAGCTCCCTTGAAGAAGATCGTGGATAAGTAGTACGTCCACTGACTGGAATGACTAGAGTATCTGGTCTAGCCTGAGAAGGTGGAGGGGGAGTGGTACGTCTACTGACAGAAATTATCAGCGAACTTTATGGAGCTTAGAAAGACGATACAGTAGTACGTCCACTGACAGGAATTATCAGTGAGCCATGTGGAGCTTGGGCAGGTGATGAAGTAGTACGTCCACTGACAGGAATTATCAGTGAGCCTTCTTCAGATAATTTAGCAGACTGCGGAGGAGTGATACGCCCTTTTACAGGAATAACAAAAGTGTCGACTTTTGATATCTCATCATCATTATCTATAGCTTGCAAGACTTTTGAATATTCATCTTTGTACATGCGAGCGTCATTGAAATAAGCTTCGACTCCTTTGAATGGATAGAGATCTGCAACCTCCTTTTGAACTTCTCCATTATCATCAACATATTTGAAGCACTGATGAAGAGTCGAAGGAACGATATTATGTTCATGCAAGAATGGTCTCCCCAATAGAGCATTGTATGAGCAACCATGATTGTCGATGATGTAAAAAGTAACTTTAGTGCGAAGATCACCTATTTGAAATTTGAGGCGAATCTTGCCCAAAGGTTCACTTTTTCCTTGATTGAATCCCAAGATGGTAGTGATAGTGCTGGAAAGACTATGCACAGGTATCTTCAGTGCATCTAGCATAGCCTTTGGCATAATACTGAGAGCAGATCCTGGATCAATCAGTAGACGATCAACCTTCATAGAATCGATATATCCTGTATGATATAAAGGACGGTCATGTCGATTATCCTCTAGCAGCATATCATCCTGCGTAAAGGTAATGTTTGGAATAAATTCCAATATATTATAGCAATGAGAAACAGGTTCTGTTTCCAACTTCTTGAGGAGAGTTAGGCAGGTTTCTGCTTGTAGCAGTGCTTCACTCAGAGTTTCTCGAGTCTCTTTAGAGAGGCATAAGAGTTCAAAGATTGATAATTTAGCTGGTGTATTGGCTAGTTGAGCCAATATATCAAAATTATAAGGCTTTTCAAGTCCTGTAGGGGATGACTTCTTCAATGGTTTATCGAAGCGGACTTGTTGTTTGCCTTTGTCAGCTGCTGTTGGTTTAGAAGGAACTGTCTCAACAGGAACATTTGAAGGCTCTTCAGTAGAGACTGGTGTTGGAGCCGTAACCGGAGGGACATCAGAAGTTTCTTCAGGAATTTCAGCATAATCTTTCAGATATATTTTTCCTGACCGAGTTCCAGCAAGAACTTCGCCTTCAGGCTCAGGTTCAGGGTCTATAGAAACCATGTTGCAATTCTCTATCTTGTTCTTGGTTCTTTTATGCTTGATGAGAGCTTCATTCCAGAAACCAAGGCCAACACGAGATTGATTATGCCTCATAGTGATGGCTAAAGGTGCTCGGAGTCCTTTGCCTGAGTTCAAACCAGGAGCAGTGGCTAGATCATAACCTATCTTCGCCATTAATTCACGAGATTGTGAACTGTATAGATGAAATACAGGCTTGTACCTATCTTCAGATTGAGGTACAGATTTTATCTCCGTAGGGAGTGAATTTCCTGCCAAGATAAAAGTAGAGGTTAGATAAAAATCGGGTGTGAAACTAGAAGTCACATTGCATGACTTAGTCTTCCCGAGCTTCTTTTTAGATGAGGGAGTCTTCCGAGGAGAAGAGGAAGACGTCTCAAACTCCGTCATTAAATCCGGGTGAATCCACATGATCTCTCCTTTCTTAGTTGTGACAGGAACAAGTCCTTCATTCTGTGCTGGTGGGATATTCACAACTTCGAGAGTTGCTTTGGGGATAGGAACAATCCCACTTTCCACCATTAAAGGAGGGAAGTCACCGAACTGTATTGAAATTACATTTGCTGTGACTGTCTTGTCTTTGGGTGTCAGTGTCACAGCTCCTGATTTAATCATCTCTTGGATCTTTTCTTTTAATACATAGCAAGACCGGATTGTATGACCCAGCATTCTATGATATGGACAGTATTTTGGATGATCTGTCTTATTGGCTTCATCAGGCTTTTTGATTTCTGGTAATTGAATCTTGTTACCTTTGAGCAAGCATTCAAAGATACCCTGAACATCGTCATCGTCGAAAGAATATTCTTCCTTCGGCCGAGGAGGTCTCTGTTGTTGATTTGTTGGAGCTGGAGTAGCTTGGGTAGTCTTTACCTCTTGACTACTGCTTTGGAGATTGACTTCAAGAGCTTCTTTCCCTTTGCGATTATTGGGTCGAGTACTATTGCTAGCACTCTGATTTGATTCCTTGGGAGCCATTTGTACCCCCAGGCCTTTGAAGGTTTCAGCACTGACTTCGGCAGCCTTGGCACTGACGATGAAAGAAGGCCAATCTTAGAACTGAGTGGACCCTGTCCACATGCTGATGATTGGTAAGAGATTCGACTTGCAAGTGTCGATAGTAACAGCATCGGGAGTTCCGAGAGGCATTTTGAGGGCTTCTCTTCTGAATCTTTCAATGAAGTCTTCGGTGGTTTCATTATTTTTCTGTTTAATTCTTATGAGGGCTGACATGGTCATGTCATTGAGCCCTTCATAGAATCGTTCAAGAAACATTTGCTTGAAACTGGCAAATGAGGTAATGCACCCATCAGGGAGACTTCTATACCATTCATAAGCCGTTCCTTTGAGACACCCAACAAACACCCGAGTAAGGAGGGCGTCACTTGGTTGCAGTTGATCAGTCATTACCTCAAAGTGATTAATGAACTGACTTGGGGAGGTTGTCCCATCAAAGAAAGAGATAGTCGGAGGCTTGTATTTAGGAGGATATGATACTTGCTTCCATTCTATCGGGTAAGGTTGCTTGATACCTAACCTTTGTAAACCATCCTTCTGTTTGAATGCCTCAAATTGAGTTCGGAGATTCCTTAACTCTTCAGTAACAATTCCAGAAGATTGGGGAGTTGTAACTTGCTGAGTGTAATTGGGAGGAGGGACTGCAGCATATGTACCACCCCCAGCTCCAGACTGACTTGGAGTGGGTTGTACAGGAACATTAGATTGTACCCCCGGAATAGTAGAGGGTTCTGGGTTTGGAGCAACAGGAATATTTAATACAACTGGAGGGGCTGTCTGTTGGACTTGCTGAGTTTGATGCTGAGCTTGCATAAGAGTGTGCATAGCATTTAATGTATCTGCCATAGCTCGCAACTGTTGCTCTAAGGAAGAAATCCTTTGTTCATGAGCTTCGGTGCTAGTTTTAGGTTCATGATTGCCCTCTGCCATGTAAGTGGTAATCATTCGAGGAATAGATGATAAAACAGTCTGTTCTGAATCATCACTGTGTGAGTCAGTATTTTTTCCGGGGCTATTTACAGGAGTCAATACTGGAAAGTTGGATTCTCCAAGGAAGTCCTCTGTGATCTCCAGACTACCACTTGGATGAGAAGAAGAAGAGACCCTGGCCAAGGCTCCGGTCCTGGATCGGGTGCCGAGATAAACACCATCTTCAGAATCTGATATATCATCAGACCGTATGCTACCCCCAATATTTCTGGAGGTTATGTTGACAGAAGCATAAAGAGGTTCATCTTCATCCAATATTGGTTCATATTGAATCCGTTCGAAAACAGATCGTCTTTTTCGTGAACAACAACACTGAATCACAACCCGAGGTTGGAAGTTGCAACCATGCTTTTCATGGCAAATATGAGCAATGTCATAACCTGATGGAGTGTCGATTCGCCGTTTATTTTGTAAATACTCCCGGAGATCTGTAGGAACAGATTGGGAAGTACTTGAAGATAGTTTCTGTGTAGAAACTTGTCTTTTGTTCTTCTGTCTTCTCGGTTCTTGAGTGTATAAAGACTGATTAATTTGAGCCACATAGTTCTTGGCATATTCTGCATCAGGGTCTAATATACTTGTCTCAGTGGAACCGAGACGATTCTGATTAAGCTTGTTACGAAGATCCGTAGGAGATCTGACTTTGGTATCAGTCTTGGATACTTGTAATTTGCCTTTCTCAGATCGAGAAATTTTGAGAGAAGGAAGATGGGTATTATTCCGACTAGGAGTCGGTAATAATCCATCTTTAGAGGAATTAGCCAAAAGGCGTTTTCCTTTGTTTGATCTAGTAAGAGTACTAGTCAAATTAACTCCAGAGGTAAAGACCTTAGGAGTAGAGGAGTTGACTAAAGAGTCTTTCTCCTTGGTTGGCACAAGATGTGCAAGTTGAGAGGGAATCATTTGTATATTCTGTGGAAGAGAACCCCCAGCTTGATTTTGAGAAACAGTCAAAGGACTGTATCTGTTAGCATACGCTGACTTCAGTTTGGACTTCTGGTCATACACTGCTTTTTTATTAGCATACGCTGGCTTTGGCTTAGCATACGCTGCCTTTGTCGTACGCTGCCCTTTGACTGCCATACGTACAGAGTCATCAATGGCTAAAGAGCCGACTGCTGTCGTAAGAGTAGAGGGAGGAGAGACTTTGACATGTCCAGAGATGGTTTTTCTTGGACACGCTGACTTGGTTAAAGAACCCACTTTGTCAGCGTGACTAGGAGAAGCCACTGTTGCCGTGTTCAGAGAAGCCGAAGCATGCTTCGTTGAATTTGAAGACGTGTTCTTGTCAGCGTGAGAAGTGACAGAAGCGTCTCGGGCTGTTGAAGAAGACTTAGGGACATAGACAGAGCGTCCCTTCTTCTTGGCAGCAGGAAGAGCGGAGGAAGCAGTTCGGCCCTCCTTCGCCTTGAGCATTTTTTCGTAAGCAGATTGGTCAAATTGTACGACCATCGTCTTCTTCGTCGAGCCGATCGACGAAGTATCGCATTGAGTTGTTGCTATCTCGTTGGAGGAGACAGCTTTCCCCAGCAGAGTCGCCAATTTATTTTCCATAAATAAATTCACTTTATTTATTTTGTATCTGAGAAAATTACAACTGTAGGAATCTAATCTAGAAGACGATTACTTTATCCCTTGGACGATGCGATGAAGAAAACTCGAACTTCGAAGAACTTGGACAGCAACTGGGCAATCTCTCTGTTCTCTCTGAAATTGACTGTGTGTTTGATGAAGATGAAGAAACTCTCTTTTATAGAGTTCTGGATAACTGTTCTGAAGCATACGCTCAGTCAGTTACTTGACGTGTGTATAACTGCAGGGACACGTGGCGAATTCTGGTGAAGACACGTTGGAGTGCGGTTGAGAGTAGTGGAATATATCTATGAGAGATTGGTGGCATGGATGCCACGTTGCATAACTTCTGAATAAATGAGTAACTGAGTACAGGACACGTGAGAACGTGTGTTGACTGTACATTGAAAGTCATCCTGGATGTCTTTGCTGTGATACGCTGTCTTTGAAGAAGAGTCATACGCTAGCTTTTGAAGGCACATGTCTTGCATACGCTGACTTGGATCATATAAAGCTGATACGCTCACTTGATTGGAAAGAAGTCGTATGGGGTCCATACGCTCACTTGGCTGGGAAAGAGTCGTATGGGTTCCATACGCTCACTTGGTTGAGAAGGAGTCGTATGGGGTCCATACGCTCACTTGGATGGCAAAGAGTCGTATGGGGTCCATACGCTCACTTGGTTGGGAAAGAGTCGTATGGGGTCCATACGCTCACTTGGTTGGGAAAGAGTCATATGGGGTCCATACGCTCACTTGGTTGGGAAAGAGTCGTATGGGGTCCATACGCTCACTTGGATGGCAAGGAGTAGACACGTGGCTGTTCTCAATCTTCTCAAACATGCCATATCTTCAAATACTGACAAATATTTCTTGAGCGTCGTGCTGCAGATATGATGGCTGACAGACTGTCAGAAATGACAGTAATGATGGCTCTTTATTTATGATGGCTGCTGAGCTGTCCTCGTAAGAGACAAAATCCTTTCTCGAAAACCTATACGACGGCTAATCTTTATAGGGCAGCTGTCTTTGCACGAAAGACGAAGTGTCAGATTCATCCTTCATTAAATACATGCTGTGCTGTCATCTTAAGAAATATTAAAATATTTACTGAGCGTACGGCCTTTAGATGAGCGTATGGCCTTGGCTGAGCGTATGGCCTTGAGCGTATGGCTTTGACTGAGCGTATGGCCTTGAGCGTATGACTTGGGCTGAGTCTTATGTCAGCGTGTCATAATTTTCACACCCTACATGGTTTACGTCCTTATGTAGAAGCATAAAATTTCAGGCGCATCTACAGGCCAGAATTCCTATGCGCTTAACACTACATGCGTCAGAGAGCTCAAACGAAGTACTTGGCACAGCAAAGGACAGCAAAAGTATAGACATCAAAAGAAGATTTTTTTTATTTCATATAAAAGTCTATTACATGTCTAAAGAAAGGCTTTACAAAGGAGAAATTCTACAAAAAGAAAGATCCTAAGACTACAGCCAGGCACAGTAAACTGCCATGCGCCCCTGCCGGGGCGCATCCTCCGTCAGGCGCATCTCTTCAGCGTCTCAGTCAGGCGCGTCTCTTTCAGCGTCTCAGTCAGGCGCGTCTCTTTCAGCGTCTCAGTCAAGCGTGTCTCTTCAGCTTCTCAGTTAGGCGCATCACTCAGCATATGCGCTCTACTTCGACCCGATCAAGTGATGTGGCTAAAGAAGCAGCTTTGAGCATAACAAGAGCGGGCGATCAATCCCACTATAGCAGGAGGAAGATCTCTCTAAAACCCAAGGAAGAGGAGAGCACCGCAATTCTGATCTGCGGCTCTTCCGGCATAACGGAGACGGGACTCGAGCATCCCGATCTTTGGATGCAACAGGCACCTTCGGCCTGCTTCGGGAGCCTGCGATCTCGACTTTTGGATGTAACAGTCACCTTTACGAGTGCATACGAAGACGACTCGACGCATCTTCACCCTGGGGAGAGTCTTGGCAACAGAATGAACTCGGGAAAAGAAGTTCATCTTCGTCGAGAAGTCAAAGGAGAGACAACAAAACTCTCTCAAATTATTGCTATTTATAGGCCAGGGCAAATCAAACCCATGCACCAAGTAGCAACCTTCCCGAAGTTAATGCAATGAACTTGCATTTACGATGATGAATTTGCCTCTTCGAATTAAGCCAAGTCAAAATAGCTATTTAAAGCACTCGAAGAACTCAACAGTCGGACCAATGAAGATGCGTCATGCAAACAGATGCGCCGGTCAGACCGCGCATCATACAGACGCGCCCATCAGCACCAAGCGCCTCATAGGGATGCGTCCTACGCGTCCCCATGCACCTAGTGGAACGCAGATCAATGCGCCCACTCAAAGGTCCATCACCCGTCAAGAATATTAAATGCTGAAGTCTGACACGACAGCAGCCATGCCTCGATGACAGAGCAGCAACAGCTTTTACAGAAAACAAAGTGCCGCTGACATCAGCGTCATCATTACTCTCCTCTGGCGGTTATAAGCCACGTAGCCGATCGACCATTCGCATGCGCCTCCGCAGTCATGCTCCCAAAGACTAGTATGCGCCTCAAAAGCCGTGCACCCAGACCGGTTCATGACTCCTGAAGGTTACGAGCCAAAGTCTTCTCATGCATCCAATCCCAGGCGCATTCTGTCAGATCGCTCTCCACCAAATCTGAGATCTTTGAGTACGGACATGTGCCACATGTCCTTTGACTCAGTTCAGCCTATAAAGGGGTGCTAACTACCCAAGATCTTAGCAACCGAAAAATCCTCTCTATTGCCACGTCCCAGCCACAAATGCAGCATAAAGGATTCAACCTACAAATCATGGCGTATCATCCATGTGCCCTCCTCCCGTCAGCATCAGCCACGTGGTGTTCCTACGAACAAAGCGCATCCTACGTGCGCACATGAGCAGCCCAAACTGCTGCTTATAAATAGAGGGATCATTTCCTTCTTCCACACACACACAGACATACAAAGACGCACACTCAAAGACAAACGTAACCAGAGCATCAGAGTTATCATCCACAGAGATCGAAAGAGACACTCAACATCTTCTTCCCCTCCGCGAGCTCCGACATCTAGAGTAAACCAGACCTTCAGAGAACCAAAAATCGTCGTCAGATAGTCAACGGAGTCAACACATTACCACTCGCTCCATCGACATAGGACCCAGATAAAAACAAAAGTATACTCCTAGGACTACATTGAAGTCCTACATTGTAACATTGTTCTGTTTGTAATTGAAATTGCAATCAAAGATTTTAATGACAAACAAGCTGGCGACTCTGCTGGAGACCTCTTTCTCCTCCGCTGAGAAAGCTGTGTCGCAATCTAACGACGTGAAGGTGGGCTCCTCCCATAAGATACTGGTCGTATGACTCGATCAACAGGCGTATGAGGAGTTCATCTATGAAGGCAGCGCAAGTCCTTCTAAGCGGCTGCCAAAGCCGAAGAAGACTCGCCAAGTCTGGGTGCGCAAGGTCGAGGCCCCTGGCACCATCACCGAAGGGGATGCGCCGATGCAGCCTACCCTTTCCGCTGATGTCCTCAGCAGCCAGGATGTGCCTGTGGGTGCAGCACATCTCACAGGGAAACGTGGGGCTGACCACATTCCCCAACCATCTCCTTCTCAGACAAGAAAGATGCGTCGACGGAGCAGGGGCGCATCTAACGCCCTGCACATTAACTCTGATGCGCCGCCGAAGGCTTCTGTCTTTGACAGACTCACTCGCTGTCATGGCGAGGAGAATTTGGACTCCGAGTACTATGTACCCCAACGGGCTGGTACGAAGAAGTCCAAGGCAGTACGGGCCACGCGTCTCGAACGTGCTATGCCAACAGTAAGTCAGAGGCATGCGCTCACAATCATGCGCGCTGCCGATGGTAAACTGTACAAGGTTGACTCGGGTGCTTCTACACCGCGAACGGGCCAACCTTCAAAGACCTCATTTCGCTTGGGCTCATACGCTGCGCTTTCAACCAAGCCGTTCGAGGCAAACTCTGTGGTCTCGAACCCCCACGCCTACATTGGTTGTGCGTCTGAGGCTGGTTCGAGCCACTCTAAATGTTGCTCCCCCACTATTGATTTGGGCACATCTTTTGTGCCGGATCAGGGGGTACAATATTCACTTGACCACCCTGGCGCTTGGCCTTGCCATGCGCCTGATGGAGGTGTGAAGGTGGCACTCTTCTCTAACGATTTGAGTAATGTGATCATTCACAAACGCCAATCAGGAGAGTCGACTGACAAGCACAATATGCGTCTCACAGGGTACACCTGTGCTGTAGTCATCATCAACTGTTGTTGCAAGACAGCAGTCCCACCACAAAGGCAGTCTGTGTTCTAGCGGCTGCAATCATCAACACCCCTCCAACGTCGCCTCGGGAAGAAGGTGTCGATTGAAGAGGAGCCAGAACTAAAGGTTGCTTCTTGCAACGTAATCTCTAACTCCTCATCAACCCGAAAGGCGACTGGCAATTCCTCGACCTCGTCCTCATCCAAGAGCCAACCGAGGAAAACCAAGACGACTATCCCATCCTCAGGAGTGTTTGAAGGAACCCGGGAGAGAAAGAAGATCTCGGAGGAAGCTGGGGGTAGTCAAGCCCTTGTTGATCTTCATCTCGAAGACGAAGACATCCTCCAGAACATAGCTGTAGGTAGTCAAGCCCTTGTTGATCTTCATCCCGAAGACGAAGGTATCCTCCAGAGCATAGCTGGGGGTAGCCAGGATGAAGCTCCAGGAGAAGTTCCTCTTCCATAAGAGAGCGAGGCTGAAAGCGAAGCTTCAACCGATCCATCCACTTTCGGTCACGTTATGACAGTATTCATGACGGGAGGTGGTGATACGGTGTCAGATGCTCCACCAGCAGACCTCGTTCAGCGCATAGATACTTTGGAGGAGGGACTCAAAACCCTCTCTGCCTCCATGCAAACCCTGACTCAAGCAGTGTTTGAGATACGATCAGCCTTGGCCAGGGCACCTTCCACTAATCCTGACCCAGGAGTCAACGGGGAATCAAGTGTGCCCCTTCAACGGGCATCCTTGAATACCGATTGCCGCAAAGCACCGCGAGTGTCCGAACGTTCGAATGTACAACTCCAGACGGAACCACCTTCTCCGACTCCCAGCTCTACGGAAGACGTGGTTGAGATGATCAGGGACTTGCATGAGCGCTTCGAGTCAAAGAACAGACAGGAGGAGCGCCAAAAGATGGGGATCCCACAACCATACCCCCTCGAATGGAACAAAGTGGTCTATCCTCCCAAGTATAAACCACAAACATTGACGCCATACGACGGGAAGGACTATCCATGCCGTTATCTGACGTACTTCCAGTCTCAAACGGGACATCCCCCGAAGGAAGACGCGCTACTCACCAGTCTGTTTGTCGGGGCATTGAAAGGAGTGGCTTACGACTGGTACTGCAGTCTTCCTGATAACTCCATATCCTCCTTTGATGACTTGACATGCCTCTTTCTCGATCGTTTTTACGACGGAGGGAAAGATATGACGATGGCGTCTCTCATAGAGGTACGTCAGAAGAAGAAAGAGACGGTTCGAGCGTTCATCGAATGATTCCGACAAGTCTGCTTCAGACTGCCCCCGGGTATGCCAGAACATGCACTCCTCTCCTTCTGCAGCATGAATATGCTTCCTGCAGTTAAGCTCTGGCTCAACTCCACTCCTCCTTCCGACTGGAGTTCATTGATTATTGAAGCCGAAGCAGCTGAAAAGAAGGCATGCAATGCGCGTCTTCTGGGAGTCAGTTTCCCTGCCTTTGAAGACAAGGGAAAACGGCCTGCTGCCAGCAACCCTAGATGCAAGACGAAGGGAAAGCAGGCATTGCCGTCAATGCCTCGAAAGGCGCACAAGCACCTACTCAGAAGCCTCCGCTTGCACCGAGATCAAAGGGGGTATATTCTTTTAATGATGAAGACACCTTGCAACTCTTCGAGATGTTGAATCAGGGTGACAAGATTAAGTTACCGGACCTGAAGCATTCCGACGAGGTTGGGAGAGTTGACAATTCGAGGTACTGTCACTACCATCGGTTTGTCGGACATCCAACTCAGGCTTGCTACGTCCTCAAGAACTTTATCCAGCGCATGATCAATACGAATGTCATCTCCGTCGATTACGAGGAGAAGACAGTTTCGCCCAACCTGGTGTCGCTCCAATTCGGCACCTTGTCGCCAATCACAGCACAAGATGGCGTCGTCCCCATCCCAAAGGCGACAATAGAGGTGGTCAACCTACCACCTACCAGTGACAACGTGAGTGGACTCATCCCACTCACCACATCTCAGGGAGAGGTCTTATGGGTTCACCCAGACCTCGTCTCCGAAGTTACTCAACCGGGGGTACGCTCTACCTCCAAAACTAAGGGCAAGAAGATCAAGTCTTGCTGCATGGTCTCTTCCTCCGCGGAAGAGGCACTTTCTGTACAAACGTGTTTGCAGCAGAACGTCCAACCCGACGAAGCTGCCGTCGAAGTGGTGCCTCCCTGCACTGCCCCTGCTGCCCAAGAAGAGGGCCCATCCAGATCTCCAACAGCCAATAAACAGAAGCACGTAGAGGCCCGTTTCGACAAGCCTTTGCGAAGGGAAAATGCTTCGGGGATAGCCAAGCCCCACAAACTTTGACATACTGGCACAACTTGCCGGTACTCCTGCCCGCCTATCTCTGGTTGAGCTTTTTCGTCTTTTCAAAGACACCCGCGAAGCTCTCTGTGAAGCCTTGAAGGATGCTGAGTCCTTCATCAGTCAGGTTAAGCAGCATGAGGATATCCCAACAACATGTGCGCACTGCCATTATGTAGAGGAGGTCATCCCAAACATAACCTTCACCCAACAAGACATGCTACTCAAGCACAGCCGGCACAACAGGCCACTGTATTACACAGGGTATGTAGGCTCCGTCAAGGTGAAGAGAATTCAGATTGATCCAGGGTCTTCCCTCAACATTATCCCTAGGACTCTGCTCTCAACTCTGGGGATCCCGATGTACCGTCTGGCGCCTTCCAATACTACAATCAGCGATTTTATTGCCAGCAAAAGTGAATCGCTGGACAAAATTCGACTAAAATGTCATATCGGTAATCTCTGAACCGAAGTGACTTGCTATGTCGTAGACGCCGATGTCAACTACAACCTCCTGCTGGATCGTCCGTGGCTGCACGAGTACATGGTAGTGCCATCTACACTCCACCAATGTATGAAGTACGTATCCACTAACAACATCATCCGAACAGAGTTTACGGACATCGACCCTTTCAAGGGGGTCGAAGCCTACTTCACCGATGCTAGCTTGTATAAATCGCTCGATGATGGAGAAGCCAATGATGCTGACGACGAAGCAGAAATGGCGGCAGAGCCGGACATGGAGCCAGAGATGATTCCCGATGCTCCCTTGAAAATTTGACTCAAAGGGAAACCGCCTCAGATGCTGTCTCCTATGGCAATCAAGCTGCCTGGAAAAGTACCAACTTCTCTAGGTAGAACACCCACTGAAGCTCCCTTGAAGATACGGCTCAAGGAAAAACCATCTCAAACGTCGGCTCCCCTGGTAGCAAAACTACAGGGGAAGGCACCTGTCATCGAAGGCGTAGTGGAGGCACCCCTGAAGGTGCGTCTTAAAGGCAAGCCTCCGCAATCTTCCGCCTCACTCAAGCTGCAAGAGAAGGCCCACATAGCCCTCTCAGATCCCAAGGACAAGCCTGTGATGAGTTCTCCCGAACCAGCTCCAGTGCTCACAGATGAAGAGTTAGGAGAATACATCTCTGCTGATATAGATGCACCTTCTCTTGACAATATAATCCCACGAGACAAAATCTCGTATTTTATCAATAATAGAGTGTCTTTCAATTATTCTAGTCTTCTACATTAGAATGCCATGTATATACTAGATAACGCTCTATGGTCGTTACAAACACAAATAACGACCGTCAATCATGTAAATCGAGTAGTCCCGTCCCAAGGAGTCTGTTTTATAGTTCCACCGCAGAACTGGGACGAAGAACCCATCATCTTCGGCAAAGTCGAGCGTCATCGAGACCTCCCACCACTCGAGCCAGAACTGGATACCGACAGAATTCAAGTCTATCGGTACACGGACAGGGCAAAGTACCTCATCCAAAAGATGGGCTACGATCTAAAAAGCAACAAAGGCCTGAACTACGGCAAAGGCCGACGTCTTCCCCTCCGGCTTCCAACACCTAAAGGAAAGCCGCAGGACTACTATCATCGTACTCGACGGAGGGTGGGCTATTTCACGCTACCGACAACTCTAGAGAGTTCGGAGACAGAAGAAGTGGAACACTCTCATTCATCTGAGGCATCAACTTGGAATTCTGATACCAGTATCGGCTCAATCTTCAGGAATGTGCTATCAGTCAATATGGCGTCTGCACAATCTTGAGAGGTCGAAGGCGAAGACCAAACGCCAAAATTCTTCAAGGAAGAACCTTGGGCTCAACGCCTAGGAGCGCAGTAGAAGTCTCGTTTTGAATTACGCTAACTCCCTACCGAAGACGAAGTCGAGCAGATCGACCTTGGGGATGGATCTCCTTCCAAACCTATCTTCATCAGCAAGAGCCTAAAGGGAAAAGACTGGGAGTCTTTAGTCCAATTGGCCAAAGAATACATCGACGTCTTCGCCTGGAGCTACGAAGATATGCCGAGACTTGATCCCCAGATCGCGATGCATAGGCTTAACATTTTACCTGATGCTAAGCCTATAAAGCAACAACAACGACATTTTCATCTTGACATCATGAATGCTATCGATCAAGAGATGGACAAACTCTTGAGCAGTGGGTTCATTCGTGAAGAGCGGCATCCAGATTGGGTGGCCAATATCGTCCCTGTCACCAAGAAGAATGGAAAGATATGAGTCTGCATCGACTTCAGAGATTTCAATACTGCTTGCCCGAAGGACGAATTCTTGCTTCTAATCACTGACGTGATGATCGATAATACATGTGGATTCGAACACATGTCTTTCATGGACGGGTACTCGGGCGACAACCAGATCAAAACGTTCCCCGATGACGCAAAATACACGTCATTCAGGACACCGAAAGGGATTTTTTGCTACACAGTGATGCCCTTTGGCTTGAAGAACGCTAGTGCTACATACCAACGAGCTATAAGTACCATCTTCTGTCAACATCTACATAAAACAGTTGAGTGTTATGTTGATGATATCGCTGTCAAGAGCCGTCTCAAAGGTGATCACCTACAAGACCCAAAGACAGTCTTCGATCTCATGTGAGCGCATCAACTCAAGATGAACTCCGCTAAATACTTTCTTGGGGTTTCTAGCAAAAAGTTCTTGGGCTTCATTATCACGACAAAAGACATTCATGTCGACCCCGAGAAGACCAAAGCCATCCTTGACATGGACCCTCCGAAGAACCTCCGAGAACTTCGAGGCCTGCAAGGGCCACTGGCATACATCCAAAGGTTTATAGCAAACCTTTCCAGAAAATGTCAACCCTTCACCCAGCTCATGAAGAAGGGAGTCTCTTACGTCTGGACAGAAGAATGCCAGAAAGCTTTTGATGATATCAAAGCTTACCTGACGAGCCCGCCAGTCTTGATGGCACCCGTCGCAGGTAAACCATTTCTCCTCTACGTCCGTACCACGGGCCTCGACGTTTTGTTGGCTCAAAACAACGATGCAAGTTACGAGCAAGCTATCTACTACTTTAGTAGAACAATGATCGGGGCTGAACACCGGTACAACCCCGTTGAAAAGGAGTGTTTGGCTTTGGTGTTCGCCATCCAGAAGACTCGCCATTACGTTTCGGGCCAGACAATTCATGTCATCTCCCGAGTCAATCCACTCAGGGTTCTCATGACAAAGCCAGGATCATTGAACTCCCGACTAGCTACATGGGCAATCATGTTGACTCCATATAATATGGTATTTGTTCCACAAAAAGCCGTCAAGGGTCAAGGCCTAGCCGACTTTTTAGCCGTGCACCCCATCCTAGAGTCCTCCAGACTCTATGAAGGCATCTTGGATGAGGTCCAAGAATCAAATGTCACCGAAGAAAACTCCGTCTAGCAGATGTTTTTCGATGGCGCTTCGAGAACAGGCCCCAAAGGCCAAATCATCGCCGGAGTAGGGGTGGTCTTAGTCTTCCCCGATCAGTTGGTCATCCAGCATGCTTACTCCCTTTTAAAGCCGTGCTCCAACAATGTTGTCGAGTACAACGCTCTCATCATGGGACTCCAGCTGGCACAAAAGCTAGGGGTGGATCATCTGGAAGCTTATGGCGACTCGAAACTCGTCGTTAATCAAATCCGAGGGCAGTACGAAGTTCGCCATGAAGATCTGGTTCCTTACCATGAAGCTGCATTGAATATTATTTCAACCTTCACCAAGTTCTTCATAGAACACGTACCTCGGTTACAAAACCTGGAGGCTGACGCTCTGGCTGGCCTCGTAGCTTCATTAGCAGCACCCCTCGGGACTCAACACTACGTCCCGGTAGTTGGTCGGGACTTGGTCTGTCCTAAAAATAATCTACGCACACAGATGGCCCATGCCATGACGACAAGTGCCAGTGTTAATGTCCAAAACTGGAGGTTCTCATTCATCGACTTTGCTGTCTATGGAATTCTTCCAGAAGACCCGAAGGAAGCCGTCTCGGTCAGAAGGTGTTCCTTTCGATTTTACTATGATACAGCTACTAAAATACTGTACCGACGTTTCTACGATGGACTTCTCCTTCGATGTATATCCGATGAAGAAGCAGCCGAAGCCCTTCGAAAAGCTCATGACAGGACTTGCGGGGCTCATCAACCTGGCCCTAAGTTGCAGGATCGACTACGACGCATGGATTACTACTGGCCAACCATGGCAGCCGACACCGTCGACTATGCTAAAAAATGCCATGATTGCCAGCTTCACGTCGATTTTATCCATACACCATCGTAACCACTACATCCTACGGTCGCCTCCTGGCCCTTTGAAGCTTGGGGCATAGACATTGTGGGACCTATCACCCCTCCTTCATCGAGGGGACACCGCTTCATCCTAGCCATCACCGACTATTTCTCCAAATAGGCAGAAGCAGTTCCGCTGATGGAAGTGAAAAGCTCTAGGGTGATCAGCTTCATCAAGCATCATGTCATCTACCGTTTTGGGGTACCCCGTAGGATTATCCACGATAATGGTCCTCAGTTCATCAGCCATATTTTTAGCAGATTCTGTGACAAGAATCGAATTTAGAACGTGGCATCAACTGCCTACAATCCGGCAGCGAACGGATTGGCCGAGGTATTTAACAAGACTATCGTCAGGCTACTCAAAAAGGTCGTGTCATCCAACAAACGTGACTGGAACGAAAAGCTCGACGAATGCCTTTGGGCCTACCGTACAATGGTACGGACTCCTACAGGCAACACACCATTCTCCTTAGTCTACGGGAGCGAAGCGGTACTGCCTCTTGAGATCCAGATACCCTCACTTCGTGTAGCGATCACAAATCAATTGACAGAAGAAGACAATCAACGTCGCCGTCTGCGAGAATTGGAGGTACTTGACGAAAAACGTCTCCTAGCTCAGCAGCGTATTGAACTCTATCAAGCCCGTATATCACAGGCTTTCAACAAAAAGGTCAAGCAAAGGACTTTCCAAGTAGGCGACCTGGTCCTGGCAGTCAGGAGGCCAATGGTGTTGACTCACAAAACATCAGAAAAAGTTCGAGCCCAAGTGGGAGGGACCTTTCATCACAGAGACGGTATACTCAAACGGTGCTTACCGCCTCGCCCGACCAAACGGGGACTTGTTCATGATGCCCATCAACGACAAGTTCCTAAAGAAGTACTACTCTTGACATCTTTCAGATATACTTCCATCTCTACCTAGCAAGGGAATCAGTGGACCTGATCATCAGAGCCCACATATACCTCTCTTTCACAAAATCCTATGCTTTCGGAACCCAGTTGTTCCATGGCATTCTACCCCCAGTAGAAGTACAACCACGTCCATATTACCTCTGAGTTGCTCATCTACGCCCTACAAAGCAGAATCTTACACTCCGTAAGATTTTGCTAACTATCATGTTTACCACGTCCACATTACCTCTGAGTAAACATCCCGTACAGACAACCTCTGCGTTGCCGTATATCGATCGCAGAACTTCTATGTCCATATTACCTCTGAGTAGTTCCGCGTATCCTCCCCCCCCCCCCCCCCCCCCGAGTCATTCCTACCACGTCCATAACACCTCTAAGTAGGAAGACTTCATCATTTGAACCCCATATTTGCCACGTCCATATTACCTCTGAGCAAACATGTCGGTCCTCTCCAACTTATTATCTGTATCTAAAAACCAAGGTGCGCAAAAGATAATAGGTCCACACAAATCCCTAGTTCATGACATTAAAAATGAACACACCAGAAAATTCTTTATTTTTTCATTCAAAAGTAAAGGATTACATCCCTAGAAAAGTTGCCAAAAAAATATATATAACAAAAAAGAAGAGAGACTACAATCCCTAAGCATCATTGGGATTGGCAGAAAGCTCTTCGACCCGACGCTTCAAGTCTTCAGCCCGAGTTCCTACAGTCGCCAGGACTCGGCGTTCAGCTTCTTGACACATCGCTTCCACAACCTCAGGAGCAGTATTGTTCTCGTGCTTAGCGTCCAACTCTTGTCGCTGGCAGGTCAGAGAAAGAATATGGCGGGTAACAACTGCTTCTTCCTCCTTAGACGATATGTGCTCAGCCTGGGCTCGCTCAGCATCTAGCAACAGTTGGGCTCGCTGGTCTTCAAGGAGGCGAATCTTGGCAGTGACCTCCGCTATACTAGCATCCAATGAGGCCCGCAACTCCACCTTCTCCTGCGTGGACTGTGACAGTCTCTCCACCACAGCCTCAGCTTCGGCCACCTCGCGGTCCCAGATGGCCACTGTAGCCTAATAGGACGACTCAACTTCAGCTATTAATTTCTCCTTCTCTGCTTCTATCAGAGCAGAAAAGTTATTTCGTCGAATACTCTAAAGTTCAGAAAGATGCTGGTCGAGCTCAGCTACCGACGTCTCCAAAATCTCAGCCATATGATCATAGCCCCGGTGGGAACGTATCAGACCAATATAAGGGAGCGTCGTGGCTTTCACCGTCGTGAAACTTCCATTTGTATTCAGTACTGTCGATACGCCCTTCTGCAGTATTTTATACATTACCTCAACGGCAAACTGCACATATTCATCCGCGTCTGCCAACACCTGAGGCGTCATAACAGGCATTGGAGGAACTATTGTAGAGGTTGAGGAAAATCTCTCGACAAGCCGTAGAGCCGGAACCTCAATGTCAGTAGATTCTTCCCCACCGGCAGTATGGATTCTATCGCCAGCTGAGGAAGCTAAGGAGGGATGCAATACTGTCCCCCAAGTGGAAGGAGCAGGAGGAGTGTCCTCCATCACAGGGCCCTTGCCCTTATCAGAATCGACGACGGATGGTCCCCCAAAATCTGGGTTGATGGTATTATCCCCGGCCGGGGCAGGGCGGCTCTCCCTTTCGTTCGAAGCGACAAGGTCCGCCCCTGACGGTTCAACCTCCCTCGGAGCCGGGCTCGGAGAATGAATCTCATCACCTACATCAGCCCCCCTACAGGGACGGGTGTAGGGCTCGGCAGTGACACCGACCCTACCACATCAGCCCCCACTTCTGGGGCAGGGGTAGGGCTTGGCCACGAGGCCTCGTGTACGACCAGCGCCTCGGTACCACAACCAGAAAGAAGTTCGGCCGGCAAATTCTTGTCGGAGACGTCTCCGCTAAATGCGATCTCTCTGATAGCTGGAACAACATCTTCCTGCGAGCCATCGTTAGAAGAAGACGAGCTCCACACTTCCTCCTCGTCTGGAAGGACATTTCTACAACTTCCTTTCGGGCCCCGACGCTTTCATGCACCCCCTTAACAGTCGGTTCTACTCCGGGTCGAGGCTTCATGCCGCCCTCCTGATGGACCGACCGAGAGACCTCAGCAATATGAGGCGCTAATACATCTTCAGCTTCTCTTCCAACATAATCTGGAGATACCGAAATCTCTACAGAAGCAACATCATCAGCGCTTCCCTCCCTGGGAGATGCTATAATCGGAGGAATGCGCTCGTCGGAAGAGCTCGCCACCTCCTTCGGTCTACTAATACTCGGTTTTGAAACCCGGGACTTCTTCTTCGACACCTTCTACAAAAAAAGGAGGACATAAGTCACAGAAATCAAAGAATAAACCAGACTATGTGGGACGTCTTTACCTCTACGGGAGCTGATTCCGCTAGTACTACAGGTAATACTCCCGGAGCTCCTACCTTCGGAGTCGTCGCCTTCCTCGGCCTCTTCGGAGCAGACGAACCGGCCTCCGTGTCAGTCCGCCTCTTTCCAGCTGGGGGCTCTTCCTGAGTACCCACTGTTGATGCTGCAGCAGCAACCCGATAACCTGCAACCTTCGGTGGACAATGTGATCGGGCCGCCGTTAGCATATTTTTTGTTGCCTCTAGCTGAGTGCCAACAATAAAACTAGTCTCCCTGTCATAATCTGGGGACACGGTGTTCATGGCGCAATACAGCTTCACAGTCGAATACAAGATTTACGGCCGAGGGTTGTGAACTAGAGTAGTGAAACGAACTCCAGTGCACCCGGCGTTGTAATATTGCCAACCCCGGGCCCCATCCAGTAAACTTTCGACGAACCTCAGACTATTAATGAGGTTCCTTAACATCAGCTGGGTGTAACCAAACTGGCGCACAAACCGGCTCGGTAAATACGGCTCTAGATAACACTTATTTTTGTTACGGTAGACAAAATGGAAAGGCCGAATACTCTGCAACCAGTGAAACCCCCATGTCGGCAGGGCGATCGCATCTTCGCCAGAGTCTTCCAATTCTTGGTCAGCCTCGAAATCTACAAAGACGGGACTAACCTTGGTGATCTCCCACCCTTGAAGATAAGATAAAACCTTCCTACAAACAGGGACACCGGTGTGCAGCCACCTCCTCTTATAGAAGCGACGGATAAAGGCGTCACCTTCAACATGATCATTTTCAGGGCCTGGGCTCATCACATTTGGATGATACAGAATCAACCATCCCATCAGATAATGGAATGGTAGCTCAGCTCGGGGAAAGTTATCTTTCTTGCCCCTCTCATGGACCACATCGTCGGCAAAATCTCTCAAACCCCGCAGCAGGTTACACACCATCGCGGAAAGGAGAGCCAGGGGATGACCAAAAACTAGTTTTATCGCTGACAAAATAAGGTTTCTACGCACTCTCTCTACGGATCCAGATCCGCCCGAGAACACATAGTCCCGGAGCCATATCATCAAGTATGCAGTCAATACTGCCTTAAAAGACATCCGGTGCATGCAATGCCAGAAACAACTATATATGTTGTCACCACTCTCGTTTGAACGAGGAGGTTTCTCACCTAATCGACTCATGTCGGAGGTCACCTCCGTGTGACTCAGTCCCTGCGGAGTCACAAACCGAATCTTGGAAGGGTCCGTCAGGTCCTGCTTGAAGATATAATCCCTCCAAGCAGTCACATAGGGTTGTGATCCGCCCTTCTCCCTCCGTTGCATCAGATAATGGTGGCTTGCCACCTCCTTGAAAATAGCTACAATTTTTGGGTCCTTGTCTTCCAGAACTTGAATCTCTTCATTTGTCGGGAAATATTTCTCATATGGCTCCGAGCCCCAGGGAAGCTTGGACACCTCATACATCTCATGGAGGGCCAATCCCAACTCCCCTGCCGAAGTAAAAAAGGTGCCAGTCTGGGTGTTAAACATTTCCAGGAGAGCAAGAAACATATGTCGATTAAGGTCGACACCTGCTTGGGTGGCGCGAAGAGCAGCGGTCAGCCCAATCGCTTTCAGCTCAGTCTTGAACTTCGTCAAAACCCAAAGGGTCAGCTCGTCCCACTTTGACACGTGGTGACACCAGCCCTCGACCCGAAAACCTCCTTTCGGATACATAACCTTCGATGTTAGCATCCGGCTTGCAAAGGTCGAAGCACCAAAGGCAAAAGTGTCAGGGGGAACATCACTATAAATGCTCCCAGGGCGCAAAGTTCGGCAATGGTACGAGGTCCCGGCTCGTGAAGAGGCCAAGGTATCCCTTTGATTCGAAGTAACATCAATACGAAGGGTACCCCCCACTGCCCCTCCTTGAGAAGGAGTAAGTTCCCATGGCATCCTCCTCTTGGAAGCCAAACGATAGAAAGCCGTCAGTGGCAATTGACGCTCAGACTGCCACATGTACAGGGCCACACCCTTCGCCATAAAGAACCAGTCTTCCTTGATCTTCAGTATCTTCGTCTCAGTGGAGATCAAGTGGTCACCAAACAAAAAGCTCGATTTCAAGAAAGTCACATTCTCGGATTCAGCAGATTTTAGTTTGCCGCTCTCCATCATACTTTGGAGAAAAACTGGCGACTGATCCCGAATTTGCAACATCCTCTCGGGAGGCTGATCCAGCATGATGGCAGCCTTCGCTGGGTTAATAACTTCCTCATTGAAGTCAACCCCCATCTGGCAAAGGAAAGCATCCAGAAGGACTTCGTTTAGCAAGGGGATAGTCATCGACACTGACATAACAAAAACAAGTCAGACAGCAAGAAAAAATTAGACACATTTGGGGCACATCAGCAGCCTGGCGCATAGTCAGGACCCAAGCCCATGTGTGTCAACAATGAAACTTCGGCACATAATCAGGGGCTAAACCCATGCACGTCAACAAGTGAAGCTTCGGCACATAATCAGGGCCCAAGCCCATGCGCGTCAGCAGCGAAAGCCTCGACGCATAATCAGGGACTAAACCCATGCGCGTCAGCGAAATAGCCTCAGTGCATAATCAGGGCCTAAACCCATACACGTCAGCAGAATAGCCTCAGCGCATCATCAGGACAGAAGTCCATGCGCATCGACGACAAGGAGTTAGGGCACAGCAACAGGATGCAACTCATCCGTATGCCCCAAACTCGTCTAAAAAAGAGATGGGAACTACAAAGTCAGAAGACACCCACCCGTCATCGCTGGGCGAACGTCGGCGGGAGTCACAGTGACGACAGGAGCATCCTCCTCGTCGAACTCCATCGGCTCCTTACCCCGGCCATGTCCTCGGCCAGCACCACCCCGAGGAGTTTTGGGAGCCATCTCGTAAAAAAAAGTTAGGATTTTTGAAAGAAGAACTCTAAAGAAGAAGAAAGCAAAGAGAAGAAGAACTCTCTCTCCATCAGACGCCTATTTATAGGTTTGGGGCATACGCGAAAACCAAGTCAGCCACCGCTTGGGGTTCTGCAAAATGATAACTGCAAATAATCCAAAAAGATCATCATTAATCTTTTTGTTTATTTCGAAGCGTTATCATTTATATTAAAACTGAGGGGAGCGAGCGGCGCGGAGCAATCATGCGTCCCGAATAGTCATGCGCCCCATTGAAGACACCACCATGCTTCTTATTCAAAGTATTTCAAAACTTGACGAAAAGTTTTGAAAACTTTGAAGGGGGTCTTGTAGAAGCATGAAATTTTAGGTGCATCTACAGGCTAGAATTCCTATGCACTTAACACTACATGCGTCATGGAGCTCAAACGAAGTACTTGGTACAGCAAAGGACAGCAAAAATATAGACATCAAAAGAAGATTTTTTTATTCATATAAAAGTCTATTACATGTCTAAAGAAAGGCTTTACAGAGGAGAAATTATACAAAAAAAAAGATCATAAGACTACAGTCAGATGCAGTAAACTTTCATGCGCCCCCTACCAGGCGCATCCTCCGTCAGGCGCATCTCTTCAACGTCTCAGTCAGGCGCATCTCTTTCAGCGTCTCAGTCAGGCGCGTCTCTTTCAGCGTCTCAGTCAAGCGCGTCTCTTCAGCATCTCAGTTAGGCGCATCACTCAGCATATGCGCTCTACTTCGACCCGATCAAGTGCTGCGGCTAAAGGAGCAGCTTTGAGCATAACAAGAGCGGGCGATCAACCCCACTCTAGCAGGAGGAAGAGCTCTCCAAAGCCCAAGGAAGAGGAGAGCACCGTAATTCCGATCTGCGGATCTTCTGGCATAACGGAGACGAGACTCGAGCATCCCGATCTTTGGATGCAACAGGCACCTTCGGCCTGCTTCGGAAGCCCGCGATCCCGACTTTTGGATGTAACAGTCACCTTTATGAGTGCATACGAAGACGACTCGACGCATCTTCACCCTGGGGAGCGTCTTGGAAACAGAATGAACTTGAGCAAAGAAGTTCATCTTCGTCGAGAAGTCAAGGGAGAGACAACAAAACTCTCTCAAATTATTGCTATTTATAGTCCAGGGCAAATAAAACCCATACGCCAAGTGGCAACCTTCCCGAAGTTAATGCAATGAACTTGCATTTACGATGATGAATTTACCTCTTCGAATTAAGCCAAGTCAAAATGGCTATTTAAAACACTCGAAGAACTCAACAGTCGGACCAATGAAGATGTGTCATGCAAACAAATACGCCGGTCAGACCGTGCATCATACAGACGTGCCCATCAGCACCAAATGCCTCATAGGAATGCGCCCCATGCGTCCCCATCCGCCTAGTGGAATGCAGATCAATGCGCCCACTCAAAGGCCCATCACCCGTCAAGAACATTAAATACTGAAGTCTGACACGACAGCAGCCATGCCTCGATAACAGAGCAGCAACAGCTTTTATAAAAATGAAGCGCCACTGACGTCAGCGTCATCATTACTCTCCTCTGGTGGTTACAAGCTACGTAGCCGATTGACCATTTGCATGTGCCTCTGCAGTCATGTGCCCGAAGACTCGTATACGCCTTAAAAATCGTACGTCCAGACCGGTTCGTGACTCCTGAATGTTACGAGCCAAAGTCTTCTCATGCGCCCAATCCCAGGCATATCCTGTCAAATTGCTCTCCACCAAATCCGAGATCTTTGAGCTATGGACATGCGCCACGTGTCCTTTGACTCAGTTCAGCCTATGAAGGGGTGCTAACCACCCAAGATCTCAGCAACCAAAAAATCCTCTCCACTGCCACGTGCCAGCCACAAATACAGCATGAAGGATTCAACCCACAAATCATGGCGTATCATCCATGCGCCCTCCTCCCGTCAGCATCAGCCACGTGGCGTTCCTACGAACAAAGCACATCCTACATGTGCGCGCATGAGCAGCCCAACCTGCTGCTTATAAATAGAGGGATCATTTCCTTCTTCCACACATACACAGACATACAGAGACGCACAGTCAAAGATAGATGTAACCAGAGCATCAGAGTTATCACCCATAGAGAACGAAAGAGACACTCAACGTCTTCTTTCCCTCCGCGAGCTCCGACATCCAGAGTAATCCAGACCTTCAGAGAACCGAAAACCATCGTCAGATCGTCAACGGAGTCAACGTATTACCACTCGCTCCATCGACACAGGACCCAGATAAAAACAAAAGTGTACTCCTAGGACTACATCGAAGTCCTACATTGTAACACTGTTATGTTTGTAATTAAAATTGCAATCAAAGATTTTAATGGCAAACACCTTGGACTTCGATTGAATTCTTTTTAACTCTGATGTTGTTGCTTCCGTAAACAATGTTGTTGGCGCTCTCTTCCAATGTTCCATGGGATACTCCATACAATAAGTCTATTTTTTTGTTCAAAAATTTCTACGAGGGAAATTTGGTTGAACAAAGATGGTTTCACATAAGGTACGGTTGACTGAGTTGAACTGGGCAATATACACCTAGACTTACATCGATATTAGCAATTGTGTATGGGATCAAAATATTTTTGGTTGGGAATAAGTCGGTCTCAACTAATGAAATGTTGGGTAGATAACAATAAAGGTGTTATTGAACGTTGATATCGTCAATACGATATAGATGGATTGCGCTAGAATTTTGAGGAATGGTTCGAACGAAGATTCAAAGTATACCGACTGTAATTCAAAAATTGGTTTTGAGGCTTTGTTGAGTGACTTTATCCCTGGGTGGTGTATGTGATAGCCTCAAAGATGTTGATTGAATTGAGGATGGGGGTACCAATGTGTCTTAGCAAGTGATGCGATAACACAAAGCCTTAGAATTAGTACGACAGAGTTAGTCGTAATTTTAGATATCTCATGCGAGGAGTTAGACGAAACAAGAAGGCGACGCATAACAAATTTGGTAGTGTGTCGGTTATGAAATGTTGAACGATAGAGTAGATAGATTGATCGAGAAAGTTAAGGTAAAATGGAATGAATGACTCAATCGAAAAATCGATATGGATCGAATAAAAAAATTTGATAAAGAACTGAAAGGAATCGAATTTCGACTTTGACTAAGAAAAGATAGCGTACATGAAAATATTTTATTTGAAGATACAAAAATGACTATAAGAATTTGGATAAAATTGTTCAACAACTTAAAATAGACAGATGAACATACATGATTTTGAGTTAAACAAATTGATCATGTAAATAGTTTGGGAGGTTAACTATAGCGGGTAGTATATCCAGTTCAGATGATAGCATTAGTTGCACAACTCGAAGTTCATTGCAAAGGAATATCATCAGGTTATTGTTTGCCATTGATTGTGAAAGTACAGAATAATTTATATAGGAGGACTGAACTTAGACTCACAATACAAACTCGCTCGTACAAAGAAAGCCTAGGGACGAAAACCTAGGTACAGCAATCTAAGTACAATTGTTTATTTTTGATTTTGGGGGGTGACGATAGAGGCTCGGAAAAGCGACGGCAGCTCTGCCTTACTCCTTAGACGATCGGACACGATCTTGGCTCTGGAGAAGAAATGTTCTGTGTCTGGCTCTGTACATATCTCTCTGTGCTCTCCTTTTTGTGTATATGCTCCTCTGCGTGCCTCTCTCTGTATGCGTCTGTCTCCGTCCATTTGCAAGGGAATAGCACCTTGCTATTTATAGGAGTAGGGAGGTGATCATTAGGGTTTGCAATGATTACCCATTTTAAAAAGTCGGCGGCTTAAGAGTTATCAATCTGGATCGTTCATCTTGAATATAATAAATTTGAGCAATTAATGTGATTGCATCAAATCTCTGTAGGCAATAAATATTGATTGCCATAAATATTCATGATTTATGATAGCCTGCCACGTGTCCAATTTGCCTGATTTGATTTGATCTGGGCAATTATGACGATCACAGCAAATCTGATTTTGTTAGAATTTATTAGCACCCATAATTCCATGGAAGATAAGACTGTCACGTGTCTCAATTATCGCGAAGAGCGCCACGTGTCTCAACTGGATCGTCCTGGCAAAGCCGCATATAGGTGGTCCTCTCAGCCGCATGAAGCATGCAGCCGCATGAGGATGGGCAGCCGCATGGGATGGGCAGCCGCATGAGGATAGGCAGCCGCATGCAGATGGGCAGCCGCATGGGGATAGGCAGCCGCATGCAGATGGACAGCCGCATGCAGATGGGCAGCCGCATGAAGGATGCAGCCGTATGAAGTGGACGGCCGCATGAAGTGGGCGGCCGCATAAATGCAGCAGCCGCATGAAGTAACCTCGGAACTTGGTGGATCTTGCCAGCTGTAAGAAGATTTTCTTCTCTTTCTTAGGAACACGCAATCATGTCAGAGTCATTATTACGTCTTTATGTCAGAGCTGTCATAGCTGTCATTTGTCAGAGCAGCCGTCAGGGCATTAAATACAGCAGAATGTAGAGAAGAACTGTTGAAGGCTACGTGGCTTCTTTCTGGGCCGCATGGAACTATCCGAGCCGCATGGACCCTTGAGCCGCATGGACTCCTGAGCCGCATGGACTTCTGAGCCGCATGGAGATCCTGAGCCGCATGGAGATCTTTCTGTCGGAGCCGTATAGGCCTTTTTTTATTCTTTTCCATGCTTCTACAGTTATGTATATCATTGATGGTATTGAGACATATCAAAGATCGATGTGCAATAACTCGAGGATACTCTGATTCGAGGAGTGATGATCGTGTCAAATGTTATTGTTTGTACAGATTTTATAATCTTGATAATTGGTGGACTGATTGATAGTAACAAATGCTTGGATGACTTGATTTGATGGACTTGAAATGTTCGTGAATGCTATTCGGACTATGTGAAATAAAAATATTGATGAATTAGTAGGTTCGGTGTATAAGGAATGTTATGACTCAGAGAATGTATGGTAGGCGATCTTATAATTTTATGGGAAGATATATGCACGCATTGAGGAATAATAGGATTAAAAATCGAGGTAAGTTAGAATCGAAGAACTAGAAATTGAGGTATTACAACTTGAAGTTCAAAATCGATATTACGACTTGTGGTCGGTGGATTATGACTTTTGATTTTGTAGTTGAGGTATACAAGTTTGGATTGGTAGGTCATCGAGTGATTCAAAGTTACGATTTTGAGAGATGTGAGTTTGTGTCATTAAACCATTAGGTGATTGAGGATGATCGTGAATAGATATCACCTAGGAATGGCTTTGATGAATGACTCGAACCCCTTAGACTGAACATTGCGAATGAAGGTAGAAAAATCTATGCTAGTGATGCGAGCTTGGATTGAAAACCTTGTAATTTTGACTATGGTTTAACCTTGAATTGTGGGTGAGTGTTATGATATTATTGTTTGGGACTGGTGATCCCAACACTGACTTCAACTTTAGCCTAGAGAAGATAGCCTAGCGGCTAGGCAGGCGTCCCGGTATGGATATATAAAAATTATACGATCGACCCTAATGAGAGTTGCCTGGGTAGATGATAGAGCTGGGTCAGCTAGTTAGAAGTATTCTTGAAAAGGATTGATAGAATTGGTTATTGGTATTAGTGGATAGAATGATTTAATTATATGGGACACCATTCAGAGGCTTGGCTGAAATATATATATTTCGGAAACACCTTAAATATGTGCACGATCCAACTCGAGTGGTAATGACAGATTCTCTATCATAAGATTTAGCTGAAATACATATATTTTAGGGATGCCTTAAATATGTGCACGATCCAACTCGAGTAGTACGCTGAATTCAATGAGACTGAAGGTATAATCGTTGAAATGAAATGAATTTGGGTTTGATCAATTTGGTTCGAGGTAAACATATCGGATTGGCATGGGCTAGATATTTGGGACTTGATTGATAAGGATTGATCGGATGAGCTACCATATGTTGACTTAACAAATCGAATTTGTTGGATCGAATTTTAAGTATAGAAAAAAGTTGGTGATCAAAAATGAAATTGTGTGTCAATAAAATCGAATGTGTTTCGAGGATATTGCTCGGATGGGTTTACCCAAGAACTAAGTTGCCCTTATGTGCGACGAGTATAGTTATCCCGTATGACTTGATGATTATGTGCAAATAGTTGGATGCCAGGTGAATGCATAGGAATTATATAGTTGATCGATAAGATTTACTAAGGCACAGAGCACGACTCGGATGGATGAAACGTATAGGAAGTGTGTTCGAGAGATTTGAATGTATGCCAGATGAGTTCGATTTGAGAAATAAAGTGATAAGTAGATGAGTGCGTACTCAGTAAGTTTTGAGGATAAAACTTTTTCTGAGTGGTGTATTATGTAGTGTCCCATCCCGCTTAGTTTAACCAGAGAAATCAAATCGCAATGGCGTTTGGATATAACCATGCAACGGCTTGCTCGAAGTCCCGTTCGGTCGAGGCAACTCCTCGCTCAGGTGGGTGGCTTCCGTGAACTTTTCTCAGCTTGGCCTTCACACTAATAAATGGAAGTTTTTACTGCAATAAACAAGCTTGATAATAAAAGATACGAATCCACATAGCTAAGGGAATAATCATGCTTTGAGTCAAAAACAGGTTCATAGATTAGTTTCTTCGAACGGTTGCCTAGGCCAAGGAACCGATTCGGCCCGGGAGGAACGAGTATAGCAAGCGCCAGCCTTACATCGGCGTGGGTTATTCGGAAACTTTCGCACAGAGCTCGCTACCCGCCGCGAAAGGGTCGCCGTCTAACCCAGCTATAGTCCGTGATGGCTTGAAATTGTCAGTGACCTTCACACCCCTTCACTGCTTGAACTAATGCACGTGATACAGGATGAATATGTTAGTACTCAATGTATACAATTTCATATGCTTGCCTCAAAACATGTTAACATGCAAATCGATCAGGATGGTTAGAAAGATCACAAAAATAGCTAACTAACATGTTTATAAAACTGCTTGAATCAAATGCAGAGCTTGTATTTTAATTAGCCATTCACCAGTACATGTGATCGTACTGATCCTCGCTCTTTGCAGGTCCCGTGAATCAGGAAGGACGTGCCAACTAGCTCGGCGACGTTCGTGATTTTGAAGCTTCGGCCACGCGTCGAAGACTTTCCTCGCAACTCCACTTTTGAAGACTCTCAACTGTCCAAGAAAGATGGCTCAGCGTCCCTCCATTCCAGGTTGCTGGAATACTCTGTTGTAAATTGAGGGATGTGTGCAATGTATGGACCGACTATCTCATCGGCACTCTTTTGTAATTGAGTCATGTTGTAGCCCGCACGATATGAGTCCTGTACTGGAGTCTGTAAATGATGTCTATTAGCAATAAAGATCAAAGTTCTCTCTACTTAATGTGTGATTCAATTTGTCTGCTTGCTCTCTTAGATCTCGTGTTTCGGATTACCTTATGACTATGTCTTGTACGATCGCAAATTAGGTTCGCATGGCATCACGTCCAGGTAAATAGCATTTAGAACACATGCATGACAAAAAAAAATTTTAATGGTTAAATCAAGTATCATGCTATAAGAACCATATTCCATAAAAAATGTCATGTAATCTATGAACCTGTTTTTGAAGTTGGTATGGACTCCCCTTCTCTTGTCGTTAGAGCGACGACCGATGGTCTTCTCAATTGGTTAGAGCATTGTGCTGATAACGCATTATGTGAGACGGTCTTCTCAGTTGGTTAGAGCGTTGTGATGATAACGAGTTGTGTGAAAATGAGAGAGAAAGAGAAGAGTTTTGGTAGCCTAATCAATCTGTACGGGGCTTTCTCATTGGTATTATATAGATGAGGGAATATGATAGAGTTTGTTATGTATATGGATAAGGGCATCCGTATTTGGGTTTATCCAAATCGTAACAGATTTAGTGATTCTTCCTTTTGCTTCTTTTTTTTTCTTTTTTTCGCTCCAGACATTTGCTTTCTTATATGAGGCATGTTTGCTTCTCTAGTGTAGTAGCGTTCTGCAAACGAAAAAAAATGTCATTAAATTATTATTTTTATTGGAGGCATGTTTGCTTCTCTAGAAAATGAAACCTACAAGAAAACCTACAAAAAAATAAAATTAGAACACACATGTGGAGGAAAAAATATATTAATAAATTAAAAAATATATATAATTATAACACACCTGGATCATCAACATTACAAAAATATATATTAACAAATTATAAAAATCACCTATAAAATTATATATTAATAAATTATAAAGTTTACAACAATTTATATTATTATAAAGAAAATCAAAAACTCGCTTGTGGAGGAAATGGAGGTCTGATTCCTTATTTCCTTGTTTCTAAAAAAGAAGTCTAGTCTCCACGAGCCGACGCTACATGAGATTCATTACTCCCTTTATAATAGAAAAATAAAATAAAATAAAATTTGGTATCCGGTTGGGTCATTTGCTGCTCTACAGTAGGTAGGTTTACTTGTATAAAATTAAAACAAAACTCAGGCATATTCATCTGCAGTGGGATATATACACTATTTTTTTTTTATGACCTTTAAAATTTTAGACTTGAGACAACTGTCTCATGAACCTCATATTAAGTCCACATTTGTCTGCAATCGTTCCTCTGCGTGTGCTCACAAAAAGCCTAACCTTTCTCGGTACTAGTGTGTTACTTGGGCTTGATTGCTTCTGCTTTCAGCAACTTTTGAAATAAGAGAAATGAACAAGCTTCTCAAAAAGATAATCAGAAAGTTACTATTACCAAAAAGTTTTGCGTGTTGGTTTCCCCAATACAAAATCTTCAAACAATCCAAAATAAGGTTTATAGAAAAACCCAATCTTACACATCCACATATAAACGAGTTCAAGCAGGTCGATCCAATTTACATTGTTTTTGAAGAAAAAAAAAATCAGTTCGATTTGAAAAAAAATCAGGTCGATCCAATTTACGTATGCAATTACATGAGTAAGGGTGGGTATTATTCGGCTTTGGAAGGAGAATCAACCGAATTAGGTTCGATTTGGTAAAAAAATATCAGTTTGATTTCGGGTTTCATTTTTTTTTTTGGGTCAAAAATCAAAAAGTAAATAAAACTTATACAATTATTAAATATTCACAATATTATGCATATTTTATGATTAAAAATATGTTAATTTTGTGTGTGTATTTTGGAAACATCAATTATATGTATGCCTTTTGAAGCCAATTTTTGACAATTTAACAACTAGTCCAACAACTCGAACCCAATTTTGAAATACAACAAACATATACATAAAAATTACAAAATTTAATACAATTTAACCATAATTTTAATTTTGGACCCGACACATTAAACAATAAAAGTAGCGTAATCGAACAAACCGAATAAACTGAAGTGTTTATAGGACTAATTTTGATTCGGTATCGGTTTTGAATTTTTTAGAATTTCGACTTATTTGATTTTGATTATTTCGATTCGGTTATACGAATAAACTGAACGCTCACACCCCTATACATGATGGCAATTTTGATCTGGTATACAAAACCGTCTTAGGATCTCTACGATGTATAAAATGAGTCTTGACTTGCCTAACCAAATTCACAAGCGAGTTGGGTCCAAGTTCAACTTCTTGACCTGTTAAACCATGCACGGACTACCTATCAAATGGATCGAACTCGGTGACACCTTATGTCGATAAGAATTGTAAACAACTTATTTTTCAAGATTTTAAATTATTCTAATGGAACTCTAATTATAGTGTTCGAACGTTTTTTGCACCTTAACTTTCTACTTCTCGATTTTGGGACCCTAATTTTTTAAATTACTTTTTTGAAGCATATTTAGTCAATTTTGACACATATCATGACCACTTTACTGACTATATAAGTATTTAAATTACACTTTTGTACTACAATATATGTTTTTTAAGTGGTCGTGATGTGTTTTAAAATTGACAAAAAATATTTTAAAATAATAATTTATAAATTTGAGAAGCTAAAATAATCGACCCGTAGCTACTATAATAAAACCAAAATACTGTAATTGGGATGTCATTAGTATAATTTTGCCTATAGTCCATTTTTGTTCACCCATCAAACTAGAATATATGTTCACCCTTTCATTTAAGTGTTGTCATGTGTCATTTTTATGCAAACTAAAATTACTTTGACAGTAGTTTTATGAACATCCAGAGTGGTTTTGACCTCTATTTTGACATGTGACAACAATTGTATGAAAAATGAATATATATTCTAAGTGTTGGAGTGGGTGGGGTTCCCAACCTATGTGGAGGAGACCCCGGAGTGCGACGAGCGCCGTCCGATATCGGAGAAGCTCGGGAAGTAGGCGACGGAGTTGCTGCTGTTGCTGCTGGAGCTGCTGGAAGCAGGGGATCCGAGTTCGGGCCGAACTCGGTCCCATGGCGAGTTCGGGCCGAACTCGGTCTGGCCGTTCCAGGGTTTGGCCAGTAGGTGCTGGTTGCCCCACACAGAGTTCTGGCCGAACTCTGTGTCGTCGGGGGCTGAAGCGATTTTCAGGATGAGTTTTCATCATTGGATCTAATCCAATGGTCCAGGTTGGTTGCGGGATTAGGGAGATATATATTGAGTTTTCTCAACCCTAATTCAGAAGTGCAACATAACACAAGTTTGAGAGAGAAGGAGGCAAGAGTGCCATTGCAACTTCGGAGAAGAAGACGGAGGATCGAAGGTCGTTTTCGAAGGAGATCGTGTTTCGGGTAATCTCTACTCGTCGTTCTCGTTCTTCGTAGCCTTGTGATCATTGTTCTTGTCTCTGAGTGTTGTGGGGATCCGATTTGGATCGGGAGGAGTTTGTAGAGGGTGTAATTCTTCTATTCCATTAGTGGAGGCTTCTCAGGGTTGGACTCCGATCGTCCCGTGGTTTTTCCCGCAAGGGTTTCCACGTCAAAAATTCTCTGTGTCTGCGTGATTGTTTTGTGTGCTTGTTTTTGGGTTCGTGCGTTGTTTGCTCGGTCCTCTCGCAGGTACTCTCCGGTTTGGGGAAAGGTTTCCGCGCTTCTTTTCCAACAGAGTGGTATCAGAGCATAGGTTTTGTTCTGGCTGATACCAACAGAGTGGTATCAGAGCTTTGGGTTCAAAGGGTGTCAGGAGTTGACAGAGGAACCAGAGAGGAGAGATGGACGCGAAGCCGGTGCGCATGGTGAACCTTAATGGCACAAACTATCATTATTGGCGGAGCAAGATGAAGGATTTGCTATTTGTCAAGAAGCTGCATCTACCTGTGTTTGCATCCGAGAGGCCCAGTGATAAATCCGAGGAGGACTGGAAGTTCGAGCACATACAGGTGTGTGGGTACATACGGCAGTTTGTTGATGAGAACGTGTACAACCACGTTGCCAATATTGAGCACGCGAAGACGTTGTGGGATAAGCTGGAATCCTTGTATGCGAAGAAGACCGGGGTAAACAAGTTGTTCCTGATCCGAACGATGATGGGTCTGCGGTACAAGGATGGGGCGTCTATTACAGATCACTTGAGTGATTTCCAGGGCGTGGTTGACCAGCTATCTTCTATGGGAGTCAAGTTCGACGACGAAGTTCAGGGACTGTGGCTGCTGTGTACCTTGCCAGACTCGTAGGAGACCGTACGAGTATCTATGATCGCTTCTGCTCCAGAGGGCGTGGTCAGTCTGGAGTTTGCCAAGAGCGGGGTGTTGAATGAAGAGATGCGGAGACGTTCTCAGGGCACTTCATCCACATCCCACCACTCAGAGGCACTTGTTTCAGAGAGCCGCGGAAGGGGCAAAAGCAGGGGTCCAGGTGGTGGCAGAGACAAGAGCAGGGGGAAGTCCAAGGGTCGGTACGAGGACTCAGAGTGTTATCATTGCGGTAAGAAGGGCCATATCAAGCGGAATTGTTTCGCTTGGAAGAAGGAGAAGAAGGGCGACAAGGGGAAGCAAGAAGAGAACACTACAGCAGCGGCCTCGGTGCATGGAGGCGATGTGATCGTCGTAGGTGATGAGGTCATTACTAACCTCGCCTGCGATGACAATTCTTGGCTGGTGGACTCAGGGGCTTCAGCACATGTATCTCACAATAGGGCACTGTTTGCCACTTACACGACAGGCGACTGTGGCGTGTTGAAGATGGGCAACGGAGATGTGTCGAAGGCGGTTGCCATTGGAGATGTGCATTTGAGAACGAAGACGGGTGCGGTTCTTGTTCTCAAGGATGTTCGTCATGTCCCTGATATCCGTTTCAACCTGGTGTCGGTTGGAAGGTTGGATGACGAGGGATTCTTCAGTCTCTTCGGGAATAGTCAGTGGAAGCTTTCCAGAGGTTCGATGGTGATTGCCAGAGGAAGCAAGAAGTCCGGTCTCTACTATATGGAGGGGAGCGCAGAGGGGGCACAGGAGGTGAACGCAGTCAGTGACGCGTCTACCGAGTTGTGGCACAGGCGGCTCGGCCATATCAGCGAGAAGGGGATGAGCTACTTGGTGAACAGGAAAGTGATTCCGGGGCTCAAGTCTACAAAGTTGGAGAAATGCACGCACTGTTTGGCTGGGAAGCAAAGTAGGGTGTCTTTCCAGAGTCACCCAAGTTCGAGGAAGCCGGCGTTGCTCGAGTTGATTCACTCGGATGTCTGCGGTCCTATGAAGGTAAAATCTCTTGGTGGTGCTTCTTACTTTGTGACTTTTATTGATGACTGTTCCAGGAAGGTTTGGGTCTATGCCTTAAAGACCAAGGATCAGGTGCTGCCTACTTTCAAGGAGTTTCAGGCCTCCGTTGAAAGGGAGACGGGCAAGAAGTTGTTGTGTGTTCGGTCCGACAATGGCGGCGAATACATCGGTCCCTTTGATGCGTATTGCAGAGAGCAAGGGATACGACACCAGAAGACTCCGCCAAAGACACCTCAGCTCAATGGTGTAGCGGAGCGCATGAACAGGACACTGATGGAGAGGGTGCGGTGTTTGCTGTCAGAAGCAAACTTGCCGGACAGTTATTGGGGTGAGGCTCTTCTCACAGCTGCTTATATTATTAATTTGTCTCCTAGTGCTCCTTTGCAGGGTGATGTGCCTGACAAAGTATGGTACGGCAAGGAGCCGTCATACAGTCACCTGCGGGCATTTGGTTGTAAAACCTTCGTGCATGTACCGAAGGACGAGAGGACCAAACTTGAGCCGAAGACGAGGCGATGCGTCTTTGTCGGCTATGGTCGGGATGAGTTTGGCTATAGACTCTACGACCCAGTGGAAGGAAAGCTCTACAGAAGCAGGGACGTGGTGTTCGTCGAGGATCAGACCATGACCAACACTCAGGATTCCGAGACGCCTTCTGAGGCTGAGGAATTGCCTGAGTTAGAGTCATTTCGCTTCGAGCAGTTTCCAGAGGACATCGCAGAGGATCCAGTTATGGGGGAGCCGGTACATGGAGTTGCTTCCAACCTTGATCATCAGCCTGCTGATGGTGGTCAGGGTGTCCCTCAGGAGGATGAGCATGCCGGGGAGGCAGTTCCTGAAGGGGAGGAGGCTGTCGGTATACAGCCAGCACCAGTGGCTCCACTGAGAAGGAGCAACAGGGATCGTCGACCATCTACGAGATACTCGCCGGATGAGTATGTGCTATTGACTGACGGGGGAGAGCCCGAAAGTTTCGCAGAGGCTATGGAAGACGAACACAGGCAGGAGTGGATGGTGGCTATGCAGGAGGAGATGAGTTCCTTGCACACCAATTCTACTTATGATCTGGTACGGTTGCCAAAGGGCAAGAAGGCTTTGAAAAATCGATGGGTGTTCAGAGTGAAGCAGACGGATGATGCTACTCGCCCTCGATACAAAGCGAGGCTGGTAGTCAAGGGCTACGGTCAGCGGAAAGGCGTGGATTATGATGAAATCTTTTCGCCTGTCGTCAAGCATTCGTCTATTCGGGTGGTGCTAGCATTAGCAGCCAGTTTCGACTTGGAGGTCGAGCAGATGGACGTGAAGACGGCGTTCCTCCACGGTGATCTTGAGGAGGAGTTGTACATGGAGCAGCCGGAGGGATTCTGTGAGAAGGGCAAGTCATATTTGGTCTGCCGGTTGAGGAAGAGCTTGTATGGTCTGAAGTAGGCTCCGAGGCAGTGGTACAGAAAGTTCGAGTCGTTTATGGGGGAGCATGGTTATGCACGGACGACGTCGGACCATTGTGCATTTGTGAGGTATTTTGCCGATGATGATTTTATCATCTTATTGCTCTATGTTGATGATATGCTATTAGTGGGTCGGAATGCCACTAGGATAGCGGAGTTGAAGCGCCAACTGGGCGCGGCCTTCTCTATGAAGGATTTGGGCGCAGCAAAGACTATTCTTGGGATGGAGATCAGCCGAGAGAGAGTCCAAGCTGCTACACTTGTCCCAAAAGAAGTACATTCACCGGGTACTTCAGCGTTTCGGGATGGACGGGTCGAAGAAAGTGAGTTCCCCCATCGCGGCTCACTTTAAGTTCACTGAGGAGCAGTGTCCATCTACCGAGGACGAAAAGGAAGATATGGAGCGGGTTCCATATGCTTCAGCTGTGGGAAGCCTTATGTATGCCATGGTGTGTACGAGGCCAGATATTGCTCATGCAGTTGGTACGGTTAGCAGGTATCTTTCGAATCCTGGAAGGGTACATTGGAGTGCGGTCAAGTGGATTCTACGATATCTTCAGGGCACTGCTGGTTGGAGACTTTCCTTTGGTGGTGACGAGCCGAAGCTGGTCGGGTATACTGACGCTGATATGGCTGGAGATGTAGACACGAGGCGGTCGACTTCGGGCTACGTGATGATGTTTGCGGGAGGAGCGGTATCGTGGCAGTCGCGGTTGCAGAAGTGTGTTGCCTTGTCAACGACGGAGGCGGAATACATTGCGGCGACGGAGGCTTGCAAGGAGCTGTTGTGGATGAAGAAGCTGTTGCAGGAAATGGGACTGAAGCAAGAGCAGTATACTTTGCTTTGCGACAGTCAGAGTGTTATCCATCTTGTGAAGAATCAGACGTTTCATAGCCGGTCCAAGCACATCGAGACTCGGTATCACTGGATACGGGATGTGGTTGAAAAGAAGGACGCGGAGCTTGAGAAGGTGCATACAGATGACAACGGAGCTGATATGTTCACGAAGATTCTACCAAGGGGGAAGTTTGAGTACTGCAGGCCGATCGTCGGGATGACGACGTCCTCCCCATAGTTGTGAAGGAGGAGATTTGTTGGAGTGGGTGGGGTTCCCAACCTATGTGGAGGAGACCCCGGAGTGCGACGAGCGCCGTCCGATATCGGAGAAGCTCGGGAAGTAGGCGACGGAGTTGCTGCTGTTGCTGCTGGAGCTGCTGGAAGCAGGGGATCCGAGTTCGGGCCGAACTCGGTCCCATGGCGAGTTCGGGCCGAACTCGGTCTGGCCGTTCCAGGGTTTGGCCAGTAGGTGCTGGTTGCCCCACACAGAGTTCTGGCCGAACTCTGTGTCGTCGGGGGCTGAAGCGATTTTCAGGATGAGTTTTCATCATTGGATCTAATCCAACGGTCCAGGTTGGTTGCGGGATTAGGGAGATATATATTGAGTTTTCTCAACCCTAATTCAGAAGTGCAACATAACACAAGTTTGAGAGAGAAGGAGGCAAGAGTGCCATTGCAACTTCGGAGAAGAAGACGGAGGATCGAAGGTCGTTTTCGAAGGAGATCGTGTTTCGGGTAATCTCTACTCGTCGTTCTCGTTCTTCGTAGCCTTGTGATCATTGTTCTTGTCTCTGAGTGTTGTGGGGATCCGATTTGGATCGGGAGGAGTTTGTAGAGGGTGTAATTCTTCTATTCCATTAGTGGAGGCTTCTCAGGGTTGGACTCCGATCGTCCCGTGGTTTTTCCCGCAAGGGTTTCCACGTCAAAAATTCTCTGTGTCTGCGTGATTGTTTTGTGTGCTTGTTTTTGGGTTCGTGCGTTGTTTGCTCGGTCCTCTCGCAGGTACTCTCCGGTTTGGGGAAAGGTTTCCGCGCTTCTTTCCCAACACTAAGTTTGGCAAGTCCGGATCTATTTTTTCTCAAATTTTTACCCTCCAATCCGTTCCCCATCTATTAGCTCGTGGGTTTCATGATTTTAGTTTGGTAGATCCACAAGCTAATTTGAGTCAAAAAAAAAAAAAAAAAGATCCACAAGCTAATAGAAAGGGAACATAATTGGAAACATAATTTTTGGTGGGTGAAAAAACTGGACTTATTTAGCCTATATATTTGAGATATTTTGTATAACCCTCCACTTTTTTTCTTTTCGTTTTTTGCATTTTGTACCATCTTCTTAATTTTTACAAAAAATTTGCTACAACGAAAATAATTTATATAAAATTATCTAAAACAAAATATATTTTAGAAATTTGAGATAGAGATAATTTCCGCCAGACGATCTGGCGTAAATTGGATGGGTGGATTTTTTTCGTCCCCTTTTTTTTAGTTGGTTTACGGGTGAGTTTTATTTGGATTTGGTTTGTTTTTTTCTTTTATTTATATTCCTATCAAAAATTATAACTATAACTAATAACAAATCATAATAGATTTTTTTCTTCTACTTCGTGTTAAAAAATGTATCACTAGTTTAAAGTATATCTATATTTAAAATCTCTCTCTATCTTAAAGAAATTATATCGATATTTAAAATCTATCTCTATTTAAAAATAATATTAACATTAAAAATAATATCAATATTAACACTAACATTAAAACTAATATTAATATTTTAAATATATATTGTTTCTTATATTTGATTTGAAATATAGATTTTTTTTGGTTTGTTTTAAAAGAAGCCAACCAATCTCTATTTTAAATTAAAAAAAAAAAACTATCTATTTCTAAATTTAAAAAAGACTTATCTATCTTAAATAAAAAGTCTTATCTATTTTAAAATAAATAAATAAATCTATCTATCTTAAAAAAAAAATAAGTCTTATCTATCGATTTATTTTTTGAAAATAAAGAGATTATTTTTTTTCAAAACAATTCTAAAAAAATATCGATCTTTCAAACATAATATAAGAGATGATATATATTTAAAAATAAATGTATCTTTAAAGACAAATATATATTTATAAATACTAATTTTAATTTACTGTTAATATTAGTATTGATATTAATATTTACATTGGAAACTAATATTAATATTGATATTAATATTAGTTTATAAGATAGAGATAGATTTTAAGTATAGATAGATTTATATAGAGATATATTTGAAATATAGATAAAGTTTAAGATGGAGATATACTTTTCTAAGATAGAATAGAGAAAGAAATATCTATTATGATTTTAATTATATATTTTTTATAATAATATGAATAGAGGAAAAAATAATCAAATCCAAATAAGCCAAACCAAACTAGCTAACTAAAAGGAATTTATGTGTTCGGAAACAATACAATCTATTTGTTATAAAATTCAAATTCAAATTCAAACGAACATTAATATTAATATTTTTAAATATATATATATATTTGTTTATAGATACATTATTTTTAAATAAATATTATTTTCTAGATTTTTTTTTTGAAAGATAGATATTTCTTAGATTTGTTTTGAAAAAGATAATCTATCTATATTTAAAACAATAAATCCATAGATAAGACTTGTTTTATATAAGATAGATAGATTTATTTGTTTATTGATCTAAAAATAGATACAACGGAAAAAAAAATAGATAAGTCTTTTTTTATATTTAGAAATAGATAGGTTTTTTTAAAAATTTAAAATATAGATTGGTTGGCTTCTTTTAGAACAAATCAAATCAAATCAAATCTAAGAAACAATATATGTTTAAAAATAGTAATATTAATTTTAATATTAGTGTTAATATTGATATTATTTGTAATGTTAAACATAGATAGATTTTAAATATCGATATAATTTCTTTAAGATAGAGAGAGATTTTAAATATAGATATACTTTAAACTAGTGATATATTTTTTTAACACAGGAGTAGAAAAAAAAATCTATTATGATTTGTTATTAGTTATAGTTATAATGTTTGATAGAAATATAAATAAAAGAAAAAAACAACCAAATCCAAATAAAACTAACCCGTAAACCAACTCAAAAAAATCGGACCAAGAAAATTGCACACCTATCCAATTTCAGCCAGACCGTCTGGCGGAAACTATCTCTATCTTAAATTTCTAAAACATGTTTCGTTTTAGATAATTTTATATAAAAAAAATCGTTATAGCAAATTTTCTGTAATTTTTACTATTTTATTCAATTTTTAATAGTTTCATCATTTTCGTTCGTCTAGTTATAGATCCAGTAGATTGAGTTAAGATGATGATACATTTGTATTTTTGTATGTTATGTAAAGTGGTCTTGATTAGTCAGACGGACGAAAATGATATAACCGTTCAAATGAAAGAAAATAGTAAAATTTTAAAAATAGTATAAATCTATTCTACTATATAATAGGAAAACTTGGTAGTGAAACTTTTGAATTCCTAAAATATCCTTGAGTATTTTATAAACATGATGTTATTATGTCAACTTGCATGTCATTTATGTTTAAGAGTCAAAACAATAAAGTTTGCATGCAAGTTTTCTTTTTTCATACAACTTTTCATGTTCCAATGGTAAAAAATTTCTACCCTTACCATTTTCCAAATATTATTATTCTCAATAGAAAATAAAAAAAAGAACACAATTTGTACTTTGAATCTCTTGGCATTGTAAAAAGAAAACACAAACAAATGAATAATTACCTGGAAAAGACAAAAAGATGACAACTGACCTTATGATATTCTAATTAAAATACGTGCAAGGCACGTACATGTAGACTAGTAATAATAATAATAAATGGTCATATTGTTGTAACTCATATGGCTTTTCACCTTTCATCTCCTTGTAACCTACATGACCTTTGGCCCTTCATTTCTTCATAACCCCCAACCTCTTTTCCTATATAAAGAGAGGTTGGGATAGCTTGTAAGATGCACTTGTGGTTGATAATATACGAGAAAGTTTCGTCTCCGTGTGTTTGAGCTTTTGCCTTACGACACGTTATCAGCACTTTGCTCGTGCAACGCCGGAGACCCGACGTACCGCTCGCCTCGACGTCCGCCGACCGTTGTCCCGCGCGCACCCCGTCACTCGTCGCCGATCCCGCGTATCCACAATCGTTTTCTCACTTTCTTCCACCATACGGTAAGAAAGGTAAAAAAATTTGATATACTCTTCATTTTGAGTAGTTGTGGTTGGTCCATTTTAAGTTCTCCCTAAACTATTCCTGTTTGATTTTTCCTGCTACGGATTAATTTCAAGTACCTATATACACAATTTCCATGTTAGATTTTTAATAGTTGTGAAGCTTGTGTTATCTTTCTGGATAAGTTTACTTCATAATCTTTGTTTTATGTTTCATTTGAGCAAGTTTATTACACATCAGGTAGGAGTTCACGAAGTTTATCAAATATATGTTTCTGCTTCCTACTAAATCAAATATATTTTGTTACGAAAATATACTTTGATAAAACACAATATTTTGTTCAAAAATTTTTTTTAATCAAAATATACTTTGGCGTATTTATCAAATAGTCTGCTGTATATATTTTGGTAAAAGACATTTCTAAAAAAAAAAAATTAAAACTGACAACTTCAGAAATTTTTTTGTTTAAATAGTACTTATCCCAACAAAATATTTGTTAGTTTTTTTTCTGAAAAAATAAATTTTTTTTTGAAAAAAAATTTTCATGTTGAAAAAGAAAATTTAGATGCTAACATTTTTTTGGTAATGATGGATTTGGAGAGCCCCGGCGAGCAACTCAGTGCCATCTGCGCCCGACAAGCACCTCAGTAATATTTTTTTATGTTGCTCAGTTAATTATTGTAACAGATGGGTAGTAAAAAAATTGTATTTTTTTCTCGCTATTTTTTGGCGTCGCTTCATTAGACGTCGAAAAAATAGTTGACATTTTTTTGGTGCCGCTTGCTTAGGCACCAATCCTTTTGTGTGCTGTTGCTTGCTTATGTTGTACGTTTTTTTTAGCGTAATGACGTAGAAATTGAAAAATTGTTTTGGCTACATAAACAAATTCTGACACCGCCAAATTTGGGCCTCCCAAAAATAACCTTTTTGGTTAATAATTTTTCAAAGGCAACGCTCATTTTGAGCACGCACTAAATTGTCACATATTTTGCACAGTTCGCAAATAGCGTGAATTTCTTGAAAAATCTTATTTATTCTTACATTTGACAAAAATTTTATGAAGTCTCTCCGAATAGGCTCACCTATTTGGGTATGATGTCAGAAAGAACTTGGGGCTTGGTTCTTAAGAGGTCCTCGGTGACCCTCCTCCCTCATTTTCCCGCCTGGTCATATTCACGTAGAGCTACTGAAAGGGGTTGACCGAATATTTTTTTTGCTCAAATTGTATTTATAATTATGCATTTTTACAAGAAACTAATTGAATTCTCTATATCGGCCCGTCGATCGATATAAGAAAAAGTTTTAAAACAAAAATTGTTTTTTCAAAACCGTTGGTTTTATTTACGATTGTTTGTTGTTGCTTATACAAACCAAATCCATATAAACCTGTCATTTTATATGTTAACTGATCAAGATTTTTTTCTCCTGTTGTAGAAAAATGTCGATCAAGATTGATTTTCCCATCCTTGAAGCCTCTGGCAAGAACTACTTGGACTGGACGCAAGACATCCAGAACCATCTAGATGCGCAGGGCCTCTTGGACGTCATCTATAATGAGGAAGAGCGTGAAGTGGAAGTCACTCGCTCAATGAACGCCAAAGCGATGATTCTATTCTGCAGGCATTTATCTGACGCCATGAAGGCGGAGTTCATTGAAATCTCCTCGCCGAAGACGCTATGGGACTCTCTGAAAAGTGCTTCGACCACCAGAAGACCATATGGCTACTGAAGCACGCCATGACTGGTTGAACCTGCGCTTCCAAGACTTCAAAAGTGTAACTGATTACAACAATGAAGTCTGCAGGATTCGATCACTTCTCCAATACTGCGGTGAGATATTAACCGACAGTGATCTATTGGAGAAAACATACACCACATTTCCTTCCACTGACAACTTGCTCCAGAAGCAATACCGTCAGTCTAAGTTCACCAAGTTTCCCGAGCTCATCACCCAGCTTTTACTAGACGAGAAGAACAGTCTCATTTTAATGAGAAACAACAATTCTCGTCATGCTGGAACAAAGGCAATTCCAATGCCTGATGCAAATGCTCTCCGTGGACCAAATCCACGGTGGAAACGAGACAAGGGCCAATCGTCCCAGCCAAGGAACAGAGGCGAGTTTAAGTCTCGCCACCCAAAGCGAGGTTCTAACAAGAACCAAGGACCTTTGACTCCTAGGCAGTCTCATGGTAAGAACCAACGGGCCAGTCGTCCCAAAGCGAGAGTAGAAGGCCAAGCGCCTACTCTCTGCTACAAATGTGGTGCTTATGGTCATATGCAACAGACTTACAGGGCGACCCCCCAAGAAGTTAATAACTATCACAAGGGGCGCCGGGCCGAAGCAAATCTGGTCAACAAGTGCGAAAATCTAAATCTTGAGACCCCCGATTTTGTAGCAGAAATGGAAGAATGAATCTCCATTTTCTCTCTATATTTGATTTAAGTCATGAAACTTTTGGTGGTTTGTATTTTCTGTTTTCTCGATAAATTAAAGTTCTATTTCGAGCACTTTCCTCAAACGTGTGACAAACTTTAATTTTTTTTTACTTATAGGCATGGACCACGGGGCAGTGGATTGTCTGGTTGATAGTGGAACGACTCACACTATCTTGAGAGATAAATCATACTTTATCCCCTATACGCCTAAAGTAACCTCAGTGACAACCATTTCGGGACCCTCAACCCTTGTTCAAGGTTTTGGCAAAGCCCATTTTTTGTTGTCCAATGGTACTCCCGTTGAAGTATCAGAGGCCTTATATTCTCCAAGGTCCAGTCGTACCTTACTGAGTTTTAAGGATATTCGAGAAAACGGATTTCATGTTGAAACTGCTCGAGAACATGGCTTCGAGTATCTTTTCATTACCTCCACTCAGTACGGCCAAAAGCGTATCATGGAGAAGTTGAAAAGTCTTTCAAGTGGTTTGTATCTCACTACGATACAACACATCGAGAGTAATCTCATCATTCGCCGAGCGCCAGTTGATGAGAGGACTTTTATGCTATGGCATGACCGGCTGGGTCATCCGGGTCAAAATACGATGCTTCGCACTATGAATGCATCACATGGGCATACTCTTGGAGGAAAGAATTTTGTTATAAATCCGAAAAGCCTATGCCAAGCTTGTTCGATTAGGAAGACGAATCTCAAGCCACTCCATGTGAAACCTACAAGATAGTTTCTCAATTCCTTGAGAGAATTCATGGAGATATTTGTGGACCAATCCAACCAACATGAGGACCATTTAAATACTTCATGGTTTTGGTTGATGCATCGACTAGATGGTCATACGTAGTGTTATTGTCCACCCAAAATGCAGCGTTTCCTAAACTCCTCGCCCAGATCATTAAGTTAAGGGCTAACCATCCGGATTATCCGATTAAGTCTAATAGACTTGATAATGCCGCGGAGTTTACATCGAAGACTTTCGATGACTATTGCATGACTTTGGGAATAAATCTTGAACATCCTGTTGCGTATGTTCATACCCAAAATGGCCTAGCAGAAGCTTTTATAAAGCGACTGCAAGTGATAGCGCGGACCTTGGTTATGCGTACCAAACTCCCACTATCTGCATGGGGCTATGCAATTTTGCACGCTACAAATTTGGTCCGTCTGAGGCCCATGGCCACCCAACCACTTTCCGCGTACCAGCTGGTTACTGGATGTGAGCCTGACATCTCACATTTACGCGTGTTTGGGTGCCTAGTCAATGTTCCAATTGAGCCGATAAGGCGTTCAAAATTTGGACCTCAGAAGCGACGGGGAATATATGTCGGTTATAACTCCCCGTCCATCATTCGCTATTTAGAGCCCTTGACAGGCAATCTCTTTACCGCGAGACACGCGGATTGTGACTTTGATGAGGCAATCTTCCCGTCGTTAGGGGGAGAAATGCACGCTAACGTTGATGAGGAACGACGTGAATTCGCGTGGCATGTGTCCGCTGTTGCTCATCATGATCCCCCCTCTGCACATAGTGATAAGGAAGTGCAGAGGATTCTAGGTCTGCAAGATATTGCAAATCAAATGTCAGACGCATTTAGCGACCTAGCAAAAGTCACGAGATCAATTATACCTGCTGCAAATGTGCCTGCAAGGATAGACGTCCCTGAGAGACGCCATGTTCCTGTGAAACATGTTGCTCCGGTCGAATCCGCCGAGCAAAGGACACTGTCATCGGCCGTCCAGTCCGCCGCTATTCCCAAGAAGAAGGGAAGACTGGTTGGTTCCAAAGATGTTCTGCCCCGGAAGCGGAGAAATCTTATTAAAAGCGTTTTGCCACATGAGATCATTAAGGATCACGGCGATGTATTAGAAGAGCGCGTTCCAGATGAAACGTCTATTCCTAATCATGCCGATAATCTCGAAATATCCGTCGAATATGCTAGCTTAGACGATATTTTGAAGCGAAACGAAACTATCATCGATGATGTGTTCATATACTCAGTGGCCACTGACATTATGAACAATGATGACATGTAACCTCGTAGTGTTGCCGAGTGTCAACGACGAACGGACTGGTCACAATGGAAACAAGCAATCCAGGCTGAACTAGACTCCTTAGCGAAAAGAAGCGTGTTTGGACCTGTTGCTCCAACACCACCCAATGTTAAACCAGTTGGTCACAAATGGGTTTTCCTAAGGAAGCGTAATGAGAGAAATGAGATTGTGCGATACAAGGCTCGCCTTGTGGCGCAAGGCTTCTCACAACGCCCTGGAATTGATTACGAGGAGACGTATTCTCCCGTAATGGACGTCATAACGTTCCGCTACTTAATCAGTTTAGTAGTTTTCGAAAAACTGAATATGCAGCTCATGGATGTGGTCACAGCCTATCTATACGGGGATCTAGACACAGAGATATACATGAGAGTCCCTGAAGGACTAAAGATGCCTGAATCAAGTAGTTCCCGACCACGGAATGCGTTCTCGATTAGACTGAGGCGTTCGCTATATGGATTGAAACAATCCGGGCGAATGTGGTATAACCGCCTAAGCGAATACTTGATCGGTTTGGAATACGTTAATAACGAACTTTGCCCATGCGTGTTCATAAAGAAATCCACTTCAGGATACGCAATCATCGCGGTCTATGTAGATGACATGAATCTCATAGGAACCGAAAAAGACTTGTCAGAAACTGCTGATATCCTGAAGAGGAAATTCGAGATGAAGGATCTTGGGAAGACACGGTTTTGCCTCGGCCTGCAGATCGAGCACCGTAAAGACGGAATTCTTGTCCATCAAGCGAACTACACCCAAAAGGTGTTGAGACGCTTTAGTCATTTTGACGTTAAGCCGTCCGCTACTCCCATGATCGTCCGCTCTCTAGACATTACTAAGGACCCATTCCGTCCAAAGGAGGACGACGAAGAGATATTGAGTCCTGAGTGCTATTATCTGGGTGCAATAGGCGCTTTATTGTACTTGGCCCAATGTACTAGACCGGACATCTCGTTTGCTGTGAATTGTCTAGCTCGACACAGCACCGCGCCAACACGCCGCCATTGGAATGGCATAAAAGACATTTTTCGCTACCTTAAGGGTACTACGGACTTGGGCTTGTTCTATCCCTACGCGGTTTTGAGTGAGTCCAACGCTCTTGGCACTCGAAGCAACGCGACCCTTGTTGGCTACGCCGATGCGGGATACTTATCTGATCCGCACAAGGGGCGTTCCCAATCTGGTTATGTCTTTACCATTGGGAACACGACGATTTCTTGGAGGTCTCGTAAACAGACCTTAGTGGCTACTTCAACGAACCACTCTGAGCTACTCGCGCTCTATGAGGCGACTAGAGAGTGTGTATGGCTTCGAGCTGTTATTGGCCATATTCGAAGTACATGTGATCTTTCATATGACCCAGATGAACCTGTTGTCATCTATGAGGACAATACCGCTGTTATTGATCAAGCGAAACATGGTTACATCAAAGGGGATGCTACCAAGCACATATTGCCCAAGTTGTTCTTTACACATGAACAACAAGCACTTCAGAAGATTGAAGTGCAACACATTGGATCAGAGAATAATCGTGCAGACTTGTTCACCAAGTCACTGCCGAAACACTCGTTCCAGAAACATGTCAGAGCGATTGGACTTAGGAAGCTTTCAGAGCTAGCCTAAGTGAAACATGTTTCCTGTACCCTGTTGTGTGCATGTGAGGGGGAGCGCCCCAACGAGCGCCTCCAAAACGCCCTGTTGTGCGTATATCCCGCACCCTGTCGAGTGCGAGTGAAAAGGGAAGCATCCTGATGTATGCTTGTGTACTCTTTTTCCCTTCGACCAAAGTTTTTCCCACTGGGTTTTCTTTGGCAAGGTTTTAAACGAGACACAGTTCAAATCTCTTATTCACTAAGGATTATTATAATCAGGGGGAGTATCCAGTTGTATACTTCTAAACCATCGTGTACTCTTTTGTCCTTCGATCAGCGGTTTTTCCCACTGGGTTTTTTCTGACAAGGTTTTGACGAGGCACCTTTGCAAATGGTTAAGTTTACCCCCATCACACTGACCTGTGTGTACTCTTTTGTCCTTCGACCAAAGTTTTTTTTCTACTGGGTTTTCTTTGGCAAGGTTTTGACGAGGCACAAGTAGATGGTCAAACTTGAAGATGCAAGCTACAGACAGACGAAGAAACTCAGAGATGTTTACAAGCAGAATTTCTGGAGAGCCAAGGGGGAGTGTTGTAACTCATATGGCTTTTCACCTTTCATCTCCTTGTAACCTACATGACCTTTGGCCCTTCATTTCTTCATAACCCCCAACCTCTCTCCCTATATAAAGAGAGGTTGGGATAGCTTGTAAGATGCACTTGTGGTTGATAATATACGAGAAAGTTTCGTCTCCGTGTGTTTGAGCTTTTGTCTTACAACACATATATATTTTTTGTTTGGTTCACATGTGATCCTTATCCAATAGGAGGTCGGTCAGTCACAGGTTGATATCCAGAAGAATCCAAAATCAGCCCACAACACAACGAAACCCACCACTTGAAATCACAATGGCAAGAACTCCCGGGAGCTGCTCCATCATCCATTTCTAGAAAGGGAAATAAAATGGAGCAGCAGCGACGTCTATCCGTCGTCATGGCCCACCTCCACCCGACCCCCCATCCCGGCCGTCCGTTCCCCCAGGATCAACGGCCAGGATCGGACGACCTCTCCCCTCTCGCTTGTCGCGGAGAAGCCGGAGCCAAGAAGGAGGAGGAGGAGGAGCAGGACTGCGTCTTCTGCTCGATCGTCAGAGGCAAAACCCCTGCTTTTAAGGTGTCGCAACTCTTTCTTATCATTTACTGCTTCTGCACGGGACACGGACACGGCACCTGTTTCGGATTGTCGTAAGAGAGAGAGAGAGAGAGAGAGAGAGAGAGTATTCTGAGTGTCGTGTCGTGTCATGTCTGATGTGTGTCCGACACGATGCGACGCTGCCATGATAATTTGACACCGATATTTGGGAGCAAGGCCTCTATTGCTAACCGGAGGTTTGAAATACTCGGTTATCGGATTCGTATCAGATTGGGGTTTAGCGTATCCTACGCGGCAATACGGACATTATGTTTGGTGTGTCCTATCGTATACTGGAATGTACTGTGTCGTGTCCAGTTTGCGTCCACTAGTGGCAGGTAGGGAAGTTCTTTTGTCAGGAGAGCGTAGTACACTAACTTAAAAATTCAGTGTTGTAGATGTCGGAGACATGCCCAACATGTTGGAGGATATATTGGTTAAATGACACAAAGCAGGAAACAGAATGCATGCTGCAGTCGGAAATCGATTAGATAATTCTAGGAACGTTTGAGGATTACTGTATACAAAGTATATGTACAACCGAATATCTCAAGAATATTTATTAGGTTTAGAGGATCCCTATCAAGTTAAGCATAATCAACTAATATTTAGTTACAAAACTAACTGCAGCAGTCCCTCTTGAGCTTGCGCAACTCGATAACAATATGTATCAATCATCTGGAATGATCAATATTAATTTTCAAAGATGATTAGTGTTAAGTGTTATATTAGAGTTATTCGGCTTTAGTCCCACATTGCTTAGAATAATAGGAGAGGAGGCTAGCCTCTCCTATATATATGTAATCTCTCCCTCAATAATAATCATCAATTTTCCATTCTACATGGTATCAGAGCCAAAATCCTAGCCGTCACCCGCCACTCTCCTTCCCTCCACAAAACCTTAATCTCCCATTCTCCCCCCCACCCCACCCAACCCAACCTACTGCTGCTGCTGCCCAACCCTGCCCCCCCGCTGAAGGAGTTATGAGAGGTACTGGCAGCGGCATTTGATGGTAAACGCGATTTGTCTCGTATCTATGACTCGGTCATTGGTGTATACTGAGCAAATCAAGGAGACAAATTCCATAAAGACCATTTCCGGACCTTTAAGGCTATGACGGATGAGATCGATCGCGTTTTACCTCTTACGTCGGATATTAATGAAGCACGGGCTCAGCGTGAGCAGCTTCATGTCATGGCTTATCTTGCCTCACTCCGTCCTGATGTGGACTCTGTTCGATCTCAGATTATTGCTGGATCTGATGTACCGTCCCTGTTGGAAGCACACTATCGTGTCCTTCGGGCTGCCAAAGTAGTTGAAACCACTCCGAGTGATCCTCCTGCTGACCGTTCTGCTCTCGGGACCGCACGTACGGGATTTTGTGGTGGTCGTGGCGGCCGACGTGGTGGCCGCAATACTGGTCGTGATGGAGGACAGGGCAATGGCGGTCGTGATGGAGGACTACCGCATACATGCTTTAACTGTGGTCAGCTTGGCCATTTCTATTGGTAATGCACTAAATCACCTGCTGCTAATATCACCACTGATGTCCCTGATGATGGTTTACGATCTATTCAGATGACTTCGGACTTATATACAGAGTTCCTTGATTTCCAGGCTCAACGTCGTGGTGAAGCATCCACGTCTGGTTCCACAGCTGGATACTCAGCAGCGTGCATAGTGAAACCCAAGCAGTAGGTAATTGACTCTGGTGCATCCTCTCACATGACTGGAGACGCAAGTATGATACATGATTATGTACCTGTGCGTCGTGCTTCTGGCATTACTGTTGCCAATGGAGATTTTCTGACAGTCCGAGGACGTGGAAGTGCCAATCTTTCTACCGGACTATCCCTCAACTCTGTGCTACTTACTCTTGGGAATCCGTTCAGTTTACTTTCTATTAGTCAAATTATTCGTGAATTACATTGTTCGGTAACATTTTTTCTTGATGGTTGTGTTTTTCAGGACCTGAAAACTGGAAAGACTATCGGCAAGGAACATGTGGTTGGAGGCTTCTACATGTTTGACGCAATTTTTTCTGTTGCCTGTGCCGGCATGAAACTCGATCATGTCAAGTTACATTGTCGGTTAGGCCATCCATTGTCCCAAGCTCTCCAGAAAATATACCCATATTTAGATATTCTCTCTTCTTTTCATTGTGAGCCATGTAGTTTAGCTAAGCATCACCAGGTTCCTTATCCAGTGAGTCCAAATAAAATTGCTTCCGCTCCTTTTGAGTTGGTGCATTCTGATATATGAGGACCTTGTCCGACTGAATCTGTAATGGGCTTTAAGTACTTTGTTACTTTTGTCGATGATTACTCACGTGTCACTTTTATTTATTTGATGAAAAATCGTTCTGAATTATTTAACATTTGGTACAAATTTCATGCCGAAATAAAAACACAATTTGGTCTTCCTATCAAAATTTTTCGGAGTGACATTGGCCGTGAGTATTTATCTCGTGATCTCGATAAACATCTGGCCCGTAACTGCATCATCCACCAAACCTCTTGTGCGTACACATCACAACAAAATGGTGTAGCCGAACGCAAGAATCGTCATTTATTGGAAACAACACATGCTCTTATGTTTCAAGCACGTACTCTCAAGAGATTTTGGTCGGATGCGGTTCTTACTGCTTGTTATCTTATAAACCGCATGCCATCGTCCGTTTTCAATGGTAACTCCTTTTTCTAGACTTTTTTCTGAACGAGAGCCATTTTCTCTGCCTCTCCGAATTTTTGGCTGTTTATGCTATATTCGGGATACTCGACCAACCCTTTCTAAATTAGATCCTAAGGCAATACAATGTATTTTTCTTGGGTATCCTAAAGATCAGAAAGGGTATCGGTATTTCTCCCGTCTTAAAGCGATATTTTTTCACTCGGGATGTTACCTTTGTAGAAACCGAATTTCCACCACTCCCACAATCAAAGGGTCCGGCTCCTCTGGTCTATCCAGAAGATGATTTTTTGTTATTTTCTCCTCAAACACAACAGCCCCCCGTACGGGTGCCCTCCCTTACTGAGCCAGTCTCCCAGTCAGATGGTCTACATACACCGATTCAACCATTGCCAACATCGCCCACAGATTCATCCTCCTCTGGTTCCACCAGCAGTTCCGACTCAAATGAGTTGCCTCCATCTGCTCCACCAGCAGCTCCACCAGTTTCGCCAGCAGCTCCGGCGGTCCCGCCTCCAGAACGTCCTCGTCGTGCCTGTCGTGATCATCCCTTGTATGTTGACAGCTACAAAGGTCTTACCAGTCACACTCAGTCTCTGGTGGCTACTATTGATGGGATTCAGATCTCCAAGACCGCTGAGGAGGGTCTCCGACATCCTGGTTGGAGTGTTGCTATGAACGAGGAGATGAAAGCTCTCCAGGAGAATCATACCTGGGACTTAGTCGACTTACCTACTGGTAAACAGGTAGTCGGCTGCAAATGGGTGTTCACGATTAAGGTAAAACCGGATGACACTCTTGATCGACTGAAGGCTCGGCTGGTAGCCAAAGGATACTCTCAAACCTATGGTGAGGATTATTTCGAGACATTCTCTCCTGTGGCCAAAATGACATCCGTTAGTGTCCTCATGACCTTGGCCATCCGATATGATTGGTCGTTACTCCAGCTTGATATAAAGAATGCTTTCCTCCACGGGAATCTTGATGAAGAAGTATATGTGATGCAACCTCCCGGGTTCGTTGCAAGGGATGGTAAAGTGTGTCATCTGAGGAAGGCCCTCTATGGTCTGAAACAATTACCTTGTACATGGTTTGGTAGATTTATACAGGTTGTTACTCAATTTGGAATGTGTCAATCGAAGAAGGACCGTTCAATCTTCTATCGACACACATCTGTTGGAAGAATACTTCTTGGTGTCTACGTTGATGATATTGTAATCACGGGAGATGACAGCCAGGGTATTGTAAGTCTCAAGAAGTTTCTTGGAGAACAATTTCAAACTAAGGATATGAGATCCTTGAACTATTTCTTGGACATTGAGGTCACACGCGGTAAGCGGGACATTGTAATGTCTAAAAGAAAGTATGTGCTGGACATACTAAATGATGTAGGCATGATGCAAGCAAAGGGAGTAACATCACCTATGGATCCAGGGGCGAAGTTACTTCCAGACGAAGGGGTCCTGATGACCAATCCAGATCAGTATCGTCGAGTAGTTGGAAAACTCAACTACTTAGCAGTCATGAGTCATGACGCATCCGAACATTTCTTTTGCAGTGAACGTTGCAAGTAGATTTATGGCTTCTCCAAGAGTTCCACACTGGCAGGCAGTTCTCAGAATTGTGTTATTTAGTAAAGAATTCAGGAAAATGAATTCGAATGGAAAATAATGGACACACTCGTATTGAGTGTTTTATTGATGCTGACTGGGGAGCAAGCCTGACAGATAGACAGTCTACATATGGCTACTCAGTATTTATTGGCGGAAATCTAGTATCATGGAAAAGCAAGAAACAAAGTGCGATAGCACGCTCAAGCTCAGAAGCAGAATATCGAGCTATTGCTCATGACACGTCAGAGATATTATATATGAAGCATCTCCTACAAGAACTGGGAGAAGACGCAGGATCTCAAGTAGCAGATCTATGGTGTGATAACCAATCTGCTATTCATATTGCCACCAACCCAGTATTTCATGAACGGACGAAGCATATTGAAATTGACATTCATTTTGTTCGTGATGAATATACAAAGGGAGTGATAAAGTTTCAACATGTGAGGACCGGCGACCAGATAGCTGATATCTTCACAAAGCCTCTTCTGGGTCCTCGGGTTCAATTTTTATGTAACAAGCTGGACATGATTGACATCTATGCTCCAGCTTGAGTGAGGGTGTTAAGTGTTATATTAGAGTTATTGGACTTTAATCCCACATTGCTTAGAATAATAGGAGAGGAGGCTAGCCTCTCCTATATATATGTAATCTCTCCCTCAATAATAATTATCCATTTTCCATTCTACAATTAGCATCAGTCTTCAGGGATGATTAACATCAGTCTTCATGCAAAATATTAACGCAAGTTATAGGGGATATATAGATGTAAATGGACGTCACCAAAGCCTTGATTCAGAAAACTCAGTGGGAAAAATTAATAATTGGAAGAAAAAATGAGTCGATATCGATACGTCTTCAAAACATGAAAATATCTAGAAGTATGACTTTTCTGATGTGGGTGCCTCGTTAAAACTTTCATTGGGAACCAAAAATCCAGTAGAAAAATGTTCTCAAGTTAGAAAAAAGAGTACATTACAGTCAAGTGAGTATACTTCTGGATACTCCCCATGATATGGATATTATCCTATACTACGATTCCAATAAAAGAGTTTTCGCAATCTGGTGCTATGAACGATTTTCTGGGAAGTGGAATTCAACATGGTCTGTGAGCATGTTGGCCAAGTCGTAATGAGATCAGATCTGCTTGACTCCAATATTTTTCTTCAATACGATGTATATGATTATGGTATGTCTTCCTTGATGTTGTCCTTCTTTATCTTGTCAATGCATGCGACGTTGTCTTTCCACATTGTTGTCAGGACATTTCTGATAAAAGATAATATGCTCCAATCCGATTATGCTCAATGACACCTCGCAACAATATGCACTCCTGAGTGATATCATAAAGGACGATGGGCTCGGCATAATTTGAAGAATGACAACCGGGGTCTGCTTTGTAAAGTTCTAAGATATCAATGTCTCCCAAATGGTAAGGACAACCACTTTGGAATCTCACATTGTGGGGGTCAAATAAATAATCGGCATAGCCGACAAGACGGACTTCATTCCGAGGATCAAGGGGGTTTGATCTATTCAGAGACACGTAAGGATAGAATAAGCTCATATCCGTAGTACCCTTAAGGCAACAGAAGACGTCTTTAATGTCATTTTAGTGACGGCTTGTTGACGCATTGCTAAATCTAGCCAAAAGATTCACAATAAATGAGATGTCCGGTCTAGTACATTGAGCTAAGTACAATAATGCGTCTATTGCACTTAAATATGGAACTTCATGTTCCAATACCTCGTCGTCTTTCTTAGGACGGAATGAGTCCCATCTAACATCTAAAGAACATACGATTATGGGTGTACTCGAGGGTTTTGCTTTGTCTATATTAAACCGACACAATTCCTTCTGGTTGTAATTCGATTGGTGAACCAAAGCATCATCGGTACAATGCTCAAGCTACAGATCTAAGAATCGAGTTTTTTTTTCCATATCCTTCATCTCAAGTTTCGACTTTAGGTGCGAGACAGTTATCTCGAGCTTTTCAGGATTCCCACTGAGATTCATGTCATCGACGTATACTGCTACAATCGTAAATTTGGAATGCGATTTCTTGATGAACATGCAAGGCATACTTCATTATTCACATATATCTGAATAATCAAATACTCACTTAGACAGTTATAGCACATCCGTCTGGATAGTAGTGGAAGTCTCGATTATGTCAATTAATAATCTAGATAAAATTACTAAAAATAATATTCAAATAAAATGAAACTACAATTCAACTCATTTATTAATGTCGATTACATCGAAAGATTAGGCACAAAAGACTATTTATGACTATTTATTCTTCAATATATTGGTGGAAGTCTCCAACTTCAAAAATAGTGTCTATGAGATCATCTCCGTTGACCACATTGGTTTCTCTGTTGCAGATGTGAATGGTACTGATTTACTATGTTGGCAGGGGCATGAGATGTGCGAGATCAATGGTCTGCTCCGCCACAATGAAAACACATATTGGGGCAACAGAACTAGAAGCATGAGAAGTTCTTCTTGAAGTTGTCGGGCCGAGGACCAACCAGGAATGCTTGTCGCCGTGGTTTCCCCTTTGGCACCATGATTTCTCTCCCTTTCGCGTGGTTGGGTTTTCCCATCATGTCGCTGCCTTATTTCGACCTCGTTGGTTTTGGTGTCCAGCAGTGTTGTCAAAGGCGCGCCTTGGACCTAGGCGCAGGAGCAGCGCCTTAATAGGGTCTGGGCGAGGCGCAGTTCGTCAGGCGCGCCTTTTCCTCAGGCGCAGGATGTGGTTAAGGCGCGCCTCGATAATTTTGCTGATTTTGCTTGTATACATTTATAGGAGAAAAAAATTCCAATTCACATCGACTCATTTATTTTGGCGACATTATTCATGCGAAGGATGTGGTTAAGACACGCCTCGATATAGAGAGACTAAAGAGGTGACACAAGTGCATAATAAAATTCGTAATTTCCTCACAATGCGTGTTTACGTAGTTCAAACTTAAGGAAACTTCAAATTGCAAGAGAATTTATTTTGGTGTCGTGAAAATTCCAGTAAATTAAATTAAAGAATAGATCAACACACACACACACACACACACACACACACACACATATACGCCTCGCATCGCTCGGGCGCGCGCCTTAAGTGCGCCTTGCGCCTCGGGCGATATGGACCCTTTGCGCCTTGAGTGCGCCTTGCGCCTTTGACAACCTTGGTGTCCAGAGTACCCTACATTTCAAACAAACGTGATGTGATTCGCGCCAGTAGGGCGGGCCTGATGGTTCTTCATTATGAGTTTATTGTTCTTTTCAACGAGCAATATGAGATTGATCAACTTTGAAATTTTGGTAAATTTTTGCTCTATACGGCTCCATAATGAGCATGTTAGAGAAGTGGAAAGTTGAATAGGTCTTCCCTAGGAGTTCTCTGTCAAAATCCTCCTTGCGAAATTTAAGAAGGGATCAGATGTGACATACTTCTGAATTGTACTTATTTACGGATTTGAAATCCTGGAAGCGATGGTTTTGCCAATCATGCCTTGTTTCTGGCAGGTAATGAGATGTGGATTGTCAAAAACGCTTTTCAGGAACTACACAGAGAGCCCTCATGTCCTCTTTAGCGGGGTACTGTGAGGTACTTCGTTTGCAATATGTTAGGCATATGCTTGCGGATGAAGATCATAACAATTGTCCTGATAGCTTTATCTGCCTTAATCAGAGGCTCAATGGTTCCTCTCAGTTTCTTTGTAGTGAGGTGAAGCTTGACATCTTGGATCCACTTTAAGTGACTTCTAGTGTGGTGAAATTGAGCTTATTCAGGTTCGACACTACAGTGGAAGGAAAAACAAGATGTTAGAACTTCATGTTCTAATACATAGAATAGTTGGATTAATCATGTAAAACTTCTCGTTCTCAACATGTAATGGCTAGTTTAATTTTTCAATTTTTATTGGTGTATTATAAACTTCAGGTTCTGTGAATTTCGATTCTTATGAACTTCAGGTTCAATATGCTAAACCTTTGCGAGGGTATGTCGTTGCCAATTTTTTGCTTATGGCAGAATCATGAATGCAGGAATTACCTCTGCGAGGCTAGGCCTCTACGCCAAATATGGCAGTGGGACTAGGCTCCGCGAGGCTAATGCTGATATTGCGGGAATAGGCCCGAGAGCCAAGTTTGCTTCTGGAAAACTTCTGGTAGTAGGGTTAGATACCATGGGGCTAGGCCTTAGCACAAAGTTTGCTGCTGGCAAACTTCTGGCCGCAGTGTTCCCCCTGACTGCGAGATTAGTGTCTTGGTTTCGCTTCAGTCGATGTTATGGTGCAGCAAACTGTGTCATTCGACGAGGCTAATGCTTTGGTGCAACGAAGCTGTACCGTTCAGTGAGGCTAATGCCTTAGTCAAAATTTTGTAGTTTCTTTTGGAATTGATGCGACAAACCTATGCCTTGTGGGTAGCATCTTCCTGCAACGAACTTCGCTTCCAACGAGTTTTTGTTTGCTGTTTTTAGCATCGCTCTTGGGGATGCTAGTGTAGCAGCAGGGCAAAATACTGGACTGATAATTATTACGCTTCAGACGAAATGAAGCTTGCACGTTAGCATGCTATTTAGCGTTGCTTATGGCAATGCTATGTTCGTTAGTTGCCTTGTTGTAAGTTTTGTGGAAGAAAAACTGAAATGCTTTATTGATTGCAACTTTCAGTTTTTAAACTTATTGCATAAAAATAGGAACAAAATATAAACTATAGGAACTGAAATGTCTTGAACAGAATTCTGTTTCTAAGAGTCTGTTCCTGAAATCTAGAACTGTGTAACAGAAATCTGGAACTGTTACACTACAGAATCTGGAACTGTTTATCAGTTCCTAAGAATAGGAACAGAACAGAATTCTGTTACACTACAGAATCTGAAACCACTTCCTAAGGTTAGGAACTAAATTATGTTACGCAGTAACATAATATTTTCTACACTCCCCCTCAAGTTGGTGAGTAGATATTTGACAATCCCAACTTGCTAATTAATGTATCAAAATTCGGTTTGAACAATCCCTTTGTGAATATGTATGTTGTCTGCTAAGAAGATGGAACAATTGGCGCATGCAAATGGTCCCAGATTCGAGCTTTTCTTTAATGAAATGTCGGTCGACTTCTATATGCTTAGTTCTGTCATGCTGACCTGGATTGTAAGCAATGCTTATGGCAGCCTTATTATCACAATACAACTTCATGGGTGGTGTTGAAGGTCTCCTCAACTTTGAGAGTACTTGTTGTAGCCAAAGTAACTCACAGACTCCATTTGCCATAGCTCTGTACTCAGCTTCAGCATTGCTTCTTGCTTCTATGTTTTGCTTCTTGCTTCTCCAAGTCACTAGGTTCCCCCACACATAAGTGCAATATCCAGTAGTTGACTTTTGATCTGTTTTTGAACCAGCCCAATCTGCATCTGTAAAAGCTTCAATACTCCGCTGACCATTCTCCATAAAATACAACTCTCTTCTTGGTGAACTTTTTATGTACCGCAATATTCTGTATGCTACCTCTAGGTGTTCATCTCGAGGTGAATGCATGAACTGGCTGATGAGACTTACTGCAAATGCTATGTCTGGTTGTGTATGGGACAAATAGATTAATTTATCCACTAGCTTTTGATATATAGTAGTATCTACCGGTTCTCCTTCTGTGACTTCTCCTAATTTGACATTTGGGTCAATTGGAGTATCTGCTGGACGACACCCACTCATCCCGGTTTCGTTTAGCAGATCCAGGATATACTTCCTTTGTGTCACCATAATACCTTTTCTAGACCTTGCAACCTCCATACCCAAGAAATATCTCGTAGGCCCCAAGTCCTTAATCTTAAATTCCTTAGCTGGATTTTTCTTTAGTTGTTTTTTCTCTTCAATGTTATCTCCTGTCAGAATAATATCATCTACATAAACAATTAAGACAGCTACCTTCCCATCTTCAAATAACTTCATGAACATGGTGTGATCTATCTGAGCCTGTGTATATCCTTGGCCTTTCACTGATCTAGTGAATCTTTCGAACCTAGCTCGGGGTGACTGTTTTAAACCATACAATGACTTTTTCAATCTGCACATTCTAGTTCCAAACTTTTCTTCAAAGCCCGGAGATGGAACCATGTACACCTCTTCTTCTAGATCTCCATTGAGGAAAGTATTTTTTTTTACATCTAATTGTTGGAGTGGCCAGTCTAGAGTTGCAAGGGATGATAAAACTCTCACGGTGTTGAGTTTGGCTACCGGTGCAAATGTGTCCAAGTAATCAATACCACACGTCTGTGTGAACCCTTTAGCGACCATGCGTGCCTTGTATCTCTCAAGAGTTTCATCTCCGAATTATACTTCACCGTAAACACTCATTTGCACCCAACAAGAGTTTTTTCTCTAGGCAGATCCACTACTTCCCAGGTCATGTTCTTTTCAAGCGCATCCATTTTCTTAAGAATTGCCTTCTTCCACTCCGGAACCTGTAAGGCCTCCTGTACAGTTTTTGGAATCTTCACAAGAGATAATTGAGTGGTAAATGATGAGTAGAAGGGTGAATTTTTTATAGGACACAAATTGAGACATAGGATGTTGAGTACATGATCTAACACCTTTACGAATAGCAATAGGAATATTCAAATCAGATGATTCAGATAGATCTAATTGTGTAGTACCTGGTGAGTCTTGGATCTGTTGTGGTTCGGACTCTTGGCCATATAAGGAGGTTTCAGCTCTATTTCTTTGACTTGGATAATTTTGAGAAAAAAATTGCTCAAATATGTTGTCCATGTTCACGTTCTCTCTTCTTTTTGATTGATCAATCTTATGTGGCGACATTATGGATTGTTTATTTTTTCCTCCGAATTTTGGTTCAGAATTGTTTTAGAATTATTTGGTTGGTTTGAATTTTGATGTACAATCATATTTTCGTTAGGATTTAAAATGAAACTTTCATTCAAATCAGGCCCGATTCCATTCATAAAAAAATCCGTTTGCAAGTCTTTTAAATTCAAACTCAAATCTTCACATACATTCTCCCCCTGAAGATGAGAATTAAAAAACGATTTGTTTTCAGAAAATGTAGCATACATTGTTACAAATATTTTTATTTGAAACTGGATCAAAACACTTAAAACCTTTTTGCGTTGGTGTATACCCCAAAAACACACATTTTCTTGCCTGTGGTTCTAATTTGCCACATTTTTTTTTCATGAACAAACACAAGACATTCAAAAATTTTAATCGGTAAGTTGGTTCATATGCGTGCATGAGGAAAACATTTTTGAAAGACAATTAATGGAGTAAGAAATTTTAGAATTTTAGAAGGCATTTGATTTATCAAATATGTGGCTGTTAGGATGGCATCTCCCCAAAGATATTTATACACGTTTTTAGTGAATCACAAAGCTCGTTCTACCTCGAGGAGGTGTTTATTTTTCCTCTCAGCAACACCATTTTGTTGAGGGGTTTCATTACAAGAACTTTGATGAATAATTCCCTTTTCTAAGAAAAATTGCCCTAATATTTTATTAAAGTATTATTTTTCCATTATCACTTCGAAAAATTTGTATTTTTTTATGGAATTGTATTTGTACCATGGTATAATTTTTTTTGCAAATCCCTTCTACTTTAGATTTTTCTTTCAGCAGATAAATCTAGCTTAATCTGGAATGATCATTAATGAATGTAACAAACCATCTTTTTCCTAAAAGTGTGGGAGTCCTTGAAGGACCGCACACATCACTATGTATAAGTGAAAATGTTTTGAAGGTGTGTAAGGTCGTGGGGGGAGAACAGACCGTTGTTTTGATAACACACAAAATTCACATTGGAAGGAACATAAATTTTTATTTCGAAATAAAGTTGGAAACAACCGTTTTAAATACTGAAAATTTGGGTGGCCTAACCTATAATGCCACAACATAATGCCTTGATCACTAGAAATAGAGATGGATTCGAAATAAGAATGTGAGACTTACTTGAATTTGATCCATCTTCGAAAAATAGAGGCCTCCACACTCCTTAGCATTGCCAATCGTCCTCCTCGATGTTAGGTCATGAAACTCACAAGATGAAGAAGAAAAATTAATACGACAATTTTGTTCACTTGTTAACTTACTGATAGACAACAAGTTGCAGGAAAGATTGGGAACATGAAGAACATTATGGAGAGTTAGAAAGGGTGACAATTTTATGAAACATATTCTGGCTATTGCCGAAAGAGATCCATCTGCAATCCGAATTTTTTATTTCCTGCACAAGGGCTATAGGAAAAAAATAATTCTGAACAACTTGTCATTGATCAATTGCTCCAGAATCAATTACCCAGGAACATTGAGACATGGTTTTAGTACTAGAAAAGGGCGATTTGGAAAGAATTACCTTGGTGGGCTAAGAAACAAGAGGAGTTTGCAGGAAATAGTGGAGATTGTAAGAGTTTGTACAGGTGATCTAATTGTTCCTTTGTGAATGGAGACGCCTCTGAGTTGCTTGATTGTTGTGGAGATTGTACAGGTGATCTAATTGTTCCTTTGTGAATGAAGACGCCTCTGAGTTGCTTGATTGTGCTTGAGAAGCTTCAGTCACTGATTGAAATGCTCTGCCTTCACTCTTCTTCTTCTTCTTCAGATGGACTGGCTTTCCATGGATTTTCCAGCAGTTTTCTCGAGTATGCTATGATTTCTTGCAATAGTCACACCATGGTTTCTTCTTCCTCTCCTCTTCGCCATCAGGCCCTCGGGAGACCATAGCAGAGCCTTCGGGTTCTGAATTGCTGGCAGCCCCTTGGTTCATCATCACCCTCTTTCGTTCTTCTTCTTGTCGAACCTCAGAAAAACCTCACGAATGGAGGGTGAAGATTTTCGTCCAAGTATGCGTTCTTTCACTTCATCAAGACTTGTATTGACACCGGCGAGAAACATTAACACTCAGTCATTCTCTTCCCTTTTTTTGAATCGTGCAGTCATTGGAATTTTCCCAAACATCATCATAACACTGGTCTAACTTTTGCCAGAGGGTGAGCATCTCGTTGTAGTAGGCCGGTATGTCCGTATCTCCTTGTTTGGATTGCCACAATCTTGATTTCAGTTCAAAGACTTGTGAAACTTCTTTCAAATCTGAGTAGGTTTCTCGCACAACATCCCACACATCCTTTGCAGTTGGCATGAACAGATACGGCTTTCCAATAGCTGGCTCCATTGAGTTGAGAAGCCACGCTATAATGAGAGAATTTTTTGATCGCCATATTTGTTGGTTGGATCAGTTTCAACCGGTCTTCTTGTCTCCTCCGTCGGATGTCCTAATCTTCTGTGATTATCAATGGCTAGTTTGATCGATTGTGACCACTCTAGATAATTTTTACCATTCAATTTATGAATAGTAATCTGCAAAGATTGAGTAGTCAGAGGATCAACACTGTCTGTAGTCACCGAAGAACTCGTCGAAATAGCATTCGAGGTCTGGGATGTGTTCGATCTAGTCATCGCTGTTTTTATGGCTCTGATACCATGTAAGTTTTGTGGAAGAAAAACTGAAATGCTTTCTTCAGTTTTTTTCACTTTAAATAGGAAAACATACACCAACTTCTTGCATAAAAATAGGAACAAAATATGAACTATAGGAACTGAAATATTTTGAACAAAATTCTGTTTCTAAGAATCTGTTCCTGAAATCTGGAACTGTGTAACAGAAATCTGGAACTGTTACACTACAGAATGTGGAACTGTTTATCAGTTCCTAAGAATAGGAATATAACAGAATTCTATTACACTATAGAATCTGAAACTAGTTCCTAAGATTAGGAACTGAATTTTGTTACACAGTAACAGAATATTTTCTACACTTGCATACAACGAGGTTAGGGCATACTAGCGGAGGGCGGGCCTGTGACTATTTTGATAGCGTCGTAGACGCTGACCATTTTGATAGTGTCGTAGAAGTTGACCATTTTGATAGTATCATAGATGCTGATTTGAGAGTCATTGATGGCAAATAAATCTAAAGGATCTGAAAGTATGAAAGCCATTTCTGCTGATTTGATATTCATTGATGGCAAATAGACCTAAAGGATCTGAAAGTATAAAAGCCATTTCCGACTCATAGATCTGAAAGATCTATATAGTTTAGAAGTATTTTGGGTTGATATATCAGAAGATCTGGTAAAGAATGAAAGCAAATTTTGGTCTGCTAGATAGGCCATGGTGACCGGGCTACTAGCAGAAGTGGAAGAGATGCAAAGGGTAAAGTCCAAGGGAGCTATAGCATACCATTATATGAGGATATTGATGGTGGCGGTGGTATGATACATTTGGCGATAGCGGAATCATCGTATCTTTGAGATGCTGCAAAACCATACAATTAGGTTGCAACATAATATTGAAAATAATATCATCATACTAATTCCATCCTAGGATGTTCAGGGGCGGAGGTAGTCTAGAAGGCTAGGATGTCATATTTATGATCAATAAATTTTCCATTTTCTATATGTATATATATATAGTGAAATGATAATTTTTATTATTAGTACAACTCAAATCCGGTTCGGAGGCCTACAACTCGGTCCGAAGGCCTACAAATCCGGTCTGAGGGCCCACAATCCGGCCCGAAGGCGAAGGCCCACAACCTGGCACACCCGACCCACCTGCCTGCAGCAGCCACCGGCTGCACACATTAATTCTCCACATATGAGAATTAAATGTGCTTCCCCCATGGCCTGAACCCATGACCTATGGGGGGATGCCTTCTACTCCTACCCCTTGGGCTATATATATATATATATATATATATATATATATATATATATATATATATGGGGAGGGATATTGCACCAAACTTATTGCATCAATTATTGCACCAAACAATCTCAACCACACATTTATTTCAATCATGTGGTTATAAAGCATGCTGACGTGGCAACAACTTTATGGAATGCTTTATAACCACATGATAAAAATTAAATGTGTGGTTGAGATTGTTTGGTGCCACAATTGATGCAATATGTTTGGTGCAATATCCCTTCCCTATATATATATATATATATATATATATATATATATATATATATTGCTTTTTTGATTTTTGATTAAAATCGGCCAACATATAGAAATAAATTTTATATGTTAGCGGTTAGTATTTTAAGTATCCTATCTATTATCCTAATAACTCAAATAAAACACCAACACTCTCGCCCTATATATTGTTATTCCTAAGCCTTGAGCCCCTAACCACTTCTCTCTGCTTATTTTACATTAAAAATTGGGTCAGCTTAACGGGTTATAAGTTACCATTGACAAGCCTAAATCATCTATATAATATGATGATAAAAAAGGTAAAGGCTTCATTCTACTCTACATTCTTGGACTTGTTGGCGCTTTTGGCGCAACGAGAGATGGAAGGATTTGTAAGAGAGAAAAGAATTAAAGGAAAAATTGACATTTATATTTTAAAAGAAGCCATTACTTGATAATCACAGTTGTCCTTGGTTTTGTCTGTGCTGTGGAATTTCTAGGTGAAGAAAAGGAAAGAAAGAGAAGGGAGGGCTCCGACTAGTTTTAAGAAAAACAAGACTTAAACAACCATAGTGAGTGTTTCTGGTGATGTTGAGTATTAACTATATTGACATCTATATTTTAAAATAAGCCATATTTGATGGTCGCAATTCTAGTTTGTTTTGTCGGTGACGGAGAATTTCTAGATGAAGAACATGAAAAATAAAATAAAGAGAAAGGAGAGTTCCGACTTACTATTGTTAAGAAAACAACACTTGACCAACCACTGCAAGTGCTTGTGCTGGTTTTTGATTGCTCATCAATGTTCTTATTGTCGCCAGTGTTTTAGGGAGACGAGAGGTCCCTAGGAGTAAGACGGGGAGGAGAGGAGTATAATCTTGGAGCTACAAATTGGTTTAGGTTCTTGTATAAGATCCAACTCGACCTATTGGATTCATGTAGAAGTACTTCCTCAACCGTCCAAGTCATGGATTCATATTTTCAAGACGTTCAATCAAATTATGTTTAATCTCATTGGATATGCTAGACAAGTTGTAAATATTTATACAGTCTCTTCTCAGTTCAGGGATGGAACACTTCTCAGTTCAGGACTGTCAGATGGAACACTTCTTGTTGACACAAAATCACAGTCAACCAAATATTGATAAAATTGACAATATGGTACTTGTCATAATTCAATATGACACATCAAGACAGAACTCAGTGCAAGACGGACGTCGGCTCTAACCTGCAACGTACTCAGTATTTGAGTCTGTATTTTTACTTTTCTTGAGTCTAGATAAATGTAAACTGAGTCGCACTGAGTAGTTTGGGCCTATACCTATATCCAGGGGCGGACGCAGGAATTCAAGAGAGGGGGGTCGATCTTAAACATAAAGAGTGTAAAAATAAATCACATTCTAAAAAACACAAGATAATTTTCAAAACACATACATGTGTTCATTGAATAATGTTTTACAAAACACAAGATAAGTAATCTTAGATTACAACTAATTTCAGATTACAATACTCCTCTGCGATTGCACATTTTTTGAAATCGTTGAATAATGTCTTCATTGCTTACAGTCCCAGACATGTCTTTCTCAATATAAGCAATCAAACAGTCATTCATAAACTCATCTCCAAGTCGATTGCGTAGCTGAGTCTTGATAATTTTCATAGCTGAAAATACTCTCTCGACAGTTGCTGTTGTGACGGGTAAGATCAATGACAACTTCATAAGCAGAAATACCAATGAATATTGTCGATGCCTCTTGGTTTGAACCATTTTTCTAGCAAGTCCACTAATACCTATAACATCAGAAAAATGCTCGCTGGTACGGATGTCCTCAATATAGTTTGAAAGTTGATAGCCAAGACATGAAATATCATCTTCATCAAAATCAAAGGGGTAAAACTCAGCAAATCATATTAACTTATCCATATCAAATGCTGAGAAAGAATCGGCTGGATCAAGACATGACATACACAACAACAACTCTGTATTCACCTCGGTAAATCGATTATTCAACTCTTGAAGTTGTAAATCTATAACAGAGTAGAATAATTCAACATGATAATAGTGAAAATTTGTGCATTCTTCAACATTACGACGTGATCTTCCATGAACTTCAAACTTGGCTTCCATGTTTGGGATTCCGATTCCATATTTTGTACAAAATAACGATACTTCATTCAATAATGATTCCCATCCACCATCTCTCATTCTTTGGAGTGTTTGCTTTGTTATTTTCACAATATTCATAGCATTAACAATGTCTTGGTCTTTTCTTTGTAATGCTTGTGACAAATCATTAGTAATTCCCAAGATCATTTTCATTAAGTGTAAGCAGAAGACAAATTGAAAAGATTGAATTCTCTCACATAGATTATCTGCTTGAATTCTGTGAGCTACCTCATGTGCATCTTCTCCTATAACGAAGAGCACATCGATCACTGAGAAAAATAAGTTAATCAAACTCACTATTGTGCCAAAATGTGAACCCCAACGAGTATCGTCTGGTCGTTGCAATGTTGTTTCTTGATTCAAACCTCTCCCCGTCAATATTTCACCATCCCCAATTCTTTGAATAAACTTTTCAAATTGTTTCTCTCTCGAAGATCTCTCCGTTTGCAAGAAGCTCCAATAACATTTGACAAAAGTGCTACAATATCAAAGAATGCACCAATCTTTGTATGATTTTTAGCAACAGCTACAAGTGTTAGTTGTAATTGATGAGCAAAACAATGAAAATAATGGGCAGCTGGATTCTCCATCATAAACAAAGCTTTAAGACCATGGAACACACCTCGCATATTGCTTGCTCCATCATAACCTTGTCCACGAATACTTGATAAACTCAGTCCATGACAAGAAAAGAGGGTCTCGATAGCTTTCTTAAGTGATAAGGCAGTAGTTTCGCTGACATGTACAATACCAAGAAAGCGCTCAACTATTCATCCTCTGTCATCCACAAAACGTAAAGCAACCGCCATTTGTTCTTTCACAGAGATATCTCGTGCCTCGTCAACTAGAGTAGCAAACAAGCCATCACCGACCTCTCTAATGATTGCATTTGTAGTCTCACTTGCAATGGCACTAACAATATCTTTTTGGATTCTAGGCGACGTCAATTTATGATTTTCGGGAGCATTCTTCAATACAACATTGTTGATTTCTTCATTGTGGTTGGCAAGAAAGTTTAGGAGTTCAAGAAAGTTACCCTGATTTTCTGAATTCTCAGATTCATCGTGACCACGAAAAGCCAAACCTTGACTCAAAAGAAACCTAATGCAATCAATAGAGGCAGTCAACCGAATGCGATAATCTGCTTGAATTTGTTGGGATTGATTAGACAAGCAAACTTCTATGTGTTGTCGTTGAAGTAATAGATCGCTGTAAGCCCTTAAACATTGATTATGGGTACTATTATGGGCTCCAACATGAATACTGAACCGGCTCTTCTTCTTCCAATTTCTAAATCCCTCTCCAACAAATGCATCACCACCGCCTTGGTGTCCGTAGTTGGGCTTGAATAGATAACAAACCAAACAATAGGCAACATCTTTTGATATGCTGTACTCCAACCAATCATACTCTCCAAACCAAGTACCAACGAAACTGCGATTGACTCCAGAAAATATTGTTCCCGGAAAATGATGATTTCTGGGTTGACATGGTCCTTTTTGTAGATACCATCGTCGGACATTCTCCCTGTCATTAATGTCATACTCATGGATATTCTTTCTTAATCCAGGATCGACAGGGAGCTCATTCAAGTCTATAATACGAATGGCCAGAGGGAGAACGGGATTAGGAGTGGAGTGATGAACGTCTTCTTGATTTCTAGAAGACGTACTCTCATTTGCAGACTTTGGCGTTGACACCTTAGAAATTTTTTTTGCATCCTGATCCTGGAGTAAATAAAAGAGAAGCTAGCTGAAAATCAATAACCTAATTTCTAAATGCACTAACATAATTCCTAATTCTGGTAAAACACGTAGGATTTAAGCACTTTGAGCACTGATTTTTGTCCTAATTTTTGAGCACTGATTTTTGCCCTAATTTTGAGCACTGATTTTGAGCACTAATTTTTGCCCTAATTTTTGTTCTAATTTTTTAGCACTGATTTTTGTCCTAATTTTTGCTAAAACTTACCCTTATTTTTGTCCTAAAAAATGTGGTTTCTTAAAGTCACTGATTATTACTCTGATTTTTGTCCTAAAATTCCTTAAAAAATGTGGTTTCTTACCCTAATTTTTGCTAAAACTTAAAAATACTTAGTTTAGGGATTTTAATTTGAGAGAAAAGATAGTAAGAGAAAGATGAAGAGAGGGGAGAGAGTAGATGTACCTCTTCTTCTTCTTTTTTTTTTCTTAATTTTCGTCTTTTTCTTCTTTTTCGTTGGCTCTTGGCTGCTGCTTCTTCTTTTTCGTCTTCTTCTTCTTGGCTGCTGCTTCTTTTTAATTTTTGCTAAATCGTTGGCTCTTGAGTCTTGGCTACTGCTGCTTCTTTTTTCGGCTGGAAGTAAAAAAAAATTTTTATTTTTGCAAGAAGTCAGTGGGGTCACGTGACCCCACTTGACCCTGGGTGGGTACGCCCCTGCCTATATCCAAACCACAAACCAAAAGCTCCACCAAACCAAACTAGCCCACATAGTCCATTTGAGCAATTTTGTCTCTTGGAGACAGAGTTCGGGCCGAATTCTGTTCCCTAAATTACAGGACCCTAATTTTTAGGGTTTGCTGTATGCTAGTTGTCCAACGGCCAAAAATTTGAATTCTTGACACAGAATTCTGGCCGAATTCTGCCTACCCAGAATCCTATAAATAGGCCTTGAATTCTCTCATTTTCAATCATCCAATCTTCTCTTCTCTTCTCTCTAAAGCCTTATACAAGCCTTACCCTTCTCATCTACTAGCCACAAGCTCCCTAAGCCTCAAAGTGCTCAGTGCTCTTCAGTTAGGAGTTTGTGCAAGAGTTAAGAAAGTCGCTTGGAAAATTCCAAGCATCGCCACTGCGATCTCTGTAAGAAGTTGACGTGCTCTTCTGAAGAAAAGGCATGGGGTGTAACTACTATTTCACAAATAGTGGATTTAATCCTGAGCTAGAGTTCTCAGGCCTGGACTAGTCCTCCACGAGAGAAACCAGGTTAAAATCGGCTGTGTTTGCGTATGCTTTCTTGTTCTTTATAATTTTCGCATTTACTCTGATTATTTACTGTTGGTAAAAGAGTTTAATTTTTAATTGGCTATTATTGTCATAAACTTTATTCACCCCCTCTAGAGTTGCCTACTTGTTCTTCACTTCTCAGTTCAGGACTGGAATAAATTCATTTCCCTCGCCTTCAGTCTAAATTCATTTCCCTCGCCTACCCTCTTCAACCGTGGAATACTTCATCTCTGAACAAACTTGCTAGTATTGTTGGGATCCCTCTGCAGTTCGATACGACGATGACACGTCGTCAGCGGCTAGCGTTTGCTAGAGTGCTCGTAGAGATTACATCACGTCGAGATCTCCCAAAGACAATTCTAGTATTACTATCTGACGGAAGTATTCATTGTAGGGAGCTAGGCATATAAGTCCCATTAGTATCCGAGTTAGTTCTCAGAGTACTAGGGGCAATATACTAGTTGGATGTAATTGCTTCTTGTTGATATTTGAGTGTAATGGTGGTGGTATTCATTGTAGGGATCTAGGCATATAAAGTCCTATCACCCATTTTTGAAAATTAATATAATACCATTTTTTCAAATATATATATATATATATATATATATATATATATATATATATATATATATATATATATATGCCGGGCGCTTGTATCTCAAGTGGCTAGGCGCACCGGCACTCGGGGCATCGGACGGAGTTCGAGCCCCCACGGGGGCGGCTTGGTGGTTCGCCCACGGCCCCCGGGCCAGGCGGTGGCTGGGTGTCTTTGACACGGCCGCTTGGTTTTAGGAAAAAAAAAAAAAAAAAAAAAAAAAAAAAAAAAAATATATATATATATATATATATATATATATATATATATAACACCCTGTTTTCTTGTCAAAGTATGACATATATGTGCCTCTGTCCACTAGTCATAGATGTAACATGGTTGACCGAAAGGTAGGAGTTTTCTCGTGGGATTTGGATCACTTGCATTGTTTCATGAAATGTTGGAGATGTAAAAGGTCCTTTCTTGCAGGATAAAAAAGTTGTCAATAGCATGCATGAGTTTTATGCTTCTCTGTTACTTTCTATTATGGTTATAAAGAAAGCAGTGTTTAAAAATCTGAGTATCAGAAGAAATTCCTTTAACTAGTTGACCGTACAGTCAACTGGTTCTGGAAAGTCGATTGCCACTTATGTTGTCGTGGAATCCAGAACCTTTCGCATTCGGTACGTTCAACTCTTCAGCCGACTGCTTAAGATTGTACAGTGTGGAACTTATAAGTAGTTATTATAATCTGGTTCTTCATGCTCACAGTAAGAAAATCTATTATTCCCTCGTCGTTCTTGCCTCCTTATCTTCGCCAATCCTTGAACTGGCTTGATTTAAGTTTCTTCATTGTATCAGAGCATGAGATTTTTAGATCCTGGACCTCACCTTTCCTCCCATCAAAAATTCCTATCCTTTGCATGAGGAAGTTCTGTGCTTCATTTGATGGGGATTGTAGATAAAACAATGTGAAATTCAAAATATCAGCAAGTTAACTAATGTGATAGGCGAATGGAATTGAACCCGTGTAATCCAACTTCCTTAGTGCTACATCTGCCCCCTTGTTTAGCTAAAGTATTCTCTCTTTTTCCATTAATCATCGTTGTATTTACTCTTACCTTCATACTTCGATGGAGACATTCTATTGGATCTGGAATGCTAATCTTCAAAATAGGAGTAATCAGCTGTGGCACGTTCAAAATACCGTTACTATAGATTGATTCTGGACAATCACTGCCGCTTGTGCTGTGTTTGGATATGGAACTTTCTGAGGTTTAATATAGTTGATTGGTTAGGCATGTAAATACTCATTGTAATCTTGTTTCTCTTGATCAGAATAAGATTCTCTCTCTCCTTTGATTGGTTAGGCATGTAAATACTCATTGTAATCTTGTTTCTCTTGATCAGAATAAGATTCTCTCCCCCCCTCTCTCTTTCTCTTCTGAGGTTTACTATAGTTGATTGGTTAGGCATGTAAATACTCATTATAATCTTGTTTCTCTTGATCAGAATAAGATTCTCTCTCTCTCTCTCTCTCTCTCTCTCCCCTTCTTCATGTTCTGCTTTTCGAAAACCTAATACTATCTAAAGCTCTTCATTGCTTGTTACTTGCTTTTGATCATGTGATTATTTTTCATTGATAGGTCGTGACACAGGACAAACCTATAGGGTTAATCTATATGGGTCGAATCACGGTTAACTAAACTGAGATTTGCATAAGCATAATTATCAAGTAAAGGTTATCACTAATCTACCTACAAATAACCCAAAAAAGTTTGCAAAGTCAAAGTCCACTTTCGGAGCAAGCTGAATCTTGCACCAAAGATCACGATTTCCCACCTCCAAACCTTCATTCCGGGGTTCCGATGATTGATTATTGGATGTAATGGTAGAGAAAGTTAGGATTTAAGAAATTGGTTTTAAAGAGGAAGAAGGTTAAGAGATCTAGTGTTTAGTTTGCAGCGACAACTAAAAGAAGAAGAAATAAGCAAGGCATGAAAATTATAACTGAAATACATTTCTAATCTCTGCAAATGCATAGAAATAAAAAAAATGAGAGTACATGAATTTATATAGACAACAAAACCTTTGGACATGAGGACTAGTAGTCCTAATAAAAACAAGTTACCAAAATAAAATTGACCCTAACTACCAAATTATATAACCAAATCCAAATAATAGCTAATCCTAAAAATCAACAATGTGCAGTCATGTGCATAATTAATAACCATGTGCACTCACGTGCAGAATTGAAACCCATGTGCGTAAGTAATTAAAACAAATGCACCCAAATAGGTGCCCCTAAAATAAACCCAAAATCCAGATTCTCAAATTGTAAAATTGGACTTCTGTTGAGTGGTCCACAATCAGGCGGACATGCTCAAATATTGCATAATAATTATGTATGAGATTAACAAGTTGTCAATATCATTCTCTTATTACGAGTTTGTTATATATATCCAGGAACGGAACTACAATATGGCTTGCAGGGGGCCTGCCCCCTCCCCCCCACCCCTTCTCCCTCCCCTAACCTCTGAACACTTTGAAATTTTCTAGTATAAGTTTCCAAATTTCTGAAACACTTAGTTTATTGTCTCCCCTTTACATTTTTACAAAAAAACATATGTTCTTGGCCTCATCATCATTGAATCCTAGATCTTTGTATATTTCATTGATTATATGTAGAACTCTACTTGCTGCCCTCAAAGGGTTGGGACTTCGACATTGTTGTTGTTTCTGTTTAGATATTCATTCTTTCGGTAGTGGTTAGTTATATATTACTAATTCCTCACCAAAATGTCATACTTACAGATCTATGAAGATGATGTATGCATATGCATTTTGGATTCTAATCCTTTGAGTTGTGGGTAAGATATTCTCTACTTTTGATGCATTTATTCAATATTCACAATCATAGTGAATGAGATTTAGTGAACTCACATTTTCATCTGAAACTGGTTCAGTTGTGGTGTGTTTTTTCTGTAAATCCCTTGAATAAAAATTATCTTCTTGTATACTAATAAAATTGCTTATGGACTTCACTTTTATTAGTAGAAAAGTATGGCCATGGAAGACCATATGGGGCACAGTTCTATATCTTAATTATTTAACTCTCAACTTTAACGAAGATAAACAAAAATAATCTAACATTAGATGTTGGAATGTTCCTACTTTGGTCACAACGAGCGAAGCTCCACGCAGGCTCAGACATTGCAAACAGTGACGGTGGCACAACAGGAGTTTGCGCAGCCTGTGCATCCCTTGAAGACAAACCAAGAAGATTATAAAGGAGATTCAGATGGCATTTTATGTATCGGTATGGAACCCTCCGTTGTCAATTATGGTGGACCACGAATTGGGGGAGCTCAGGTGGCTACTTCAGATTCCAGCTCTTCACATTGATTGGAGCATATAATCATGGAATAGGATCGAAGTTGGGTTCTTGCTGTGGAGTCCGATGAGAAGGATGGATGACCAAGATGACCCAGAGAACTACCTGCAAACTAGAAGGATTTTGTGAACCTACATCAGGCCGTAGCTCCCTTATGGTGTCATTTTTGAAGGCAATTGATTTCAAACTTGAATTTGGGCCACCTTCCATCCTGAGCAATTAGTATTTGACTTCGCAACTAGTCGTAAACATACAAACTTTATTGAAACGGGTAGAACATGGTTGGCATTGGTCTGGGCAGATCGATAATTAACTAGCAAAACTTCTTTCGTGGAATTCAGAAGTTTCATGTTCATATGGGTAATTGGTCCGACTTAGCTGAATAAATAGTTTGATCTAAGCCAAACTGAGACCAAACACATTTAAGTCACACACATGGAACCTGAATCTGGTTGGAACCATATTCGTTGTAGTGTAAATTTGCTCACAAGAAAATGGATCCAGGAGAATGTGAGATTGGATAAGATTGCTCATACTGCTTTACTCCCATAGTTTTGTACCTAATGCTAATATATGGACATAATACTAGACAATTATTCTGTCACATTGATGTGGAGGCAGCTGCTCCTGCTCATCTAAGGTGGCTTTAAGTTGGGATTGGTTTTTGCTAGACTGAGATTCTCCTATAACCATGGATTCTACTCTAACTAGGCTTATGGGGTCTCACATAACCATGGGTTGATCATTCAAGAGAAACGGTAAGCTTTACTATTATTCTTAAAGGAAAGTTATGAAAAAGAATTGTTTATTTGGATATTGTTATCATAGAATATTCTAGAAAATATGAATTTTTAACTCATGGGTGCAAGTTTTAATGTCTTAGAGGGATTGAAGATGATATATGAATATATAAATTATGTAGTAGATAAAGGAGGAGGATTTCGAGGGTTTTGTGGGAAAAAGACATTAAAAAATTGTTAGATAAATGCCTTACCAAAAACGTCAACTATGTATGCTAACAATGTCTATCAAGCCAAGATTTCACCTAGTTTTTAAATGCTCTGATATCATGTTAGATAGCTACTTTTCTCTGCTCCTTCTTGGTAATTAAAAAGTAGGAAATTTACCAAGCTATAGCTATTTACGGTTGGCTTTTTCTTTGAAATAGTGCTGAATACTAGTAGTCAGTTTTTATGGAATGCTACTTACAGAAGTTGCTGTAAAACACTGCTTGAATTTGGCCTGTCTGTATGATTCTTCAACAATTCAAGTGTCACAATGCAAAAAGACCATTTACATTATGTGACAATTAAATTAGTTAAATAATTATTATTACCATATAGTTTTCCTTATTACTTACTCTTGAGGATTTTTCTGATTGTTATTTCTTTGTGTAGACACTCGCTTATTATTCCAAAATTACACTATCCTTCCTTGGGATCAACCCCTCCTCTAGTAAGTGTGTTATGTATTTTTATTGAGATAACAGTGTTATTTTTCTCTATTCATTCTTTATTGCGCAACTTAGAAAATAAGTAGCTTTGTTAATGTCATCACTTCAACTTTCGGTTAATGTACTCAAGGCTACTGTTCCTAGAAACCAACTTTATGTATTTGTTAACAAGATTATGCTTTTCTGTGTTACACCACTAATAATTTACCACAAAAGGGGAAACTTTGGCTTACTTCAACAAAATATACATTTAGATGAATTACATCTTCATCTCCCTTATGTTCTCTATATGGTATTTTCTTCATGAATGCCGTTTGGATGAATTACATCTTGGTCTCCCTTGTGTTCTCTATATGGTTTTTTTTTCTTCATGAATGTTGTATTAGAACCTGTTTAAGTCCCAGCTTCAGGAGGAGCAGGAACTGGAAGTTTACTCCATTGAGTTCAGAACTAATGCCTAGGTTTTTGAAAGAAATGCCCTTATAATTTAAAACTGAAAAGGTACAGGTCGATAGAATATATATGAACTATATTGGATATTTCATGTTGATAAAATATCTGTGTCAGTTACCATAATATTCTTAAATAAAATATCCTGCTAAAATAAATCCTCAGAACTAATGTAACTTAATCCTAGTTCGTCTTAAACTCAAAATACTAAATTAGAACTAAGGGTCAGCTTGGATTGAGGGTTAAGACTTAAAAGAGTTAAGTGAGGGAAAATAAAACCACGCTTGGTTTGAGGGTGAGGATTTAGGAGGGAGGGTTATAGAGGGTTAAGTGAGGGTTTGTTTAACCCTCTTTTGTCTGTTTTTGTATCCCCCGAATCGGAGGGTTAACGAGGGAGTTTGAGGGTTTTATTTAAAAGGTCATAAATATCCCTTATTTGCCTATAACATGTCATGATTTTTTCTCTTTTTTTTTCTTGCTTTCAACATGTTGCTCCATAGCTTCCTCATTTGTGAAGATATTTTGACGATTTCTAATTAAAATTCCAATCAAATTTAATTTTATGACATATAATAAGGATATTTTGGTAACTATTATATTTTTATTAATCCTCATCTCACTCAAAACTTTCAATCCAAGCAAGAGTTATTAAACACATCCCACTTAACTCTCACTCCAATCCAAGCAAGGTTATATATATATATATATATATATATATATATATATATATATATATATATATACTCTACTTCCCCTCACTTAACTCTCCCTTAACCCCAATTAACTCTGCCTTTTTTCCCCTCTCAATCCAACTTTGCTGCCTAAGTAAAAAAATCTTGCTCCTCGAAGTCAAGTTTCCAAGTCGTCCTGTTTTGTGCAATAGACTTCTGAGTAAGAAGTTGTAGGTAAAAACAGGTGACAAGCTGTCGATTACTGCCCCATCCTCCGCTATTGATCTCAGATCTCAATAGTGTCTAGTAGTCAAAGTTCAGTTCATCTATATTGTTATAGAAAGTTATGTCTTCCACAAAATTTCTCGTTTGTGTAGAGTTCATCTCAAGTGTCTTACTTATTTCACAATCACAAAAACATTAACTTTCTTATCTTTATTGCATGAATGTAGATACGCTGATAAGATGTGAACTATAAGGATAGGCTGATATGGTAATTGGGAAATGTAGGATACGATATGGTAGGAATATATAAAATAAATATATAAAATAAATATATAAATAACAATTTACCTTCTTCTTTTTTCTGCCACAGCTATTTGGCTAATAAAAAAGAATAAACAAGTTACTGTTATAATAGGATTATTTATTTAAGAATACTATGGTAACTGATACATATATTGCAACAGCTTAATCATAATTCTCACATTACCTCTCTTAAAAGATTTTGAGGAAAGTGACGGGAGTATAGAAGAGTATTTGAAATACTGTCTGATTACCACCATTAATTTGAATTTTAGTAGGTTCAAGTGGTTCTGAAAGACTCCCTTTCTGGTACTGAAAGGTTAATCTCAAACAGTAAAGGATCATGAAAGATCTTACCCTTGCTGCAACATTAAAGCAGAAGTGATACAAGTGAGGAATACAAAACATAAAAATCATTCCCGTACTCTTTTTGTAAGAGATGCAGAGAAACAATGGGGAATTGCTGGGATATACTTCTCTACCTGAGATCCAAAACTTTTGGTTGCCCCATTTTTGATATGACAACTTCTGACAATGAAAACACTACTTCTGATAGTATGCTAATAGAAATAGGCTGCTACTAGAAGTGTCTTCAGCCAGCAGACATAAAAAAAAAACTCAAAATAACGAAGAAAGGCCACTATTCTCTAAAAAAAAAGTTTATGTTGGCTGAATAATCAAGTGAGGTTTGGGCATAAGTTGCATTATTTGGAGAATTGATCTAGCGGTCGTGATTCCACTAAGATAGTTGACTAGATTAACTACATTTGACCAGAGTAGGCTGACCCTAGAAAAATTAGCAGAACCACGTGTGTTGTTCTGTGTCAGTCTATCACTGTGGAAGTTAAGCACAGGAACCATCACAAATATGTTGCATTGAGCAGTGCACTACTTCTACAACTATGCAACACGGATGTGGACATGGATAAAAAACGACAGGTTACACGGACACATATTTATGTCAAAATCTTATGGAATGCTGACACATTGAAGAAAGCACATGTGTTGTTCTGTGTCAGTCTATCAATGTGGAAGTTAAGAACATGAACCATCACAAATATGTAGCATTGAGCAGTGCACTATTACAACTATGAAACACAGGACGTGGACATGGATAAAAAGCGACAGGTTACATGAACACATTTATGTCAAAATCTTATGGAATGCTGACACATTGAAGAAACCACATGTGTTGTTCTGTGTCAGTCTATCAATGTGGAAGTTAAGCACATGAACCATCACAAATATGTAGCATTGAGCAGTGCACTACTTCTACAACTATGAAACACGGATGTGGACATGGATAAAAAGCGACGGGTTACACAAACACATTTATGTCAAAATCTTCCGGAATGCTGACACATCCAAGAATATTTTATAATATACAGAAGTCAGACACACCATGACAATGACACAACCAAGACCATCTGTCAAACTTTCAAGAGTGCCAGATGCTAAAATGTGCTACTAGTGCTTAGTTCACAAACATTTTAGTATACATATGTGCGGAAAAGGTCTCCATGAGATGAGATATTCTATAATCTATTAATATATACTAAGATCTTTGTATTTGTATGTAAGTAGTTATTTAGACATGCTATTGAGCTTAATTTGAATAAATAAGAAGTGTGAACTTGTCTTCCATGCAAAATAAAGGTGTATCCAGAATTGTTACTGAACTTGTTGAAGAAGTATCCAAGTATACGAGATGTATCCAATATCCAGGAGGCAACCAGAACAAAAATAGATGTTATATTTCCCATTTTTATATATATATATTTATAGAGAGATTCTCTCTCATGAATTTATTGAATCCTTTTTGTAATCTTTCTAGAATATTACTAATCAAGCAAATGAAATTTATAAAGCTGGATCCTTATTTTAGAACAAGAATTTATGGTTTCCAATCAGTTTAGCACCAGAATATATCTGTCACCCAATTTGGTTTCCAATGTGGAAATATTGTCATTAAGGTTTGGTACAGAGTAAATTGACATCGACCTTCATACTTTTGTGGTACTTGAGAATGCTCTTTAGTTATTCTTGGATTAGTTTGTGATGGTTAAATCTTGCAAAAATACGGATATGGGCACGACACACGGGCACAGATACAGACATGATATGGGTATGGGATATGAGCATTTTCAAATAGTTACATAGGTAGTTACCTATTTTGCATGATTATGGATGTGGACATGGTTAAGGACACGATACGGATACGGACATTATTTTTCCATGTCCGTGCAACATCTATATTGAAAATATTTTGTAAATAGCTAAAAATATAAATAATAATTGCCACAGCCAAAGCTTAAGAAACTTTTCCAATTTGATCTATATATTAGTTGAAGTCTTGGGACTTTGTTTCAAAATAATTTAATTTAATTCCTTCTCTGAATTGACGTACGTTCCCAGTACACTTTTGTCATGCTGGACCTAGTCAGTTGGCTCGGCTTTGGAATACTATCTTATTATTATCTCTTTGGTCCGGTTCATCTTTGGTTCTTGTGATCTATATCAGCTGAGTTATTTTATTCCATTTCTGAACCTTTATCATGTTAAATCTAGTCAAAATTTTGTTAGTATAACAGGCTTGGTTTGGGAGTTTTTCTTACCTGCTTTGGTTTACTGTGTCATGGAGATTAATACAGTTATGTTTACCTAATTGCATCATTTCTTCTATTCGTCTAGATTCTTTTCTAGTGTCTAGTGAACTTCGCTATCCTCGGTTTCATGAGCTTAATTGTATGATCCAGAAGGTAGGTTTTAGCTATTCACCAACTGACCTTCTAGGTTTTATGGCAAATCCCTCTTTTTATTGACATTTGGTTGAAGGGATATCATAAAAATGTTTTCCGATTGTCTTGTGAAGACATTGTTGTGCCCCCAAATATGCCCCAGAAGAGTTGGCTTCACTTAATTACAACGTCCTATTCCACCAATCTCCCATAAGCTTGATTTTAGGATGTATCAAGTTTTACCTAAATTCCTCACAATTTTTGTTTGATCTCACATTTTAACTGTCGATAAATTAGCTGTGTTATTTTGAAATAGCATGTTGTCAATTGATGATACGAAGAATATTATTGACCTCTCACTTTCCCTTTTGTAAAACATGCTTCTTCAAGATTCTGTTCAAGTCTATAGGTCTTCGTAAGCAGGTCGAACCGTATATTCTATCTTATTGAACTTGTTTAGGCCAGAAGTGGACTTTGATAACTTGCAGACTTCATTCTCATGCCCAGAGACAGCACTAGCTCTCATGTTGTTGCATACCGATTTTCCTCATATCTTTGTTAATGAACCATGTCTTTATATTCGTTTGTCATCTCTCGTAATCCATTTCTTTACTAATAACTAATAATTTTCTTATAGATTTAAGAATTGCTACTGACGAATTGATTTCATTGTACTCATCTTCTTTCACTCTAGCATATTCTTTGTTTAATTGCTTTGCCTCTACACCATTAGCATTTTTTCCTTAAAAATCCACTTTACATCATTTGGGGTCTAAGTCTTCATTGTCTTCCAGAGTTTAGCATGATTGACATAAGTAGAGCCTGATTTGGACTTGATAGCCTGGTCCCACTAAGTATAGTCACCAAGCTAAAATCTTCGTAATAACTTGATGGAAGTGTAAATAAGTGGATGGATTGCTGTTTGCAGCACCATTAATATTTACCTTTATGAATGAAGTGATGATGGAATCATGGAACCTGCTGCTCAGTTCAGTTTGGGATATATTAAAGTCATTTGTGGATTAAAAAATGCATGTCCTTGAAGGCAATACGTCTGAGGAATCAGATGACACTAGGCCTAGCTATCACCCATGGCAGTTAATGGTGCATACAGTCATAACAGGATCCCGAGGCCGCAAGCTAATCAACATTAGCACACCCTAAATTGTGAACCCCACAAAAGAAAGACTTTAGCTTCCTCCTTGTTCACCAATCTCTTTGCACAATATACAGAATCTTGAAAATGTGCACGCTTCATAGGACCTTTGTACTGTGTCGTGTGGAATGGTTGGTTTACGGGCAAGCCTTGCATCCTTGCTTGCAACATTTACATTTTCAGGTTCAGCTCTTATAGTCTCATTTTCAACTTCCTGCTGACCTCGTGCAGCTCAATTTAGTCTTTTTCTTGGACAAAAGGAGGACATCTTCCAACAACTTCAGTCCTTAAAAAAAGTTTTTTATCAAGATATTATAAAACTATAATACTCATTGTGTTGTACTTGCAAATATCCTCCTTTATCTTCCGTAAACTATTTTCTGGAACACTGCTTTTGTTTACCATGGGACATCTACACAGGTGAAGTCTGTCATCATTTTCACTCTCCCAGTTATGATATCAAGTTAAGGAGACGTAGATTGAAAATTCAGGCTAGTTGAACTTGTCTAACAGGATATAATTAGTGCCTAAATTGTATAACACTAACATAAACTGAATGCTGATATTCAGAAGCATTTAGTTAGATGGTCATGGTGCTTCATGAGGAATTCATATTTCATGTCATCAACATATATCTGTGTCCATGGAAGTGTACAATCCAATCTTTGCGATCTTCATTATACTTGTTATCTTTGCCTTCTTCATTATACTTGTTTTTGTTACATAATATGTTTCTTGATCATACCCGACGTTGATTTGCAAGTGTTGCATCTAAATTCATTAGACAACAATGGGAAAACTAAATTCTAATATTTTGGTTGAAATGTAGGTAGTAGCTTCCATGTGTTCTAAGGTGCCTTTTCTAAGCAATGCAATTATGAAAGCTACTCAGAGTGGTAGGTACGGCAAAATTTTATGTACTTAAATGTTTGAAATCCTGTATAAGGCTTAACTTGCCCATTGACTTTTTGATCTGCACATATGACCTGCCGCTGCAGCTGGATGGACCATGACATGTTCTGTTAAAACTTCTCATCTTGAACCGTCTCCATTTTTTAGTATTCTTACGTAGCAATCTTCTTGGAATAATATGCAAAGTGTGTTAACGTGACTCGCTATAAAAGATGCATCAAATGGATTTGGTAACTAAGTGAATTTGTCTAGGAAGGAAATCAGCAGTGATCGATTATAGCTAGTGGATAGATTTTGCTGAAACCTAAAACTCTTTGTGTTTATTATGTCATTTTATCTATTATTTTATCCTTAATAAAGCTGTTCCGAGAAAAAAATAGTTAATATATCTGCAATAACTTCTGAAAATAATTTGTTTCGTAGGTTTTGGTTATTTCTGTCAGCAGTGCACATCATATCTGTTGTTTGTGGTGACATCCCATTGCCGCATTTTTCTCCAATCAAAATACAATCTTTTTAGATGTAGCTTAATTCTGCTCTCTGGTTGGTGGTTAATTAAAAAGCACTGGAAGTACTAAAAACCACAATAATAGTTGATAGTTTGTTTTGTATTTTATTTAATTGTCACTTCACTTGTTCTCATATATTCTGCTTTATGCTTCTCAAATGTTGCTTCGTGAATCTAATCGTGTAGAATGCAGATTCATTCAACTTACTGGTTAACAGTGGATCGGCTGCAGGCCAAGAAATATTTCACGTACGTTGTATTGATCTTTGAACTCTATAGCAAAGTCGTCAATGTTTACTTCTGTTTCGTTCTAACACTTTCTTCTCCATCATTTTAATCGCAGACTCATTTTCACATAATTCCTCGGAAAGCAGGTGACAAGTTATGGCCGTCAGAGGTGAGAGAATCCGAACTTAGTCTCGTCCTGTCATCGCTAATGAACTGATATCTGGCCTTCAAAATTCACAGAACTCCAAAAGGCGGCGAATAAAATACAACAAAGAAACCTTGCGTCTTGTTGATTGCATTCGGGAGAAGCTGTCTGCTCTTTCAGATGTTAGTTGCGTACATGAAGTCGTGCTCCCAAAGAACTAAGTTTAGCATGTACCATTTGTATGTTACAGGTGCAATTCTAATCTTAGAAACAGATATATTTCCAACAAATGTTTATTTGAGCCCCATTTGAGTAAATTTGTTGTTTAGGTGTGTATAATAGTAGTTTGTAATGGATCTATGTATCCTAAATTGACTTGGACATGTCTGTAATGTGGTTTTGGAAGAAAGTTTCACATTCAATTCCAATTTTAGAAGGATATACTGTTGTTACTTCCTGTCGGAAGAACTAGACAATGGGGTTTTGAATATATCATATTGTTCACAATCACAAAGCCTAAAAAGTTGTTTTTCACTGATGGAACTTCATTATGATGTGAATATACTTGTTGCATGCCATTTACTTATAGTTGGGAGTTCAACAATCAATTCAATCTGTTTCTCAAGAGTGATTTTGTGGAAGTAATTATGGGAACTGATCTGTTTGTCAATTGCATCTGTGAAGATGATGTTGCAAGTTCAATACAAGAACGCTAGCTTCAAGATGATCAATACAACAGAATAAAAATGGCGTCTCCGGTCCACGAGCCTCCTAGTTGCACAAGGTTTGGGAATATATATATATATATATATATATATATATATATATATATATATATATATATTAACTGTTGATAAATCAACGGTTAAGATTAAATGACTTAAACAAGATGATGTTATCATAGGAATGTATGGGGGATGCAAAAGTGACGGGATGCGGATTCCTCCTCATATATATATATATATATATATATATATATATATATATATATATATATATATATATATACTGCTGGAGATGGGCGATCGAGCGATCCTAAACCTAGGGGGTCCCTTACGTGGGACCCTGGCACAGCTAGCGGCGGAGCGTCCGGCGGTGGCGCGAACGGGGCGGCCCGGTGGAAGGCAGCGCACGCACTGGCGGAGGCGGCGCGGGCGGTGGGAGCGGAAAGCTTGGGCAGAAGGTGGGTGCTGGCAGATGTGGTGCAGGCGGAGGCAACGCTGGTGGAGGCGGCGACAGCCCAGACGGAGGCGGCGGACCGCCCAAACCTAGTGCGGGTGGCGGCGCTGGGGACGGCAGCCCAGGTAGCGGCGATTTGGTCGGGGGCAAGTCGGCCAGAGTTGGCGGAGTCGCCGTGGGAGGCTCGACGGTGGGCGGAGCTGTCACGCCCCGCTCCCGTAGGAGCGATCGTCCTCGCTAAGGCGTGATGCCGCACGAGCCTAGATTGCGATCGTGCAAGGCGGGTTCCATAACGGCCGATTACAGTGGCTGCGACGGGGTCGTCGCACAGAAGTCCCGTGCAGAGACATTGATTTATAGCAGCGGAATTAGAACCAAACACATGAACACAAGTCATTCAAAATCTCTTTATTGATAAGGAATACAAGATTACATTTGTGGGCGCAAGGCCAAATTACAATGTCTCTCGTGCTCACTTTTCTCTCTCTCTCTTTTACAAGTCACTCTACTCTCTCTCATCTCTCGATACAATACTTGAATCCAGCGGAAGCTTCGGAAGGCGATGTCCATACATTATATCCTGTATAAGTCTTCAGATCACGCGGCCGCACGCTTCGACTCGCCAAGGAACTCCGTACCTCGACGCATCCAAGCGAACTCCGCACGACGAGCTTCTACCTGTGCCTGCACATGAAACACTGTGTGGGTGTCAGTACCACTGTACTGGTGGAGTGAGCTCTTCGCCCACCCATACAAAACCTACACGTTTTATTTACTTTGTGCAACATAAACCCTTTTTCGATTGTCTTTCTATTCTTGCCTTAGGATCAGTTTAGGACCGGCGCCTTAGCGCAACTTGTGTATCAGAACTATCCCGTGCTTGCAATGTCAACGTTAACTCATACTTGTCACTAGACCACCCTTGTGCCAACAATGTTAACCTATCAAGTCGTGTTCGCCTTACGGCCATAATCAGAGACGCAACTACACGAAGGACTCCATTTCCTTGCCTCTAGACCTTTCTCGTGCTTGCATTGTCGACGCACCGACTTATACTTATCTTTCGTGCCAAACTCTGGGACGTAACGACTCGATCGTGCCATACTCGATTCGTGCTTCAATATCTCCGTGGCAGCGCCTCCCCGCTTAGTCTCGCCTACACTTGTGTTGTGACAACGCGGCCGTGCCTCATATTTCGAGGCCGTGCCCAGTAACTCAACGTAACTTCACACAACTTGCCCTACGGCCCTTCTCGACTTAACTCGCGACAGCTCAAGCCTAACTCATGCAACTCTATGCCAACAACTTAACACTCGATGCCACATCTCGTGTCGAAGCACGTCGCCCTCGCTGTAGCCAAATCTTAGGCTCCGACATTGTGTCTTTTTAACTCATACATATTCAACTCAATCCAAAGGCACGCACACGGATTGCCGCCCGTGCCGACACATCTATATGAAAGGTCACTGGCATTGACTAGCCATAGTGGACATAGCCTGGCATTCGGGACCCTTGCACCGCCGGTTGCGATCCTCGATGCAAGTCCCCGACCTACCGGTTGCTTCATACCCAGCTCGGCTATACCCTGTTTCTTCCTAGGCCGAGTCGGTCCCGTGGCCCCGGGTTGCCGCTCGAAGAAACCATCGCCCTTGTCGACAAGTTGTCCATGACCACGCGCCTACGCTAACTTCTAGACTTAACGTAATGCATGGTCTCATCATCATCACTTAGTTCCTTTGCTTTACTCTTTCCTCTTTTCACACTTCTTTTGCAGAGCCCCAAACCAGGGTTGCCTCGGCGACTGAACCACAGTCCCGACATATTTCCTCTCGGCGACTAACCATCGCTTAGACTTAACGTTCTTTGAACTCAGGGAACGGCTACTGCATAGCCTTCCAACTTTAACTTGAACATAACGTGTTTTCTTAAGTATCGACCGACCGTGGCTAACTTTCCACTGAACCAACCGTGGCTTGTGCCTCTAAACCGACTCGTGTTCTATGCAACGCTGTCGCCCAAGTCATACTTCATATGATGGGCCTTGGGGTCGTGGGACTATTTATCTTGACAACCGCAGAATGAGCGGGACAGCACGTAGAATAACTTAGGTCGACCGGCATAACTTTGCCTTACTCACTCAAGCCTACAACATAACCCAAGGGACGAGCAAAGGCTATGCCAAGCCTTGCGGGACAGGACCGTGCATGCTTTAGTAAGCATTTGTGCGGACGACGCCTATGACTTAGGCTAACTCTCAGCTTATGCACCGAAGACCAACTTTCCTTCTCCCAAGCCACGGGACGAAGGATCGAGTGTCATTTTCAAAGCATGCCGTGCACCAACTCTAAGCCGACCGTGGGACGTTTTCCATGTTCTAACTCGATACAAACTGTCGGGATTATTCCCTTAGCTATGTGGATGCGTAGCTTTTATTATCAAGCCTAACTTGTGCAAGTTGAAAACACGATTTATTATGTGAAGGCAAAGATGAGGAGAGTTCACCGAAACTACCCCACCTGAGCGATGTCTCCGAGCAAGCCGTTGCAAGGCTAAGTCCGAACGCCGTCGGCGTTCCGATTACTCCGATTGACTTTGCGGGACGGGGCACTACAACATACACCACTCAGAACAAGTCTCGTCCTCGAGACTTTCCTGAAGGCAAGCTATCCTACCATTTCTATGGCCAAGACTTAATCGTGCCTGGGCACGGAACTATCGTACGCACTTCGTCTACACGTTTCTTCGACTCCGAGCCACGCTCGCGCTAGTATCAATCTTTTATTTAACACGAATTCAAGATCTCGACACACTCCCATCTTTCAAGCCTTGCTTGAACTCCTCGTATCACTTGGCTGGATCGTGCATGCATTCCAAGCGTCCCCAAAATACATGCATTCAACCAAGCCGCATGATAGAAAATTTGTCATTCTCACTCGAGTCGCATCGTGCACATACCCAGGCGTCCCTGAAATATATGCATGCCAGCCGAGTCTCGTGAGCAGGGTTTCCTATATTCGTGATTTTTCATGCATGCCAATCCTCAAAATCAATCTTTTTGATTGCTAACACTTGCAACAGGACGTCTCGCCTAACCGCTAGGCCAATCTTTACGAGGCTAAGTCAATGTCAGGATTGGAATCATAGTTCCCCAACAATAATGCCAACACTGACCCCAATCCTAGGGTCAAACCAAAGTCGATAGTACGGGGTTTTTCTACCCAAGCTCGCATCACTCAGATTTTTAAACATCGAGCACGATCACCTATTTGCATTAATGCGTTCGTTGCGCAGAATTCAAATCCATTCAATCACCAATTCTAACCAATTCATGTATTCGATCACGAGGTCGTCTTGCTCGACAATACGTTGCGCCCCAATCTCACGCGAGTTCGATTATCTACGGCGGTTCGTGAATCACCACGCAACGCTCCCGCGGAATAATCATTCTCATCGGGGCGTAACTCTTGTTTGAGTTTAGACTCATTCATTATCGATACGCGGATTGGGCCTATTCAATCCTCAAGTTTAATCGACAAGCACACCAATTCAATCTCGAGTCCATCTTCGCGTCAAACCACAAGTCGAAGCACACATTGTCGCACCGTACAAGTTCGACCACTCCCGCTGTATGAATCACCATACCAGCGCTCACGCAGAGTGATCGCCCTAATCGGCGTGACGCATGTGCGAGGCTGGAGTAGCGCTCGCATAAGACAAGAACTTCAACGTTGTGGTTATCGACGAAGCAAATCTAAACATTCCATTTTTCATCCACCCGAAGTTCGATAGTTCGATCGTCATTCGTTCAACTTAGAAAATCCTCGAGCCAAGTCTATCGTTTCCTCGACACATTTTAACATCCCGATTATAGCATCCATCGTAACAATGACATTTGCACGATCGTCATTTGCCGAGCCAGAGTACCCCCGAGTTATCGCATATCGATCTTTGATACGCCTCAATACCATCGACGACATGCGTAACCTGACGATCTTCCTTCGCAACCAATTTCGAGTCGTGCGACTGATGTTATTGTCCGAGTTAGATATACCACCATTCCTTGATATTCAAGATCAAGTTCGATTGCTATTCCTCAAGCTCGTTTCAAAATCGTTGTTCAAAAACTCAAGTCGCATTTCATTTGAATCAATCCGATATCGCACGCACGATCCTCTAAGTTTCCTCGATCAAGACCATTCATTTTCATTCATCGTTCCGAATCATTTTCTAACTCGCGTTGCTCATTCACAAGTTGTCCGAACGAGATGCTCGTTCGGGACATTCGAAGTCACGACCAACTAAGCGTGACGCGTTCTAAGGCTTTGCGCGATCGCATCGCCTCGCCGACATACTCGTAATCCTCAACTTTCGCTCGAATGATTTCCAAGAAAATTCATACACCACTCGGATTCGAGCCATCCGATCTAGTCCTTAATCACGTTCGCATTATGCGCTAAGACATCCTTTGGATTCGTTCGACGAATCTCTAGCGTAATCGTTCACGTCGCCTCGACGTACTAAGTCGTTCGCACTATTTCCTCGAAATCCAAATCAATCTCTCGTGTACGCCTAAGTGTTAGTCCGATAGCGTTCCTATTGATAGACACTCCAAGTGCATCTCCGTTCCCGACCGAGCGGTACTTGATATCGCTCGCAACTCGTTTGCACCAAGGGTCGAGGTGCGCGACGCGAAACACAACTTAGCCAAAAGGCCGTGTGCATAGCCATCCTGTGCGGACTATATTCCGAGTTTGCACGCTCGATTGCTAGGGTCGACGTTGGACTAATTAGGCACGCACGCGACTTGCTAAGGTCAACGTAGGACTATTCGGGCACACGTGCGACTTTTGCCAACATTAGCACATATTTCCTATCGAGTCAAGTTTGCAACGTTCGGCACAAAGGCCCTATCGACGCATTTGGCAACGGCCTACCGATGCGTTAGATTGAACGCTTGTACGAGCTTTCTAAAATATTTAGACTTATTGTATGGACATGCCGATGGACATTTGAGAGAGAGCGTACCAACGATAACAACTTGCGGAAGCAACAGAGTTTTGCAAAAACATCGAAGTTAAAGAATTCAATCGACGGTCCAAGGACGTAAAGCCGTGCTCTGATACCACTATGTCACGCCCCGCTCCCGTAGGAGCGATCGTCCTCGCTAAGGCGTGATGCCGCACGAGCCTAGATTGCGATCGTGCAAGGCGGGTTCCATAACGGCCGATTACAGCGGCTACGACGGGGTCGTCGCACAGAAGTCCCGTACAGAGACATTGATTTATAGCAGCGGAATAAGAACCAAACACATGAACACAAGTCATTCAAAATCTCTTTATTGATAAGGAATACAAGATTACATTTGTGGGCGCAAGGCCAAATTACAATGTCTCTCGTGCTCACTTTTCTCTCTCTCTCTTTTACAAGTCACTCTGCTCTCTCTCATCTCTCGATACAATACTTGAATCCAGCGGAAGCTTCGGAAGGCGATGTCCATACATTATATCCTGTATAAGTCTTCAGATCACGCGGCCGCATGCTTCGACTCGCCAAGGAACTCCGTACCTCGACGCATCCAAGCGAACTCCGCACGACGAGCTTCTACCTGTGCCTGCACATGAAATACTGTGTGGGTGTCAGTACCACTGTACTGGTGGAGTGAGCTCCTCGCCCACCCATACAAAACCTACACGTTTTATTTACTTTGTGCAACATAAACCCTTTTTCGATTGTCTTTCTATTCTTGCCTTAGGATCAGTTTAGGACCGGCGCCTTAGCGCAACTTGTGTATCAGAACCATCCCGTGCTTGCAATGTCAACGTTAACTCATACTTGTCACTAGACCACCCTTGTGCCAACAATGTTAACCTATCAAGTCGTGTTCGCCTTACGGCCATAATCAGAGACGCAACTACACGAAGGACTCCATTTCCTTGCCTCTAGACCTTTCTCGTGCTTGCATTGTCGACGCACCGACTTATACTTATCTTTCGTGCCAAACTCTGGGACGTAACGACTCGATCGTGCCATACTCGATTCGTGCTTCAATATCTCCGTGGCAGCGCCTCCCCGCTTAGTCTCGCCTATACTTGTGTTGTGACAACGCGGCCGTGCCTCATATTTTGAGGCCGTGCCCAGTAACTCAACGTAACTTCACACAACTTGTCCTACGGCCCTTCTCGACTTAACTCGCGACAGCTCAAGCCTAACTCATGCAACTCTATGCCAACAACTTAACACTCGATGCCACATCTCGTGTCGAAGCACGTCGCCCTCGCTGTAGCCAAATCTTAGGCTCCGACATTGTGTCTTTTTAACTCATACATATTCAACAAAATCCAAAGGCACGCACGCGGATTGCCGCCCGTGCTGACACATCTATATGAAAGGTCACTGGCATTGACTAGCCATAGTGGACATAGCCTGGCATTCGGGACCCTTGTACCGCCGGTTGCGATCCTCGATGCAAGTCCCCGACCTACCGGTTGCTTCATACCCAGCTCGACTATACCCTGTTTCTTCCTAGGCCGAGTCGGTCCCGTGGCCCCGGGTTGCCGCTCGAAGAAACCATCGCCCTTGTCGACAAGTTGTCCATGACCACGCGCCTACGCTAACTTCTAGACTTAACGTAATGCATGGTCTCATCATCATCACTTAGTTCCTTTGCTTTACTCTTTCCTCTTTTCACACTTCTTTTGCAGAGCCCCAAACCAGGGTTGCCTCGGCGACTGAACCACAGTCCCGATATATTTCCTCTCGGCGACTAACCATCGCTTAGACTTAACGTTCTTTGAACTCAGGGAACGGCTGCTGCATAGCCTTCCAACTTTAACTTGAACATAACGTGTTTCCTTAAGTATCGACCGACCGTGGCTAACTTTCCACTGAACCAACCGTGGCTTGTGCCTCTAAACCGACTCGTGTTCTATGCAACGCTGTCGCCCAAGTCATACTTCATATGACGGGCCTTGGGGTCGTGGGACTATTTATCTTGACAACCGCAGAATGAGCGGGACAGCACGTAGAATAACTTAGGTCGACCGGCATAACTTTGCCTTACTCACTCAAGCCTACAACATAACCCAAGGGACGAGCAAAGGCTATGCCAAGCCTTGCGGGACAGGACCGTGCATGCTTTAGTAAGCATTTGTGCGGACGACGCCTATGACTTAGGCTAACTCTCAGCTTATGCACCGAAGACCAACTTTCCTTCTCCCAAGCCACGGGACGAAGGATCGAGTGTCATTTTCAAAGCATGCCGTGCACCAACTCTAAGCCGACCATGGAACGTTTTCCATGTTCTAACTCGATACAAACTGTCGAGATTATTCCCTTAGCTATGTGGATGCGTAGCTTTTATTATCAAGCCTAACTTGTGCAAGTTGAAAACACGATTTATTATGTGAAGGCAAAGATGAGGAGAGTTCACCGAAACTACCCCACCTGAGCGATGTCTCCGAGCAAGCCGTTGCAAGGCTAAGTCCGAACGCCGTCGGCGTTTCGATTACTCCGATTGACTTTGCAGGACGGGGCACTACAGGAGCGGTGGCTCCCCCGCGTGATACTGTACCGGAGGGTTCGACAGCGACGACGGGCAATGGTCTCAATTACAGATGGGTCCCAAATTTGACGGGATCGCAGGCTTTCCAACCTGGATCCATGGCTGGATCTCAGGGTGGACAAACAGAGAATGGAGGATGGACGACGGTTACGAGGCGACGTAGTGGTAAGAGTGCGGGCAAGGAGAGCGGTTCGCATCAAAATATGGGTCGAGGCCAGATGCAAACTAAGGCGCGGTTCACCAATGACAGGAGGGCAGGAGCAGGTCCGGGGACGAGGAAGACACCTCAAGGCCTAGGTGCCCCCCAAGCTCGGGGATTAATGCTGGCGGTAGAACGCCGGGGTGGCGACCCAAAGCGACGACGGCGGAGAAAGGGAAAGTGAGTGCTTTTGAAATTGGGGGTCTTGGACTAGGGTCCCCTCCCCCTAGTGGCAGCCAATGGCCTACGTGGACATCTTCCCGCCCTGTGGAAAAGTCTTGGGAAGACATTTGCAAGCTAGTAGGACCTAAATGCACTTCGTCTATGGCATATGTGCAACCAAAGAAAGTATGGAGTAGCTTTCGAGCCTCTTTCCCTGCAGAGGAGATAGCGGAGGTGACAGCTTTCTGGAAAAACACGTTGGTCCTATACGTGCTGGGGAACAAGCCCTTCTATGGGCAGATCTAGGCATATACGGCACACGTTTGGCAGCCAAAAGGAAGCATGGAGGTGTTTGCGAGGGAGAATGGCTTCTATTATGTGAAGTTTGGCCTAGCGGAAGACGTCGTCAGGATTACACAAGGAGGGCCTTGATGGAAGACTGATTATACTGAAAGAGTGGACTCCGGAGTTGCGTTGTGAGAAGGTTGTTCTCAATGCTATCCCTGTTTGGATCCACTTTTCGGAGTTCCCAGTTAGATATTGGAGCATCCTCCTGCTCATGAGGCTTGCTAGCTTGGTGGGCAACCCGATTAAGGCTGACGATGCTACAGCCTTTCGATCGAGACTGATGTATGCCCGAATGTTCGTAAAGATCAGGGCCGGTGGAGTACTCCCGAGTATACTGTGAGGTTCCGTCTAGAGAGGTTCTTACTCAAAAAGTTGAGTATGAATGGGTACCACTTGTATGTTCCCACTGCGCTTGTTTTGGGCACCTCTCCAGTACATGCCCTAATGGAGGACATGAGACAATGATCTCCCCAGAGTCCACTGAGGTACCTGGAACATCTCGGGTGGTAGAGACTACTAGAGTGGATGAGAGGGTAGAGGGTGGACTGCATAAGGGGGACCGGCAGATGGAGGATGTTAGTGGACTAGGTCTGACTATCTCACCTCAGCCGATGCATCCTAGTGGGGTTATGGTTACCAGAGGCATGACGGCATCGGGACGAGAGCATCAGGGAGATGACGGTGTATCCGAGAAGAGAGTTTATAGCAGAAACAGACATGCTAGCTGTTTGCCATTAAAATTCTTTTATTGCAAATTTCAATACAAACAGAACAGTATTACAATATAGGACTTAGATGTAGTCCTAGGAGTACACTTTTATTTATCTGGGTCCCTTGTATTGATGGAGTGAGTGGTAATGCGTTGACTCCGTTGACGATCTGACGATGGTTATCGGTTCTCTGAAGGTTTGGATTGCTCTGGGTGCTGGAGCTTGCTGAGAGGAGTGAGACGTTGAGTGTCTGTATCTGCCTCTCTGGTGGTGTGTTTGTTCGTTTTTTTCGTTCCTCTGTGTGTGTAGGTAGGTCTGGAAGAAGGAAATGGTCCCTCTCTTTATATAGTCTGCAGGCTGGCTGCTCATGCGCGCATATGTAGGATGCGCCTGGTCGTGGGGACGCCACGTGGTGATTGCTGATGGAGGCGTATGAACGATGCGCCCTGATCGAGGGGTTGAATTCTTCATGCTGCTGTTGTGGACCGGCACGTAGCAGAGGAGAAGATCTTTCTGTTGCTGAGATCTTGGGTGAGTCGAGTCAAAGGACACGTGTCATCGACCCATGGCTCGGAGATCTCTGATTTGGTGGGGAATGATCTTGTAGGATGCGCCTAGGATTGGGCGCTGGAGGAGGCTTTGGCTCGTAACCTTTAGGAGTCACGAACCATTCGGGGCGCATGGCTTTTGAGGCGCATGCGAGGCTTCAGTAATGACTTACTCCTGTCTTTCGGGATCAGAGAGAAGTCTGGGGCGCATGGCTTTTGAGGCGCATGCAGAGCTTTAATGGTGACTTTCCTTCTGTCTTTAGGGATCAGTGAAAAGTCTGAGGCGCATGGCTTTTGAGGCGCATGCAGATTTGGGCGCATGGCTGCAGAGGCGCATGCGAGTGGTTGAATGGCTACGTGGCAGTAGCCGTCGGAGGAAAGTAATGATGATGCTGATGTTGGCGACGCTTCGTCTTCTGAACTGTTCAGACTTCGGGAGGCGTGCTGCCAACTCTGTCAGTTCAGCATTTAATGTTTGTGACATTCGATGGACAGCTGAGTGGGTGCGTCGGTTGGCGTTCCACTAGGCGTATGGGGACGCATGGGGGGCGTATCCCTGTGATGTGCTTGGTACTGAAGGGCGCGTCTGTGTGATGCACTTGATGTTGAAGGGCGCGTCTGTGTGATGCGCGATCTGGCCGGCGCATCTGCTTTGTGACACGTCATTAATGGTACGGCTGTTACGATCTTCGAGTGCTTTAAATAGCTGTTTTGACTTAGCTGAATTCGAAGCGTCCGGTTCATCCATTTAATGCAAATTTATTGTACAGAATTCGGAGAGCCATCCACTTGGCGCATGGGTTTGATTTGCCCGGCCTATAAATAGTGGCATGGAGAGAGTTTGCATCTCGTTCTCTCACGTTCTTCCGACATGAATTCGTTTACTCGGATGCATTCTGTTGATGAGATGCTCCCGAGGGTGAAGATACGACGCAATGTCTTCATTGATGCACTTGAAGGTGACTGTTACATCCAAAAGTCGGAGTCGAGGGCTTCCGAGGCAGGCGGAAGGTGCCTGTTGCATCCAAAGATAGGGATGCACGAGCCTCGTCTCCGTCATGTAGGAAGAGCCGTAGATCGGAATAGCGGTGCTGCGGCTTTGAGGGCTCTTTCTTCCTTAAAAATGGGTGTTGCCGATTCTGGTTGTGTTGAAAGCTGCTCCTTTAGCCGCGGTTTCGATCACGGTCTTCCTTCGCCTTTGGAGGCTCTTTCGAAGCCTCCCCTGGCCACAGGTCGGCTTGCGGTGCTCTTCTATTCCTCGGTTTGGGGAGCTCTTCCTCCAGCTAGAGGGTTGATTGCCACCCTCGTTCTGCTCAATAAATGCTTCATTAGTCGAAGTATTTAGACGGCGGTGAGCCTGGCTGGAAGAGCGGCACATAACTGGGCTGCTGAAGGGATGCACATAACTGAGCTGCTGAAGGGATGCACATAACTGAGCTGCAAAAAAGGATGCGCCCTGCTGAGGGCGCATGGTGGGATGCGCCTAACTGGGGGCGCATGGTGATTGCTGCGCCTATTTGAGGGCGCATGGTGGCTGCTGGCTGTAGACTTAGGATCTTTTCTTTTGTAGAAATTCTTCTTTATACAATCTTTTCTAGACATGTAATAGACTTTTATATGTAATAAAAAGTCCTATTTCAATATCCATATTTGTTGTTTTTGCTGTGAAGTACTCTGTCCGAGCTCTGGCGCATGTAGTGTCTGGCGCATAGGATTTCTGGTCCTGAAATTCCATGCTTCTACAAGACCCCCTTCAAAGTTTTCAAAACTTTTGGACAAGTTTTGGAATACTTTGAATAAGAAGCATGACGGTCGGAGCGCATGACTGTTGGGGCGCATAGATACTCCGCGCATCAGTGACGGGGCGCATGCTCTGCTCAGTTAATGCAAATGATGACGTATCGATAACCAAGAAAGATTAATGATGATATTTTTGGTTTTATTTGCAGTTATCTCTTCACAGAACCCGAGGCGATGGCTGAGGTCACACTTCATCGGTTCACGCGTGCGACCAAGCCTATAAATATGCGTGAGATGGAGAGAGAGAGTTCTTCTTCTCTTTGCTTTTGCTTTTAGAGTTCTTTTTCTCAAAAACCCTAGCTTTCTTCTCTCAAGCAATGGCTCCCAAGACTCCTCATGGCGGTGCTGGCAAGGGACGAGGCAAAGGAAAAGAACCCGTAGAGGCTGTTGTGGCTGATGTTCCCCGTCCACCTGTTGAAGTTCGGCCATCGGTGGTTGGTGAGTTTCATCATCCCGTTCTTGTATTATACATACGCCGACGCGCATGGACCTTGAGTCTTGATGATGTGTTGAGGTTCGCCGACGCGCATGGGTTTAAACCCGAAAGATGCGCCGAGGCTCTACTGCTGACGCACATGGGTTTAAGCCCTGAAGATGCGCCGAAGCTCTACTGCTTACGCGCATGGGTTTAAGCCCTGAAGATACGTCGAAGCTCTACCGCTGACGCGCATGGTTTTAAGCCCTGAAGATGCGCCGAAGCTCTACCGCTGACGCGCATGGGTTTAAGCCCTGATGATGTGCCGAAGCCTGACACGCATGGGTTTAAGCCTTGAAGATGCGCCGAAGCTCTACCACTGGCGCGCATGGGCTTGATGCGCTCTTTGGTGAGAAACGTGGCTTAGATTTTTTTGTTGTGCTGAATCTTTGCCTTCTTTGTTTGAACACCAGTGTCGATGACTGTCCCACTCCTGAACAAGGTGCTTCTGGATGCTGCCCTCTGCCAGATGGGAGTAGATTATGATGAGGAGGTGATAAATCCTGCTCGAACTGCTATCATGCTAGATCAGCCTCCCGAGAGAATGACTCAAATCCGGGAACAACCGTATATGTTCCTCAAACGGATGATAGAGCGTGGTGTTTTGAAGTCTGCCACATCTGATAAAGTGACCTTCTTGAAGCCTGAGTTCCTGTTTGGGGACCGCCTTACCTCTACTGAAGCAAAGGTATTGAAGGTCAAGGAAGACTGGTTCTTTACAGCAAGGGAAGTGCACATGACCGTTAAGCAGCTCGAACGCCAATGGCCTCTGACGGCTTTCTGTCATCTTGCTTCCAAGATGAGGATGTCTTGGGATCTAACCCCATCTCAGGGGGGAGCGGTGGCAGGCATCCTAAAGATCGACTCTACCTCAGATCAAAGGGATACTTTGACCGCCGTGTGGGCTGGACCTTCTTTCACCTGGCGGACTCTACGCCATGTGAGCATTTATAGTGATGTTCCCGCCAATACATTTGCCTTTGGCGCTTAGACTTTTGCCAATCGCATGCTTTTGATGGAGCGATCGTACCCGAAAGGTGAATTTCGGGTAGAGGGTTGGTGTCATTATGTTGCCAAATGGGACAAGCTGACACTCTGGATACTGTCACGGTTTTAAATCGAACTCCAAGAGATGGAGCTGACTGCCGCGATCCGTGCTACTCAGGCAGGTGTTGACATCAACCGGCATATGTTCCTCGCGCTCCTGGAGATGTTTGATACCCATACCGGGACCTTCTTCACTCCGGTGGGGGAGTTAGGCCTTGCACTTCATGAAATGCACGAGGTATCAAAGCTCCCTTGGGGATCAGAACCCTATGAGGAGTACTTCCCGACGAACGAGGAGTTCCAAGTCCTGGGGGACAAAGCTGAAGAAATGATGGCCGTCTTCAAGGAAGTGGTGAGTCATCATTACTATATGCAGAAGAGGGATAAGAGCGGATCGCAGCCTCATGTGACCGCCTGGAGGAATTACGTCTTCAATCAAGACAAGGAGGATCCTTCTCAATTTACCACTCTGCCAGCGCTTTCCCGTAGCGAAGTGCTTTCCGAAATGAGCAGGTTAGGTGAGAAGAATCCCCGGGAGAACGAGGACCAACAATCGGATGAATGCTCCTACAGCTGTTTCTGGCACCTAACTCATCGGATGTCGTCGAAAGCAGTATTAGCTGCATATCTGATGGTTTGGCTTCGAGATTATGTTTTCTCGGGTGGGTCAGGCTCCATAGAGAGGGTAAACCGGAACTTAATCCTGCCAGCAGTGAAGTTAGTTTTTGGCCGACGTTTGGCTCTTCTTCCCGCGATGGTGTGTAACCTGCTACGAGGTTTACGGGAGTTTACGGGAAACGTGGTCCATGATCGCGGTAGGAATGACAACTTCCCACGTACCGAACTGCCATTTCACTATCTAATGGGGTGGTTGATTTTACACCATCCAAATGTAATGAGTCTGGGTTCGGAAGAAGACCATAGGGCCGGAGATGCATTCCTTCGTCGTTTCCACCAGAGGAGCTGGTTGTATTTTGGCGTCCCTGTTTGCAGGAAGGTTTTATCCCGCCTTCAGGGGTGGGAGATCACTAAAGTAGGACCTGTCTTCTCGGGTTTTGTGGCCGATGAGGACTTGATGGATTCGGGTGAAGACGCCACCACTCTGCCTCCATGGAGATTCCGCTGGTTGCAAAGTATTCGGCCATCCCATCTGGTATACCGGAACAGGAATCAGTGCTATCTGGAACCGTATTTACCGAGCCACTTTGCACGGCAATTTGGTTATGCGCAGCTGATGTTGGATAATCCCAGTATCATCCTGGGGTATGCTGGAAGTTTGTTGGACGGTGCACGAGCTTTGCATTACTACAATGTTGGATGTACCGGAGCTCGCCTTACGCTGCCCGTCCAGAATCCGCGGCCGCCCATTCTTTACTCGACCGCCAAGTTTTACTGTGTTATGGCTGCCGTGCCTCCCGGGTATGATAGGGAGACAAGTCTTGTTGCAGGCACCCCGTTACGGTGACCGGGCATGTATCGGCTAGGGCTCGATCGTACCGTCCGCCAGAGGTGGGTCATCAAGGTGCCCCTGCCGCATCCCCAGGGGGTCAGGCCGAACCTTCGGTTGATCAACCGAAACGACGTGCGGGTACAGAGGTTGGCTCTTCTGCGTCAAAAAGGCAGAAGAAGACATCGTCACCGACTGTGTCGTCGGACTCGGTATCTGCAGAGGTAAGGATGTCCCACATAATCTGGTTTAGGTTCAACATTCCATGTAACCAATGTTTCCTTTTTGTAGGAGCCGCTAAAAAGGAGGCCCCGTACTCCAAAATCTGGTGGGAGCAGGTCAAAGGAGATGGCGGGCTCGTCTGAAGTGCGCATCCCGCCGATTATGATGTCTCCTATGGAGGAGAACCCGGATGATGTTGTTGTCGTAGAGATCCCAGCATCCCCAGATTATGTCAGAAGGGAAGCTGAGGATGCAGCAGCTTCCGAGATGATGAAGGCCGCTACGGGGGACTTGTATACCGAGGGCCCAGCAGACACAGGGCTTCCTAGTGATGAAGTGGGGTGGATTTCGTTGTCTTCAGATGACGTCGCTCCAGAGTTGCAAGGATCTGTTGCGGGGGCAACATATATGGTTGGAACAGAGAAGAGGGTTGATTCCCCTCATTGTCATGATGAGGGGAGGTCGGCTGCATCATTGCCGAGCCCTACCCCAGACTCAGCAACGGAAGCTGAGGTGGCTACCGATCAGGAGGTAGCGACAGATCCTGTCCCTGTAAAGGAATTTGATGAGGAAACTCGTCTGGCGGTCCTGACTTCAGGGGCGAGTCAGGAGACAAGTGTTGATCTCCCCGTTCTGCCAGGGGAGGTACTAGCTGCTGATAGCACGTTGGGGGCTGATGAGGTGGCCACTAACGTCGAGGGTTCTTCCGAGTTTGGGAAGGATAAGGGTTTGATGGAACCCTCTGTTTCTCCTTCCACTTGGGGTACTATCTCGACGCATGTCTCGACTTCTTCTGTTCCTTTGGCTCCTCGGGCTAGTAGTCAAGCCCCTGTTGATGAAGAGCCTATTGATACCGAGGGTCCAGCCTCACGGATTGAGGCAGGCAGGCCTTCTTGCGGTCTGCCTGCTAAAGCAGCTCCTCCGACTCCTGCTATGACGCCGCAGGTGCTGGCGGATGCAGATGAATACGTAAAATTCATCATCGAAGCAGTGTATAAAATGCTGCAGAGGGGTGTATCGGCCGTGATAGACGCCAATGGGAGTTTTACGATGGTAAAAACTCTGGCAATGCCTTACATCAACCTGATACGTCTTCATCAGGGCTACGATCATATGGCCGATATTCTAGAAGCCTCCGTGGTTGAGTTGGACCAGCGGCTTTCCGAACTGCAGCGCATCCAGCGAAACGACCTCTCCGTTCTGATTGATGCGGATAAGGAGAAGCTGATCGCCGAGACTGAGTCTTCCTACCAGGCTACCGTGAGTGTCTGGGAACGCGAAGTGGCTGAGACTGAAGTTGCAGTGGAGCGGTTGTCTCAGTCTACGCGGGAGACGGTGGAGGCGCGAGCTGTGTTGGACACTGGTATCACGGAGATTGATGTCCAGATCTGCCGCCTTGAGGACCAACGGGCCCGACTTCTATTAGACGTCGAACGTGTCCAGGCTGAACACGTAGCATTCAAGAAGGAGGAGACAGCTTTCACCCACGGGCTCTTACTTTGGTTCAGCAGCGGCAGCAGCTGGATGAGAAGCATAAAAATGATACTTCTCCTGAGGTTATTGAAGCGATGCGTCAAGAGGCTGAACGTCGAGTCTTCGCGACTGTGGAGACTCGGGCGGCAGACTTGAAGCGTCGAATTGAAGAGCTTTCAGCCAACCCTGGGGATGTTTAGGGCTTGTAGTCTCTTCTTTTTGTGTATTTGCAACTCTTGCTGGGGATAATGTAATTCTTTACTCTCCTCTTTTTTTAGAAAATAAAGAAGTACATAATTTTCTGTGATGTGTTCATTTTTGCTGTCATGAACTTGATGATTTGTGTGGACCTATTATCTTTTGTGCACCCTGATTTTTAGGTACAGATAATAAGTTTGAAAGAACCAACATGTTTTCTCAGAGGTAATATGGACGTGGCAAATATGGGATTCAAAATGATAGAATCTTCCCACTTAGAGGTGTTATGGACGTGGTAGGAATGATTCTAGAGGATACGCGGAACTACTCAGAGGTAATGTGGACGTGGAAGTTCTGCGATTAATGTACGGCAACGCAGGGGTTGTCTGTACGGGATGTTTACTCAGAGGTAATGTGGACGTGGTAAACATGATGGGTAGCGTAGTCTTTTGGGATGTAAGATTCCGTTTTGTAGGGTGTAGGGGGACAACTCAGAGGTGATGTGGACGTGGTTGTCCTTCTACTGGAGGATGCTACGGAACAGCTGGGTTCCGGAAGCGTATGATTTTGTGGACGGGAATTGTCTGTGAGCCCTGATGATTGGTGTAAGCCCCCTGAATTTTGGGCTTATTTTTTTCAATTTTATAAATCAATTATTTTGAATAGATATTATTATTTGATTATTATTTGATTTAATGCTCTTTACCGTGACTTGGAATTCTAGAGCATCAGGGATGCCAGTCTCTGGAAACTTTCTTCTTGGTGTTTGTAGTAGACGAGATTATCTTCATTTTGATATATCGTGTCCCACTCGAACTTGTTCCCTTGTATCCTTTTTGTTTCGCGCAAGTTCGGGTCAATATTAGACCATTTAATTATTAATTAAATCCCCACTCTTTTTCTTGATCATCATATGCGCGTTACCATGACTTTTAATTTTGGAGCACCGAACTAGTCATTTTCTCAAAACCAACTTGTCATGTTTGATCTACTCGAGACGCTCTTCACCCATGACCTTCGTGTCCCACTCAGACACACCCTCTTGTGCTCCATTTCCTTCGCACAACTTTCGGTTCAATTTAGGCCAATTAATTATCTGCCGTAAAACCTGATTTAATTTTCCATTTAATTTCGGGACCCGACATCGACCCAACCTAGTCGACCCCAAATATGGACATGGCCTCCATGAAGCCTACTACCCGCCTGACACTTGTGTCCCATTTATTTGAGTCCCCGTATGTTATTTATTTGCCCATGATTATAAACACCTATTTTAATTCGAATATTGCCTCCTGTCCGATTTTGGCCCGACTCGGCTCGACCGAACCCGAACCCAAGCTCCATATTGTTTTCTCATGACTGCTCAATTACCCCACAAGAATTTCCTATTTTTCCTATTTTGAAAATATTTCTTTCTCTCTCTACTTATTAAATATCTTAAATATCTCATTATATATATATATATATATATATATATATATATATATATATATATATATATATAATATCTCTTTCTCTCTCTTCCTAAAAATAACACCAACACACACCTCACCCCCCTCTCTCTAACCGACCTACTCTCTCTCTCTATTCCCTCTCTCTAAATATCTATTCTCATTCTCTCCATCTCCTTCTATTTATATATATATACACACACCTATACATATATTAAACTCACTCTCTCTCCTACATCACCATTACAAACTCTACCTCACCACACTCTCTCTCACAACCCCATCACCAGCCGACTTCAACCCCCCCCCTCTATCTTCAAATAATATCCCACTCTATTCTTACTCTCTTTCTCTATTCTTACTCTCTTTCTATATTATATATATGCACACATATACATCTCTCTCTCTTTTCTTTCAAACACACACAACACACCACCACCACCACCCCACTCCCTGCACTCGGCCGAATACCCCCCTGGTGGCCGAACATCACCACCACCCTCACCATCCTTCTCCTCTCTCCTCCATCTCCTCCTCCTCTTCTTCATCATCTTCCCCATCATCATCATCAAGCACCACCACCATTAAACCACCCCCACCACCTTCACTATCACCCGCGCCCTCGCCGTGCTCTGGCCTAGTCCGCCGCCAGGCCAGGCCGCGCAACCCCGCCCCACTGCGCGCGAGCAGCAGCCGCCAGCAGCGCACGATCAGCAGCCGCAGCGAGCAGTAGGCACACGTATGCGCGAGCGCGGGCCACCGTCGTGCGTCGCCGCGCCACCGCACGACCGTCGTGGCCGTCCCCCTGGGCGCGCGCACCCCCGACGACCTCTCCCATGGTCGCCACTTTCTTCCCCGACGCGCTGAATAGCCTATTCGTGCGTTTTGAACGAAATCCTCTCGGCGCGCGCGAGTTTTGAACTCGGAAATGGCGCTCCGTCGCAGCAACTTTGCGCGTGTTTTCTGGGAGATCCGACCGTTGGATCAGCGAACTTTTTGCTCCGTCGCAATCTCGGTATATCCATCTTCACTTCTGTCAATTTTCGTCCGTTAATTTTGTCGTTTGATACATCAAAACTGGCCACCAAGTTGACGTTTTAAATTGTGTTATTTTTGGACAGTTTCGTGACGCCAACTTCGCGGGTTCGTATCTTCGTCGTCGCAGCTCCGTTTTGTGCGCCACCAGTTCCGGTGCACAGCTGGTATAACCCTCTTCCTTCCCCCTTTAGATTTTATTTCAGTTTGAGCTTGTTAGGTCGGTCGAATTCGACGCCAAAGTTGGCCGTTCGAATTCTTAGTGTTGCACTTGTAAAATTCCATTTTTGAACCCGGGACTCCAGATTCAATTTTTGACACCACCAGTAGACTCGTGGCATCGTTCTGGTATGTTTTCATATAAAGTTTGCTTGATTTGGAGAACGTGGGCCGTGGCACGCATTTCGGTGCAAAACGGGTCATACTTTCTTAGTCAACGGGAGTTTTTGATGTCGGCTCATCGGAATCCAATTCTGGATATATCGTTGAGTTCGTATCGTCATTCTGGACTCGTTGACATATAATTTGCTAGGTTTTAGTGGACATTGGTTCCGGCACGCATTTCGGTGCAAGTCGGATACCAATATCCGGGTCAACGTGTCATTTTGAGTTCGGCTCATCGGAATCCAATTCCGGATATAACGTTGAGTTCGTATCGTCATTCTGGACTCGTTGACATATAATTTGCTGAGTTTTGAGGACATTGGCTCCGACACGCTTTTTCGTGCAAATCGGTTTCCAATGTCCGGGTCAACGGACCAATTTGAGATCGGGTCAACGGAATCCAATTCTGGATATACCGTTGGGTTCGTATCGTCATTCTGGATTCGTGGACATATAATTTATTAGATTTTGTGCACTTTTATTTTGGCACATTTTTCGGTGCAAAGTGTGTCCAACGGCGGACATCATTTTGGCCCAAAATTACCGTTTTGCTCCTGTGTCCAAATTGGACTTTTGGACAGGCTATCCTAGCTGATTTGACCATTTTGGACACGTTGGTGATGTTAGTTTCATCATCCGACAACATCTATATATTTCTTCCCTTTTTTGTGTCACCCTATTATTATAATATTTTCTCCTTTTGGTTATTTTAGAGACCCGTCGATTTCAGTGATTTCTAAATCACTGAAATTCATAAGTTGACCTTGTAGAGGTTTATAGAGATTAGCTTGACCATGGTTGACTACTTTGACTAGACGTCGAAGTAGAGTCAACAGTTGACCTAGGTTTGATCAGACTTGACCAACGTTGACTTTTTGACCAAAGTCAACTGTAGGTCAACCATTGACCTATTTAACCTAGGTTAGACTTAGGGTTGACCAGAGTTGACCAGTTGACCAAAGTCAACTGTACGTCAACCTTGACCTAGTTTGTCTTAGTTTGACCTAGATGTTAGTATATCTTTTGACCCTGATCAGCTCTTGTATTATTTCATCTTTAGGTCTGTGGCTTTACTCTGAACCCTGATTCATATTGACAGCAGGACCCCAGGCGAGTACATTTTCTGATAATTTATTCCCAATTTATGATAACTATTATGATTCATGTACTTAGTGTTGATATGCTTATTCCTGACACATGGTTCTCACGGATTGGTATTCTTGGATCCCGACGAGAGATGTTTCTCCTTCTTAGGTTGGGATATATTGTGCAAGCTCCCTTGTAGCTCTTGCTCAATATATGGTCACTGATTCTAGAGAAGGTTCGCGACCTTCTCATTAGAATCCCGTGCAGTGACGTGTCCTGTTTGGATCCATTCTACCAGTTGGGGTAGGGGGAGTAGTAGCGTATGCCTGTGATCATATCCCCTTGCATTCTTGAACAGTGTGAGTCATATACCGCACTTATGACTTGCCAGGCCGGTTCTCGACAGGTACCCAAGCCGATCACAAGTTGAAACTGCTACTCACACACATTGGATATATGGCTTACCTTGATTTGTGTACATACCATGATTCAGTTCTACTTTCTTATTCTAGCTTTAGCTCTACAGCTTACCATACCATGATACATATACGTACACTCCATGATTCATTGTATATGCTCTATTTACAGCCTTATAGCTTTTATTCTATCTTGAGATTTGTTATGAGATATATGTACTCGTTCCATCCTGACCGGATATGTTGACAAATTTTAGGAGTAGTTGTGCCCTCATTATTGGACTTCATGATGTTGCTAGCTGAGGTGGATATCACTATTCTTCTATGGGAGTTGCCTGGTAGTTATCCTTAGTTAGTCTTGTTGTTCCTTCTTTATCTTTCATGTCTTATGATTATTGTAGATTTTAGTTGTTCTAGTGATATTGTTATTATTTCTTGTCTTATCTTCCTTAGTTTTCGTGATGTGACATGAGTACATTTCTAGTTATGGATTTTTAGATGTTGTAGTTAGTATAGTATACTTGACAGCGTTCTACCGTCGATTCCGTGGCGTAGGCTGGGCGTAGCCCACGTATTCGTACCCGTATATCCGGGTGCGGGTCGTGACACGTTTTTAGTAGTGGCCCATGCAGGTCAGTCTTTGTAATTCATGCAAAGTCGCGGTAGTACTTGAGCTTATCTGTACTACTGCGAGCCTGCCCTAGGATTAAGGTTGAGTCATGGAATATTTTAGGATTTTGGTACTCCGTCACATATTAGGAACTCTTGGTAGATTCTAGGGATGACCCCTGAGAATCTTATTTCGAAACTCTTCGAATCTTTCTCCATTCGTTTCTATCCGTCCTGATTCCTGGGATATCTCTCAGTTATCGTACTTTATTCTTTCTTGGAATGAGTTTGTGGACCCCAGAGGGAAGGTATAAGTTGGACTTATATATCATCTAGGTTGGGGAGAGAATATGATTACCAACCTCGTATCATGGTCGAGGTTTGTTCTAGATTATATTCCACCATTTTCTATCTTGACCTAGGTAGTACCCTCGGGACTTTCCCTGAGATTTTCCTCTAAACCGTATCTCGGAAGTTGTTTCCGTTGTTTCTATTAACTTACCTTTGACTTGTTGTTGAATTTTAAATCTTAATATTCGTTGTTGACCTTTGATTTCGTTTTGGATAATTCTTTTAAGAATTGAGTTAAGATATCTTGATAAACATATTTTGGACGAGGACGATGAGAACAGTAAGTGTCTACTTTATTTATGGAGTTTAGAATTCATCGCAGTCATATTAGCTAGCGAGACAAGGACATGGAGCCTGATTTGGATATACTATCCTAGTTATGTCATTTAGATTCTCTTACAGCCATACCGGTTGGCGTGGTAAGGAATCTAGATGACATGATTATAGGGTGTATACCATAGTTATGGATTTTATTGTTTATTACCGCTATGCTTACTGGCGTGGCGAGAATTCTGGCAACATGATTTTGGATAGACGTGTATGGTTATCAGGTCATATCTTAAGTTGACTCACTTCTTTTACCAATTGAGCAAGATAATTCCTACCATTATTCTTGTTTATCATTATTTTCTCTCCCATCGCATGATGATTTCCTCATCTTGCCATCATTTCCTTTGACTTGTTTAGCTATGTCTTGATCTCACCAATCACCTAACTCATATCTACATCTGACATCTACACTTGAAAACTCTGGAAATTTCAAAATATTTATATCTCAATTGTTTCTTAAAATTTGATACTATAAAAGTTTTGATTTTCTTCTGTCCATGACCAATCAATTTTTGTCGTCTTGTTTATCGTGCCAAAGAGTCTTGGTTGCTGACTAGACTCTAGATGACTTCGAATTCCTTGTGACTTGGGTTCCTTTCTAAATTGTGCTTTTAGGACCTTGATTTCGAATTCATGATTTTACCGTCTTTCATAGCTGAACTTGGATCTTGATCGTGCTTATGTAACCTATAATCTAATTTCTATTCAATCTATCTCTCAATCGTGCTATTCTCAAAATTTTCTCTCCATTTGCTTCTCTTAGCCCTGTTTTAGATCATGACTATCCAACTTTAATTTTCATGATCTTGATAATCTTAACCCTCAACTCGTGCCAAGTGAACTTAGACTATTTTCGATTTTAATCGCGTTCGAACTTGGATCGTATTTCATGATTTTATCAATCATCCTCCTTAATCTTCGATCGGGCCTATAAGACATTGACTTCGATTTTTGTTTGTGTCTGAAATTTTATCTCAACTATGCCAAACCTTGTTTTGGTCATGGTTAGCTTTTCATCTTGATCAAGCATGTGCGACTTTCAGGTTGATTTCCATCAACCTAAGTCCCACGGGTCACCCCGTGCTTGAACTTCATTTATATCGTCGATTCCTCTAATCGTCTCTAAAATTGTGCCCCAATGACTTGGCTTATTTCTGAAATCATGCACATAAATTTTTGTTCATATCATGATTCTATCGTGCCAAATCCCTCATCGTGCCTGAACAATTGTAAATCGATTTTCTTGATTGTGCAAACTCATCATTCTTGGATCGTGCCTAAATATTGCCGAAATCTTCTATCATGTTTTAACCCCACTACCAACCTTTAATTTCGAGGACGAAATTTTTATAAGGTGGGTAGGATTGTAAGCCCCTGAATTTTGGGCTTATTTTTTTCAATTTTATAAATCAATTATTTTGAACAGATATTATTATTTGATTATTATTTGATTTAATGCTCTTTACCGTGACTTGGAATTCTAGAGCATCAGGGATGCCAGTCTCTGGAAACTTCCTTCTTGGAGTTTGTAGTAGACGAGATTATCTTTATTTTGATATATCGTGTCCCACTCGAACTTGTTCCCTTGTATCCTTTTTGCTTCGTGCAAGTTCGGGTCAATATTAGACCATTTAATTATTAATTGAATTCCCACTCTTTTCCTTGATCATCATATGCGCGTTACCATGACTTTTAATTTAGGAGCACCGAACTAGTCATTTTCTCGAAACCAACTTGTCATGTTTGATCTACTCGAGACGCTCTTCACCCATGACCTTCGTGTCCCACTCAGACACACCCTCTTGTGCTCCATTTCCTTCGCACAACTTTCGGTTCAATTTAGGCCAATTAATTATCTGCCGTAAAACCTGATTTAATTTCCCATTTAATTTTGGGACCCGACATCGACCCAACCTAGTCGACCCCAAATATGGACATGGCCCCCATGAAGCCTACTACCCGCCTGACACTTGTGTCCCATTTATTTGAGTCCTCGTATGTTATTTATTTGCCCATGATTATAAATACCTATTTTAATTCGAATATTGCCTCCTGTCCGATTTTGGCCCGACCCGGCTCGACCGAACCCGAACCCAAGCTCCATATTGTTTTCTCATGACTGCTCAATTACCCCACAAGAATTTCTTATTTTTCCTATTTTGAAAATATTTCTTTCTCTCTCTACTTATTAAATATCTTAAATATCTCATTATATATATATACATATATATATATATATATATATATATATATATATATATATATATATATATATATATATATATATATTTTATATATATATATATATATATATATATATATATATATATATATATATATATATATATATATATATATATATATATATATATATATATATATATATATATATATATATTTTATATATATATATATATATATATATATATATATATATATATATATATATATATATATATATATATATATATATATATATATATATATATATATATATATATATATATATTTTATATATATATATATATATATATATATATATATATATATATATATATATATATATATATATATATATAATATCTCTTTCTCTCTCTTCCTAAAAATAACACCAACACACACCTCACCCCCCTCTCTCTCTAACCGACCTACTCTCTCTCTCTATTCCCTCTCTCTAAATATCTATTCTCATTCTCTCCATCTCCTTCTATTTATATATATATATATACACACACCTATACATATATTAAACTCACTCTCTCTCCTACATCACCATTACAAACTCCACCTCACCATACTCTCTCTCACAACCCCATCACCAGCCGACTTCAACCTCCCCTCTCTCTTCAAATAATATCCCACTCTATTCTCACTCTCTTTCTCTATTCTTACTCTCTTTCTATATTATATATATGCACACATATACATCTCTCTCTCTTTTCTTTCAAACACACACAACACACCACCACCACCCCCCCACTCCTTGCACTCGGCCAAACACCCCCCTGGTGGCCGAACATCACCACCACCCTCACCATCCTTCTCCCCTCTCCTCCATCTCCTCCTCCTCTTCTTCATCATCTTCCCCATCATCATCATCAAGCACCACCACCATTAAACCACCCCCACCACCTTGACCATCACCCGCCCCCTCGCCGCGCCCTCGCCGCGCCCTCGCCGTGCTTCGACCTAGTCCGCCGCCAGGCCAGGCCGTGCAGCCCCGCCCCACTGCGCGCGAGCAGCAGCCGCCAGCAGCGCGCGATCAGCAGCCGCAGCGAGCAATCGGCGCACGTGCGCGCGCGCGCGGGCCGCCGTCGTGCGCCGCCGTGCCGCCGCATGGCCGCCGTGGCCGTCCCCCTGGGCGCGCGCACCCCCGGCGACCTCCCCCATGGCCGCCACTTTCTTTCCCGACACGCCGAATAGCCTATTCGTGCGTTTTGAACGAAATCCCGTCGCCGCGCGCGAGTTTTGAACTCGGAAATGGCGCTTCGTTTCAGCAACTTTGTGCTTATTTTATGGGAGATCCGACCGTTGGATCGGCAAACTTTTTGCTCCGTCGCAATCTCGGTATATCCATCTTCACTTCTGTCAATTTTTGTCCGTTAATTTTGTCATTTGATACATCAAAACCGGCCACCAAGTTGACGTTTTAAATTGTGTTATTTTTGGACAGTTTCGTGACGCCAACTTCGCGGGTTCGTATCTTCGTCGTCGCAGCTCTGTTTTGCGCGCCACCAGTTCCGGTGCACAGCTGGTATAACCCTCTTCCTGCCCCCTTTAGATTTCATTTCAGTTTGAGCTTGTTAGGTCGGTCGAATTCGACGCCAAAGTTGGCCGTTCGAATTCTTAGTGTTGCACTTGTAAAATTCTATTTTTGAACCCGGGACTCCGGATTCAATTTCTGACACCACCAGTAGACTCGTGGCATCGTTCTGGTATGTTTTCATATAAAGTTTGCTTGATTTGGAGAACGTGAGCCCTGGTACGCATTTCGGTTCAAAACGGGTCCCACTTTCTGAGTCAACGAGACTTTTTGACGCCGGCTCATCGGAATCCAATTCTGGATATACCGTTGAGTTCGTATCGTCATTCTGGACTCGTTGACATATAATTTGCTAGATTTTAGTGGACATTGGTTCTGGCACACATTTCGGTGCAAGTCGGATACCAATATCCGGGTCAACGTGTCATTTTGAGTTCGGCTCATCGGAACCCAATTCCGGATATACCGTTGAGTTCGTATCGTCATTCTGGACTCGTTGACATATAATTTGCTGAGTTTTGAGGACATTGGCTCCGACACGCTTTTTCGTGCAAATCGGTTTTCAATGTCTGGATCAACGGACCAATTTGAGATCGGGTCAACGGAATCCAATTTTGGATATATCGTTGGGTTTGTATCGTCATTCTGGATTCGTGGACATATAATTTGTTAGGTTTTGTGCACTTTTATTTTGACCCATTTTTCGGTGCAAAGTGTGTCCAACGACAGACATTATTTTGGCCCAAAATTACTGTTTTGCCCCTGTATCCAAATTAGACTTTTGGACAGGCTATCCTAGCTGATTTGACCATTCTGGATACGTTGGTGATGTTAGTTTCATCATCCGACAACATCTGTATATTTCTTCCCTTTTTGTGTCACCATAATATTATAATGTTTTCTCCTTTTGGTTGTTTTAGAGACCCGTCGATTTCAGTGATTTCTAAATTACTGAAATTCATAAGTTGACCTTGTAGAGGTTTATAGAGACTAGCTTGACCATGGTTGACTACTTTGACAAGACGTCAAAGTAGAGTCAACAGTTGACCTAGGTTTGATCAGACTTGACCAACGTTGACTTTTTGACCAAAGTCAACTGTAGGTCAACCATTGACCTATTTAACCTAGATTAGACTTAGGGTTGACCAGAGTTGACCAGTTGACCAAAGTCAACTGTACGTCAACCTTGACCCAGTTTGTCTTAGTTTGACCTAGATGTTAGTATATCTTTTGACCCTGATCAGCTCTTGTATTATTTCATCTTTAGGTCTGTGGCTTTACTCTGAATCCTGATTCATATTGACAACAGGACCCCAGGCGAGTACATTCTCTGATAACTTATTCCCAATTTATGATAACTGTTATGATTCATGTACTTAGTGTTGATATGCTTATTCCTGACACATGGTTCTCACGGATTGGTATTCTTGGATCCCGACGAGAGATGTTTCTCCTTCTTAGGTTGGGATGTATTGTGCAAGTTCTCTTGTAGCTCTTGCTCAATATATGGTCACTGATTCTAGAGAAGGTTCGCGACCTTCTCATTAGAATCCCGTGCAGTGACGTGTCCTGTTTGGATCCATTCTACCAGTTGGGGTAGGGGGAGTAGTAGCGTATGCCTGTGATCATATCCCCTTGCATTCTTGAATAGTGTGAGTCATATACCGCACTTATGACTTGCCAGGCCGGTTCTCGACAGGTACCCAAGCCGTTCACAAGTTGAAACTGCTACTCACACACATTGGATATATGGCTTACCTTGATTTGTGTACATACCATGATTCAGTTCTACTTTCTTGTTCTAGCTCTAGCTCTACAGCTTACCATGCCATGATACATATATGTACACTCCATGATTCATTGTATATGCTCTATTTACAGCCTTATAGCTTTTATTCTATCTTGAGATCTGTTATGAGATATATGTACTCGTTCTATCCTGACCGGATATGTTGACAAATTTTAGGAGTAGTTGTGCCCTCATTATTGGACTTCATGATGTTGCTAGCTGAGGTGGATCTCACTATTCTTCTATGGGAGTTGCCTGGTAGTTATCCTTAGTTAGTCTTGTTGTTCCTTCTTTATCTTTCATGTCTTATGATTATTGTAGATTTTAGTTGTTCTAGTGATATTATTATTATTTCTTGTCTTATCTTCCTTAGTTTTCGTGATGTGACATGAGTACATTTCTAGTTATGGATTCTTAGATGTTGTAGTTAGTATAGTATACTTGACAGCGTTCTACCGCCGATACCGTGGCGTAGGCTGGGCGTGGCCCACGTATTCGTACCCGTATATCCGGGTGCGGGTCGTGACAATTGGGTCCACAGATCCCCTGGTGGAAGCACATGTCTGAAAGATGTCAAGAGTAGTACTTCTTTAGGAACTTGCCGTTGATGGACATCATGAACAAGTCCCCATTGGATTTGGCGAGGCGGTAAGCACCGTTTGAGTATACCGTCTCTATAATGAAAGGTCCTTCCTACTTGGGCTCGAACTTTCCTGGTGTCTTGTGAGTCAACACCATGGCCTCCTGACTGCCAGAACCAGGTCGCCTACTTGGAAAGTCCTCTGCTTGACCTTTTTGTTGAAAGCCTGTGATATACGGGTTTGGTAGAGTTCGATGCGTTGTTGAGCTAGGAGACGCTTTTCATCAAGTGCCTCCAGTTCCCGAAGACGACGACGTTGATTGTCCTCTTCTGTGAGTTGGTTTGTGATCGCTACACGGAGAGAGGGTATCTGGATCTCAAGAGACAGTACCGCTACGCTCCCGTAGACCAGGGAGAATGGTGTGTTGCCTGTCGGTGTCCGTACCGTCGTGTGGTAGGCCCAAAGGCATTCGCCGAGCTTTTCGTCCCAGTCGCGTTTGTTGGATGACACGACCTTTTTGAGTAGCCTGACGATAGTCTTGTTGAATGCCTTGGCCAATCCATTTGCTGCCGGATTGTAGGCGGTTGATGCCACATTTTGAATGCGATTCTTGTCACAGAATCTGTTGAAAACATGGCTGATGAACTGAGGACCATTATCGTGGATGATCCTCCGGGGTACTCTGAAATGGTAGATGACGTGATGTTTGATGAAGCTGATCACCTTGGAGCTTTTCACTTCTGCCAGTGGAACTGCTTCTGCCCATTTGGAGAAGTAGTCAGTGATGGCTAGGATGAAGCGGTGTCCTCTTGATGAAGGAGGGGTGATTGGTCCCACAATGTCCATGCCCCAAGCTTCGAAGGACCAGGAGGCGACTGTAGGATGTAGTGGTTCTGACGATGTATGAATGAAGTCTGCGTGAAGCTGGCACGCATGGCACTTCTTAGCATATGCAACAGCGTCAGCGGCCATGGTTGGCCAGTAGTAGCCCATGCGTCGCAGTCTGTCCTGCAATTTAGGGCCAGGTTGATGGGCCCTACAGGTTCCATCGTGAGCTTCTCGAAGGGCTTCGGCTGCTTTTTCGTTGGACAAACATCGAAGGAGAAGTCCATCGTAGGAGCGTCGATACAGCATTTTAGTAGCCGTATCGTAGTAGAATCGAAGAGAGCGTCTCCTGACTGAGACGGCTTCTTTCGGGTCCTCTGGGAGAATTCTGTAGACAGCGAAGTCGATGAACGGGAATCTCCAATCTCGAACATTAACACCGGCACTGGTTGACATGGCATGGGTCACTCGTGAGCACAAGTTGTTTTTAGGACAGACCAAGTCTCGACCCACCACTGTGACGTAGTGTTGAGTCCCGAGGAGTGCTGCCAATGAGGCTGCGAGGCCAGCCAAGGCATCAGCCTCCAGATTTTGTAGACGAGGTACGTGTTCGATGAAGAAATCAGTGAAGGTTGAAATGATGTTCAATGCAACTTCATGGTAAGGGATCGGATCTTCATGGCGAACTTCGTATTGCCCTCTGATCTGGTTTACGACAAGTTTTGAGTCGCCGTAGGCTTCCAGATGATTCACCCCCAGCTGTTGTGCCAGCTGGAGTCCCATAATGAGCGCGTTGTACTCAGCAACATTGTTGGAACATGGCTTTGAAAGGGAGTAAGCACGCTGGATGACCAGCTGATTGGGGGAGACTAATACCACCCCCACTCCAGCGATGATTTGGCCTTTGGGGCCTATTCTTGAAGCGCCATCGAAAAACATCCGCCAGACGGAGCTTTCTTCGGTGACGTTAGATTCTTGGACCTCATCGGGGATGTCTTCATAGAGTCTGGAGGACTCCGGGATGGGGTGTGCCGCTAAAAAGTCGGCCAGAGCCTGACCCTTGACGGCTTTTTATGGAATGAACACCATGTTGTATGGTGTTAGCAGGATCGCCCATGTGGCAAGCCGGGAGTTTAATGATCCTGGCTTCGTCATGAGGACTCTGAGCGGATTGACTCGGGAAATGACATGAATTGTTTGGCCCGAGACGTAATGACGAGTCTTTTGGATGGCAAATACCAGAGCCAAGCACTCCTTTTTAACGGGGTTGTACCGGTGTTCGGCCCCGATCAGAGTTCGACTGAGATAGTAGATTGCTTGCTCATAGCCTGTATCGCTGTTCTGAGCTAGCAGAGCACTGAAGGAATGATCCATGGCATGGACGTAGAGGAGGAATGGTTTGCCGGCGACGGGTGCCAACAGGACTGGCGGGCTTTTCAGATAAGCTTTGATGTCGTCGAAAGCCTTTTGGCACTCCTCTGTCCAGATGTAAGAGACTCCCTTCTTCATGAGCTGAGTGAAGGGTTGACATTTGCCAGAAAGGTTTGCTATGAACCTCTGGATATATGCTAGACGTCCCTGTAGGCCTCGAAGTTCTCGAAGGTTCTTCGGAGGGTCCATATCGAGGATGGCTTTGGTCTTCTCGGGATCGACATGAATGCCTTTCGCCATGATGATGAAGCCCAAAAACTTTCCGCTAGAAACCCCTAGAAAGGATTTAGCGAGGTTCATCTTGAGCTGGTGCGCCCGCTTGAGATCGAAGACTGTCTTCAGGTCTTGCAGGTGATCTCCTTTGAGACGGCTCTTGACTGCGATGTCGTCAACATAGCATTCGACTGTTTTGCAAAGATATTGACGGAAAATGGTGCTCATAGCTCGTTGGTATGTCGTACCAGCGTTCTTCAAGCCGAAGGGCATCACTGTGTAGCAGAAAACACACTTCGAAGTCCTGAATGACGTGTGTTTTGCGTCATCGGGGAACATCTTGATCTGGTTGTAGCCCGAATACCCGTCCATGAAAGACATGCGCTCGAAGCCACATGTGTTTTCGATCATCACGTCGGTGATTGGAAGCAGAAACTCGTCCTTCGGGCAGGCAGAGTTGAGGTCCCTGAAGTCGATACAAACTCGTATCTTCCCATTCTTCTTGGTGACGGGGACGACATTGGCTACCCAATCTGGGTGTTGTTCTTCACGGATGAAGCCGCTGGTCAAGAGCTTGTCCACCTCCTGATCGATGGCGTTCATGATGTCTGGACAGAAGCGTCGCTGTTGTTGTTTGATTGGCTTGGCATCAGGTAAGATGTTCAGCCTATGCATCACGATCTGGGGGTCAAGCCCCGGCATATCTTCGTAACTCCAGGCGAAGACGTCGACATACTCTTTAGCCAGCTGGATTAAAGATTCTCGGTCTTCTCCTTTTAAGCTTTTACTGACGAAGATGGGTTTGGAAGGAGATCCATCCCCAAGGTCGATCTGCTCGACCTCGTCTTCGGTGGGAGGTTCACGTAGTTCAAAACGGGACTCCCACTGTTCTCCCAGGCGTTGAGCCCAAGGTTCTTCTTCAAAGAATTCTGGCGTTTGGCCTTCATCTTCTTGAGGTTGTGCTGACGTCATGTTGGCTGACAGCACTTTCTTGAAGACTGATCCGATGCTGGTATCGGAATCCCAAGTCGATACTTCGGATGAGTGAGAATGCTTTACCTCTTCTGCATCTGAACTCTCTGGAGTTGACGGTGGCGTGACATAGCCTACCCCCCGTCGAGTTTTGTTGTAGTAATCCTGCGGCTTTCCTTTAGGTGCCGGAAGCCGGAGGGGGAGACGTCGACCCTTGCCGTAGTTCAGGCCTTTGTCACTTTTTAGGTCGTAACCCATCTTTTGGATGAGGTACTTTGCCTTGTTTGTGTACCGATAGACTTGCATTCTGCCGGTATCTGGTTTTGGCTCGAGTAGCGGGAGGTCTTGATGACGCTCGACTTTGCCGAAGATGATGGATTCTTCGTCTCGATTCCATGGCGGGACTATGTAACAGACCCCTTGGGACGGGACTACTCGATTTACATGATGGACGGTCGTTATTTGTGTTTGCAACGACCGTAGAGCGTTATCTATTGTATACATGGCATTCCAATGTGGAAGACTAGAATAATTAAAAAACACTCTATTATTGATGAAATACGAGATTTTATTCCACGGGATTACATTGTCCAGAGAGGGGGCATCTACATCAGCAGAGATATATTCCCCTAGCTCTTCATCTGTGAATACTGGAGTAGGATTGGGAGAGTCCACCACAGCGTTGGTCTTGGAGTCCGAGAGGATTATGCAGGCCTTTTCTGGCAGCTTGGATGGCGGCGGCTTGCCTTTAAGACGCACCTTCAGAGGTGCCTCCACTGTGCCTCCGGTGATTGGCGCCTTCCCCTGTAGTTTTGCCACAAGGGGCGCCGATGTTTGAGGCGGCTTTCCCTTGAGCCGTATCTTCAGGGGAGCTTCAGGAACAGCTGGTGCCTTCCCGAGCAGCTTAATGCTCATGGGAGGCAACTTCTGAGGCGGTTTGCCTTTGAGTCGGATCTTCAAAGGAGCGTCGGGAGTGACCTCAGGCTCCATGTCCGTCTCTGCTGCCGTCTCTGCTTCGTCATCAGCATCATCGGCTTCCTCCTCGTCAGGTGACTTGTACGAGTCAGAATCCGTGAAGTAAGCTTCGATCCCTTTGAAAGGATCGATGTCCACGAACTCCGTCCGGATGACGTTGTTGGTGGACACGTACTTCATACATTGGTGGAGCGTGGATGGCACCACCATGTACTCATACAGCCATGGGCGACCCAACAGCAGGTTGTAGTTGACTTCGACGTCCACGACATAACAAGTGACCTCGGTTCTGAGGTTACCGATATGGCACTTTAGTCGTATTTTGCCTAGCGGTTCGCTTTTGCTGGCGTTGAAGCCACTGATAGTTGTATTGGAAGGCGCTAACCAGTACATTAGGATCCCCAATGTTGAGAGCAGCGTCTTCGGGATGATGCTGAGGGAAGACCCCGGATCGATCTGAATCCGCTTCATCTTGACTGAACCGATATACCCTGTATAATACAACGGCCTGTTGTATCGGTTGTGCTTGAGCAGCATGTCCTGTTGGGTGAAGGTTATATTGGGGATAACCTCTTCCGCACAGTGACAGTACGTACATACAGTCGGGAGATCTTCAGGCTGCTTGACCTGACTAAGAAAGGATTCGGCATCCTTCAGAGCTTCACAGAGAGCTTCTCGGGAGTCTTTGGAAAGACGGAGGAGCTCAAACAGAGATAGACGGGCGGGAGTACTGGCCAGTTGTGCCAGTATGTCAAAGTTGTGGGGCTTGGCTAACCCCGAAGCATTCTCCTTTCGCAGAGGCCTATCGAAGCGGGCCTCTATCTGCTTCTGTTTATTGGCTGCTGGGGGCTTAGACGGGTCCTCCTCCTGGACAGCAGGGACGGTGCAAGGAGGCACCACCTCGACGGCAGCTTCGTCGGGTTGGGCGTTATGTTGTGAACGCGTCTGTATAGGAAGTGTCTCTTCTGCTGAAGAAGAGACCATACGGCAATACTTGATCTTCCTGCCTTTGGATTTGGAGGTAGGGCATACCTCCGGTTAAGTCACCTCGGAGACGAGATCAGGGTGAACCCAGAGGATCTCTCCCCGAGATGTGGTGAGTGGGATGAGTCCACTCACGTTGTCACGAGTAGGTGGTAAGTTAACCACCTCCATTGTCGCCTTAGGAATGGGGACGACGCCATCTTGTGTTGTAGACGACGGCAGGGTGCCAAACTGGAGTGACACCACGTTGGCTGACACCGTCTTCTCCTCGTAGTCGACAGAGATTACATCCGCATTGATCATGCGCTGGATGTAATTCTTGAGGACATAGCAGTCCTTGGTTGGGTGTCCGACAAATCGGTGGTAGTGACAGTACCTCGGGTTGTCCACTTTCCCAACCTCGTCGGGACGCTTCGGGTCCGACAGCTTGATCTTGTCACCCTGCTTTAGTATCTCAAAGAGTTGCAGGGTGTCCTCATCGTTGAACGAATAAACCTTCTTTGGCCTTGGTGCAGGTAGAGGTTTCTGAGTAGGTGCTGACGCACCTTTTGAGGCATTGACAGTCAACGTCTGTTTCTCCTTCGTGTCTCGTCCGGGGTTGTTGGCTGCAGGTCATTTCCCCTTGTCCTCAAAAGCAGGGAAATTGACTCCCAAAAGACGAGCATTGGCCGCCTTCTTTTTTGCAGCTTCTGCTTCAATGATCAAGGAGCTCCAGTTGGGAGGAGGAGTAGAGTTGAGCCAGAGTTTGACTGCAGGCAGCATGTTCATGCTGCAGGAGGAGAGGAGCGCATGTTCTGGCATGCCCGGGGGCAGTCTGAAGCAGGTCTTTCGGAAACGTTCAATGAACACTCGAACCGTTTCCTTCTCCTTCTGGCGTATCTCTATAAGGGACGTCATTGTCATGTCCTTTCCGCCGTCGTAGCAACGGTCGAGAAAGAGGCACGTCAGGTCGTCGAAGGAGGTTATAGAATTGTCGGGGAGGCTGCAGTACCAGTCGTACGCCACTCCCTTCAGTGCTCCGACAAATATGCTGGTGAGTAGCGCGTCCTCCTTCGGAAGATGTCCCGTCTGAGACTGGAAGTACGTCAGATAGCGACGAGGAGAGTCCTTCCCGTCATATGGCGTCAGTGTTTGTGGTTTATACTTAGGAGAATAAACCACTTTGTTCCACTCGAGGGGATAAGGTTGGGGAATCCCCATCTTTTGGCGCTCCTCTTGTCTCGTCTTGGACTCAAAGCGCTCGCGCAAGTCCCTGATCATCTCGACCACGTCTTCCGTGGAGCTGGGAGTCGGAGAAGGTGGTACCACCTGCAGTTGAGCATTTGAGGGCTCCGATGTTCGAGGTGCTTCTCGGCGATCCGTATCCAAGGATACCCGTTGAAGGGGTACACTTGATTCTCCATTGGCCCCTGGGTCAGGACCGGTAGAAGGCGTATTAGCCAAAGCTGACCGTATCTCAAACACTGCTTGAGTCAGTGTTTGTATGAAGGCAGAGAGGGTTTTGAGTCCTCCCTCAAATGTGTCCATGCGCTGGACGAGGTCTGGTGGCGGCGCATCAGACTCGGAATCACCCCCAGCCATGTATACTGTCATGACGCGGCTGGAAGTGGATGGATCGGTTGATGCTTCGCTCTCGGCTTCACTCTCTTATAGGGGAGTTGCCTCTCCTGGAGCTTCGTCCTGGCCACCCCCAGCTATGTTCTGGAGAACATTCTCGACGGGAGCATCTGCAAGGGCCTGAGTACCCTTGGTTCCGTCTTGAAGGACTTCTTCGTCGCCGAGACTCGGATCTGTGGGGCCTACCCCCGGCTGTGTTTTGGGGGACACCCTTGTCTTGAAGGACAGAGACTAGATGACCCTCGGCCATGTTCGGCAGGTTGACTTCGAGAAGATCAGCCTCAGCTGTGCTTTGGAAGACTGCTTCGTCTTCGGAAGGAGGCTCGACAAGGGTCTGACTATCTCCAGTTTCCTCTAAAATCTTCTTTCTCCCCCGAGTGCCTTGAAACACTTCGGAGGACGAGACATTCGCCTTGGTTTTCCTCAGCTGGCTCTTGGACGAGGACGAGGAATTTCCAGTCGTCTTTCGGACTGACGAGGAGTTAGAGACCACGTTGCATGAAGCAACCCTTGGCTCTTCTGTTGTTGACACCTTCTTCCCGAGGCAACGTCGGAGGGGTGTCGATGATTGCAGCCGCTGGAATACTGACTGCCTTGGCGGGACTACCGTCTTGCAACAGCAGTTGATAGTGACCACAGCACAAGTGTGCCCTGTGAGGGGCGCATCGTACTTGTCGGTCGGCTCTCCTGATTGGCGCTTGTGAGTGATCATGTTGCGTAAATCATTGGAGGAGAGTGCCACCTTCACACCCCCTTCAGGCGCATGGCAAAGCCAAGCGCCGGGGTGGTCAGGTGAATGCTGTGCCCCCTGATCTAACACCAAACAGGCATCCCGATCAGTAGTGGGGGAACAACATTTGAAGTGACTTGAACGGACCTCAGACGCACAACCAGAGGAGGCGCGGGAGTTCAAGACCACTGGATTTGCCTTACTCGACTTAGTTGTGCACGCAATAGATGCGCCCAAGTGAGACAAGGACTTTGAAGGTCGGCTCGTTTCTAGCGCAGAATCACCTGAGTCGACCTTATACAGCTTACCATCAGCAGCGCACATGATTGTGAGCGCAAGCTTCTGGCTTGCTGCTGGCATAACACGTTTGGGGCGCATGGCCCGTGCTGCCTTGGACTTCTTCGTACCAGGCCGCTGGGGCGCGTAGTACTCAGAATCCAAATTCTCCTCGCCACTACAGCGAGTGAGTCTGTTAAAGACAGAGACCTTCTGTGGCACATCAGAGATGATGCCCGGGGCATTGGCTGCGCCCCTGCTCCATCGACGCATCTTCCTCGCCTGAGAGGGAGATGGCTGGGGAATGTGGTCAGCCGCACGTTTCCCCGAGAAATGCGCTGTACCAGTAGGCACATCTTGGTTGCTGGGAACGTCAGCAGGAAGGGAAGGCTGGATCGGCGCATCCCCTTCGATGGTGGTGCCCGAGGCGTCGACCTTGCGCACCCAGACTCGACGGGTCTTCTTCGGCTTCGGCAGCCACTTCGAAGGACTCGCACTGTCTTCAGAGATGAACTCCTCATACGCCTGTTGATTGAGGCGTACGACCAGCGTCTTGTGGGAGGAGCCCACCTTCACATCGTCGGATTGCGACACAGCTTTCTCGGTGGAGGAGAAAGAGGTCCCCAGCAGAGTCGCTAGTTTATTTGCCATTAAATTCTTTTATTGTAAATTTCGATACAAACAGAACAGTGTTACAATATAGGACTTAGATATAGTCCTAGGAGTACACTTTTGTTTATCTGGGTCCCTTGTGCCGATGGAGTGAGTGGTAATACGTTGACTCTGTTGACGATCTGACGACGGTTATCGGTTCTCTGAAGGTCTGGATTGCTCTGGATGCTGGAGCTTGTTGAGAGGAGGGAGACGTTGAGTGTCTGTATCTGCCTCTCTGGTGGTGTGTTTGTTCGTTTTTTCCGTTCCTCTGTGTGTGTAGGTAGGTCTGGAAGAAGGAAATGGTCCCTCTCTTTATATAGTCTGCTGGCTGGCTGCTCATACGCGTATATGTAGGATGCGCCTGGTCGTGGGGACGCCACGTGGTGATTGCTGATGGAGGCGTATGAACGATGTGCCCTGATCGAGGGGTTGAATTCTTCATGCTGCTGTTGTGGACCGGCACGTAGCAGAGGAGAAGATCTTTCTGTTGCTGAGATCTTGGGTGAGTCGAGTCAAAGGACACGTGTCATCGACCCATGGCTCGGAGATCTCTGATTTGGTGGGGAATGATCTGGTAGGATGCACCTAGGATTGGGCGCAGGAGGAGGCTTTGGCTCGTAACCTTTAGGATTCACGAACCATTCGGGGTGCATGGCTTTTGAGGCGTATGCGAGGCTTCAGTAATGACTTAACTCCTGTCTTTCGGGATCAGAGAGAAGTCTGGGACGCATGGCTTTTGAGGCGCATGCAGAGCTTTAATGGTGACTTTCTTTCTGTCTTTAGGGATTAGTAAAAAGTCTGAGGCACAAGCAGATTTGGGCACATGGCTGCAGAGGCGCATGCGAGTGGTTAAGTGGCCACGTGGCAGTAGCCGTCGGAAGAAAGTAATGATGATGCTGACGTTGGCGACGCTTCGTCTTCTGAACTGTTCAGACTTTGAGAGGCGTGCTGCCAACTCTGTCAGTTCAGGATTTAATGTTTGTGACATTCGATGGACAGCTGAGTGGGCGCGTCGGTTGGCGTTCCACTAGGCGTATGGGGACGCATGGGGGATGCATCCCTGTGATGTGCTTGGTACTGAAGGGCGCGTCTGTGTGATGCGCTTGATGTTGAAGGGCGTGTCTGTGTGATGCACGGTCTGGCCGGCGCATCTGCTTCGTGACACGTCTTTAATGGTGCGACTGTTACGATCTTCGAGTGCTTTAAATAGCTGTTTTGACTTAGCTGAATTCGAAGCGTCCGGTTCATCCATTTAATGCAAATTCTTTGCACGAAATTCGGAGAGCCATCCACTTGGCGCATGGGTTTGATTTGCCCGGCCTATAAATAGCGGCATGGAGAGAGTTTGTTTCTCGTTCTCTCACGTTCTTCTGACATGAATTCGTTTACTCGGATGCATTCTGTTGATGAGATGCTTCCGAGGGTGAAGATGCGACGCAATGTCTTCATTGATGCACTTGAAGGTGACTGTTACATCCAAAAGTCGGAGTCGAGGGCTTCCGAGGCAGGCGGAAAGTGCCTGTTGCATCCAAAGATAGGGATGCACGAGCCTCGTCTCCGTCATGTAGGAAGAGCCGTAGATCGGAATGGCGGTGCTGCGGCTTTGGGGGCTCTTTCTTCCTTAAAAATGGGTGTTGCCGATTCTGGTTGTGTTGAAAGCTGCTCCTTTAACCGCGGTTTCGATTACGGTCTTCCTTCACCTTTGGAGGCTCTTTCGAAGCCTCCCCTGGCCACAAGTCAGCTTGCGGTGCTCTTCTCTTCCTCGGTTTGGAGAGCTCTTCCTCCAGCTAGAGGGTTGATTGCCACCCTCGTTCTGCTCAATAAATGCTTCATTAGTCGAAGCATTTAGACGGCGGTGAGCCTGGTTAGAAGAGCAGCACATAACTGGGCTGAAGAAGGGATGCACATAACTGAGCTGCCGAAGGGATGCACATAACCGAGCTGCGGAAAAGGATGCGCCCTGCTGAGGGCGCATGGTGGGATGCACCTAACTGGGGGCGCATGGTGATTGCTGCGCCTATTTGAGGGCGCATGGTGGCTGCTGGCTGTAGACTTAGGATCTTTTTTTTTTGTAGAAATTCTCCTTTGTACAATCTTTTCTAGACATGTAATAGACTTTTATATGTAATAAAAAGTCCTCTTTTAATGTCCATATTTGTTGTTTTTGCTGTGAAGTACTCTGTCCGAGCTCTGGCGCATGTAGTGTCTGGCGCATAGGATTTCTGGTCCTGAAATTCCATGCTTCTATACTAGCCCTCTATGCCCTCTATGCGACGGGCACCCTTGGGAGGAAGGCGGTATGCCTGGCTACAACGAGTCGCTTTGTGCGAACAACCCAGCTTTGACCCTGATGCTCACCCAAACAGCGAACCAGCATACTACTACTCCTGGCTTAGAGGAGGACATGGCGGCGATGAATGTGGTACCATCCCCGGGTACTGTTCCAAAAGGGTTTCAGGGGGAGCACCCTCTTAATAATAATGGCGGTAATCGCCTGGAACGTCAGAGGTGCATGCTCCTTAGGACGATGGAGAGAGATAAGTGGGATCCTACGTAGAGAGAAGTGTGACATATTAGTGCTTCTGGAAACCAAGATCAAAGGGGAGAGGACGCTTTCGCTTCGGACTCCCTCCAATTGGGTCCATCTTCACAACTTGGCGATATGCGACATGGCTAGGATCTGGGTTAGATGGCATAACAACAGTTGGGACGAGGATCTGGTCCTGATGTCGGAACAACTGATTACTATTTCCTTCTCTAACAAGGGTGGTTCCCGGTTCTTGCTGGGGGCAGTTTATGGCCACAACGACAGGCGGCATCAGGAGGACCTTTAGAGGGATATAGCCAGAGTGGCTACTACTGCTGACTCTTTGTACCTCCCTCTGCTCTTGATGGGTGATTTCAACGCCCTCCTTTATAGAAGGGAGAAGGTGGGAGGCAGACCTGTTCCAGATCAGATCATGTATGATTTTAGAGGTGTCTTCTTCAGTTGGGCCTACAGGGCTTGGAGCGAACTGGGCACATCTGGCTTGTCATAACAAAACTGTCAACAACAGAGTTGCTTGTCAGCTGGACAGAGCTCTGGAAAATATGGAGTGGTTCCGTCGCTTTCCAAACTCTGTGGCAGAGAGCCTGGCTGCTGGGACAAGCGATCATTCTCCTATCAGGGTCGGCTTCACAGAACGGCCTACTTGGAAGTCGCGCCCTTTCCGCTACAACAACAGCTGGTTTCTTTCTGGAGGTTACTTGGAGGCTGTTGCAGAGGGTCTTCTTAACCAGCATAGGGGCACGACACAGTACCGCATAGTCCACATCCTCAAGCGCATGAAGAAGGCTATTCGGAGTTGGATGAAGAGTCTGCCATGGCCTTCCCTGGAAGATAAGAAGGCGAAACTCAGGGCCATACAGAACTCCATGCAATCTGATCTACTGAACGGGCCCTTAGCGGCACGGGAGAAGGAACTGATTGGGGAAGTCAACATCCTCCGGCTGCGGAAGGAGATTAGTGCGGCCCAATGCGCTAAATGCTCATGGCTCAAGGAAGAAGATCGTTGCTCCAAGTTCTTCTACGATGTGATCCGGACCATACAACACAGGAACAGTCTCTCCCACCTGCTTGATGATGAGGGCAAACTGGTTGGAGAGCCGTCGGAGATCCAAGGGGAGGCTGTCAGGTACTACTCAGAGTATATTTTTAGTCTGACTATCTTTCTGTGTTTCTGGACATCATTACAAAGAAGCGGGTGACGCCCTATGGGAATAGCCAGTTACTCGTGCCGGTTTCTCTGAAGGAGGTGGAGGCTATCAACATGAAGGCAGATCCCAACAAGGCCTCGGGGTGTAACCACCACTGTTCTGGAATGGGGTATTTTTTAACTTTTCTTAATTATTGCTATTATTGTTATTTCAAGTTATAGTTGGAATGATAAGTTAGTTTTCAAAACTAGTATTTATATTTTGATTAATTATCTAAAATAATTAATTTGGTGCATGAGTTATATTTTGAATATGGATAATGGTTAGCTTTAGAGTGGAATGGTGGTTAGTGATCCTAGAAGACCCAAACCAACTTGTCATGACCACCCAACTAGATGATTAGGACTAGCCTAATTGAACTATAGTTATTCTCTAGCTAGATTAGAAGAATTGGTTAGAAGGTTTAACTAAACAATTAATTAGGAAAGAAGATTTAATCCCTAAACTTGTCATGACACATAGAGGGGCTTTATAGACATTTCATACGAGCCCAACACCCTAATCCAACTTATTTTGGGTAGCCAACATATTCCCTTAGCCTATAAGTAGAGTAGCTTCTTCTTCTTCCTCTTTCCTTTAGAAACCCTAACCCTAATTTTGAAGATTTTTCCCCAAATTGCTCCTATATCCAAATTTTTTCCAAATTGACCCAAATTCGTTTTATTCTCTCCCCCTTGGAGAGGTGAAGGCTCTATTAGCTAGCTAGGAAGGATTTGGAGCCTTGAAGCTTGGAGGAGATCTAATCTAGGGGTTTTATATTGTAAATCATCTCCCAAATGGTATGAGCTCTCTAAACCCTTCACATTTCATTTCGCTAGTGTAACTACATTCATTTAGGGCCTCATTTGCATTAGGGTGATATTAGAGAGGAGTTGAGGCTCTCATCTTCCTATTTGAGGGTTCTTTTCATTGTATTTTGGTACAAATTTGGGAAAACCTAAAATTAGGAATCTAGGGTTTATAAAATTGGTAGATTAGGCCATACTAATGGTTTAGAGCATGTAGGCATGCTTTGGGTCAAGTTCGGATTCGTTTGAGGTGCGTATCACGAGAATATCGGATACGCACGTCAAGTGCTTGGTGAAATGTCTTATAGGACTTTTTGTGCTTAAATTTCAATTATAATTGGATTTTACTATAGTTTATATGCTGTTATATATGTATGGGTTGTTCTATGGGTATTGGAGAATGTTTGGTGGGTTAAATTATCCAAGGGGAGGCTCGGGCAGGGGTTGCTCACTGTGTTGGACTGTCCTGCTGTACGGTCTGTATATTTGGGTTTGTGCATGATTATTTCATCTCCTAATCACCTTAGAGGCTTAGCCTAACATCTATGTGCATATCCAAAAGCTCAAATCTGGGAACAAATGTAAGTCGAGCCACTACTTGCACATGTCCTGCTCTCATTTATTCACTGCACTCTTATTTCACTCACAACATGGATATCGTTCCCTGCACTGCATACCACTGCATTACATGGCATGCTCTACACATCATGTCCTGCATAGTGGTACACTTTACATTAGCATTGCCCTGCATATAGGTAATCGAATTTCATTCATATTATTAGAGATGCCCTTGCATTCCTCATTCAGGTCCATGTCCTGCATAGAGATTAATGAGTATCATATATTTGCATAGGTGCCCTGCATCTCCATATCTGATCAGACCAATTGGCCCATGTTTTAGCTGTTAGGAATTTAGTTCAGTCCTGTTTGCATCCCTATTTATATACTATTACATTCGAATTTCCAATCTACACTTTGGTTCAGACCTTGTCCTGTTCCCTATATGTCCTGATACCTTAGGATATTATTGTCCATCTTAACTTTTGTTCACTGCATTGAGGTGTCTGCCCAACTCATATGTTGTTTCCTACCACTCTAGTGTTCTGCTCTGCAAGAGAGTATGAACCTTAAACCCATACTTACTAAGATATCAGACCGATATATTCAGATGGTTGCAGCCCCTTACATTGGACTTCAGATTATTGTGGCTTCACTACCCGTCCCATATCATAGAACATCAGCCATATTTGATTTTAACTCACATTTGAATGTGGCAGTCCATATTTCCCTTTGATCCAGTCCCCTGCTTCCACATCTGGATTAGCCTTTCCTTCATATCTCAGTTAGACTAAGGCATGTTGTATCATTCCTTTATGTATCAGACATAGAGATCCTATACTAACATATTATATATTCCCTAAACCAATAGAGCTGTTCAGTCCAGTGAGTTGAGTGTGTCATATGCCATGTGAGGTAATGCCCCATGGCATTGCAGTCCACCCCATGAACCATTACCTTTAAGTTAAGCCCTATCATGATTCATCCTAGGTTCAGACCTTGAAGTTTGTATGTAGTTCACTAATACCTGGGTGAGCCCTGCTCTCTAGATAGACCAGGTACAGATAATTTCCCTTCTTGTTCTGTCCTGGTACTTGCCTTGTATCAGACTTTACAATCCTATTTTCCCTGTCCATGCCCTGCCTTCCCAGTTTAGTCACTACAAATCCCATCTAAGTTCAGTCAAGCCATGACTCTGGCCTGCCCCTAACCTGATGTCCAGTCATTAGGATATTAACCTACATGTTTAGTTGAGTCCTTAATGTTATACACATGTTTGTATCAAAGAGGATATGCATGAATGGTTCACTTTGTAGCCTGTCTGAGTATCACTCTTCATCTTGGTTCTGTCCAGAGCCTTAGAGTTAGCCCAATCCACACAGTCCTTAATGTCAGACCCTTGTTTTATAGGAAGAACTTGGTTCAGTCCCTGCAACTATTATTGTTCAAGTCCACCTGAACCATATTGTTCAGTTTTATCTTGTTCAAATTGTGTTCAGATACTTGAAGTATCATATAATTATCTGTGTGTCTGCCTAGAGTTTGTTTTGTGTTACCCCTTTGTTTGATTAAGTCACCTGCAGTATACATCAAGTCCTTTGTCCTTGCCCAATTCATGTAGGGAAGATAATAGTTCAGTCCAAGTTGAATTTCCTTAGTAGCAGTAATCAGATAGGGAATAAGGGAGACATGGTATAGTCTTGAATCTTTGAGTTTCAGTTTATTTACTGATTAACTCATCATAGATGTTAGTATCCTATTTTTGTGTGTGTATATATATATATATATATATATATATATATATATATATACTATTTGTGTGTGTGTTAGGATAAAATATATATATATATATATATATATATATATATATATATATATATATATATATATATAATGTCCTCATTCCAAATTGTAATGTCCACTTCATTGTCCTGCTTCCCAAAGTTCACAGCATAGCATTGCCTGCACATGAAGATGTCCTGCTCACTTATTCATTACTTTGAGCCTACTGCATTCAGTAAGGTACTACACACATGTTAGAATGTGTCATACACTATATATGTTTGAGGATTGTTAGGTTGAGTGTTCGCCTTAGCTTCTTTGCCCTCTTGATTCAATTGTAACCTATGCATGTGAGATACCCATGAGTTATACTATGTATATAGCATATACCTATAATAAAGCATATGTCATACATTATATATTCCTTATATATGTATTTGTGTTATACATTATAGGTATTCAGATTTTGAGGTTGTGTTTGAGGGTAAGTTAAATAGGTTTATGAGTGAGGGATAGCCATAGGGAGGTGGTTTTCATGTAGTATCCTTAGCTTCTGAAAAACAAGGGTTAGAAACAATTGTCCTACTAGGTTAGAAAGAATTTCTTTCCTCAACACAACCAATGGTGGTGACCCATCCGACATAAGACTGGGAACAGTCACGTCAGCATGAACACACATAGGGATGCAGGAGCCTATGTTCTACACACAAAGCAGAGGGGCTCGGCTGGCCCGGTCGCCGTTCTTTGTGTCATACTTTATATATGGGTTGTGGTTAGATGAGATAAGGTAATTAGATTATATATGTTATTGGTATCATAGGTTATGAGTTTAGGTTGGGTTATTGGTTGAGGAATAATGCAATACCATATGAGTATGTGTTGACCATCTATATATATATATATATATATATATATATATATATAGAACACCCCCATTTTATTCATAAAGGCACAAAATGTCGAGACCTTTACAAGTATACCCGAAAGGCACAAAATGCCGACGTCTATACAAGTATACAAACAAAACCAAGAGAGTAAAGCAAAAAGCAGGGGGGATCTCCTGACACGATTAGGGGAGCATAGCTTGCCAAAAGTCTGTGTGGCCGTGAGAGCACTGGTTTTGGATCTTGCGGCTCTGCCGGAGGATCTTCCAAATGAGCTGATCGGCAGAGTACTGTTGATTTTCGTATCTTGCTTTGTTGCGGTTTTTTCAGATGACCCACGTAGCGGCGGCTGCAACGATCTGGTGGCCATGGGATGCGGTGGTCCAGGATGTCAGAAGATCGTTGAAGCTCTCGCCACCAATAGCTAGGTTGCAACGCTGGGATAGGACGTTCCATGAGATGGCTGGTAGGACCCCCCTTGGCGGAAGATGTGATCAACTGTCTCGGCCTGTCGCTACGAACAGCAGTTGCACGTGGACGCTAATCAGAAATCGATGGTGGTGAGAATGTCATCGGTGGGCAGTTTCTTGCGGATAGCTCTCCAAAGCAGGAAAGACCATTTTTTGGGGATACAGGGCTGCTAGAAGGGTCCAATGACGGGGAAGGGGGCGCCGCGTTCGCGGACCGTGCTTCTGGCTGAAGAAACCGAGAAGGAGCCGTTGGCCACAGTCGACCACCGCAAGACGTCCGACTCCTCGCCGATCCTCAACCCCAAACCACGGATGCGGCTAGCCGCTTCGAATCCGGCCCAATCGTGGATCCTGCTCCAGTTCTATACATTGTCGGTGGCTTCCCACAAGTCATTAATCTTGCTATTATTCGGGGCCGTAGTAAGGAAGGGGGGAAGATCGTCGCCTGCCCAGCACTCGTGGAAGAGCGAGGAGTCGCCGAAACCCAGGTGGAGGCGGATCCCGGGTTCGGCCAGGATTTGCCCGTGAAGAATGCGACGCCAAGCCGCGGATGATCTGTAGTTAGAGATGGCTTGCGTCGGGTGAATGTGTTTGAAGTACCTTGCCTTCATGGATCTAGCCCATAAGTTCTGGTTAGTGCGGAGATTCCACCACAGCTTCATCGAGAAGGCGTCCACAATGTACGACAGCTTGGAAAATCCCAGTCCCCCCTCGTCGGTGGGGACGACCAAGGTATCCCAGCTGGCCCGATGATGCTTTTCGAGACCGTCGCTGTGTCCCCAGAAGAAATCATTGAAGAGGCTTTCAATCAAGGCGAGGACCTTTTTAGGAGGGGAACAGGCGGCAAGGGTATAGATGGGTATTGACGAAAGGACATGTTTGATCAGAATCATCTTCTCGCCAGGGGATAAGGTGGCGTTATGCCACCCTTCTAATTTTTTCCTGATTCTGTTCACCAATTTGTCGAATATTCTAGCATTAGATATGCCGTACACCAGTAGGCACCCGAGGTACTGGAATGGCGGGTGCATGACGGAGAAGGAAGTAATGTTGGATATGTTAGTGGCTTATTCTTTATTGATTTTGTGGTGGGCATAAGTAACACTCTTGGTGGGATTGACCTTCTGGCCGGAACACCTGGTGTATCTTTGCAACATGTTGTGGACCACTTCCACCGACCCGACATCTCCAGAGGAGAAAATGAGAATGTCGTCAGCGTACGCCAGATGAGTGATGATAGGGCAGCCGCTGGCCGTATGGAAGTGGTGGAAGTTCGGGGCACTGGTCAGATTATTGAGATTCCTACTCAAGGCTTCCGCTGAAATGATGAAGATGGTGGAGGATAATGGGTCGCCTTGCTTGACCCCACGGCTGGATTTGAAAAAACCGGCATCTTGTCCGTTGATTATCGTGGAGAACCAAGAGTTGCTGATCGATCTCCACACAATGTTGGTCCAAGTTTTCGAAAAACCGAAGGCTCGGAAGACCCAGATCATGAATTTCCAATCCAGCCTGTCATAAGCTTTCTCCATATCCAATTTGATACAATGTTACCTCCCCTGGTTGGTGATTTTAAGCAGGTAATCAATTCGTGAGCCAGCATAATGTTAACCTGGATGTTTCTGCCTTGGACGAAGCCACTCTGTTCCTCCAAAATAATTTTAGGGAGGATCTCCGTCATGCAGGATGCGATGACTTTTGAAATGATCTTGTTGGTGAAGGTGCACAGGCTGATAGGACGGAAGTCCCGAAAAGTCTCCAGATTGTCTTTTTGGGGGATGAGGACAAGGTTAGCGCTGGAGATGGCTCTGGGGTATCTAGCTCCTTGGAAGAAGGCGATGACAGCGTCCAGGATGTCGGACTTGATGATATCCCAGCAAGCACAAAAGAATACGCCGGAGAATCCATCAGGTCCGGGTGCGCTGTGGGCGTCGAGGGCCCAAACAGCGTCCCTCACCTCGAGCTCAAAATGGGGGAGCTCCAGCATGCAGTTTTCGGTGTTATTATTAAGGTGTGGGATTTCGGCCAAGAAATCGGGGTCTTTGTGCACAGTATCTTTGGTGAACAGCTGGGAGTAGAAGTTTTTAGCCTCCAGCTGGATGCCATGTTGGTCTTTGATGATGTTCCCCGCCTCGTCAGCAATTTGATGGAGGTTGAGCTTCTGTCTGCGTTGCTTAACATAGGCATGGAAATAGGAAGTGTTTTTTATCACCGTCGCTGTCCCACTTCAGCCTGGATTTTTGCTTCCAAAAATCAGTCTCAACTTTGAGACGAAATTTGAGAATAGCTTTGGTGAGGTTCAGGGCGGTTCTGGCCACTGGCGATCTGTCGGTCACAAAAAGAGCTTCTGTGCGAGTGACACCATCCTCGGTGACACGGACAGCCTGGAAAATGTCCCATTACGCCTGTTTACTCCAAGCCGTGAGAGCTTTCTTCGTGGTTTTGAGTTTGTTGGCCACCCGGATAAGAGGATCAGAGGCGTCCGCGCGGTTCCACGCATCCGCGACGATGCTCTTGAACTAGGGGTGATGGCTCCAGAAGTCAAGAAATCGGAAGCTTTTTTTGATCTGGCAGGAGTTATTTTTTATTTCTACCAGGAGGGGGTGTGGTCGGAATCGGTAGCATTAAATGAGTGAGGTTGGATATGATTTCCATGTCCGACCAGTGGGTGTTGATGAGGGCTCTGTCAAGGTAGAAGTATTGTCGACGGTCACCTTCCTGCATGTTGTACCATTTGAAGGCGTTTCCAGCGAACTGGAGTTGGAAAAGGTGGGCGTTGAAGATGAAGTTGTTGAAATCATGTATGGCCGTCAGTGGAGGTGGACGACCGCCGATCTTCTCCTCTCTGCAGGTAATAGCATTGAAGTCCCCAATACAAAGCCAAAGGAGATTTATTAGGTTGAGTTGGGTGTCCAGCAGGTCAGTCCAGAGTTGTTTACGCTCGGCAATGTCACAACTCCCATGAACCGGACAAAATAGAGCGCTTCGGGAGCCTGGGATGCTCGATCCAACACGTGAGGGCCTGACTGGAGTCGTGCATGACACCCATCTTCACGTCCGACGTATAAAGGATCCAGATATCGTGCCGGCTGGCAATGGTGGAGGTGAATCCTTACTGCAGCTGAGTGGATTTAAGCCTCTTGGTGGGGATTTTAGGTTCTAAAATGATTAAGATATCAATCTTGTGGATTTTCTTGAGGCTGGTAAGTCGCATAGTTGTCGGTTTATTCGCTAGGCCGCGGACATTCCAAATGAGGATGTTAAGCATTGGGGTTGCTAGGAAGGGGTTGTTTAAAGCGCTTGGAGGCAGACCTTGTGCACATGGCCTTTGTCTCCTTAGCTCCTATCTTCTTAGATTTTTTGGTTGAGGTTGAGGGCTCTACAAGCTAAGAGTTATGGCTGCCAGGGATTGGCTTCCCTGATGAGGGAGGGTGGGTTTCATCAGCACTATTGATTGAAGCTCCTGCTATCTGTAGGGGGAATCCTGCGGTAATGACCTGCTGGCCACGGAGGACCTGCTCTGGGCCCAGGATGGCTAGGGCCTCGGTGCCAATGACTTCGTTGTCGGAGGGGTGGTCGCTAGAGGGCTTGGGGTTGACGGTTTGAAGGTCCTGTGGGGGTAGCTCGGGTGCACTCGGAGAGAGGTTACTAGGGCTCTCGATCTCCGTGCCCGGACTGAGGGGTTCGGGGGGGGGGGGGGGGGGGGGGGGTTCAATGTGGGCCATAATCTCCAAAGATGATACCGAGTCTTCCATGTCAAGGGCTTTGAATTGGTTGGACATGTGTAGATCTGGAGGATTGTAGGGGACCATGGATTTGCCAGGTGAAGCAACATAGCCAGTCATGTCCTCGCTAGAATCGAATCTGATGTAGGAGTTTGACAGCGGGAGTAGGGGGATTGGGGATGGTGTTGTTGTTTCTTTCTCATGATCGGTGGGGGGGTCTTTATGGGGCAGTTTTCTGCTTAAGCTCAGGGTGAAGACGAAAATAGTGCTTGGTGAGGTGGCCGTGCAGATGACAGTGTTTGCAAAAGATGATATTGTTGTCGTAGACGATTTGCTGGGTGTGCGTCCTGTTCCCGAGCTCAATGAGGATCTGGTTGGGGGGGTCTTTGGATAGGTCGAGCTCCACGCAGATTCTCGCATAGTGCGATTTAGAAATGTTGCTTGTTTCTTCTGCGGTAGCCACGTACCTGCTGAAGGAATTAGCGATGCGCTTAAGGGCTGCTGGGACGAAGCAAATGAGAGGGAGGTTGGGGAGAGTCACCCAGGCCGACACCGTAGAAGAGTCTTCCCTGGTGTTGAAGTCCGCAGACCATCTAATGATTTTTATCTGGTGGGAGTCAACCTTGCCGGTGCCCTTGGACCAAACGGTCTTGTGGTCTTGCTCTGAGGATAGGTGGAGGAGGATGTGTTTGGGGTCCAGTGGAGCCACCCGATAGGTCGTGGAAAGTCGCCAACTGGCGATGACTTCCTGGACTCTCTGGATCTTCGGGCACTCGGAAGAAAATTTTAGAACAAAGGTGTGCGGAAAGGAGGCTGTCATTGAAGTCAGTTCTAATGCGGAGAAGGGCACTGTGGGCACGGTGGATTCATACGGATAATCGACTGCGGGGAGGTCCACATGAGGGAACAGAAGGCCCTGCTTGGCTGTCCGGTCCGGGCGGAGCTTGTCCGTGTAGGACGGCAACGGGATGACGGCCAGGGAGGGGGCAGCAGGGTCACTACGGATTGCGATCTGAAAAGGGGAGGGAGAGGGAGGGGGAAGCTGTGGGGAGTCTGACAGAGGGGGACCTCGTCGAAAGCCATGGCATTAGTGCCAAAAGGTCGGCGGAAAGAGCACGCCAAGGAGGGGCCCGACCTGAAGGAGGATGCCACCTCGGCGGAGGTGGCACAAGCGACAACGGAGGAGCTGGCACCTTCAGGGCTGGAGAGGGCAGCCGGGCCATATGCGTCCACACGAGAGGGGGCACATAGGGGGGGTGTGCGCGCCCCCAGCGACGAGGGATACTGGCGGTAGGAGGGGAGCACCTGGAGGGACGGAAGGTGAAGGGCAAGCGCCCACCGGACAGGAAGACGCGCTCGGGGCGAGATTGTCCACGCCGAGCTGGGGCACGGAAGAAGGGCATGCGCCCCCAGCAGAGGGGAGGCGCAAAGAGGGGCATGCGCCCACGGGAGGTGGGCGAGCAAGAGAGGGGGGATGCACAGGGGTATATGCGCCCACAACGGGAGCCGCGAAGGCGGGGTATGCGCCCACAACATGGAGGTATGCGCCCGAAATAGGGGGGAGCATGGGGGGCATGCGCTCACAGGGGTTAAAAAAACTGTGTGCCCCGACAGACAGGACGCACCTACAGCGCTCAAAGAAGAATGGAAAGGCGCTCCACCCGAGGAGAACGCTAGATGTTCAAAATTTGAACCCGATCGGGCGGAGGGGGAAGGCGGGAGACGACCTGCGACACAGACGATGGGGGAGGGAGCTCGCGCTCGCCATGCTGGAGGAGCGACCACCGAGTTCGACCGCGGTCGGAGGGGGGCAGCCAGCGCCGAGCTCGGAGGGAGGGGAGGAGACGGGGGGAGGGGGCCGGCGGAGGAGGAGAGGGAGCTGGGGGGCCACTGGGGACGACGGTAGCCCGAGGATGACGAGGAGGTCGGGGGGAAGCGACATGAAGAGGAGAGGAGGGGGAGGACAGGTCACGGGGGGGGGGGGAAGAACACCGGGAAGGAGGAGGGAGAAGAAGAAGAGGGGGGAATGGCCATAGGAGGGCAACTCCGGTCACCAAGCAGGTCGCGGGGGAGGGGGGATCCCCACGAGGGAGCTCTAGAAGGGGGGAGGGGGAAGCATCTGACTATATATATATATATATATATATATATATATATATATGATACCAGGACATGTTATAATATGTTGTAGGCCTATAAATACATTACTTATATATAGAGAGATGTTATAGTCTTGTGCGATATTCTTGGATATGTAATATGGTATAGATAGAGTTTGGTTCGGTAGTTAACCTTTGACCAAGATTTGAACCCATAGTCTAGGTTGACTTAGTTGACTAAGAGTTGACTTTGGGTTGACTTTGACCTAGAGCATGTAGATTTGTACTGTATATTTCAAATATTCAATTTAGAATGCATTATAACATGTATCTCTTTAAATAGGACTCTGTGATTCCAGTTCATATATCTATACACATCTGTTGCTCAGGGTATCAGACGAGTACATTCTCTGATAGTTCTTTCGTTTATTTGATAATTTCTGTTATTCAGCTTCTAATATAGTTCTAATTGATTCTCTGTCACCACACGTATTAGTATTCTAGATTCACTCACTTGCAATACATGTAATGGACCCGTCTAGCCTCAATTACTCGAACTACTCACAAGAACCATCTACTCGAAACACCTACAAGTGCTAAATGTACAAATTATACAAGAATCATCACGACAAGCAAGATAGCCGTCGCCGCTGGGTCCGGTGTGCGACGTGTCGTTTTCGACAAGGACCACCTTATACGAAAGATAGCCATCGCCGCTTGGCCGAGCATGCAGTGTGCCGTATTTACTCGTCTAAACAAAAAAGATAGCCATCGCCGCTTGGCCGAGCATGCGGTGTGCCGTATTTACTCGTCTAAACAAGAAAGATAGCTATTGCCGCTTAGCCGAGCATGCGGTGTGTCGTATTTACTCGTCTAAACAAGAAAGATAGCCATCGTACGCTTACCAAGTATACGGTGTACCGTATTTACTCGCTACTCGTTTTTATGACAAGGGTAATATCTCAAACACATTGGATTAGTGACTTGTACTAGAATCACATTGTCTCATGTTTTACCGATTGGACTCGTATCATATTATTCTAGTTAGTTGTCTCTATTTACAGTTTTCATTGCCATGCTCTCATATTTCTCTGTATTTACATTCCTTGTTTGACTGTTGTCCTATTTCATTACCTGTCTCAACTTTCTATGATTCATTAGGTATAACTGTCTATAACTGCTTTATAGTTTTTGTCATTTACTTGGGATTGCTAGATGAGATGTGCTCGTTCCATCCTGACTGGATATATTTTTTAGATAATTTTTCGGAGGATACGTGTCCTACCCATTATGGATCTGAGGAGGGGATAGCTACCTTGGGTCCCAATTCTCAAGAGTGACCAAGAGACTAGTTTAGTGGACTTGTTTTAGATTCTCTGTTTTGAACTTGTGTTGTAATAAGTGAAGATTTGACATTGTATTTGAGATTTGTTTCAGATATTATTTTAAGTTGTTGTTTGTTGAGTCTTTATAGTTATTTAGACTTCTGTGATATCTTATCGTACTTGAGACTGTGATTGAGTATTACCATATCTTTATACTTGTCCTCCTTTCGGAGTTGAGATCTATGACAGGTACATTATATATTATTGTGTGAGTTGTTCGTTAGCGACCTAGAATAGCATTCTACCGCCGATTCTGCGGCGTAGGCTGGGTGTTGTTACGCACTCGTGCCCCTATATCGGGTGCGGGTCGTGACATATTTTTAGTGGTAGCCTATACAGGTCAAGATACGCATTAGTAGATGTCGTGGTAGTGCAACGATTTGTTGTACTGCTGTGCACCTTCGATAGGAGACAAGGAATAGGCTTTAGAGGAGAGGATACTCAATCACAGTTATGACTACTTGAGAAGATTCCTGGGACGACCCTTCAGAATCTCATTATAAACTATCTCGAAATTCGATTCCAACTGTTTCTATCTACTTTCCTTGTTCGTTGTTGAATTTCATTCTTGGTGTTCATTGTTGACTTGATTTTCTACTAAGATAAATCTTATGGGCTAGGTTTCCTCAGTTATTTCTGAATAGACGGGTATGGTTATCACCCTTCAGAATAGATACCCTATATGTAGTACATGAAGTACGTGTAGGCAACTCTAGAAGGGGGTGAATAGAGTATGTGTCGATAATACTCAAATTAAAAAATAACTCTATTTAAGTCCAACTAACAGAATGTATAATCAGAGTATAAATGCAGAATATAAAAAGAGAATAGAGAAGCATACGCAGACACATCAGTTTTAACCTGATTTTTCTCGTGGAGGACTAGTCCAGGCCTGAAAACTCTAGCTCAGGATTGAAATGCACTATTTATGAAATAGCGTACAACCACGTGTCTTTACTTAGAAGAGCACGTCAATTTCTTACAGATTTGTAGATGGCGAAACTTGGAATTGTCCAAGTGACTTCTTTTGAAACTCTTGTACACAAACTTCTAGCTGACTCGCACTGAGCACCTTTGGGGCTTGGGAAGTTTTGTGGCTAGTAGATGAGAAGAGTAAGCTCAAGAATGTATAGGCTATAAAAGAGAAGAATTGATTTGATTTGATAATTTGATGAATAAAAAAGAGTGAAATTATGCTCTATTTCTACTAGTCAAGGGAGGCAGAATTCGGCCATAATTCTGTCTCAAAATTCAAAAATTTTGACCGTTGAACAACTAGCATCCAGGAAACCCTAAAATTAAGGTCCTGGATTCTAGGGGGCAGAGTTCGGCCCGAACTCTGTGTGGGGCAGAGTTCGGCCTGAATTCTTTCTCCTAGAGGCCATAATGTTCAAAATGGGCTAGATGGGCTTGGTATGTTTTAGAATTTGTTTGGTGGAGCTTTGGATATTAAGTCTAGGGTTGAGATACTCAGTGCGACTCAACTTACAATAATCTAGACTCAATAAAATGTAAAAGTACAGACTCAGAGTACGAAAAACAGCAGCACTGTCGCAGCAATCGTCGATAATGTTTGTCTTGAACTTATATATGATGATGTTCTATTTTGGAGCTTAATGGAGCTTGATGTGTCAAGTTGGATCATAACATATATCGTCTTGTAAATTATCAAGATCAGATTGGCTGTGATTCAGTTTGGGTCAACAATTCTCCCATTTTGATAATTGACAAAAATACGATATTTGTATGTCGTAACATTCATACCTGGGCACATGTTGTATGGAATAAGACAATAGCTTCCCCGTAGATGAACATGTTGGCTCCCCATAAATAGATCTATCCTGAGACAAGTTCTAATCCAAGCATGCACAACATAATACATATAGAAGCACAAAGCACATATCAAGTATTCCCAATGCAAATATCAAGTATTCTTCCCCTTTGTCATTTAGCAAAAATGATATAATGGCTCCCCCAGAAAAATGGTCAAAGTGAATACATGCAATTACACAAGTTTGAACCATAACCATAGTAAATAAGGAAAAGAGACAACTAGTAGTTTATAACTCAAAATGAACCAAAGTGCATGGTTTTGACAATCAAAATATATAAATACTACAACTCAAAGTTTTGAAGAACTACTACTTAAAGCATAATGAAACTAAAGCCTAACATCACCAGCATCATCAAATAATAAATCACGACCGTCATGGAGCACGGGATGGACCAGCAGAGTCGGAAGGGTCGCTGGCAGAGCGATGAGGGTCAACAAATACCGCGTCTGGATCCAGATACCGTCTGACTCATGTGTCATCAATACGGTAACCTTCGTGAGAAGGGCCCCGTACCATAGGGAACGACATAGTTGGGTAGTTGGCCATGTTGTATTGAATGTCGTGCAGTGTGTTGTAGTCCATCTGGGTCCAGCGACCGTCTTCCAAGTGAAAGCGATCGTGCAACATAGCCTGAATGGAGTCAAGAGTAGCAGAAGGCTCAAGCTCAGGAGCATCAGGAGCATCCGAGTCAGAAGACTCAGTCTTAGCAGGAGGAGCAGCAGTAGCAATAGTCCTACGTGCCTTGGACAGATAGGCATGAGCAAGTAGGAACTAACAGTCATCAAGAGGGATGTAGTAGGCACGAAAAATCATTAGTAGATATATGGCATAAACCAAGGATTTTGGTTTCTTTCTCGCACGAATCATCCAGTCCATCATCGTGCGAGGGAAGTTGAAGGGAATACAAAAGTGAAGGTGATAAAGAGCCGAGATCTCATGATAGGAAACTTCATTGGTGGATCCTGCTTTGGGCAAGATTGTAGAGAAGATAATCCGATGGAGTTCATACAAATAATTATTGAGATATTTGGTTCGGCGTTTACGAGGACGTGTGTTAGGAGTCCTTAAAACCCTCAAGAGGGGAATCACTGGAGAATTGAAAATCTCGGGCATCAGCAAGTCTTTCCCAAGAGTTGGGTTCCGGGAGTTCAAGGTATTCGACAAGTTCAAAATCGTCAAAAGATATGTCAATGCCGACGACAAGGGAATAAATCCTCGTGGCATCATGTGTCATATTACAGTAAAACATCTGGATGGCATTGAGATAAATGAGAGAAGAAGTAGTCACGAGTTCATCAAGGCATTAATCGTAAAAGTGTGAATCATATGTCGAGAAGATGGTAAAATTAATCGGATGGCCCGAGAACACACTACATGCACGGAAGTTCGAGTACCACTCATTGGATGCATCCAATGAGACAAAAATTTGCTCATTGTAGGTGTTCGGATTTGGTGGAGGTGGTGGATTGAACAAAGGATAAATGGAAGGAGAAGGAGAAGGAGGAGGAGGGTTAGATGAAGATGCTCCCTCACTTCGCATCATCTTGCCTCTACCAAATAATCTTGGAGCCATAGGTAATGAAGAAAATAGAAATTGAAAGAAATAAGAAAAATGAGTTATACCTTGCAAAAGTTGTTGGAGATGGAAGAGAACCACCACAAACCCTAGATCCTTGAGTTTGGGGAGAGAAAACCCAAAGATTTGAGATTTCTAGGGTTAGGGTTTAGAGAGAGGTTGAAGATGATAAGAATGAAAAGATAGAAAAAAAATTTGGGTATTTGAAAGTAGGGCCGACAGCTCGTGTTAAATCGTGGCCATTGGATCAATAAATTGGGCGGCCAGGAGCTGCTTGAGGTTCTAGAACCAAGCACACAGAGTTCGACCTTCGGCCCGAACTCTGTGTAGGGCAGAGTTCTGCCCGAATTCTGGTGGGCTGATTCCAGAACTCCAAAAGAGTTAAAATGAAATAGTTTTGATAAAAAAATCTCGAATAAGGAATAATGAATGTTATAAGCCATAAAATAGTGTAGCCATATAATAAATTATTGTTAAAACAATGATCAGTACAATGGAACTGTCTCAGGTTTGCTGTAGGGGCCGGATGCCAGCTAGCGGTAGTTCGAAGACTAGTGCACCGTGTCGCTTAGGTTTTTACGCCTTTTTGTCAGAAGGGCCCTTTCGGCTTGTACCCAAAGCAATGTCACAATGAATGATATATGTTATAACAGTTATTTATGCAGGTACATCTTATTGAATGACAGTTTGATCCAAAATTCCTAACTCTCGATAAAGAAAATTGAAGCGCTCTTCGGCTAGTGGTTTTGTAAAGAAATCTGCTAGCTGATGTTCAATGTCAATGAATTCTAAGTTTATAGTGCCATGCAATTAATGATCACGTAAGAAATAATGTCTAATTTCTATATGCTTTGTAGGTGAGTGACATACTGGGTTCTTAGTCAAATTTATTGCACTAGTGTTATCACTGAAAATAGGAATGTGCTTGAATAGTAAGTTATAGTCTTCGAGAGTTTGCTTCATCCACATAATTTGTGCACAACAACGACCAGCTGTGATGTACTCAGCTTTTATTGTGGATAGTACGACAGAACTCTACTTCTTGCTAAATCATAAGACTAAAGTCTTTCCTAACAAATAACACGTGCCACTGGTACTCTTACGGTTGACTTTGCATCCCGCAAAATCAGTATCAGAATATCCGATTAAGTCAAAAGAAGTGATTTTGGGATACCACAAGCCTACTGTAATAGTTCCTATAAGATATCCAACGATACGCTTAACCATGGTCATGTGTGATTCCTTAGGGTTAGCTTGATATCTAGCACATAAGCAAACACTAAATATAATATCGGGACGACTAGCAGTTAAATACAATGGACTACCAATCATACCTCGATACTTACGTTGATCAACCGGTTTGCTGCTTTCATAAGGTTCCAACTTTATTGTAGTAGCCATATGGGTGCTTATAGGTTTGATGTTGTCAAGCTCAACCTTTTTCAGCATGTCCTTTGTATACTTCGACTGACTGATGAAGACGCCTTGCGACTATTGTTTGACTTTCAATCCAAGGAAGTGGTTGAGCTCCCCCATCATACTCATCTCAAACTCGTTCTGCATATACTTGGCAAATTCCTTGCATAGACCCTTATTAGTAGACCCAAATATGATATCATCTACATAGATTTGTACTAACATAATAGTCTCAACAAGATATTTTATGAAAAGTGTAGTGCCAATTTTCCCTTTTGAAAAATCTTTATGAAGTTAGAAAGTACTAAGGCGTTCATACCAAGCTAGAGGAGCTTGTTTGAGGCCATAAAGAGCTTTCTTAAGTTTAAAAATATGGTCGGAAAATTTATGATTTTTAAAACCAGGGGGTTGCTTAACAAAAACTTCTTCTTTAATAAAGCCATTTAGAAAAGCACTTTTCACATCCATTTGAAAAAGTTTGAAGTTTTGGAAATTTACGAAGGCGCAAAGCATCCGAATAGATTTAAGTTATGCAACAGGAGCATACGTCTCCGTTACTCCCATATTTTAGTCTTGAGGGTATTTTGGTCATTTTGAGTTTTGTGATATTTTATTATTTATTTGCATTGGTGTGTGATTTTTGACTTTTGCTAGTTGTGACTTTAGAGACTAGCCTAGAGTTGACTTTTACTCTAGTGACTTAGTTAGCATGGTGTGGGACCCTAATGTAACTTAAGTTGGTCTTAGTTGACTTGAGTGTGGCTAGGGTTCATGAGAGGATAAGGAGAGTTTTGTATTTGGACTTATGGCTAAGGGGTTGAGCTAGCTAGCTTATGATCTTAGCTCAAAGCCCATTTACATGAAACCCTAACCATAATCCCATATATGGCCGGCCACCACAACTCAATTATAATCTAATTTCAGCCTATATAATGTCTCTTCAAGACCACTTACCTCTTTTACAAATTCTTCTTTAGAAAACTCTAATTTCTTCCCCCTTTCATCATTCCTCCACCAAATTGATTCCAATCTTTTACATTTGATTCCAAATCTGGAGTAGAAGAAGAAAGAGGCTAGCTTGCAAGGAGGGGAGACCATTGGGACATTGATTGAGGAAGGAGACTTCACTATTTGGGGCTTTTTCTTGGAGATTGGCTCTCTATAGGTAATCCCTTCAAATTACCTTAAAATCCTGATTTATTTTCATAGATGTATCCATCTAGGTGTCCCCTAGCTGTAGAAAAAGTTTGGTGAAAATTCGTGTTGATTTGGTGTCCGTATTGGACACCAAATCAGTGTAGGCTTATAGGTGTTTGATAAAATACCTCAATGGCGATTTTTTGCTGTTTTTGAAATTCTTTTGAACTGACTTGTAGAGCTACATGTGCTCTTAGATTTTGTGCATGACTGAGCCGATCATTGGCTTTATGTCGTATCGAATGAGGGACTGGACATGCCGTACAGACCATGCGAGCAGTGACCTGCTACCCGACAACAAGTTCTCCATGTCTGTATCACTTGGACTGCAGATTGAGATGACAGGTAGTCAGACGCAGGACCTGGTCCGCACATGGTACCAGACGGACCCGAGGGTCGGTACAGGGACAGACTTGGGCAGCCATCAAGAATCTGTTCACGGAGACATTTTTTTTCCTGACACAGCTCTTGGCGCCCTGGAGACGCAGTTCGAGAGCTTAGTTCAGGGCATTCAGACTGTCGAGGAGTACGTTAGGGAGTTCTGCCATCTGGGCAGATTTATTAAGGGACTCAGTGAGACGGCGAAGGCCCGGAGATTCCAGAAGGGGCTAGTCAAGGAGGTCAAGTCCTTGACCAAGAGTGACCAGAGTGCCACTTTTGAGGAGATTCTAGTGAGTGTCCTAGCAGCAGAGGATGATCTAGAGCAGAGGCTCAAGAGGGGACGAGACACACATAAAGCCAGGGGTAGCGGAGGACCGGCCAAGAGGCCTCACTTTCAGCAGCAGCAGCAGCATCAGCAGCAACAGAGGCAGTTCCAGCTACAGTAGTTCCAGGGGCAGGGCTGTACACCTTTCCAGTAGGTGCAACAGTAGTTGCCGAGATTTTAGCCACAGGCACTCAGGCAGCAGCCCGTTAGTTGTGGCTTCTACAAGAAGCCAGGGTATGTATGGAATGACTGCAGAAAGAGGCTCGGGAGGTGCCTACTATGCGGTTCGACGGAGTACCAGCTGAAGGAGTGTTCCATGTCTTCAGGACGAGCAGCTAAGAAAGCGGGAGCCAGAGCTCCAGCAGTACAACAGAAGGGACCCTTACAGACTCAGCAGCAGAGGTTCGCTCAGCATCAACAGCAGGCCAGGGGAGGTCAGAAGGGGCGAGCTTTTGCCATGGCAGCTAAGGACACAGAGGCTATCGGAGAGCTGATCGCAGGTTCTATTCTTCTCGACTGCATTCCAGCTTTTGCATTGTTCGATTCAGGGGCTTTCTACAGCTTCTTGTCTGTATTTTTTGCTATTAGACACCACCTTGTATCTGAATCGTTACCTAGGACTTGCAAGATTACGACCGGGGGTAGGATTATCCTAGTTAGTAATATTTGCATGGGTCAAAGAGTTAATTTGGGAGGCCGAGAGTTGGATGTGAGTCTGCTCGTGATGCCATTGCCGAACTGCAATATCGTACTCGGTATGGATTGGTTGAGCAGGCACCATGCCAGCATAGATTGTTGTAGGGATAGAGTTCTTTTCAGAGCACCCGGAGAGCCAGAGTTCGAGTTCTCCCGACGGCAGGCAGAGCAGTGCAGCGGAGTATCAGTTAAGGAGCAGGCAGTGCCACACCCTTTGATAGCGGAGTTTATGGACGTCTTTCTGGAGGATTTGCCAGGACTACCACCGGACAGAGACGTGGAGTTCTCTATAGACTTAGTACTCGGCACAAAGCCGATATCTCAGCACGTTTATAGGGTGAACAACAGTGAGCTGGTAGAGTTGAAGAAGCAGGTGGATGAGCTGCAGGGCAAGGGCTTCATTCGATCGAGTTCTTCACCATGGGGTGCACCGGTACTCTTTATACCGAAGAAGGATGGGTCGGTCATGATGTGTATCGACTACAGGGCACTCAACAACATCACGATCAAGAACAAGTACCCGTTGTCGAGGATCGACGATCTCTTCAATCAGCTAAGTGGGGTGAGGGTATTTTCTAAGATTGATTTGAGGTCAGGTTACCATCAGGTAAAGGTGAAGAAGAAGGATATCCCGAAGACCGAATTCAGGACGCGGTATGGCCAGTTTGAGTTCATGGTGATGCCATTTGGGTTGACTAATGTCCCGGCGGTATTCATGAACCAGATGAACATGGCGTTCCACCAGTACTTGGACAAGTTCGTGGTGGTGTTCATCGATGATATCCTAGTGTACTCGAAGAATGGGGAGGAGCATGAGGAGCACTTGAGAGTGGTTCTGGAGACTCTCAGGAGGGAGGAGCTTTATGGCAAGCTCTTGAAGAAGATCATGGCAGTTGAGGCTTGGACAGCACCGAGTTCAGTAGCGGAGATCAGGAGCTTCTTGGGATTAGCAGGCTACTATAGGAGGTTCGTACAAGATTTCTCTCGAGTTGCAGAGCCATTGACTAGGCAGACCCGGAAGGATGCAGAGTTTATCTGGTCAAAAGAGTGTTAGGTCATTTTTGATGAGTTGAAGAAGCTGCTGATAACAGCTCTGATTCTGACATTGCCATCAGGATCAGGAGGGTTCACTATCTACAGTGACGCCTCAGGGAAGGGTTTGGGTTGTGTCTTGCAGCAGCATGGGAAGGTGATTGCCTATGCTTCCAGGCAGTTACGTCCCCATGAGAAGAACTACCCTACCTATGACTTGGAGTTGGCAGCAGTTATTTTTGATTTGAAGTTGTAGAAATACTACTTATACGGAGAGCGGATGGAGATCTTTAAAGATAATAAGAGCTTGAAGTATGTGTTTACATAGAAGGAGCTCAATATGAGGCAGTGCAGGTGGTTGGAGTTGATAAAAGACTTCAATATTTTACTGCAGTATCACCAAGGAAAAAACCAACGTGGTTGCCGACGTATTGAGTAGGTATCCAACAGCCATATGTTTGACGATGGACCGTCACTTGCTAGCATATTTGGAGAGCCTGGGGATCGAGGTGGTTGTGCCAGGAGTTCAGATGCAGATGTGGGGCCTTCAGATTCAGTCGGACTTGATGGAGAGGATCAAGTCGACTCAGTTCGAGGATGTTGCTCTGCAGTGTATCCGAGAGCAGGTTCGAGCAGGATTGGTGGATGATGAGTTTACTCTTGCAGAGGATGGCACATTAAGGCACGGTTCTAGACTGTGTGTGCCCAGTGGAGAGCTTCGGGAGCAGGTCATGCAGGAGGCCTACCGATCTCAGTACTCTATACATCCAAGTGCCAACAAGATGTATAGGGATATGAGGGAGCACGTTTGGTGGTATGGGATGAAGCTAGAGGTAGCTCGCTTCGTAGCCAGATGTTTGGTCTGTCAGCAGGTCAAGGCAGAGAGGCAGAGACCCGAAGGTTTGTTGCAGCCATTGCCCATTCCAGAGTGGAAGTGGAAGCACATCACGATGGACTTTGTTTCTGGATTGTCGCGTATACCAGGAGGAAAAGACACGATTTGGGTCATCGTAGACAGGTTGACCAAATTGGCCTACTTTTTGCCATTTAAAGTGGGTATGTCTACAGAGAGGCTAGCAAAGATGTATATGCGGCAGATTGTCAGGATTCATGGAGTTTCGGTGAGCATTATCTCGGATCGGGATAGTCGCTTTACTTTTCATTTCTGACAGAGTCTGCAGACTAGTTTGGGCACTCAGCTCAAGTTTAGTACTGCATACCACCCTCAGACGGACGGACAGTCAGAGAAGACTATTCAGACACTCGAGGACATGTAGCAAACTTGTGTCTTAGATTTTGGAGGATCCTGGGAGGATCACCTACACTTAGTGGAGTTTGCATGCAACAACAGTTTTTAGGCCAGCATTAAGATGTCACCATTCGAGGCACTGTACGGGCGTAGATGTCATACACCTTTGTCTTAGGATGACGTTGGAGAGCGAGCTTTATTGGGACCTGAGATGGTTGTAGATGCAGCCGAGAAGGTGAAGCTCATCAGAGAACGAATTCGTGTAGAGCAGGACAGACATCGGCACTGGGCCGATAGCCACCGCAGACCTTTAGAGTTTGAGGTACAGTTTAGGGATAGGATTAGAATTAGGAGTTGTTTTATTTATGATTTTGTTTAATAATGTTTGAATATAATAGCAATTGAGACCTTGTTTGTGATTAGGTTGAAGATCTGGTTTTCTTGAGGATATCTCTAACACATGGTACGATACGTTTTGGTGGAGGTGGGAAGCTTAGCCCGCACTTCATCGGACCTTTCGTGATCAGCATGAGAGTCGATGACGTGGCTTACAGGCTAGACTTGCCACCTGTACTAGTGGGAGTCCATAACGTATTCTACGTGTCGCAGCTGAGACGGTATATGGCAGATCCTAGCCATGTACTCGATCACTCAGAGATTGAGGTGGGACCTACTCTTAGCTATCCAGAGCAGCCTATGGAGATTCTGGATCGACAAGAGAAGGTTCTGAGAAACCAGGTGATACCCTTGGTTCGCGTCTCATGGAGGCATCATTCTCCCGGAGAGTCTACCTGGGAGCGGGAGGATGAGATGCGCGAGCGATACCCATATCTTTTTGGACCTTGAGGTATGATTGTCTATCCTTCTCATCAGTTCAGTTTCGCCTTTCATTTTAGAGGACGAAATTCTTTTAAGGAGGGTAGACTTGTTACTACCACATTTTAGTCTTGAGGGTATTTTGGTCATTTTGTGTTTTGTGAATTATTTTATTATTTATTTGTATTGGTGTGTGATTTTTGACTTTTGCTAGTGGTGACTTTAGAGATAAGCCTAGAGTTGACTTTGACTTTAGTGACTTAGTTAGCATGGTATGGGACCTTAATGTAACTTAAGTTGGTCTTAGTTGACTTGAGTGTGGCTAGGGTTCATGAGAGGATTAGGAGAGTTTTGTATTTGGACTTATGGCTAAGGGGTTGAGCTAGCTAGCTTATGATCTTAGCTCAAAGCCTATTTACATGAAACCCTAACCCTAATCGCCTACATGGCCGGCCACCATAGCCCAATTATAACCTAATTTCGGCCTATATAATGTCTCTTCAAGACCACTTGTCTCTTTTAGAAATTTTCCTTTAGGAAACCCTAATTTCTTCCCCCTTTCATCATTCTTCCACCAAATTGATCCCAATCTTTTGTATTTGATTCCAAATCTGGACTAGAAGAAGAAAGAGGCTAGCTTGCAAGGAGGGGAGCTCATTGGAACATTGGTTGAGGAAGGAGACTTTACTATTTGAGGCTTTTTTTTAGAGATTGGCTCTCTATAGGTAATCCCTTCAAATCATCTTAAAATTCTGATTTATTTCCATAGATGCATCCATCTAGGTGTCCCCTAGTTGTAGGAAAGGTTTGGTAAAAATTCGTATTGCTTTGGTGTCCGTGTCGAACACGTATCAGTGTAGGCTTATAGGTGTTTGATGAAATGCCTCAATGGCAATTTTATTGCTGTTTTTGAAATTCTTTTGAACTGACTTGTAGAGCTACATGTGCTCTTGGATTTCGTATATGACTGAACCGATCATTGGCTTTGTGTCGTATCGAATGAAGGGCTGGACACGCCGTACAGACCATGCGAGCAGTGTCCTGCTACCCGACAACAAGTTCTCCGTGTCTGTGTCACTTGGACACATGACACTTGGTGAGTTCCTTGGTGCAGCGACTGACACGTCAGCCCCCAAGTGGCATGATGAGTCGTATCGTATCGACATCGTATTCGAGAACACACTAATTTCATGAACACTGTCCAGTAGCCGTGTCTAGGCTCTGATATGCGTGTCGTACAGAGCGTAGACACGTCGTGGACACGAAGTGTCATATCGAGTGTGTAGTCCTACGTATGGGCAATACGTGGACACAACCACGTGAGTCCACATGAGTTGTGTCGTGTCTACGAGCTCGTGGACTCACCGCACAAGCCTGTGCAGTAGCCGTGTGTTGGCGAGTGTTCGTGAGTGTCTGAACACGTCGTGTCCTGTTGTGTGGACACCATACGACTCGTGGGACACCCTGATATATGCACGAGTGTTTCCAACCATTAATTTGTGATTTTTACTTGATTTCGTGTTGGATTTTGGTTTTTCCCCAATGTTATTGATACGAACGTACAGTAACTTGTTTCCTGAGAATTCGAATGTGTCTATTTGATTTCAAATGTAATTTATATGTTATATATATATATGTGTGTGCTCTCATATCTGGGTTATTTGATTTGTGTTGGGGTTCAATGTAGAGCTCGAATGGGCTATGTGAGTGAGAATACATAGGTTTAACTGCTACCAGGTTTCGAATTTCTGAAATGAAGGTTTAGGTATAATGTGTTGAACTGAAAAGAGGGATTACATGGTATTTTTCCTAAGATTAACTCATTTCACTGCTGTACACACAAACCCAGACCTCAACTCTTCCCTACCATGTTCTGGACACCCTATTCACTAGTGTACATCACACACACACACGCCTACACTTGACTGAACCTGGGAACACACAGAAAACCTGAGAACAACTGTACACACACATACACACTCAACTCACTCACAGCTGAATACACACACACATAAAATCCTCACTATCACTCATTGTTGCCTGTCACACATATAACCCCCTGTACACACCCACATACATATATAATGTTAACACCATGTATCCTTAACCCTTATATGTAACCCCAATACACACACATACATGTCACTCACTAATACACTCATAACCTGTACACACACTATGTAACCTGTACACACACACTATGTAACATGTACACACACATATACTATGTAACCAATACACACACACATATCACTCCCTATCACTCATAACCTGTACACACACCCCCTTTAACTTGCAGTCTACACACACCCCCACTTATATATATATATATATATATATATATATATATATATATATATATATATATATATATATATATATATATATATATATATATATATATTTTTTTTTTCCCCCACTTATAAATATATATTTTTTTTTATTTTTTTCCCCCACTTATAAATATATATATATTTTTTTTCCCCCACTTATATATATATATATATATATATATATATATATATATATATATATATATATATATATATATATATATATATATTTATATATATATATATATATATATATATATATATATATATATATATATATATATATATACCATGTTTGTGCCTTGCTTGTGTATTAGGCACTAGCCTATATATATATATATATATATATATATATATATATATATATATATATATATATATATATATATATATATATATATATATATATAGTATAGGTATATATCTACATAGTTTGTATTTGTGTGTGTGATAACTTGTTTGGGCTTTTGATTGTGTTTGAATGCTAGCCTAGGCTTGGTTAGGCTTAGTGAGACTTAATTTGGACTAGGATTGGCCTAGTTGACCTAGTTTGACTAGTGAAGTTGACTAGAGTTGACCAAGAGTTGACTTTAGTCTAGAATGACCTAGAATTCATATAGAATGCATTGTAACGTTTAATATTACCATTCTGGACATGTTGTGACCTGTGTTGCTCTAAATAGGACTCATCTACTATGTCTGGACATATATACTCATTGGATACTCAGGATATCAGGTGAGTACATTCTCTGACCGTTTCATACTTGATAGGATTTATATTTATGCTCTAGATTACTTTACTTGATGCTGTCACATTGTTAACACGGATTGATGCTATATGGATCCCTTCATGAGATGTTATCTCCCTCGGGAGCATCGGGATACATCATGTCATGTGCTTTTCACATACATCATGTATTCATGTGCTTTCACCATTCATGTGCATTCTTGTGATTCATGTACGCTCATGTTCACATAGCTCCTCATGTATACTTCATGTGCATCCATTTATGGGCCCCCATGTGAAATCATGTACAATAACATAACTTGTCTGGATTCTTGTGTATTGATTGGGGTACGGGAGAGTATAAATGGTCATGTGAATAATTTCAAAGTAGTGTAATCATGTGCAAACTCTTAGAATAATTATATGCAAATTCAAGCCGTTCACATGTCTATCTTGTACTCTACATCACTAGCCACTGTTAGTTCTTTACTTATAGTAGATATTTCATTACATTCATCTCTTTTACTTCATATATATTCTTCAGCATTTCATGTATCCTATTCTATAGAATGCTTATATTTCCTGTCATATTATGAACTGCGTGAGATGTATTGTGCTCGTTCCTGTCCTGACTGGACCTGTTGAAATATTACAGATGATATTGAGAAGTTCTGTCCTACATACTACGGAGCATGCCTAGATGACACCTGCAAGCTGGGCTCCCAGGAGGACCCAGTCCTTGCAGAGGATATTGCCCCAGTAGTCTAGGCTAGTTAGTTAGACTAGTTATCTTACTTTATTGTCTTGTCTTATTTTGTGTACATTATGTACTTATTTGGGATATTGTTATTCTGGATGTTGTGGAGATGTTATCTTAGACAGTAGACTTTTTCTCCTGTTGTATTTCATTTGGCGACTTTCATATCTATCTATCTATCTTATCGTATTCTCTACCTTAGCTGTGATTGAGTTATACATTTCTATATTGTCCTCCATTCGGAGTGTATATATTGTACACGTATCTTATAATTGTTAGATGTATGTGACCTAGGACAGCGTTCTACCACCGATACTGCGGCGTAGGCTGGACGTAACCACTTCTCGTGCCCCTACACTGGGTGCCGGTCGTGACAGTCTCATCGTAGTCGATACCTTCCTCTTGGTTGTATCCTTGAGCTACGAGATAATCCTTTTTATGGATGAATGAACCATCCTTATTTACTTTGTTATGAAAAACACATTTAGTACCAATGATCGAGTAATCAGCAGGTCTAGGAATAAGTTCCCAAACCTGATTTTGTTCGAATTGGTTGAGTTCTTCTTGTATTGCAGATATCCAAAATTCATCGTTAAAAGCTTCTAAAATATTTTTAGGTTCAATTTAATAAATAAAAGCAGTGCTAGCAATAGATTCTCTTAAAGAAGATCGAGTAGTTATTCCTTGTGATACCTCACCTATTACCAAGCTTTTTGGATGCGAATGTTTGAATTGGAACTTCTTTGGCAAGCTCTCCAGAGAACTAATTTCAGGTGGTGTATCCACAGGAGTAGAAGTTGATGGTTCGGATTGAGCGTCGACGTCGTCATCGGTTAAAGTAGCTGTACTATTACTCTCATCAAAAGTAACATTAGTAGACTCCTCAACAATCATAGAGTGTTTATTGAACACTCTATATCCTTTGTTCTTGGCAGCATAACCAAGAAGAATACCTTCGTCAGCTTTGGCATCAAACTTTTCCAAGTTGTCTTTGGTATTCAGGATAAAACAACGACAACCAAACACTCGAAAGTAAGAAATATTTGGTGTTCTACCAAACCAAAGCTCATAGGGTGTTTCCTTCGAAATAGGTCGAATCAAAACCCTATTTAAAATATGGCATGCTGTATTGACAGCTTCTGCCAAAAAATATTTCGAAAGAGAGAATTGATTCAACATGACTCTGGCCATATCGCCAAAAGTTCTATTCTTCCGCTCCACAACACCATTTTGTTGAGGAGTTCTAGGACAAGAAAACTCATGATCAAAACCATTTAACTCACAAAACTTTTCAAAATTAAATTTTTTGAATTTGCTACCATGATCACTTCGGAATCGAGTAATCATGTAGCCTTTTTCGTTTTGGACCTTTTTAGAGAATACTTTGGAAACTGAAATAATATCACTTTTGTTTGCAAGAACGAAAACCCAAGTAAATTTCGAAAAGTTATCTACAATAACAAAAGTATAAAGTTTTTTGCCAAGACTAGCTACTCTATTAGGTCCAAATAAGTCCATGTGAAGTAATTGCAAAGGTCGAGTGGTACTTACAGTGTTGATGGATTTAAAAGAAGATTTGGTGGCCTTATTCTTTTCACATTCAGCACATACCGTGTCCTTTTTGAATGTGATGTCAGGCAATCCTCTTACTAGCTTTTTGGTAGATAGTCTTGATATGGTGTCTATGTTGGCATGACCAAGACGCTGGTGCCATAATAGCCTTTCATCTTTGTGCGCGTAAAGTCATCTACTTGTACTGTTAGTATCTCTAGATAGATAGAAAATATATATGTTATTTTCTCTTATTCCTTCAAAAGCGATGTCTCCAGATGATCTATCATTGATAAAGCATTTAGTTTTCCCGAAGTTAATGTCATATCCATGATCAGCAAGATGACTAATGCCGAGCAGGTTATGCTTTAACTCAGTCACTAAACAGACATCCTTAATGACGAGAGAAGGAGGATAACCAATTGTACCGTTACCTATGATATAGCCTTTCAGATTGTTGTTGAAGGATACATATCCGTCCCTTTTTATCGATAGTATTGCGAATAGCATCTCCTGTCATATGTCGTGAGCATCCACTATCGAGAATCCATTTGCTTCTAGTTTAAGAAGGAAGGTTCACCTACACCACGAGTAGATGTGACCTTTGGTACCCAGATTCTTGTGAGTCCTGAAAAGTTAGTCTTCAGTACCCATGCATATAGATTAATATCAACTAATTTTCTAATTCTACAGTTTGGTGATACGTGTCCGTGTAAACCACAGTAAGTACATATAACATGCATATTTGTATTGGGTGCAGGCTGATAGTGATGTCTATATGTGGGTATAGGATGATGATAGCTACGTGCAGCAGCAGGATGATTATAGTGATTGTGTGAAGTAGCAGGATGATGATAGAATTTACGTGTGTATGTTTTACATGCTGCATGGGAGTAGGTGTACATAAAAGTATATTTTCGTGTAGTATGTGGATGCATGTTATTGTGATGATGTGTTCTACTGTGTAGGTGTTTAGTGTGTGTGTTGTGACTATGAGGCTGAGTTTGAGGTTGAATAACCTGTTTGTCCAGTCTAATCTCTAATTTCTTAGACGCGACATACAACTCATCATATTTAGCAGTAAGACCATTAATTCTAGCAGTAGCAAATTTGCATTTGTTCTTCTCTTTTGTAAGATCTTTATTGAGTACTGAAATATCTCGTGCTTGTTTTTCAATGATGGATTCAGCATGCATCGTATAAGCTTAACTTAAGCTTGGATACCTCCTCTGTGTCCTCTATGGGAAGAGTGTCTCTAACATTATCTAATAAGCATAAAAGTCTATGGATCTCAGGTTCATGAGCCATGATTTTATCCTTAGCACGTTTATACTTGTTAATAACGTTTTTGTGGTCTTCAAGTAGATCACTAAAGGCATCACCAAGTTCATCAAAGGTGAAGTCATCAAGAGGATCACACGTTACCTTATCAGAGATTGCCATTAGGCAGACGTTTGTCGAGTCTTGGGGAGAGTCATCTTCTTCGTCGGAGTCACTGGCTTCGCTTTCATGCCAGATGCTGGTGTTGTCATATTTTTTTGAGGATGAATTCTTATACGGCTTCTCATATCTCCCACCTTTTTTTGCTATATGGCAGTCTTTTCTCACATGTCATGTCTTCTTGCAGCCAAAGCAAGTGGGTTCTTCATCATCTTCCTTTTGGTCTTTCTTCCTTTGGTTGAAGCGTAGAAAATTCTTAAAATTGCGTACCAAGAGTGCTTGATCATCACCATAGAAAGTATCGTCATCTGTCTTCTCTGGAATTGTTATTCGGCGATGAGCTCGAATTACGATTTTCTTTTGCTTTGGAGATGGTTTGTCGAAGTCTTTGAGATCGAGCTCGTGAGTCATCAGCTTTCCCATCAAAGTTTCTATTAACATGTTGGTGAGATCATTGCCTTATATGATTGTTGTTACCTTAGGGTTCCAGATCTTTGGTAGCCCCCTGAGCAGCTTGCAAATATTCTCATGGTTGGAGTACTCTTTGCCAAGGAAAGATAGCGGGTTGATGATGTCGAGGAACCTTGTGAACATTTGAATGATAGTCTCATTGGAATTCATCTTGAATGCCTCGTATTCTTGTGTTAGACAGCTGATATTTGATTCTTTAACTTGTATGGTTCCTTCGTGAGTCACCTCCAGAAGCCTCCACACTTCGTGTGAGGTGGAGCATGTAGAAACCCTATTGAATTCAGTCCTGTCTATGGCAAAAAAAAGCATTAATAGCCCTAGCATCTAGACTAGCCTGTTTCTTCTCCTCGTCGGTATATTTGTCGTGGGATTTGTCAACAAGAGTCCCCTCGACAGTAATCCTAGTAGGCTTCTTGTAACCATTAGTGGCGCGGGTCTAAAGATCAAAGTCTAGAAACTTGAGATAGAAACTCATTCTAGTCTTCCAGTAAATGTAGTTGGTTCCATCAAATAGGGGTGGCCTATGTGTGGACTGTCCCTCACCATGGTTGGTAAAAATAGGTTGTGTGGTTGCCATGGATCAGCTCTAGGATGTTAATCCGTATCAAGAGAACAGAGCACTGATACCAATTAAAGTACGTATAGGCAACTCTAGAGGGGGTGAATAGAGTATGTGTCGATAATACTCAAATTAAAAAATAACTCTATTCAAGTCCAACTAACAGAAAGTATAATCAGAGTATAAATGCGGACTATAAAAAGAGATTAGAGTAGCATACACAAATACAACAGTTTTAACCTGGTTTTCCTTGTGGAGGACTAGTCCAGGCCTGAAAACCCTAGCTCAGGATTGAAATCCACTATTTATGAAATAGTGTACAACCACGTGCCTTTACTCAGAAGAGCACGTCAACTTCTTACAGATTCACAGATAGCAAAACTTAAAATTATCCAAGTGACTTCTTTTGAAACTCTTGCACAAAAACTTCTAGCTAACTCGCACTGAGCACCTTTGGGGCTTGGAAAGTTTTATGGCTAGAAGATGAGAAGAGTAAGCTCTAGAATGTATAGGCTATAGAAGAGAAGAAGAGAAGAATTGATTTGATGATTTGATGAATGAAAAAGAGTGAAATCATGTCCTATTTATACTAGTCAGGGAGGGCAGAATTCGGCCAGAATTCTGTCTCAAAATTTAGATTTTTCGACCGTTGAACAGCTCGCATACAGGAAACCCTAAAATTAAGGTCTTGGATTCTAGCGGGCAGAGTTCGGCCCGAACTCTGTATGGGGCAGAGTTCGGCCCGAATTCTGTGTGGGCAGAGTTCGGCCCGAATTATGTCTCCTAGAGGCCAGAATGGTCAAAATGGGTTAGATGGGCTTGGTATGTTTTGGAGTTTGTTTGGTGGAGCTTTGGATATTAAGTCTAGGGTTGAGATACTCAGTACGACTCAACTTTCAATAGCCTAGACTCAATAAAATATAAAAGTACAGACTCAGAGTACAAGAAACAACAACACTGTCGTAGAAATCGTCGATGATGTCTGTCTTGAACTGATATGTGATGATATTCTATTTGGAGCTTGATGTGTCAAATTGGATCATAATAGATATCGTCATGTTAATTGTCAAAATCGGGTTGACTGTGATTCAGTTTGGGTCAACAGTACCTAGTATAGTGGAGGAAGATATCAGTGTGGATGTCACATGAGTATCTTAATGTAGAGAGAGGAGCTAGGCCACCTGTGATGCAGCACCATGCCCAGCACCAGAGAGACAGGACTTTTACACTGACGGTCGAGAAGACTGACGGTACGGGTGATGGGTTAGCAGGTCTTTCTCTCTTTTCCTTCTTTTCCATCTTATTGTGTGATTCCATTAGCACCTGTCAAGATCTTTTGTGTTGTGCTAGATATGTAGTGACCCAGTTTGTTATTATGAAATCACGACCAGTAGGACGATGATTTTGTATGCTATTAGATAGAATTTTCTTGACTTTGATTGTTGGAGGTTTGACCTAGAAGGAGTATGACCAACTTTAAATTTCGAGAACAAAATTTTTTCTAAATGGGGTAGGTTTATAACCACAACTTTTCTGGAACAGGGTGTAGGAACAATGGCACCTCTAGAGGGGGTGAATAGAGTGCAGCGGAGAATATTTAGGAATTAAAAATTTAACTCTAAGCAGGTGAAGCAATATATATATAAAATAATTGCAAGTAAGTCAGTAAAATCATGACGAGAAAGCAATACGCAAAGACAACCGATTTATACTGGTTTCCCTCTGTGAGGACTAGTCCAGTTCGAGTACTCAACCCGATGTTTGAATCCACTATTTGAAATAGAGATTACACCACGTGTTTTGCTTCGAAGAACACGCCAACTTCACCACCGTCGTATTTTTATCCGAAGCCCACGAATAAACTTCAACACCTTTCTGAAGAAAGCTTTTTTACGCCAATCTTGTACAACTCGAAAATCCTACTCGAAAACTACCGACACTTAGAAGAATATAGTTGACTTGGATATTTGAAGATTAAAGCTGTGGAAATGGAATAGAAATCTTTAGGAATAGATAGAGAAGGTGAAGATTGAATCTGTGTTTAGAAATGAATTTTTTTCTCTATTTATAGGTTTTTCTAGGACAGAGTTCGGGCAGAACTCGGTACCCTTACGTTCAAAAATTTAAACGTTGGAGATCCACAAGAATAGTAATGCTTCTGACCAGGAGTGAATTCTACTGACCGAGTTCGGTCCGAGTTTGGGTAGAACTCTGGCCGAGTCCGGTTAGCCTAATTCCATGGCAGTTTTGGTTTTTGGATCTGGTTGGGTTTAGGATCAAATCAGGAATTGGTTTGGTTTGGTTTAGGAATGAATCAAGATGGGTTTGGTTTAGGATAGACTTCTAATTGCTTGTGATCCCGATTCACAAATAATCTAGACTCAATAAAATAGAAAAATACAGAATAAATATAAAAATCTCAGAGACAACGTAATCTGTATTCTTCATTTCTTTTTATATCGAGATTGAAGTTTTAAGATACTTATCGAAATCGGTTTGAATATGGCTAAATGTGCCAACAATCTTCCCCATTTTGATAATGTGACAAAACTACGATTGATACTTACAGAAAAGTTCAACTTGAAGTGGAAGTAGACTTGATGAGTACGGAAGGTACAGTAGTAGCTTTTTGTCGATCAAAAATGGTGCAATACAATGCTCAATGCTCAATGCTCCCCGTAGTGTACGATCAAGTCTTATTACTCCCCCATAATAAAATATTCTGCTGAATCTATATCTGTAGAGTCTAAACCAAAATTCTTTCAAACCAAATTAGTAATACAGCAAATAATTATCAGAAATCGTAAATCAATCTTACTCCCCCATTTTGTTATAATAGCAAAATGGTATAGCAATATTAAACCACAAAGCATAATAGAAGACATGCATGGAATAATGGAAATACTAGCATAAAATAAAAAAAGTTTTGCATACATCACACAAAAAAGAAAAAAATCATAACTGATAATGCTTGAAGAAACATTTATCACTAATAAATGCCAACTAAAATAAAGTCAAAACATAACAAAGTCACTGAACTATCACGAGGAATAACAAATCCTCAACTATCATCCTCATCACCTGCAGCACCAGCAGTACTAGAAGGACCGATCTCAGCAGATCGACTGGGGTCATATCGAGCAGCCGCAGGGTCAAAGTAACATTGCGCCTCACAATCATCAATGCGATAGCCAAGCCATGTCGGATCATGAACCATAGGAATGGGGCCTCTAAGGTTGTGATCAAGGCTATATGAAAAATCATGATCCGTGTTCGAGATGGCCTAGAGCTGAAGGGTAGTACGAAAATCCATAGTACGAAACTGATCTAGCATGAGAGTCTGAAGGGACTCAAGAGTAACACAGACAGGAGGATGAGTAGCCTGAGAATCAGTGGAAGGGGACTGACTATAGGAGGTGGAACCTGTGCAGGCTGAGCTGGGCGACGATGCTCATGAAGATAGAAAGGAGCAGAATCCTCAGCACAGTCCTCAAGACTGACCTCAAAATACTAAAAGTTGATAGGGAGGTACATCACGTATTGAAGGCGTCGCGAGGAAGTCTTGCGACAACGATCCATAGCGGAGATGATAGTCTTGGGAAGACTAAAAGAAACATGAAAGTGAAGATGATAAATCGCTGAGAGTTCCAGGTAGGAAATCTCATCCGTGGCAGTGTTCTTAGGAAGGATAGTGGAGAACACCATGCGATGGAGATCATAGAAGTAGTTGTTCATATGTCTAAGGTGAAGAATGCCATGGGGTCGAGAATTTGGTTCACAGAGCGAATCACGAAAGGAATCAAAAGTTGTCCCCTAAGAAAACTCAACAGGGGTGATTTCGATAAGTGCTTCCCATTTGTTGGGTACGTGAAGAATAATTGCTAAATCATCGGCATCAAACTCGATGTCGACTCCACCAACTTTTGATTTCACCGTACCCTTTGTGACCAAGAAATTACAATAGAACATGCGAATGACGTTGGTATAAGCAGGAAAAGTAGATTGAACTAACTCTAGCAAATAATGGTATGTGAATACACTAGAGTGATCAGGAAATAACGTGAAGTTGATAGGAGCGCCCGGACAGATTTTTCTTTTATGAAAGTCAGTGAACCAGGAGTCCGAAGCTTCTTGGGACACAAAAATAAATTCATCAAAGAAATCTCCATCGGGTCTCGAAGGAGTGTCAAATGAAAATGAGGCTGCCTCATGAGGAGTCGAGGACAAACCTTCATCAACTTTCTTCTTCTTTTGAGAAGAAATAAGCTGTTTGGGAGCCATATGAAAATAAGCACGGAGAGAAAGGAGAAAGATATACCAAAATTGATGGTAGACAGTGGAAGAGAACCTCGATAGAGCTCCGAATCCAAAGTTTGAAAGCTTGAAGAGCTTAGATGAGGGAGAACAATGAGGTTTAGGGTTAGGGTTTTTGGTAGGGCTTGATGCTGCTGTGATGAGGAAGAAGATGATAGAAAGGGATTAAATAGAAGGGGCTCGGCTGTCCAGCTTCTGTTTAAAATCCCCCGGATCGAGTTCGGCCTGAACTCTGACAAAGTTCGATCTCTAGGGTTTCAAGGCAGTTGTTGGAAACAGTGTGATAGTTTTTAACATAAATACGAAAATAAATTAGAATTAATTGTATTGAAGACAATAATTTAATATTTATTAATTAATTACCCATAAATTGCCATACATACTTTAGGTTAGCTGTAGGGACCTGATCCCAGCTAGCGGTAGTCCGAAGACTAGTACACCGTGTCGCTTCAGGTTATTTATACCTGTGTGACAGAAGGGCCCTTTTGGCTTATAACCAAAATAAATTTAGCGAATTCATGTTCATTAATTAATAATATTATATTATATTACCTCAACATCCAGAATTCCTAATTCTCTTCGTATAAAGTTAAAACGATCTTCGGCCAAAGGCTTTGTGAAGATGTCAGCTAGTTGATGTTCAGTATCAACAAATTTTAAAACAATATCACCTTGCAAATCATGGTCTCTCAAAAAGTGATGTCTAATTTCTATGTGTTTAGTACGTGAATGACATATGAGATTCTTAGTGAGATTAATAGAGCTAGTGTTATCACGGTAAATGGGAATATGATGAAAGGATAATTGAAAGTCTTCCAGAGTTTGTTTCATCCATAAAATTTATGCATAACAACGTCTTGCAGCTATATTTGCGTCCTGCAGCTTCAGTAGTTGATAATGCAAATGAATTTTGTTTCTTAGAAAACCAGAAGACTAATGAATTTCCTAGAAAAAGACATGTACCACTGGTACTTTTACGATCAACCTTGCTGTCAACCCCAGTTTTCATAAACAGGGGTATTTTGGTAATTTTCTACTTTAAAATTATTTTGAAATTATTTATTTATTTATTGTATTATTTTGGGGTTGTTTGAGTCGGGTTCGAATTTCAACTCATTCCGACTTGTATCGGGGACCCGGGGTAGTATTGACCTTAGCGGGCCCACACACTAGTTAGCCATGGCCCACATGTTAGTTATTTTAGTTAGTGACTAGACTAAATTATTTTGATTAGTATTAATATGGATTAGTGATTTAGGATTGACCAAACTACCCCCGACTTAACCCCTTACCATTGTATTAACCCATAGACTAGAGAGGGGCTTTCTTGACATTTTCTAATAGGACAAAAATCACTTTATTGGCCGGCCATGACTAGTGGATAGGACTCCATCAACTTTATTATTTCCTATTCTATTCTCTCTCTTGTTCTTCCCCAAATTGATTTGAGAGCAAACCCTAATCAAATCATCACCAAATCTTCCCATTTCTTCACCAAATCTTCATCCCTCCTTCTCCATTCAATCCAAGGAAGGAGCTCCCCAAGTTTGAGAGGATTCGGAGCTTGTTCGTGTCCGTTTGGGATTCCTACGTGTCGGTGGTATTTCGGGATCAATTCGAGTCACCGAGAGGTATAAATCCTTTCCCTCTCTTATTTCTCTCATGCATTAGATTCATTTTGACCTATAGGAATGACCCCCATGGTTTGGTACCCATTGGTATCTATTTCGTGTCCATTTGGACATTTGTAGAGGTGTCCAATGTGTAGGATCGTGTCCTAATGGGAAAACTCCCTATTTGGACACATGTAAATTGTTTGTGTATTAATTTTAGTGTGTTATAATATTATTTCAGATTTTACATGTGTTTAGGAATGTGTTTGTCAATGTATCATAATGTATCATATTCCTATAATCCATATTAGTGTGTTATAATATTATTCCAGATTTTACATGTGTTTAGGAATGTGTTTGCCAATGTATCATAATGTATCATATTCCTATAATCCATATATATATATATATATATATATATATATATATATATATATATATATATATATATATATATATATATATATTTTTATATATATATATATATATATATATATATATATATATATATATATATATATATTAAAAAAAATATAGAGAATGATATATATATATATATATATATATATATATATATATATATATATATATTTTATATATATATATATTTATATATATATCATTCTCTCTATATATATATTATATTATATTATATATATATATATATATATATATATATATATATATATATATATATATATATATATATATATAAATATATATATATATATATATATATATATATATATATATATATATATGGCTTATATATATATATAAGTGTATATATTATGTGGTGTGTGATGTTGTGTTTGGTTGCGGGCATAGAGGGTCGGCCAAGAGGAGTTGAGTGTGTGTGTTTGTTAGTGTAGGAGTGGTGTTTGATAATATGGTTGAGTGGATATAGAGAGAGTTGTGAGAGAGTTGTGAGAGAGTTGTGGGTGTTAGGAGAGGGGGAGGAAAACCCCATTCTTAACTGCCTAAATAGCAGTACCAAACCAGTCCAGAAATTTTCCAATGATAGCCCCTTACATTGCCACCTTGCTGTCCAGAAAACTCCCCACATGCTGTCCAAAACAGCCAGCAAACAGCCCTCTAGCAGTCCAGAATTTGCCCCTAAACCCTGTCTACTTAAACCCCCTAAACAGCCCAGGTTTTACCCCATTTGGCAGCCCCCAATACCCCACATTACTGTCCAATAAAACAGTCCAAGAGCAGCCCTTCACTGTCAAAACAGTCCACATATTTTCCCCTATATGACAGTCCCTAAACTCAGTACATGGCTGTCCAGAAATTACCCCATGTGGCTGTCCATATTGCCACAACAGTCTAGTTTTTTCCCCTTCATTTGCTGTCTTGCACTAGCCCACAGTGCTGTCCCACATATGACAGTATAACACCACTTCATATCAGCCCATTCACCACTCTATAGTTCAGTCCAATACACCCATATCAGTCCCTATGTGCTGTCCTCTTCCCACTCCAAATCAGCCCATAACTGAGTTGTGTGTGGGTGTATCTACTAGCTTGTGTGTGTGAGTGTTTGTGAGCTTGTGAGTGTGAGTATGAGAGCCTAAGTGAGTGTGTCTAGTAGCCTATAGGGTAGCCTATATCTAAACTAGTAGGAAAACCTATAGGAGGGCCTATGAGTGTGGTATATTGTGAGAGTGTTGTATGTGAGTGAGTGTTGGGTAGATGTGAGGGAAATTCATGGTATGGTTTAGGTAATAGGGTAAACCAATACCCATGTATCCTAATATAGCCTAGATACCTAGGATACCCATTTTTTTTGGTAGGTAAACCTTAGATAGGTTGGTATCTAGCTACCCTAAGGAGCCTAGGCTAGTATCTTGGGTATTAGCGGGGTTTCCTTGGGATTGGGCAAGGTATCGGGATTTACCTTGGTAAGGTAATGTAAGTTTACCAAGAAAATAGGGTATTAGTGTTAGGAGTCTAAGATAGGACTAGAACTTGATTCCTTTGATTGGTAACGATCAAATATGGTGCTCATAGACTAGTTTTGACGTCGGTTGACCTTTTTGACCAAAAGTCAACAAAAGTCAACCGAGAGTCAAACGTAGCCTTTAAGCGACCAGATTTGACCGAAACCAAACCAGAGTTGACCAGTTGACTGAAAGTCAACAGTTGGTCAACATTAGACTAGTTTGACCTAGGGTTGACATAGAGTTGACCAGGGTTGACCAGAGTTGACTTTTTGACCAAAAGTTAACTGTAAGTCAACCTTTGACCCCGTTTGACCTAGTTTGACTTGGATTGACTCCCAGTGACCTAGTATGACCTAGTATGACTCAGTTTGACCTAGATTGACCTAATTTTGACTTAGACTTGCATTCATAACTTATATTAGTTTTCTTTTTCAGTATTAAGCCCTGTTTGACTCATAGTATCTTATTTTAGGTCTGTGATCACTCTGAGCGTCTGTTCACCCTATCAGCTCAGGACCACAGACAAGTACTTTTACTGATAGTTTTTATTGTCCTGATATCTACTATATCTGATTCAGTCGTAGTGTTTTACATGATTCCTGACACGATGTTTCACGGACTAGTATACGTCGGATCCTGTCATGAGATGTTATTCCTAGACTCCCTTGGTATATGAGTATGTGATATTTCTGTGTTTCTGTACTTATATAGACACTGATTTGGGAGTGGGCTGGCCCCCTACTCTCGAACCCCGTGTTATGACGTGCCATGTCCGGATCCGTGATACTATTCGGAGATGGGGGAATTATTAGGGGTTATGTGATCAAAGCCTTACTGTAACTATATTTTGCTAGCGCTACCCTCACCTCACGTAGGGTGTAGTAGACACCCCATTACCAGTTATCCAGGTTGGACGGCATGACTCTCTGTTGAAGACACCGCGGATTGCCGGGCCAAGTGGATAACCATCTCTTGCTTCTTTAGCCGATCATATATCGCTCTAATAGTTCAAATCACTTTTACATTTATTTAGCGTATCTTATATTCCAGTTCAGCTTTACTTTCTGTACTTTTTACTATGCTATGATTTCCATTTCTCACATGATCTATCTGTCTTTTATACAGTACCATGATTCGAGACTAAGTTCTGTTTGAAAGAAGGGTTATAACTCTGGTCCTTGTTTGGTTCAGGGGTTGTAACTCGACTTTCAAATGGATCCTGTCACTCCCCGTTCCCAGAATACATATTTTTATACATGTACAACTCATGAGTATTTATTTAATATTTATCATGTATTATCCTGTATTTAAATTCCTTTAATTTCATGTTAATTAATCAATCTGCTCTTTAATTTTTATGTTAATTTATTTCCTGCAATTTTATTTCTATATTTTATTTATCTGTACTTTATTTTCTGCTTTTATTCCCTGCCTTAGTCTTGCTTATTTGGGTTCGGGTTGGCTTTGGTTGGATCCCCTACAACCCGACCCATTGGACCCGGCCCATTAGCTCCCACCTACCACCCCTTCCATATTTAAAGCCACCCTCTCCATTCTCTCTCCTCATTACTCATTCTCACCATTACTCCTATTCTTCTTCATTACTCTCTCCACCTACCAAACCGTAGGCAAGTACAACTTGCTCTCCATGAGAACCCATGTTTTTGTAGTTCATTTATCTTCCTCGCAAGATCCTAAGAGAGTTTAGAACTTGGCATTTTTTATTTCAAAGTCTTAATTTTTGTAGATCTAGAAATGAGTTATTTTCGGAGTTTGGTGATTTTGATCTATCAAACTTCTTTGTTTTCAAGTTTTGATGGTTCTATGTTGTAGAGAGTTTTATTCTACTCAATTTTGACCTTTGGAAAGTTGGATTTGGACTTGTTTTGACCAAGTTATGGACCTTTGAAGCTTTGGGGTGCAACCATGGAGTTCTTGCTGTTTGGAGAAGACAGTGAGCAGTGTACACTAGATTTTTAGCTTGCGTCACTGAGCTGTACGCGCTTTTTAGTGCAGCGCAGTCTGGAGTCCATACGCTACCTTTTTAGGAAGCGAGTGTCTTCCATACGCTACCTTTTGGGAGCGTATGACTTGCATACGCTGACTTGGATGGTCAGGAGTCGTATGGAGTCCATACGCTACCTTTTGGGAGCGTATGACTTGCATACACTGACTTGGATGGTCAGGAGTCGTATGGAGCCCATACGCTACCTTTTGGGAGCGTATGACTTGCATACGCTGACTTGGATGGTCAGGAGTCGTATGGAGTCCATACGCTACCTTTTGGGAGCGTATGACTTGCATACGCTGACTTGGATGGTCAGGAGTCGTATGGAGTCCATACGCTACCTTTTGGGAGCGTATGACTTGCATACGCTGACTTGGATGGTCAGGAGTCGTATGGAGTTCATACGCTACCTTTTGGGAGCGTATGACTTGCGTACGCTCACGTGGATAGTAAGGAGTCGTATGGAGTCCATACGCTAGCATGACCTGAGCGTACTCTGGCTTGAGCGTAGCTTGACCTGAGCGTACGCTGACATGAGCGTAGGCTGACATGAGAGTAGCCTGCTTACCCTGGATCTTCTATAGCCCTGTATATTGATATTTTATTAGATATTTAACGTCCATTTTATATCCTTACGCCTTTTTGGCATAAACTCGATAAAATCATGATATGATAATATTGTTAACATCAATTATTATGTGGAATGTGCCTTGTGTCCCGATTGATTTTTGGGATACCCAGTATGACTGGGACTTGACCATGAGAGTTATAGACTCGACCCCCGTTTAATGCTAATTGACTTTCATGCCTTGTCACCATTGATAATAATGGTTATCTTGACTAAATTAATCATGCGTTCCTAGTCGGAACTAAGAGACTGGCTAGTCGTCTTATTGAATTGAATGAATGAGACACGTTCATGTTATGGACTATTGTAATCGACTGGCTGATCCCGAATATTGACTTACATGCACATGCAGGCTTCAATCTATTTATTTATTTATTTACTTATTTATTTTCTACAAAAGAAGCATGTGTACTTTATGGTCAAGGCATGATTACCGTGGTTAGATTTGATTGTTGCATTACGCTATGTAAGACCTGCAACCTAACTGCACTGGTATCGTTGTAGAGTTGTGCATATCGTACCCCGTACGAAAGTACTCATTTGAATGACCATGATCCACGGCATGGGATTTCACTCAACGTAGGGACTATTAAGTTAAATAAAATAATGATTGCATGAAGAGAATGGATTCCCGAGTTCTTACATGGCAGCCCCCTTGGGACAAGTAGTACCCGACGGGCCGGCTGGTTCCCACAGATACTGTAAAACTGCCACACGGGCAGGGAACAGTATCTGCTTATATTATTATTGTATATTGTATATTGATGACGGGCGTCCTGCTAGGACTCGTCTAATTCATGCATGGCGCACATGATTGACTGGATAGACTAGCCTTGCTTGCACATAGTAAGAACTACGGAATCCCTAATTGCATAATTCCAGGATAACTTGGGACTCACAATAGCAAGCCGTAGGAGTTGATTGGCCGTTCAAGATGATTTGTTTGTGTATTGTACTACTCTGTTACCTAATCGGGATGATCAGAATGTCAGGACATGACGGGCCAACTTCTGTCCTTGTTTGGTTGGGAGGTTGGTTCGAAGTGTCGTGATGTGATGTGAATCCTAGTAGCAAGCAGAGATTTATTAGTATTATTCTCTTACATTACTGGTTTTAGTTCTCATGTCGTGCTTCCTTGTGGTACTTGCTATTAGAGGTCTAACCTCTCTGGTTTTGTATGGCCAGATTTAGAGCCGGTCCCCGAGGATCCAGCTTACTTCTACCTCCAAGATGGTCAACACTAGAAGGATGATCGCAGGAGGACTCGAGTGGGTTTCTTACTTCCCCGCTCGTTTTGTCACTTACTTTATACTTAGTCGTTTGGCACCGACATGTTAGTCGGATTGTCTTGTACTTACTTTTACATAATTGTAATTAAAGTCAGACTGCAGCTGATAACAATTGTGTATACTTTTGCTACATCAATCTGGCTATGTTTTGTAAAGCCAGATATCAAGAACATGATGACAGAGCGTTTGTGACGCCTTACTGCTTTATCTTACATGTTCTCTATTTTTGTTTTTTATTTGAATGATTGAGACAATAGATGTGTAATGACCATAGTAAGACTTTATGTAGTATGCACCCCCTCGTCTGGCTAGACAGCATTGATCATATTATACGGTATTCATCTACCCGTAATACGTAGCTGGCTGAGTCATTCCCCCGCTCTCCAGTATTCTGGTTCTGGGGCGTGACAGATCCCAAGTCGCTTATATCTTTTGTATTGTATTTCATTATTGCTGTCTCTTATAGTATTTCTCAATTCATATGGAACTGCTGTTGGTGTTTGTACTTGCTCATTTTCCTGACAGGATACGTTGACAAATTTTACAGATGATTCAGAGGCTGATTTCCTGACTTACTATAGGGTTGAGTCTGGTGGACTAGATTTAGACAGTGGCTTGTTGGTAGAGCCACTAGACTTTGCTCACCCTGAGTAGCATAGTTTAGTTAGGTTTGCCTGGCCTGCGAGCCAGCTAGTACATTTCAGTTTTGTAGTATCTCATATATTCTCTGAGACTTGGATGTTTGTGTTTAGCTCTGACTTGTGGATTTTGGACTCATTTCTTATTTTATCTATCATATCTCTTTTCTATTACTATCTACCTTAGTTTGCTATATGTGATTGAGACTGTATTGCTATGTCACCTCCATTCGGAGTGTATATACTGTACAGGTATATTTATCTGTTTTAGTCGTAGTATTTACAGACCCCATATACAGCATTCTACCCGCCGATACTGCGGCGTAGGCTGGACGTAACCACGTGCTCGTGTCCCTCTTCAGAGTGCGGGTCGTGACACTTGCATCCAGCAAAATCTGCGTCCGAGTAACCTATCAGGTCAAACGAATCAATTTTGGGATACCAAAGACCGGTTGTCAAAGTTCATTTAAGGTATCGTAAGATACGCTTAACATCACTTACATGTGATTCTTTAGGACAAGCTTGGTATCTAGCACATAAGCATACAGCAAACATAATGTCTGGACGACTAGCAGTTAAGTATAGCAAACTACCAATCATACTTCTGTACTTACGTATGTCGGCTGGTGTACTGCTTTCATCTATATCAAGCTTTGTAGACGTTGCCATTGGAGTGCCAATAGGTTTAACATTTTCCATATCAAATTTTTTTTAGCAAGTCTTTTGTATATTTGGCTTGATTAATAAAAATCCCTTCTGAACTCTGCTTAATTTGTAGTCCAAGGAAGAATGTTAATTCCCCCATCATGCTCATTACAAATTCACTCTGCATACACTTAGCAAACTCGTTACATAGCATCTCATCAGTAGCTCCAAAGATTATATCATCTACATATATCTGCACTAGTAAAACATTTTTGTCCAAAGATTTTATAAACAAAGTTGAATCAAACTTCCCTTTTGAAAAATCGTATTCAAGTAGGAAAGAACTAAGACGCTCATACCATGCACGAGGTGCTTGTTTGAGACCGTAGAGAGCTTTTTGAAGCTCGAATACGTGATCAGAAAATTTAAAATCTTTAAAGCCTGGAGGTTGTTTTACGAAAACTTTTTCTTTTATAAAACCATTTAAAAATGTACTTTTAACATCCATTTGAAAAAGTTTAAAACTATGAAAACTTACAAAAGTATAAAGCATATGAATGGACTCTAATCTAGCAACTGGAGCATATGTTTCATCATAGTCAATACCTTCTTCTTGATTATAGCCTTGAGCTACTAGACGTGCTTTGTTGCGTGTGACTGAGCCATTCTCATCTAACTTATTTCGGAACACCCACTTAGTACCAACGATCGGATGATCAATAGGTCTGGGAACAAGTTGCCAAACTTGATTCCGTTCATATTGGTTAAGTTTCTCTTGTATAGCAGAAATCCAAAATTTATCAAAAAAAACTTCTAAAACATTCTTAGGTTCAATTTTGGAAACAAATGCAATATTTGCTATTACCAATTGTCTTGAGCTGGAACGAGTGCTTACGTCTTTTGACACATCACCGATTACCAGGTCTTCGGGATAGTCTGGTGTAAATCGCATACGTTTCGATAGACTTTCCAGATAAGACGTGGAAGTATCTTCTGTTGTGGGAGTTTCTTCTTCATTGTCACTGTCGTATTGTCTTTTGACATTTAGCTCATCGAACTTGACATTGATTGATTCTTTAATAATAAGTGATTTCTTATTGAATACTTTGTATCCTTTGTTTTTTTGCCGTATATCCCAAGAAAATTCCTTCATCAGCTTTTTTATCAAAATTTTCCAAGTTGTCTTTTGTATTTATAATATAACATCTACATCCAAAGACCTTGAAATAGCTGATATTAGGAGTTCTATTAAACCATAATTCATAAGGAGTCTTTTTAGAGATCGGTCTAATAAGAACTCTATTCAATACATGGCATGCTATATAGACAGCTTCTGCCCAAAAGTATTTAGGAAGATTGTACTGATTAAGCATAACTCTGGCCATATCATCGAGAGTTCTGTTCTTCCTTTCTACAACTCCATTCTGCTGAGGAGTTCTGGGGCAAGAGAATTCATGAGATAATCTATTTGAATTACAGTAAGACTTGAATTTATGGTTATCGAATTCTCCTCCATGATCACTTTGAACACGAGTAATCATGAATCCTTTCTCGTTTTGTACCTTCTTACAGAAAGATACAAACTCGAAAAATGCCTCATTCTTATTTGCAAAAAATAAACCCAAGTATATCGTGAATAGTCATCGACTATCACGTAAGCATAAAGTTTTCCGCCAAGACTGGCGACTCTACTTGGTCCAAACAAGTCCATATGAATTAGTTGCAGGGGTCTAGAGGTACTTACAACGTTTATTAATTTGAAAGATGATCTAGATGCCTTATTCTTCTCACACTCATCACAAATCATATCTTTCTTGAAACATTTCAGGTAAGTCTCTTACCAGTTTCTTGGTGGACAATCTTACAATAGTGTCCATGTTTGCATGACCAAGACGCATATGCCAAATCCAGCTTTCGTCTTGTGTTGTAAATAGATACTTTCCTGTATTGTTATTCTTTTCTGACAAATATAAAATATATATGTTGTCCTCTCTTATTCCCTTAAATAAAATTATTCCAGAGGTTTTATCATAGACAAAACATTTATTTTTAACAAAATTTATTCCATAATCGTGATCAGCTAATTGACTGATACTCAATACGTTATATTTCAATTCTGTTACTAAGCAAACATTTTTAATAATAGGAGAGGGAGAGATACCTATGTCACCAATGCCAATGATATTACCTTTAAGATTGTTTCCAAAGGAGACATAGCCTTCTTTCTTCATCGATAGAGTTGCAAACAATTTGTCGTCACCTGTCATATACCTGGAGCAACCACTATCGAGTATCCACTTGCTTTTAGTAGGAGAATGAAGGTCCACCTACAACACAAGTTAAAGATGTTACCTTTGGTACCCACTTTCTTGAAGGTCCTGACGTGTTAGCTTTTGGAACCCATTTATACACATTCATATCTACTAGCTTTCTAATCTTACACTGTGGTGACACATGTTCTTTTAATCTATAATAATGACATGTAGCATAAGTGTTGGTGCTAGGTTTTGTTTGAAAAATATGCTTTTGAGTTTTTGAAAAGGTGTGTGTACTCGTGTTGTGTGGAAACATGTATATATAAGCATAATTTCTAACATTACCAGTCGTGTTGTTAGTGTGGTGATTGTGTTTAGCCTTCTGACTAGTGTTTATCTGAGCAATTGGTCTAGCGACTTGTTTGCCCAGTTTTATCTCTAACTTTTTAGAGTTATCATTGGCTTCATTTAATTTGGCCGTGAGTGCATCTACTCTTTGAATAGCAATGTTATACTTCTTCTTTTCTAGTTCATAGAGATCGTTAAGTTCTGCATTTTCTTGATTTACTTTTTTAAGCTTTTCAAGAGAATCATGCAGACTTAGCCTTAAATAAGTAATCTCATTGGTGTCAACAGAAGAATCTTTAATATCTTCTAAAATCCTAGATTGATTTGAAAATTCAGACTGTATAAATTTTAGCTCTTTCTTAGCATTTTTGTACATGTCCATCATTTTCTTTTGATCGGCCAATAGATCAGAGAAAGCCTCACATAATTCATCAAAAGTAAATTCTTCATAGAGAGGGTTAGTTATTACCTTAGCATCTGTAGCCATAAAGCATAGGTTTGCTGAGCTCTGAGAGTTGTCTTCTTTTTCAGAGTCACTAGCCTCACTTTCACACCAGATACTAGTATTTGCATAGTTTTTGGTTGTTGACCTTCTCTTGCTTGTCTGATCGTGTCTGCTTCCTTTTCTTATAACAGGGAAATCCTTCTTTATGTGACATGTTCTTTTGCAGCTGAAACAGACTGGTTCTTTGTCATCTTTGAAGTCCTTCTTTTTCTTGTTTGACTTCTCGCATCTGAGAAATCTTCTGAAGTTCCCTATTATCAGGGCCATTTGCTCGTTGTCCGAGTCGTCTGATACACTCTCGTCTTCAGAGATTGTTTTGTGATTTGCCTTGAATGCTATTATCTTCTCTTTCGGATGTTGATCTTCAAAATCCTGATGGTCCAACTCATGTGTCATGAGTTTTCCAGTCAGGGTTTCATGACTCATTGTCGAGAGATTATTTCCTTCTATAACGGCCGTTGCTTTTGGATTCCAGCTTTTTGTAGTCGACGAAGAATCTTCTGAATCTTTTCATGATCGCTATAATTTTTGCCAAGGGAAGCTAGAGGATTAGCGATATCTAAAAATCAAGTAAACATAACAGTAATAGTCTCATTAGGCTTCATTTTGAATGTCTCATATTCTTGTATAAGTCGTGAGATTTTGGATTCCTTCATTTTTGAAGTACCTTCATGAGTAACCTCAAGAAGTTTTCAAACCTCGTTGGACGTAGCACATGTAGAGTATTGAACTCAGTTTTATCAATAGCACATAATAAAGCATTGATGGCTTTTGCATCAAGACTAGCTTGTTTCTTTTCATTGTCGGTGTATCTATCAAATGGTTTGTCAACTATAACACCATCTATCATAATAGGTAGAGGTTTCTTTTAACCATTGACGACAATCGACCATAAATCAAAATCAAGTGACTTGAGAAAAACGCTCATCCGTGTCTTCTAGTACGTGTAATTTGTGCCATCAAATAAAGGTGGCCAATTGGTTGACTGACCTTCACCGTTGCTTGAAAATAGGGATGCCATATCTCAAGGAGTGTTAATTCCGTCGAGAGATACCAGCTCTGATACCAATTGTAGGAACAATGGCACCTTTAGAGGGGGTGAATAGAGTGCAGCAGAGAATATTTAGCAATTAAAAATTTAACTCTAAGCAGGTGAAGCAATATATATATATATATATAAAATAATTACAAGTAAGTCAGTAAAATCAGGGCGAGAAAGCAATACGCAAAGACAGCAGATTTATACTGGTTTCTCTCTGTGAGGACTAGTCCAGTCTCGAGTACTCAACCCGATGTTTGAATCAACTATTTGAAATAGAGATTATACCACATATTTTGCTCCGAAGAACACGTCAACTTCACCACCATCGTATTTTTATCCAAAGCCCACGAGCATACTTCAACACCTTTCTGCAGAAACCTTTTATATGCCAAGCTTGTACAACTCGAAACTCCTACTCGGAAACCACCGGCACTTAGAAGAATAGAGTTGACTTGGAGATTTGAAGATTAAAGCTTTGGGAATGGAATAGAAGATGAAGATTGAATCAGTATTTAGAAATGAATTTTTTTTCTCTCTTTATAGGTTTTCTAGGACAAAGTTCGGACAGAACTCAGTGCCCTAACGTTCAAAAATTTAAACGTTGGAGATCCACAAGAATAGGTAAAGCTTCTGACTATGAGTGAATTCTGCTGACCGAGTTCGGTTAGCCTAATTCCAGGACAGTTTTGGTTTTTGGATCTGGTTTGGCTTAGGATCAAATCAGGAATTGGTTTGGTTTGGTTTGGTTTAGGAATGAATCAAGATGGATTTGGTTTAGGATAGACTTCTAATTGCCAGTGATCCCGTTTCACAAATAATCTAGACTCAATAAAATTAAAAAATACAGAATAAATATAAAAATATCAGAGACGACGCAATCTGCATTCTTCGTTTCTTTTCATATCGAGATCGAAGTTTTAAGACACTTATCGAAATTGTTTTGAATATGGCTAAATGTGCCAACACAGGGGTATTTTTTTGCTTTTTCTAATTATTGCTATTATTGTTAAATCAAGTTATAATTAGAATTATAAGTTAGTTTTCAAAACTAGAATTTATATTTTGATTAATTATCTAAAATAATTAATTTGGTGCATGTGTTATATTTTGAATATAGATAATGGTTAGCTTTAGACTAGAATGGTGGTTAGTGATCCTAGAAGATCTAAACCAACTTGTCATGACCACCCAACTAGATGATTAGGACTAGCCTAATTGAACTATAGTTAGTCTCTAGCTAGAATAGAAGAATTAGTTAGAAGGCTTAACTAATCAAAAATTAGGAAGAAGGTTTAATCCCTAAACTTGTCATGACACATAGAGGGACTTTATAGACATTCCATACAAGCCCAAAACCCTAATCCAACCTATTTTGGGCAGCCAACATATTCCTTTAGCCTAGAAGTAGGGTAGCTTCTTCTTCTTCCTCTTTCCTTTAGAAACCCTAATCCTAATTTTAAAGCTTTTCCTCCAAATTGCTTCTACACTTTTCATTCTCTCCCTCTTGGAGAGGTGAAGGCTCTATTGGCTAGCTAGAAAGGATTTGGAGCCTTGAAGCTTGGAGGAGATCTAATCTAGGGATTTTACATTTTGAATCATCTCCTAATTTGTATGAGCTCTCTAAACCCTTCACATTTCATTTCATTAGTGTAACTACATTCATTTAGGACCTTATTTTCATTAGGGTGCCATTAGAGAGAAGTTGAGGCTCTCCTCTACCTATTTGAGGTTCTTTCCATTGCATTTTGGTACAAATTTGGAGAAACCCGAAATTAGGAATCTAGGGTTTGTAAAATTGGTAGATTAGGTCATACTAATGGTTTAGAGCATGTAGGAATGCTTTGGGTCAAGTTCGGATTCGTTTAAGGTGCGTATCACGAGAATATCGAAAACACACGTTAAGTGTTTGGTGAAATATCTCATAGGACTTTTTGTGCTTAAATTTCAAATGTAATTAGATTTTACTGTAGTTTATATGTTGTTATATATGTATGGGTCATTCTATGGGTATTGGAGAATGTTTGGTGGGTTAAATTAGCTAAGGGGAGGCTCGGGCTGGGGTTGCTCACTGTGTTGGACGTTCCTGCTGTACAGTCTGTATATTTGGGTTTGTGCTTGATTATTTTATCTCCTAATCACCTTAGAGGCTTAGCCTAATATCTATGTGCATATCCAAATGCTCAGATCTGGGAACAAATGCAAGTCGAGCCACTACTTGCATATGTCCTGCTCTCATTTATTTACTGCACTCTCATTTCACTCATAGCATGCATATCATTCCTTGCACTGCATACCACTGCATTACATGGCATGCTCTGCACATCATGACCTGCACAGTGGTACACTTTACATTATCATTGCCCTGTATATAGGTAACCAAATTTCATTCATACTGTTAGAGATGCCCTTGCATTCCTCATTCAGGTCCATGTCCTACATAGAGATTAATGAGTATCATATATTTGCATAGGTGCCCTGCATCTCTATATCTGTTCAGACCAATTGGCCCATGTTTTAGCTATTAGGAATTTAGTTCAGTCCTGTTTGCATCCCTATTCATAAACTATTACATTCGAATTTCCAATCTACACTTTGGTTCAGACCTTGTCCCCTTCCCTATAAGTCCTGATACCTTAGGATATTATTATCCATCTTAACTTTTGTTCACTGCATTGAGGTGTCTGCCCAACTTATGTGTTGTTTCCTGCCACTCTAGTGTTCTACTCTACAAGAGAGTATGAACCTTAAACCCATACTCACTAAGATATCAGACCTATATATTCAGATGGTTGCAGTCCCTTACATTGGACTTCAGATTATTGTGGCTTCACTGCCCGACCCATATCATAGAACATCAGCCATATTTCATTTTAACTCACATTTGAATGTGGCAGTCCACATTTTCCTTTGATCCAGTCCCTGCTTCCACATCTGGATTAGCCTTTCCTTCATATCTCAGCTAGACTAAGGCATGTTGTTTCATTCCTTTATGGATCAGTCATAGAGATCCTATGCTAACATATTATATATTCCCCAAACTAATAGAGCTGTTCAGTCTAGTAAGTTTAGTGTGTCATAGGACATGTGAGGCAATGCCCCTTGGCATTGCAGTCCACCCCATGAACCATTACCTCTAAGTTAAGCCCTGTCATGATTCATCCTAGGTTCAGACCTTGAAGTCTGTACGTAGTTCACTAATACCTGGGTGAGCTCTACTCTCTAGATAGACTAGGTACAGATAATTTCCCTTCTTGTTTTGTCCTGGTACTTGCCTTGTATCAGACTTTACAATCCTATTTTCCTTGTCCATGCCCTGCCTTCCAAGTTTAGTCACTACAAATCCAATCTAAGTTCAGTCAAGCCATGACTCTGGCCTGCCCTTAACCTGATGTCCAGTCATTAGGATACTAACCTATTTGTTTAGTTGAGTCCTTAATGTTATACACATGTTTGTATCAAAGAGGATATGCATGAATGGTTCACTTTGTAGCCTGCCTGGGTATCACTCTTCATCTTGGTTATATCTAGAGCCTTAGAGTTAGCCCAAGTCCACACAATCCTTAATGTTAGACCCTTGTTTTATAGGAAGAACTTGGTTCAGTCCTTGCAACTATTATTGTTCAAGTCCACCTGAACCATATTGTTCAGTTTTTTCTTGTTCAAATTGTGTTCAGATACTTGAAGTATCATACCGTTATCTATGTGTCTGCCTAGAGTTTGTTTTGTGTTACCCCTTTGTTTGATTATGTCACCTGCAATAAACATCAAGTCCTTTGTCCTTGCCCAATTCATGTAGGGAAGATAATAGTTCAGTCCAAGTTGAATTTCCTTAGTATCAGTAATCAGATAGGGAATAAGGAAAACATTGTATAGTCTTGATTCTTTGAGTTTCAGTCTATTGATTGATTAACCCATCATAACCGTTAGTATCCTATTTTATATATATATATATATATATATATATATATATATATATATATATATATATATATTATTTTTTTTATATATACATATATATATATATATATATATATATATATATATATATATATATATATATATATATGTATATATAAAAAAAATAATATATATATATATATATATATATATATATATATATATATATATATATATATATATCCTCATTCCAAATTGTATAGACCACTTCATTGTCCTGCTTCCGAAAGTTCACAGCATAGCATTGCATGCATATGAAGATGTCCTGCTCACTTCTTTATTACTTTGAGCCTACTGTATTCAGTAAGGTCCTGTACACATGTTAGAATGTGTCATACATTATATATGTTTGAGGATTGTGAGGTTGAGTGTTTGCCTTAGCTTCTTTTACTACTAAAATAAGGCAAATTAGCGACGTTATTATACGTCGCTAATAATGGAAAATACATCGCTAATCGTAATTAGCGACGACTTTAGCGACAGAAAATGAAGGTCGCTTTTAAGCTAGTCGCAGATGGCACATTTGTCGCCCTACGTCGCTGTTTGCGACGTGACAGCCGTATCGCTGGGTCGTCGCCAATTTGGCGACGGAGAGCGATGACAACATCACGTCGCAAAAGTAGCAACGTAGGGCGACTACGATCTAGCGACGTTAAGTTCTATTTACGTGATGACGTGGCATCCCTGCCACGTCAGCAAGGTAGTGACGTACAACGACGTACCGATGCTAATTAACGACGTATTAGCGATGTCCCCATACGTCGCTATCCGTCGCAGAATGCTGAAAAAAATTTAAAAAAATATAATGTGTACTTTTGTTATACTGTGTGTCTGTGTTTACAGTGTGTGTGAAGTACAGTGTTCGAACCATCGACAGTTTCGCTTACTGTTCTATGTTTTATCTTGGATAGAAAGAGCAACAGTTCAGGGTGCACTTCTCAGAGCTTCCTCTTCACGTCCTTCACCTTCTCGGGATCCTGTACGACGTCCCGAGAGAGTGAAGGATGTGAAAATGAAGCTCTCAGAAGTACACCCTGAACAGTTGCTCTTTCTGTCCAAGATAAAACATACAATAATAATCGAAACTATCGATGGTTCCGAACACTACATTTCACGTACACTGTAAACACAGACGCACATCATCACAAAAATACACATTATATTTTTTAAAATTTGGGCAACACCTCCTTTGTATATCAGATCATCGCTTATAACCCAGTGTAGGTATATTTTTCATCCCCGTCATAGATATCATCATAATTAACAGTCTCCCACCATAACAATCTACAACTAATAGATGAATAACAGTCTCCTATCATAACAGTCTACAACTAAATATCATACATGTACTCAATGAAAATACCAACAAATTAAATATCACAAACATGCATGTCCAACAGAGTCAAATAATAATAAAAATCAGTGTACAGAACGGTCAATGGGCCCATAGGGCCAATACATACAAAAATGATAAAAAAATCTACTGGATCACTGAGGACCCCTGCCGCGCATCTGGGATAGCATGTACTCATACTGCTCCTGGGTGAGCTGCACCGTAGGGGCTGTAGGAGGCAGTACAATGTCTGGAGTCGGCGCCGTCGATGGACCAGGAGGACGTATCTGCTCCAGCTCTCGCAGTCGCTCACCATGCGTAGCAAGGGTACTCACCATCCTCCGAGTACTCTCCTCAATCGAAGCCGATACCTGAGTGAGTGAGGCAGACATGGTCCTTTGCGATCCCTCCAGCTCGACCTGTCTACGCTCTGTGCGCTGTGTAGACTCGGTGAGCGTGTGCAAGCTGGCAGCTGTAGCCTACTACAGACTCATCAGCACCTGTATACTGCGCTCGACTACATCAAATTATCCGGTGATCATCGGAGGGTCGGATCGTCGTTCTGCGGTAAGGTGATCAGAAATCTGCTGTTCTAACTCGCGATGCAGTGCGTCGATCTGACGACGAATATCCTGAGCTCGGGACGACGCTTGCGAAGCCGGAGACTGCGTACTGACAGAGGGGGCCCTGGATGACTCCGAAGCTAAATACGTGCAGTAGGATCCCGTACCGTAGTACGTACCCTTCTGAAGACTGCCAACGACGGTCATCCAGAGGTCGTCCAACGATGGAGCTGTAGGCGGTTGGGAGAAAGTACCAGCCCCTTCCTCTGCTGGCGCACTAGCAGCAGCAGCCGCCTCCTCTTGTAGCCGAACAAACTCGGCCTAGAATAATGTTTGCTAACGTGTAAGTGTTTGCTAAAGTCTATATTGATATCTATTTTTCTGTTTCTAAATTATAATAAATTAATATAAAGAATAGAACGTACATATGCCTGCGTCGCTCTCTCGTCAATGAACTCCCCAGCCCTCCGATAGGTGACCAGGAAGACGGTCACCATGTTCGGGTCCTCACCTTTTTTTTACATGTTAAAATATATTATCTATTATTAGTATTAAATATTCTATCAAACTATATATAAATTAATGTCCGTACGTCATAGAAAACATACCAGACGACGAAAATGCTCCATCATCGGAATGGAGCCACCACACCACTTACTGGCGCTCGATCGTGCCACCTTGGCCTTGTTAGACCGCTCCTGGTACCTAGCCTCGACGAATCAAGCCTTTATCACAGTCCACTGCTCTGGCGTGATCCAACCATGGATCGGCTTTCCGGAGCTATCATGAGACTTCTGGTCGTGGATCGTATCATGGATGAGCTTGCCTGCGACGGCAGAAAATTGGGCCTCGATCTTTGCCACCCGATGTGGTGGATAGAAATAGGTCCTCTATAAGAAGTAAAACAGAAAAGTTATATAATATACACAAATGATTATTAAAGTTTAAAAATAAATAAATTTTTTACCTTGAAGTGGGCCAACCAAAAGGCCTTCCTATCTGCGGGAGCATCTGAGTAGTTAATCTAAGGCCCACCATAGTTCTGCCTCAGAAATAACCCCAGTTGTTTCTGTACTACAGGAGGTCGATATCTATACAATAATAATTTTCATGAACATATATGTGCATATAATCATTTAAGAAATATATATTAACTAATTAACTTACTTCGTAGGCCCGTCCGTCCAAATCTCCATACGTGTCTCGCCCGGGGGAGCGTATGGAGGGTCGCTCTCACCTCCTGCCTGGGCAGGATCAGTCTGATTGCCGTTCTCCATATGCTCGACGTCGGCTCCCTCCATGGAGCCATCGGCAGGAGGAATGCTGGACGCGAGATCAGGAATGCTGGACGCGGGATCAGGAACGCTGGACGACGAGGGAGGAGTCGCCAACCTGCTGGAACTGCTCTATCCCGGTAATGGACCGGGAACAGAACTGTACAATGGCGTACTCGGAGATGAGGATGAGGGTACGGAATCTCCATCCCCAGCCCGAGGCAGACGAGACTGCCTAATATAAAATCCTCCGCGTCGTCCAGATGGTCTAGTCATACCTGATAATAACATATGACAATAAAACAAAAATACATATTTATTATTTATATGATAGACATCACATGTTTTTGAAAAATATCATAGTCACAGATAAAAGTGTCACTAAAGTATCACAGATTTATATGATAAAAGTGTCACTAAAGTGTCAAACAGCTGTTTTGAAAAATCTCCCGTAGCATGCCATAGAAATCGTTGCCCGCATCAACATCTTTGTAGTTCGAAGATCTGATACACAAACAGCTGTTTTTGGTGGAGTCGAGATACACAAAGTTGTCTATGATCGGGCAAGTTGTTGACTTGAACCTAAACCCATTAACACAGTAGCTTGGCCATATTTTGCATCATAAATTGGTCCCTTGGCTAGCGTTCTAATAGACTCATTCTCAAGTCTTGCGTATGGACGATCGACCTAAATACCACGAAAGAAGAAATTAAGCTCATTCTCAATCAAGTGCATATACAGAAAGGTAATTACAGAGTTTTCAAGTCTTACATATGCACTCAACTATGATGGAAAATAATGCCTTATTTCTTGTTTTAGTTCTTCTTCTGTTATGTGTGGCCTACCTGACCTCACATCATCATTAAATATGTTGAAAACAACATCGTTCAATTAATATAATAGTATAATAATCAATACTATTAAAATAATATAGACGTATTAATTACTTACCCCTCCAGCTTCTCTACTTTATCATCGTCGCAGTTGAGTAATACATACACCTGAGCAGCCCTTAGCTCATCATCATTCAGATATCTCTTCTTTATTTTACCCGATGGCTTTTCTGGGGCATTGAATACCTTCAGTATTGTATCATTACATTCAAGATCTCAGTCGTCATTTCTGGAAGCTCTCGTTCTATTAGTTGCAACATGAGGCTTGAAATACATCGAACAAAAGTTTGTGATCTCCTCGAGAATATAGGCTTCACAAATAGAACCCTCAACCAGTGCCTTGTTTTTCACCTTTCTTTTTAGGTGATTCAATTGTCGCTCGAACGGGTACATCCATCGATATTCGACGGGTCTACCAACACGTGCCTCATAGGATAGATGAATCGACAAATGCTCCATAGAGTCGAAGAATCCAGGAGGAAACACCCTCTCTAGCTTGTACAGTGTTACCGTAATGTCCTTCTCTTGCTTTTCTAGACGATCAACGAGCAATTTCTTAGAACAAAGATCCCTGAAGAATATGCTAAGCTCCGTCAATGGATCCCAAACTGCCTGCGGTAAGAATTCCCAAAATGCAATTGGAATTAACCTCTCCATGAATACGTGACAATCGTGGCTCTTCATACCCGTCAATTTGTTTTCCTTCGGATCGACACATCTTCTCAGATTTGACACATATCCGTCTAGAAATTTTAGGCCCAGGATCTACCGACAAAGTCTCACTTTATCCTCCTTGTCCAGTGAGAAAATTGACTTCGGCAGGAACTATTTTCCATTCTGCTCTATCAAATGCAACGCAGGGCGTTTGCATATTTCTTCTAAGTCCAACATGGCCTTGGGATTGTCTTTCATTTTTTCCTTTACGTCCATCACAGTATTAATTATGTTATCAAACACATTCTTCTCAATATGCATGATATCAAGATTATGTCTGATCAGATTGGTACTCCAATATGGCAGATCCCAGAATATGCTCCTCTTTGTCCAGTTATGATCTCTACCAAATCCATCACACTTGTACCAAGTTGTAGGATCTTCGATAGCACTTGGAAAATCTCTAACCTCCTCCCATATCGTGGCTCCGCACCACCTTGGCGGTGGATCACCCTTCTCTACAACGCCGGCACGGAATGTATTCTTGTTCCTTCTGAACGGATGATCTTTTGGCAGAAATTGTCGATAAAAATCAAAGAAGCACGATTTTTCTCCATGTTTCAAGCGGAAAGCCTTACAACGGTCCATACAATACGGACATGAGAGACGGCCATGAGTGCTCCATCCAGATAACATTCCATAGGCCGAAAAGTCATTGATGGTCCACATAAGGGTTGCCTTCATCTGAAAATTATACTTCCTGGAAACATCGTACGTGTTAGCGCCTACTTCCCTTAACTGATTCAACTCATCTATCAAAGGCTGTAAGTACACATCAATGTTCCTCTTGGGATTGTTCGGACCAGGAATTATAACGGATAGAAACATGTACTGAGTCTTCATGCACATCCAAGGCGGTAGGTTATACGGAGTGACAATCACAGGCCAGCACGAATACTGGGATCCCGAAAGACCAAAAGGAGTAAAACCGTCAGAAGATAGCCCCAACCTGACATTACGCGGATCTGAAGCAAAATCAGGATACACTCGATCAAAGTGCTTTCACGCTTCTCCATCGGATGGGTGATCCAATACTCCTTCAATATGTTCTCGCATGTGCCAACTCATTTTTTCGGCCGTCTCTTTCACCATAAATAATCTTTGCAGCCGCGGCGTTAAAGGCAAGTAGTGCATTGAATCGGTCGGTCTTCTTGCACCGGTAGACCTTCCTGTACTAGTGGTCTTATAGCCATCTGTACCATAAAATCTGCACACATCTACGTCCTTGTCGTCTTTGTAGTACAGCATGCACCCATTGCGACAAGAATCAATTTTCTCGTATCCCATCCAGAGCGATCTCATCATCCTCTTAGACTGATAGAAGTCTTTAGGTAACTTAGCACCCACCGACAAGATCTCTATAATCAACTCTAACACTCGGTTGTAGCATTCTTGTGACAAGTTAAAATTTGACTTAATGCTCAACAGTCTTGTAACCACCTCCAACGGTGAATGATCCTCACAACCAGGATACAATGGAGTCCTTGTATTCTCCAGCAAATCCATGAACTCTGCAGCATCAACATTCGGTGCCTCCTCAGCTGCATCATGAACGAAACTAGGCCCCGTAACATCAAAAACTATGTTCACGCACCCGTCGTCGTATGCATGATTATCTGAAATAAAATTAGGTCCCGTATGCATATACAGCTCAACATAAGGCTCCGCCTCTGATGCTAAAGACACAAGTTCTCCGTGTGCGGTCCACTGATAGTAATTAGGCGTGAAATCCCTCGAGTACAAATGATATGTCACTTCCACTTCTGGATAATATTTCACGTTATGACATTTTACACACAGACACTTAATTTTGGTGCCGTCCATGTACTGAGGGAACGCCTTAGCAAACTGCAGGAACTGCTCTACTCCCGCTATGTATTCATCCCGCACACCACACATATCATCAGGACGACGATTGTACATCCATGAACGATTTTGCAAGTAGTAATTCATATCCATTTGGAAATAATTCTGCAAAGATGGACACACATGTTCAGCGTAGTAACTAGTCAAACTGGGTGAAGTTGAGTTGACTAAGTCGAACTTCCTAGTGTATATTATAGTAGAGAGACATGGTCGTGTGTAGGGGTACAACTCGGGCGGGGCATGGCTCTGCCTACCTGAGCTCACTGTCTACAGGGTACTTCCCCTAGCCTGCCTTACACCTGACCCTTTCCTCCCCTTCATCACTTGCACATCAGTGCATACCAGTGCACATGTGTGTATATGACCTATTAGCCTATGCCCCAAGCCAATTCCTCTACTCGACTTTATATCATATCCTCTTCATATCAGATATTTCATACCAAGATAGGAAAGGTTGACTGATACTTGATTCTAAACATACCAATTTAACTCTCCAATTTAACCCACACACACATTGAATCTAAACAAAACCCAAGGGGCTAAACCCTTGGCCTCTAAGAGAACAGACAAAGGAAGGGGGGAAGGGTCTATTGCTTGCTGAGTATATATACATCATCTCAAATCCACACACACATTGAATCTAAACAAAACCCAAGGGGCTAAACCCTTGGCCTCTAAGAGAACAAACAAACTCCAAACAACCCAAAGTCATCTATATATATCAAAGTATATATATACATATCTACTCAGAAATTGAGATTGCAACATAGAGATATATACATCATCTCAAATCCAAATATAGCAAGCCCCTATATATCATAACCTTACCCCATATGAATCTTATGCATATATAATCTCAGCTATATATCACTACTCTACATATATGAACTAAATATACCAAGCCAACATTTCTATTCCACATATATATATCTCAGAAAACTAAGTATACAACCAACAACTTCTAAACATTCAATTTAACTGAAACCCCCAACTCAAATCACAGTCAACAAACTAAAGCCAACCTTGTATCTCAGAAATTCCAAACTCAATCTCAGGAAAACCTGAGATTGCATTTCAACTGCCAAATCCCACAACCTAAATAAAACCCAAAACATGTCAAGAGGGGTCGTATGTGTTTATGTGCATACAAATGTGTCCAAGGGTCGTGTCAGTGTCCAAACAACTGTCCCGGGTCGAAGTATCAGACAGAGGAGTTAATTAGGTTAGGGTTTACCTGAGCTCGAGGAGGAGGAGCTCGACGGAGGGGTAGGGGTCGCCGGAGGGGGAGGGAGTCGCCGGGGAGGGGGGGAAGTGGTCGCCGAAGGAGTCACCGGAGGGGGGAAGGGATCGAGTGAAAATTAGAATTTTCGAGTGAGGAGAAAAAATGAAACGTTGTGCCCTAAGTAAAAATGTTAGCGACGTCAAGAGAGGCCGTCGCTAAACATCGCAAAATTTTAATATATGGCGACATATTTTAATAGTATGTCGTTGAACGTCGCTATTCAGTGACGTAATTTAACTACTGTCGCTGAACGTCGCAATTCAGCGACATTTTGCGATGTTTATATAAAGGAGTCGCTGAATTCCATATATAGCGACGTAATTTTATGTCGTCGCTAAATTACGTCACTAATAGATCATATTTTAGTAGTGTTTGCCCTTTTGATTCAATTGCAACCTATGCATGAGATACCCATGAGTTATACTATGCATATAGCTTATACATAGAATAGAGCATATGTCATACATATATATATTCCTTATATATGTGTTTGTGTTATACATTATAGGTATTCAGATTTTGAGGTTGCATTTGAGGGTAAGTTATATTGGTTTATGAGTGAGGGATAGCCATAGCCCATTGCCTTTTGGTTCTTTGTGTCATACTTTATATATGTGATATGGTTTGTGGTTAGATGAGATAAGGTAATTAGATTATATGTGTTATTGGTATCGTAGGTTATGAGTTTAGGTTGGGTTATTGGTTGAGGAATAATACAATACCTTATGAGTATGTCTTGACCATATATATATATATATATATATATATATATATATATATATATATATATATATATATATATATATATATATATATATATATATATATATATATATATATGATACTAGGACATGTTATGATATGTTGTAGGCCTATAAATACATTACTTATATATAAAGAGATGTTATAGTCTTGTGCGATATTCTTGGATATGTAATATGGTATAGGTAGAGTTTGATTAGGTAGTTAACCTTTGACCAAGATTTGACCCCATAGTCTAGGTTGACTTAGTTGACTAAGAGTTGATTTTGGGTTGACTTTGACCTAGAGCATGTAGATTTGTACTGTATATTCCAAATATTCAGTTTAGAATACATTATAACATGTATCTCTTTAAGTAGGACTCTGTGACTCCAGTTCAGACATCTATACACATCTGTTGCTCGGGGTATCAGGCAAGTACATTCTCTGATAGTTGTTTTTATTTATTTGATGATTTCTATGATTCAGCTTCTAGTATAGTTCTATTTGATTCTCTGTCACCACACATATTAGTATTCTGATTTCACTCACTCATACTACATGTAATGAACCCGTCTAGTCTCTATTACTTGTACCACTCACAAGAACCATCTACTCGAAACACCTAAATGTACTAAATGTTCAAATTACACAAGAATCATCACAACAAGCAAGATAGTCGTCGCCGCTGGGTGCCCGGTGTGCAACATGCCGTATTCAACAAGAACCATCTTACAAAAAAGATAGCCATTGTCGCTTGGCCGAGCGTGCGGTGTGCCATGTTTACTCGTCTAAACAAGAAAGATAGCCATCGTCGCTTGGCCGAGCGTATAGTGTGCCATATTTACTCGTCTAAACAAGAAAGATAGCCATCATATGCTTGCCGAGTGTACGATGTGTCATATTTACTCGATATTCGTTTTCATGACAAGAACAGTATCTCAAACACACTCGATTAGTTACTTTTACTAGAATCACATTGTCGTATGTTTTATAGATTGGACTCGTATCATATTATTCTAGTTAGTTGTCTCTATTTACAGTTTTCATTGCCATGCTCTCATATTTTTCTGTATTTACATTCCTTGTTTGACTATTGTCCTATTTCATTACCCGTCTCAACTTTCCATGATTCATCAAGTATAACTATCTATAACTGCTTTATAGCTGTCTTTGTCATTTACTTGGGATTGCTAGATGAGATGTGCTCGTTCCATCCTGACTGGATATATTTTTTAGATGATTGCCAGGAGGATACGTGTCCTACCTATTATGGATCTGAGGAGGGGATAGCAACCTTGGGTCCCGATTCTCAGGAGTGACCAAGAGACTAGTTTAGTAGACTTTTTTTAGATTTTCTATTTTGAACTTGTGTTGTAATAAGTGAAGATTTGACATTGTATTTGAGATTTGTTTAAGATATTATTTTAAGTTGTTGTTTGTTGAGTCTTTATAGTTATTTAGACTTCTGTGATATCTTATCGTGCTTTAGACTGTGATTGAGTATTACCATATCTTTATACTTGTCCTCCATTCGGAGTTGAGATCTACGACAGGTACATTATACATTATTGTGTGAGTTGTTAGTTAGCAACCTAGAACAGCATTCTACTACCGATTCTGTGGCGTAGACTGGGCGTTGTTACGCATTCATGCCCCTATATCGGGTACGGGTCGTGACACGAGCCCGGATGGATTTAGCTGTGGGTTCTACAAATGCCACTAGGATACCCTGAAGATATCGGTGCTTGAGGCGGTCCTGGAGTTCTTTTTGAAGGGGAAGTTGCTGAAGGAGCTTAACCATACTTTCCTGACCCTAGTGCCAAGAAAAGAAGGAGTGACCTCGCTGGCGGACTTTTGGCCTATAGCGTGCTGTAATTATCGTTACAAAATAATTACATACCTTATGTGCCGACACATGGAGGGGATTATACAGGACCTTGTCTCTTCGAACCAGGTGACTTTCATCAAGGGGAGATTGATTGCAGAGCACGACCTTCTGACGAATGAGATGGTGAGAGGGTTCAATAAACCATGAAGGAAAAATACGTGTGTGAAACTGAATATGAGGAAGGTCTATGACATAGTCAATAGGGACTTCTTGTGCCACCTGATGTTAGCCATGGGATTCGACGAGCGGTGGATAGCAAGGATTAGGGAGTGCATCTCGACTTTTACCTTCTATGTCGTTATCCAGGGTACTCCATATGGGTTCTTCCAAAGCAACAGAGGAGTCCGATAAGGTGACCCCCTGTCTCCTTACCTGTTCACACTTATCATGGAGTACTTCACCTTCTTGATAGATATGGCGGTTCACAGTGGACGGTTGGTCCCGTTGTTCAAGGGATCGATACCCCTGTTACTCACCTCATTTATGCTGACGACCTCCTGGTCTTCCTTCAGCCCTCTATAGAAGAAATGACCACGATCTTTGGGATTATAGAAGAATTGGAAAAACTCTCCGGGCTTCAACTGAAGCGTGAGAAGACCCGTGTCTACTTCAGTTCCACCTGTACGCTGAAGGAGGAACGTGCGGGAGCCTTGGACATTGATAGAGGCAATCTTTCGATGAAATATCTAGTGGTGCCTTTGACAGTCAATTATGTACAGGATCTGGATTATCACAGTCTGGTGGAGTATGCTCAGAGGAGGGTCGAAGGGTGGCAGGCTGCTGGCCTGTCGTTTAGTGGACTCTTTGAGCTAGTTAGATCGGTCATCTCGGTACTGGCACTTTTTTGGCTCCATTCTTTTCTAGTTCCTGTTTCCACCATCCGAAAAGTGGAGAGCATTTGTGCAAACTTTATCTAGAGAGGGGGCATTCATGTGATATCTTGGGAGCGGCTCTGCCGCCCTCTGAAGGAGGGAGGGGTGGAGCTTAGACCTATGATGTCTATCAGGGAGGCCTCTGGTCTGAAGCTGGCATGGAGGTTCATCAAAGGTAGGTCGTTGTGGCCTGATTGGATGTCCAGTCGGTATGTGAAGAGGGGCAACTTCTGGACCTGCTCCCTCAATAACAACTACTCTGTTACTTTCAAGCATATTCTGTGTCGCAAAGCTGTACTAAAATTATCTATCCAGAGGATTATAAGAGATGGAGCTGGGACTGACCACTGGCGGGATCCATGGTTAGAGCGTTAATCTCTTATTGAGATACTGGGTGACCTGACACACAGGGAGGCTGGTAGGGGTTGACTTGCCAGCATATTATCAAACATAGAGTGTGGAGACCAGAGCTTTACCGACATACCTTAGAGCTTGGAGAGGCTATTCGCGTGGTTGGTATTGATCCGAGTCAACCGACAGATAGATGGACCTGGGACACGTCGGAAGCTACTGGAGGCACTAGAAAATTCTATTTCAATAGCTGCTACAACCTTGTGTGACGTACATCTCCTATTAGCATAGACTACGACTTCATCTGGTGCTAGGGGCTGGCCCGCAAGCTGCAGTTGTGTGTCTACCAGTTGTTGCTTGGTCGACTGCTTACGAAGGATAGACTCATCTCCTTTGGGATCCATGTCCCCAACCCGAAGTGTATACTTTGTGAAGTGGACAATAAATCTATGAGATACTTGTTCTTTGAGTGCGATGTGTCCTAGTTTATCTGGACGGAGCAGTGCCGCAGAGCGTTTGGAGGATGTGACATAGGCAGAGAGATTGGAGCCATCATCACCGGGATCCGAGACCGCAGAGGGAGGGGCAGGTATAGTTCAAGACTGCCAAATTATGGCTTGCCGCCTCCGTCTGGAATGTCTGGAGGGAACAAAATCGACGCATTTTCGAGGGACTAACCACCCCTCCTATAGGCATTCCTCACAATATAGAATTTGATGTAACTGCTATGGCAACCTAAATGGGTGGGAGACTATTGATGATTGTATGAGTTGATTTTGGAATAATACTTACCATTTTTCCATATATATATATATATATATATATATATATATATATATGTATAGCAGATGACCTAACCACCCAATAGCTATTCCATCGAATGCTCTGACCAATTGAACTACAATCCCGACGAGGTATATGGAATACATACTCTTATGGTTTCATAAGAATATTCTACTAGTCATATTGTAAGAGATACACGAACGATATATTGATATCATATCCACATAAATGTGTGCTTTAGTGAAAGTGATACGAACTATTAGTAACCTGTGGTTTTTTTATTGTAAAAAAGAAATAATCAATCTTTTAATAAGAAAAAAAGATCCTTTTCTTGATACTTTACTTAAGGATCATGAATATGGATCGTGAGAAAGATCAGAATAGAACGAATGAGAAACATATAGATAGAGCAAAAAAAAATTATTTTTTTCTCTTTATTTATACGGATTAGACATTTTTGTTTTCGTAGGACAAATTTATTATATCATACTCATGGAGCAGTGCATTTTTCGGCCGAGCTGGATTTGAACCAACGTAGACATATCGCCAACGAATTTACAGTCCGTCCCCATTAACCGCTCGGGCATCGACCCAGGAAGAATTCATTCTAGGCTTATTGATAATCCACGATCAACTTCCTTTCGTAGTACCCTACCCCCAGGGGAAGTTGAATCCCCGCTGCCTCCTTGAAAGAGAGATGTCCTGAACCACTAGACGATGGAGGCATATCCGCCCGACCGTCATCATAATATGATGATAGTATGATCATTTTTTTTGGAATTGTCAATATAATCTAATGGTACGACTAAATCCAAAGAGTCTTTCCTACTTTCTATGTTATGATTCGATAGATTTTTTGTTTGATTTGATACTTCACTTCATGAATGAAGCATCTCATACTATATAACTCTATATAAAATATTCTATATAACTCTATATAAAGAAGTATAGGATTCCTTCGGTTCGGTCAATGATTGGTCCGACCTAAAAAAGGGGTTAAACCCCCATTTCATTTCTTTTTTATTCATTGCTTCGTTTATCGTTCAAATAAAATATGCCTATAACTATCTCACACTAAGTCAGAAAATGCAAAAAGGGATAAAAATTTCTTTTTTATAAGAATTCGATTCGGGGTACGAATCCCCTCATCACATGATTCAAGAAAATGCCTTGAATCTATGTCGATATTGGATTCATAAATCAAGCGAGTCTTGTTCTGATGGGTCAGGTCAGTCAAAGTAAACAAAGCAAGGGGGATAAGTCTTGAACAATTTACTGCATTTTCTCAAAAAGAAAGAGAATAATTTTACCTGTAACTAAATCAGATTTTTTTTTTCTGAGTGAGTTCATATTTACATATATACCTATAGTACTAGAATAATGCATATATACATATATGCATTAGACTCCATAATAGAAAATGACTAATTCATGAATTAAATAGGGCCTTTTTAACTCAGTGGTAGAGTAACGCCATGGTAACGCGTAAGTCTTCGGTTCAAATCCGATAAAGGGCTTTTTCCAAAAAAAAAACTCAAGTCACTCAAGTCTTATTCTTCGTTTTTCAACATAGAATAGAGATATTTTTGATAAAAAAAAAGAAAAAGGTAACCGCATTATAATGAGTTCCGCTTATTAGGAGTTTTTTTATAGTTAAAAAGTTGAACATTGAATCATTATTATAATGACTAATTGCACTTTTATTTTAGGGGATTCCGCTCTGTAGTGACATAATAGTCCTCGTCATATCTTATATATTCCATCTTTTGTCCTGGGACAATAAATATTCTAGATATCCAATCTCTATTATTAATTGCCAAACCAAAATATTCCTACTTTCCCATTTTTTCTATCAAACTATCATAACATAAAATTAAAAAAGTAAGTGGACCTAACCCATTGAATCATGACTATATTATCTATTCTGATATATAAATTCGATATATATTAAATCCTCGAAGCGGTTTTATTTCCTTGGAACATACAAGGCATAATTTTTTGATATTTCTTATTTTATCTTCTTGTTACTGGGTGTTCCATAGGAATAAATCGCTATTCTTTTCTGATACATACATATAAAAAAGTATATTATATTTTGAAAATATATTTTTTAATATATTTCCTTGGTTTCAGAATCCAATATTATTTTGTTCCGACAATGCAATAGAGAACGAATACGAGAAAGGGGCTTTCGTTTCCAGTCTACAATTATTTAATATTTCATTTATGGACAGGGAAAATAGAATTGTCTTATTTTTTTTTTTTTGCACCATTAAAAGATATACTCTGGAATATGAGTTAGAGGACAATTTGGGGTTCGAATGGTTATATAGTAATAGTAAGAACTAATCGAATCGAACTCGTGGATTTACCTAGGTCGGTTTATGTCCCAATAGAAAAGAAGAAAAAAAATTGTATCTTCAAAACCCATTGTAATTGTAAGGGGCATTGAACGACAATCGTGCGCCCTGTAAATGAGATGAAGTGTTCGAAAATGGTTGAAGTAGTTGAATAGGAGGATCGCTATGACTATAGCCCTTGGCAAATTTGCCAAAGAAGAAAATGATTTATTTGATATTATGGATGATTGGTTACGGAGGGACCGTTTCATTTTTGTGTGCTGGTCCGGCCTATTGCTCTTTCCTTGTGCTTATTTCGCTTTAGGGGGTTGGCTCACAGGTACAACTTTTGTAACTTAATGGTATACCCATGGATCGGCCAGTTCCTATTTGGAAGGTTGTAATTTCTTAACCGCTGCAGTTTCTACTCCTGAGAATAGTTTAGCCCATTCTTTGTTGCTACTATGGGGCCCTGAAGCACAAGGACATTTTACTTGTTGGTGTCAATTAGGCGGCATGTGGACTTTTGTTGCTCTCCATGGTGCTTTCGGACTAATAGGTTTCATGTTACGTTAATTCGAACTTGCCCGATCTGTTCAACTGCGACCTTATAATGCAATCGCATTCTCTGGTCCAATTGCTATTTTTGTTTCCGTATTCCTAATTTATCCACTGGGTCAATCCGGTTGGTTCTTTGTGCCAGTTTTGGTGTAGCAGCTATATTTTGATTCATCCTCTTCTTTCAAGGGTTTCATAATTGGACGTTGAACCCATTTCATATGATAGGAGTTGACGGAGTATTAGGCGCTGCTATGCTATGCGCTATTCATGGCGATACCGTAGAAAATACTTTATTCGAATATGGTGATAGTACAAATACATTATGTGCTTTCTGAAAGGCTATTGACTATGGAGTCTATTATATTTTCATGCCGCCCTATCCATACCTAGCTATTGACTATGGTACACAAATCGAAATGATTGAAGTTTTTCTATTTGGAATCGTCTTAAGTCTAATTCCTATTACTTTAGTAGGATGATTTGTAACTGCATATTTACAATACAGACGAGGTGATTGAATCATATTTTTTTTTGATTGACCTCCTGTAAGGAAGGGGTCAAATTCAAGTAGCAATTCAACTGTGTTTTGTTAAGTTTTATTCGACATAACATAAACGGAATCACGCTCTGTAGAACTTGAACCTACGACATCGGGTTTTGGAGACGTGTTCTACCGAACTGAACTAAGATCGCTTTCTTATGACAGGGGATACGATTGGAAAGAAAAGGATTTTTTTGTACCTCCAATACATCTTGCTTGCATACATTGATCGATATGCAAAAATGAAAAAGAATTCTGTCCAATTTGAATCGATTTCACTTAATTAATATTAATCCCTCGTTACTGCCCAAAGGAGAAGTAATAGATAAGGATGACAGAATTTGAACCCGTGACATTTTGTACCCAAAACAAACGCGCTACCAAGCTGCGCTACATCCCTTTTCAAAAATTTTGTACAGTATCATTGTACAAAATCCATGTATTATTTTCCACATCGTGATTTTCTCTTCTATCTATATACAATTTTCTTGTCATTTCTTATTTTTGGTTTCATATAATAAAAGAATTATATATATCTAAAACTTGTCGTAAAAAAAATACAAATGATCTTGAACTACAGCATATGACCATATATGTATTACAATAAAGAAGGAGGATTTTCAATGCGAGATATAAAATATATCGCTCCATGGCCCCTGTGCTAACTACTCTCTAGTTTGGGTCTTTAGCAGGTTTATTGATAGAAATTAATCGTTTATTCCCAGATGCTTTGTCATTCCCCTTTTTTAATTCTAGTTATTGATATGCGAAAAATAAAGAAAATTTGGGATACAATTATATGTGATGTGACTAAAACCCCATCCACACTTTTTTCATTCAGTTCTTTAGGATAGGAAGGAAAGAGAAAGTGTATTGAACCTCAGCAAAAATCCTATGGATCTAAGATCCTATTTTGGAGAACATAAATGGAAAGGGGAGTACAGTCTAGGGCAGGCTGCACGAAATCCATCATAGCATAGAAAGAGGATCCTTAAATGCTGGGATTAGCATAAGAATAATTGATAGTTAGAAAAAATTGTATTACTTACATTATTACTATATATTCTATTCATATTAATTTGAATTACAATGAAATCTTTAGAAATGGAATTTCTAGTTAGTAACTTCTATTGATTTTTTTTTGTTATTTTCGTATTCTTCGGTTCGGATCGAAAATAGAAGAGTTAAGTCGATTCAAAATGTAAAGGAGGTTTATGGCCAAGGATAAAGATGTCCGAGTTATAGTTATTTTCGAATGTACCAATTGTGTCCAAAATGGTGTCAATAAAGAATCGATGGGCATTTCTAGATATATTACTCAAAAGAATCGACACAATACACCTAGTCGATTAGACTTGAGAAAATTTTGTCGCTATTGTCACAAGCATACGATTCATGGGGAAATAAAGAAGTAGATCGAGCGGAACGTGTGTTCGATCTTTCCAATCCAAGGGGCAGGAAGCAGGAAAAGGGGGAACTTCACATATATATTACAAATCAAACCTTATTTTTGTCGGATCTGAAATGAATAAAAAAATAAAATTTTAGAGAAAAGGAAAACCTATGGATAAATCCAAGCAACCCTTTCGTAAATCTAAGCGATCTTCTAGTAGGTGTTATCCCCCAATTGAATCGGGGGATCGAATTGATTATAGAAACATGAGTTTAATTAGTCGATTTATTAGTGAACAAGGAAAAATATTATCTAGACGGGTGAATAAATTGACCTTGAAACAACAACGATTAATTACTATTGCTATAAAGGAAGCTCGTATTTTATCTTTGTTACATTTTCTTAATAATGAGAAACAATTTGAGAGAGCCGAGTCGATCCCTAGAACTACTGGTCCTAGAACCAGAAATAAATAGACATACTCCTCAATTTACCCAAAACTCCAATTGGAACTCAAGCTCGGATTTCTTTTTTGTTTGAAAAAGTCTAGAATCCAGGTTTTCTTCTTGTGTTATAAGAAACAACAAATAGAGGAAGAAGAAATCTTTTTTATTAAAAGATGTTCGTTCATTCATACTACTTAATCTTAATTTATTCTATCTTCCAGGAGAAGGGACTCCGGAAATTCTTTTTCAATCATTTCTATATATTAATATCACTTTAGAATCTCTTTTATTTGAGAATCTTATTGGAAATCATGTAAAGACAATTCTTATTTGATATAGCTATTTGTGCAAGTATTTTACTATTAAGAAGCAATTGCTTCTTGTACATATTGTGTATTAATCGACTATAACTAAGGAATACCCCCTTTTCACGAGTTACTGCATTTATTCGAGTGATCCACAAACGACGAAAATCCCTTTTTTTGTTTTCCCCTATCTCGATGAGAGGAAACCAAAGCTCCTTTTTTTGTTGAGTAGCCGTTCGAGTAAGTCTTGAATAAGCCCCTATAAGGTTGATGCAAATCGACGAATTTCTGTTCGACGTCTTCTAGCTATATATCCTCGTTTAACTCTGGTCATTGTCAAATTTAACTTTAATGAATAACTAATTGATTTTTCGTCTTTCAGTCATCCTTTTATTCCCCGGTTGCTTAATAACAAAACGGATTATTCCAATATATAAAATAAAAACTCTAATGGCTTTTGCTACTATGACCTTCCCAACCACGATTTTTTTATTCCTTCCAGACATTTTACTTGGAAATAAGAAATTTTATCGATACTAAAAAAATCAAAATAGTTGGTTCCGTCGTTTCTATGGTTACTTCGTAAACGGTGAGGTCCTCTCTATACACCGGAGCCCCCTCTTTCATTTAATCAAATGTTATTGTGAACTTGTATAGTTCACAATCTTTGGCTCTACCCATCAATCTTTGGCTCTACCCCTCCAACCACGCGAATAGCCTCTCCAAGCCCTAAGGTATGTCGGTAAACCTCTGGTCTCCACACTTTATGCATGGGATTCGAACACCTGACCACTCGGGCCACATGCATCTCCCTTAACCACTAGGCTAGAGGTCATCTTCTATATATATATATATATATATATATATATATATATATATATATATATATATATGGATCACGATTCTAGCACTTAAAGTATTTCCACGTGTTCTTCGTAATAGCAGTCATTAGATTGTCTTTGTGGACCGTCAAGATTAGATCCTTAAATTATCCATTTTTGGCAGGATTTTGATCTAATCATAACGGTTCATAAAGATAATCCAACGCTACTATTCTGGAGAACATGTGAGAATATTTAAGTGCAAAAATTCCAATATATATATTTTATATATATGTATATGAAAAGATAATTGTGTCGAACGTTCCTCCCACTAGGAATCGATCTCCTGACCACTCGGGTCGCATGCCTCACAACTACCAGTAAGTTAGGGGTCATTCTGAGAATCGAACTCGGGACCTCTTGCACCCAAAGCAAGAATCATACACCAAAAGCCACACACACACACACACACACACACACATATATATATATATATATATATATATATATATATATATATATATATATATGAAGCTTCAAGTGCGGGACAAAAAATATGGGAAATTACGGACAATATTAGCTGCCTTCAAGTTTATTTTGAATTTATCCCATTCTTCACTTGTAACAACACATAATATTTCTTCGTACTATTTATTTAGTCATGGACCCACCCTCTTACATTTCATCTTCTTTTTATTATTTCTTTTGAAGCCTCCACCTCATCCCCAGAGGATCAATGCTTCCTTTACCGTCTGCCGACAACTATTGACCGTGGCTCCCACCCTGCTGCTGCGCAGGGACAGGGTCGTATTCGTCATGGGTGCGACAGGTTCTGGAAAGTCCAGGATAGCTATCGACCTCGCCCTCCATATTGGAGCAGTAGAGATCGTCCACTCCGATAAAATGCAAGTATACAAAGGGCTGATCGTGGTGACCAACAAGGTCACCGTGGAGGAGTGTGCGAGTCGAACCACTTACTGGATGGAGTCACCTTGAAGTCGAATTCATGTCCGTCGCGAGGCCACGCTCGTGGTCGAGTTGATCGTCGCACGAGGGAGGGTACCCATCGTCGTGGGTGGCTCGAACTCCTATATCGAAGAACTTATTGGAGACCAGTCCGAATTTGGTAACAACATATTTTTTGAATCCAAATCTACTTAAATATTTGATTTCATTAGATTTGAATGTCTATAGTTGGTGTTGTGCTATTTTAGATATAATAGGATTCTTATTTTAGAAAATCCTATTATGATCTAAAATAGAATGTTGATGGAATATTTTAGGTATAATATGATTCCTATTTTATTCCTATTTAAGAAATCCTATTATGACCTAGAACATAATTTTCTCATGTTATATTTATGGGATGAGGGTGTAGGCACAAAACACAGGCATAAAAGTGGTTATTTGGGGTGCTGGTCCACAAGAAAATCTAAGAGAAAGTTCATACTTTACTCTTAGGACTTTGTCATCTAAGATAGAAGAAAGAATGAGATCTAATCAAGGAGTCGTCAACTTTGGTTAGGAAGACTGCTACGGTTTGGTGAGTGATTTTAAATGTAATCTTTTGTTTTTTCTTCTTGAGAGTAGTGAGGGGGTTGAATCTATTAAGGCAAAGGATTCAACGTTAGTTTTATCAATCTTATAATTTTTATCTGAGTTATAAAGGATGGGATTTGTCTAGGTGACGTAGTCACTGCCATATAGTTGTCTTTATCTGTGCTTGGTGTCCATTAGACAGAGTTTGGTTTAATCAGGTGTGTTGGCAAACGCTTTCTCGTGCCCAATAATTGGTATCAGAGCTTTAGGAGTTCTGACAACCATGTCCACGGAGCAGATGAACACTCATATAATCACTCTCACAAGGGAGAACTGGGAAATTTGGAAGCCAATGATGGAGGATCTACTTTGGTACAAGAACTTGTATGGTCCGTTGGAGGGCAACAGCGCAAAGCCATCAGACAAAGATGAAGAAGACTGGAAACGACATGATCGAAAGGTCATTGGATTCATCCGCCAATGGCTGGACGACTCGGTATTTTATCACATGTCTATGGAGAGTTTGACAAAAGCATTGTGGAAGGAGCTGCATTCGCTGTACGAAAGGAAGACAGCTGGCAACAAGGCGTTTCTTATTCGCCAACTCGTCAACTCAAAGTACACGGAGGGTGTCTCGGTGCCACAACATCTGAACAAGTTTTAATGTATCATCAATCAACTTTCTACGATAAAGATGGTAATTGATGAATAGCTTCAGGGCAACCTACTTTTGAGTTCTCTGTCGAAAAGGTGTCGGTGAGAGACTCTACACCAGATGGAGTTGTCACGATGGAGGCAGTCAAAAGTAGCTTGTTCAATGAGCAGGTCCGGCACAAACAAGTTGAATCATCACATGAGAACGCTTTGGTGGCTTCCTACGAGAAGGAAAGACTCAAGTCACAGGCAAGGACATGGAGAGTTCTTAAAATCTTGCGATTGTGGACCGCAAGAAGTGTAAGACCCCTAAATTTCTACTTTTTTTAAAATAAATTGGTGCTGATTATTATTTTATATTTGTACGTCGCGTAGTTGCATTGTACGTCACGCACGAAATTTTGTTTTTCGTAATTGCTCGACGAGTGCGAATATGTACGAGCGTACATATTTTTTTAGAAAAATATTTTTTCTATTTTTATATTTTCAAAATAATATATATAAAAAAAATTCTTGCTATCGTACCAAAATTTTCTAAGTTTGCTATTTTAATTATAAAAGCATTTTCGTTTATAACAGTTATTAATAATAAATAATATTCTTCGTGCATACATATATATATATTTCATAAATATTTTATTAGTTGATATTTAAACAATAATTATGGTAATTTTTGAAATTATTATTATAAGTATTTTTATAAATATTTATTTTATTGTAGTAATTTAAATCTTGAATTGATTTTATGGATTGATTTAAATAGTTTAAATTGATATCTATATTTGAAATTTGATTTATCTTATATGAATATGAGCTAAAAGATATAATGTAATTATATTTAAATTGATTTAGATTTGGATTTGAAATTATTGAATTGATTTAAATTAATAGATGAATTATCTAAGGGGATTTAAATATTTCTAATCCTTATCTACTAAGATTTCCTCAACCCTATAAATAGGGGAGCCTCCATATTATTTCCTCCATAAATATTCCACAAATTTCCACCACAAGTATGCGTGCCTCGTGTCGGTGTTCCATCCATCCTCGTGTCAGCCGTGATTGGCCTCGGGTCCGACCCCGGGTGACCTTCTTATTCCACTATTTTTACACATACATTTATTTCTTTGTGTCGACAACTCCGACACGATATATCAAATCCCTAATCCTAGCCTAGCCTAGTCTCCGCTGCTTCTGTCTCCCGTCGACACCCGCCGTACCCGACCTCAGACTCCGGCCTTCGCCACCTGCCACCGTCAGCACCACCACCCGATCACACCATCACCGATCGAACTCCTCCTTCCCGACCAACCGTATGTACACCCCATCTGCCATCGACTAACACTGAGACTCCGTTTCGTCACTGTCCCCTCCGTCATCGTATACCGCTCCAGCGACACCTTCTCCAAATCGACACCACCACCACTTCCCCTGTTCACCATCACCAACCACCGTAGCCAACCACGGCCACCGGCCGAAACCCCTAATCACACAGCCACCTCTTCCGTTGCCGGAACCCAAGCGGCCACCACGCCCAACTTCGTCGCACCCCTTAGCTCCGACCAGTCCCATTAAATTACCTCGTCGCGTCCATAATCGTAGCCAACCCATGACGAACCACCACCACCGTCTAAAATTAAAAAAAAAGGGTAGAAGAAGAAATCACAGGCAAACCCCAAACCACCTTACCTCAATCTGCGCCTCGCCCCGTCCCCGCCGGCCGGAGATCGGAGCGTCGCTCCAGTGCCCATCTCCGTGCGGCCTCCGGCGACCCGTCGCACACCTCCTCCGTGACTGCGTGCCCTCCGTCGTGCTTCTCCAGCGCGGCCGCCTCCCTCAGCTCCTCCCGAAAACTCGCCGGATCTCTCCACCGATTCCGGCGACGCCGACGGCCGCCGCGACCGCATCTCGTGCCTCCGCCGGCGCGACTTGTCCGCAGCCTCCAACGCCACCCCGTGCTGGACTTTCTGAGTCACTCCTTCCGCCGCTGAGAGTCCCTTGCTCCCTCCACCTCTCCTTCCCTCTTTCTCTACCCTGACTACTTTCTTCTTCCCTCTCTCTCCTCTCTTCCTCTCGTCTTCCCTCTCTCTTCCTTTTATTCTTTCTTTCCTTGTTCTTCATTAGTTTTTTTACTGAAGCTGATGTTTCGGTTTTGATTTTTTGTGTGATGGGTTCTTTTGATGAATTCAGAATTATTATTATTATTATTATTATTATTATTATTATTATTATTATTATTATTATTATTATTATTATTTTTGTTATAATAATAATTGTTATTGTTACTTCTGGTTGTTTTATAGGTTTATTACAGTATTAGAAATTAATTCCTATTGTACCATAGTATTATACCATAAATATATATTTGTATTATAAAGTATTATCACTTTTAGTATTTTATGTTCTATTTTTCAAAACTATTTTATAACAAAAGGGATTAGGCGCTGGAAGCCATAGAAATATTATTATGGTAGTTTTTTTATTATTTAAAAATATATATAGTTTGGCCTAGGCCTCATACGTAGTTTCAAAATCTAGTTAGAACCCTAAAATATATGATTTTATGATATTTGATAAGTTATAATAATTTCATATATTTGTCTAAAAGTATTTTTACTATTAAAAATATAATTTTCTACCAATTCTATTTTCGACGAACTTAGAGTTTTTAGCCAAAAATGATTTTTTTCTTGACTTTAAGTATTTTTCAATAATTATTTAGGTTCAAACTAGTTTTCGAATATTATAAATAGTTTTTCTAAATTTGAATATATATTATTTACTTCGACTATCCTTCCGTCCATGACTTAATCCCATTATTCATGTTCCCTCGCCAATTCAAGCCTACCTTATGTCAAACCTAACTAATTTGACCCTTCTGGACCCAATGGAACTGTCCGTGCCACCATCAGAGGTCACCTTGTGTAGTTATTACCAGAAGTCGCAGTTCGTGCCACATTGATCATTGTAGCACACCAGGCATACAACCAGGCAATACACCTTGCCATTTGCTGTTTATTTAGTTTAGCTCATATTTCATGCATTATTTATTATTTTATTTATGCAAAATAAACTGTGATACATGGCATAACTTGTTAGAACTTACTGTTCAGTTATATTTTCTGCTATGTATTATTTTCTTACACATTAAACCTAGATTTAAGGGACCACCTTTGTGTGTTATATTCATATGCCTTGACACATTTATACCACGTTGTTGTGAGTCACATATAGGACTCGGACATGCATGATTGGCTGGCCACCAATACGTATAAGCCGTGCGTTAGGAAATAACTGCTAATATAGTTGCATGCTAGAAGAATTAGCAGTTATGAGTTGGCATTGGGCGGAGAGAACATGATTGGAAGTTGACTACCACCCTATCTATTGTAGACTCGCTCACTACTGAGGAACGATGGGTAGACTATATGCTATATACTCGTTCGATACTGAGGAATAGTATATGGTGTTGTGGCTCGCTACTGAGGTACTGTACTGCATTCGTATTTTCCTGACTTGACCCGGTAGTCATGCGACCATGAACTGCTCTTAAAACTGCATTCACTTAGATTGGTTAGGCATCCTTATCCGTTAGGTATGAGTACTCTTGGTTTGGGTACTTGTATCTAACTGTGGCTTGGAACAATAACTTGTCGCGGATTAGTTTGCCACATCTTGTCCTTGTTTGGTTGTAGGTGTGGCTTACTACTCCTATGAGAAGGTATTGAACCTTATTGGGGTCCGGATACCATATTGGATTCATAGCATGGAAAATACGTCATCATGAATTAGTTTACCATCTCATGTCCTTGTTTGGTTGGGGGATAGTATGCTAGTTCATTGGTGTGTATTGTTTATTTGAGCAATTTATATTCAGTTACAATGGCATGATATTATGTGTCTTGTTACGTCCCTCTGAGGACCTGGTTATCTCTCCAGGTGTGTGTTCGTATCTTCTGCAGGTTTTCTAGCCGAGGTCGTGGTCTTCTCAATTTATTCGAAAATGACGTGTCTTGGATCTATCCTGCTACCTTTGTCATTTCTTTTGTATATCATGTACCTCTTCCTTTTATTTTTTGGTAGTGGATGTGTCTCCACCCAACATATTGTATCAAGACAATTCATTATCATTATATGATATTTTTTATTCATTTATTTTGTGTGGATGAGATTAGTCATAGTTATACTGTATTTTACAGCTTACGTATATTTATTATACGGCTGGCATGTCTACGTTCCTAGTCCTACGTATTTTGGGACTGGAGCGATACATATTTTTGTGGTGGCCCATGCAGGTCAAGATAAATTATTTGGTCACTTTACCGTACCAAGCAAGCCTGCGAATAAGATTAGAAGTCTAGGACCTCATCCACATACTTGACCTCTTTCCTCGATTTCATATTCGGACTACTATTCGACTCATCGATTGCATCTTGCTTGATTCCTTCTATTATAATTCTTATCCTCCTTTCGTGCTTGCTAGAGGTTAGACAGGTGATCCCTACTAGATAGACATGTTTCAATTGTCCCAAAATACCATAAGTTTAACTCTTCTAAGTTGGGTAGAATGTCGTATGACCTAGCAATCCCTTTGTCCTTGTGACCTATATTAGCAAGTTCACTTAGGTTCTAGAATTTAGAGGATCCTAACCCATCTAGCCAACAAAGGGCTTGGACAAAAAGGACTATAGACGACTGTGTAGAGACCGACACAGGATATGACTTAGAGTCTTTAAGGAGTTCGAACTAATTCTGCTTTCTTTCAATCTAAATCCCATATGCCTATGTTTTACCATCTTGACTAATGTTGCTACAAAAAAACTAGTTTTGCAAGCTTGTCCATTATTCGAGCTTGTTCATGACATATGCTATTGAGCGCTCACTAACATATTGTCTAATAAGAATCGGTGCATGATGGTCTGATCAACCGAGTGCACCTTGGTTCGCTTTTATTATATCGTTCTACGTGGATGGAGATATAGTTAGACTTGGCCTCTAGAGTCTCCTCCATGACTGCCTTGAAAATTCTTTTAAAATTATTTGGTCGCCTTTGAACCACATATTCGTATTCGATAATATCGTCTTTGAACTCTATCTTGCTTTCGCCTTCACCTATTTTAGAAGGGCGAAGATGCTTGTACTTGAAAACTCCTCTAGCTGCCCTATCACTTATGACCATTACCACTCAAAGTTGCTATACCTTCCTCCTAAACTACTCGTTCTTTTCCTCGAACCTATATTTACTATCATGGCCTCCTAATCACTTAAATTAGGAGTGAATCTAATCGTTCTCCTAATCGTGCCTTCAACCTACTCCCAAGAAACCATATCTTAAAGGTCTCTAATTTATTTTCTCTTGATACCATACTATTCCCTATTACAAGTTATCTTGATTAAACCCTTGATCATTTTCATTCTTGCATTAATTAGCCATATCCACGATTATTTTTGTACTTATCTAAATCACGATTTTCTAATGCATCTTTTGTTGAACGTTGTGAATTGATTGTTTCCCATCGATACCCGATTGTGTCTTCAAACCCCCCACCTATTCTTAATTTCGAGGACGAAATTCTTATAAGTTGGGTAGGATGTAAGACCCCTAAATTTTTACTATTTTTTTAAAATAAATTGGTGCTGGTTATTATTTTGTATTTATACGTCGCGTAGTTGTATTGTACGTCGCGCGCGAAATTTTGTTTTTCGTAATTGCTCGACGAGTGCGAATATGTGCGAGCGTACATATTTTTTTAGAAAAACATTTTTTCTATTTTTATAGTTTCAAAATAATATATATAAAAAAATTTCTTACTATCATACCAAAATTTTCTAAGTTTGCTATTTTAATTATAAAAGCCTTTTCGTTTATAACAATTATTAATAAAAAATAATATTCTTCGCGCATACATATATATTTCATAAATATTTTATTAGTTGATATTTAAACAATAATTATGGTAATTTTCAAAATTATTATTATGAGAATTTTTAGAAAATTTATTTTTATTTTATTGTAGTAATTTAAATCTTGAATTGATTTTATGGATTGATTTAAATAGTTTATATATATATATATATATATATATATATATATATATATATATATATATATATATTTGAAATTTGATTTATCTTATATGAATATGAGCTAAAAGATAGAATGTAATTATATCTAAATTGATTTAGATTTGGATTTGAAATTATTGTATTGATTTAAATTAATAGATGAATTATCTAAGGGGATTTAAATATTCATAATCCTTATCTACTAAGATTTCCTCAGCCCTATAAATAGGGGACCCTCTATATTGTTTCCTCCATAAATATTCCACAAATTTCCACCACAAGTATGCGTGCCTTGTGTCGGTATTCCATCCATCCTCATGTCAGCTGTGATTGGCCTCGTGTCCGACCCCGGGTAACCTTCTTATTCTATTATTTTTACACATACATTTATTTCCTCGTGTTGATAACTCTGACACGATATATCAAATCCCTAATCCTAGCCTAGCCTAGTCTCCGCTGCTTCTGCCTTCCGTCGACACCCGTCGTACCCGACCTCAGACTTCGGCCTTCGCCATCTGCCACCGTCAGCACTACCACCCGATCACACCATCACCGACCAATCGCCGGTACACCCTATCTGCCATCAGCCAACACTGAGACTCTGTTTCGTCACCGTCCCCTCCGTCATCGTAGACCGCTCCAGCGACACCTCCCCCAAATCGACACCACCACCACTTTCCTTGTTCACCATAACCAGCCACCGTAGCCAACCACGGCCACCGGCTGAAACCACCAAACACACAGCCACCTATTCCGTTGCCGAAACCCAAGCGGCCACCCCCGTCGTGGCCACCACGCCCAACTTCGCAGCACCCCTCAGCTCCGGCCAGTCCCACCAAATCACCGTGCCGCGTCCATAACCGTAGCCAACCCACGACGAACCACCACCACCGTCAAAATTTTTAAAAAAAAGTGGAGGAGAAGAAGAAATCACAAGCAAACCCCAAACCAGCTTACCTCAATCTGTGCCTCGCCCCGTCCCCGCCGGCCGGAGATCGGAGCGTCGCTCCAGTGCCCATCTCCGTGTTGCCTCCGGCGGTCCGTCGCACACCTCCTCCATGATAATGCGCCCTCCGTCGTGCTTCTCCAGCGCGGCCGCCTCCCTCAGCTCCTCCCGAAAACCTGCCAAATCTTTTCACCGATTCCTGCGACGCCGATGGCCGCCGCGACCGCATCCCGTGCCTCCGCCGGCGCGACTTGCCCGCAGCCTCCAGCACCGCCCCGCGCTGGACTTCCCGAGTCGCTCCTTCCGTCGCTGAGAGTCCCTCGCTCCCTCCGTCTCTCCTTCCCTCTTTCTCTCCCCCAACTACTTTTTCCTTCTCTCTCCTCTCTTCCTCTCGTCTTCCCTCTCTCTTCCTTTTATTCTTTCTTTCCTTGTTCTTCATTAGTTTTTTTACTGAAGCTGATGTTTCGGTTTTGATTTTTGTTTTTTTGTGTGATGGGTTCTTTTGTTGCATTTAGGATTATTATTATTATTATTATCATCATTATTATTATTATTATTATTATTATTATTATTATTATTATTATTATTATTATTATTATTATTATTATTATAATTGTTATTATTACTTCTGGTTGTTTCATAGGTTTATTACAGTATTAGAAATTAATTCCTATTGTACCATAGTATTATACCATAAATATATATTTGTATTATAAACTATTATCACTTTTAGTATTTTATGTTCTATTTTTCAAAACTATTTTATAACAAAAGGGACTAGGCGCTGGAAGCCATAGATATATTATTATGGTAGTTTTTTTATTATTTAAAAATATATATAGTTTGGCCTAGGGTTCATACGTAGTTTCAAAATCTAGTTAGAGCCCTAAAATATGCGATTTTATGATATTTGATAAGTTATAATAATTTCGTATACTTATCTAAAAGTATTTTTACTATTAAAAATATAGTTTTCTACCAATTCTATTTTCGACGAACTTAGAGTTTTTAGCCAAAAATAATTTTTTTTCTTGACTTTAAGTATTTTTCAATAATTATTTAGATTCAAACTAGTTTTCGAATATTATAAATAGTTTTTCTAAATTTGAATATATATTATTTACTTCGACTATCCTTCCGTCCATGACTAAATCCCATTATTCATGTTCCCTCGCCAATTCAAGCATACCTTATGTCGAACCTAACTAATTTGACCCTTCTGGACCCAATGGAACTGTCCGTGCCACCATCAGAGGTCACCTTGTGTAGTTATTATCCGAAGTCGCAGTTCGTGCCACATTGATCTTTGCAGCACACCAGGCGTACTACCAGGCAAGACTCCTTGCCATTTGTTGTTTATTTATTTTCGCTCATATTTCATGCATTATTCATTATTTTTTTTATGCAAAATAAACTGTGATACATGGCATAACTTGTTAGAACTTAATGTTCAATTATATTTCCTGCTATGTATTATTTTCTTACACATTAAACCTCGATTTAAGGGACCACCTTTGATTGGCTTTCTATTCTTGCCTTAGGATCAATTTTATTACATAGACTCCTGATCTATTTTGTGTCTCTAGACCATCACCGTGCCTTGCACCAATAACTTATTGTGTCTTTAGACTATTCTCGTGCCAACAATATCAACATACCGACTTGTGCTTGTCTTTCGGCCCTTTCTGACTTAAACTCGAAATTTAATCCCAAATTTTTGTTGAACTTGTGTTGACGACTCAAAGACGATGCCACATCAAGTGCCGAAGCATGTGTCTTTTGTTGAACTTTTTGTCTTATGAAATCAATTTGATACTTCTAGCGGAGTCGACCAAAATCCAAGTAATTCCAGTCCGATTCAAGACCAAGCATTGTACTACCATCAAGTACGTCTTCCAAGCAATGATTCAGTTCATTATCCCAACTTTACTTGTGCATCACCAATTCCTATCATTTACTTCGTTTGAGTCTGATATCAATATCGCTAGCGCACACTCCCAATTCCAAGTCCTAACTCTAAGTCTTATTGCCCAGATCTATCGTTGTAACGCCCGTAGTTCGTATTACGTATTTTGGTATACGTGTACGTATTTTGACTCATATTGTATGTCTCATTGCATGGTTTATTTTGGCATTTCATTTGCTTCGTTCGGTTCGGTTTGCTTGGTTCGGCTTGGTTCAGTTTTTGCATGTAGACCAACCCTACCTTCCACCCACTCTCTTCCTTTATAAGCCACCAACCCCTTTCTCCCTCCTCATTCACTTATTCATTTACTTATTCTTCTTCCTCCATTAACTCTCTCCACCTACCAAGAGAGACTTAGGAAAGTGCAACTTGCTTCATGGAGGAACTCAATTTTTGTTGTTCCATTTTCTTCCTCACGGGATTCTAAGATACTTTAGTACTTAGCATGTTTAATTTCCATGGTTCATTTCGTGTAGATCTAAGCTTGTTGCATTTTTAGATTTTTTGGGTTTTGATCTATCAAGCTTTGTCTTGTCCCAGTACCTGGTTACTTCAGTATCATGATTGCTTATGTTTACCTTGTCAATAACTGATCGGAATAACTTCTCATCTCTTGATATTTATTGCCCTATTTAGATTTCATGTCTTAATTATCTTCTTATTTTATGTTCTGATATGCTGGTTTTAGTTCTTAAGTGAAGCCTCCTTTGTGGCACTTGCCCTTTCTGGGATCTGACCCAGCAAGTTTTGCGTGGCCAAATACCGGAGCAGCTCCAGCGAATCTCCCTATCTTCCAGCCAGATGGTGATGACCAGGCGTAACTCTGGCAACGAGTGGGTTTTATTTTGCTCTCCCACTCTATTATAAAAATATTCTTTTGAGGCGTTTAGCCGACGAGCACATGTTAGCTTGATTGTACTTTACTTACTGTCTGCCTACGGGCTGTAGCATGATTAACAAATCCTAGGGTTGATCATGTATGACTGAAACTCTTGCTAGTCTTCACATTTTGTATGACTAGCTTCATGATCATCCAAATATGTAATATATGGGACGCCTTACTATTGTATATTTGGTGCTCTGATATCTTGTAATTGTCATTACTTGCTTGAGATTGAGATAATAGGCTTGTTCATGACCATAAGAGACTGATGGCTTGTAGTTAAACCCGCATGTATCTAAACAGCCATGACCGTATAGCGAGGTAGGTTGCACTTTAATATACGTAGCTGGCTGTGTCCGCCCCCGCTCTCCCGTATTCTGGTTCTGGGGCATTACAATCGTCCACCCGAACGATACTCTAAAGTCGGTCTCACAGGTTCAATCACTCGACACAAGATTTTTGCCTATCCGCTAGGTCAGCTCACAAGGTCATAGGTACAACTCAAGTTTGCAGTTCATCGTGCAAAATTGTTTCACGATACTCGCCCCAATCCTAAGGTCAAACCATTCGTTCGTACGTGATACTCTACCTAAGCTCGCTTCACTCAGATTTCTAAATATCGAGCCATAATCATCTTATTTCCATCAAGACATTCGTCGTACGGGGTCTGAGTCCCTTTTGTAAAGCCATCCTCTGGTAAAGTTCTGCTCAACCAAATCCTCTACATATCAAAATCACACATCCAAACCATCAATTTGTATAGTCTATCTTTTCAAACATGTTCAATATAATCCACATATCCGTCCTATCCAAGTCAAGTATACCACGACACGATTTGTTACTAAACCATAATTCTCATACTATATTCCCTAAGTCGTTTAACACCATTCACGTATTCGATCACAAAGTCGTCTAGCATAACAATATGTCACACCCGAATCTCTTGTAAGTCGGATTATCCACACTGGATATGAAATAACCATGCCAATGCTCCCACGGGATAATTGGCCTCATAGGGGCGTAACTCTTGCTTTGAGTCTAGATTAATTCATTCTCGATAGCATATTAGATCAAATCAATCCTTAAACTTATTTTATCGTCAATCACAAGTCCAAATAGTCCTCGAATTCACCTTCGCATCAAAACACAAGTCAAAATAATCCAATTACCATGCCCTGATCTTCCATAAGTTCGATCGTCCATGCTAGACATGAATCACCATACCCACGCTTCCACAGAATGATCATCCTAATTAGGTGTGATGCATGTGGGATGTTAGAGTTGCACCCGCACAAGACAAGAACGTCAACGTTGTCGTTATCATCGAAACAATCAAGACACTTTAATTTTCATCCAAGTAATATACCAATCCATTCTCTGACTCCTCGACGCATTTCAACATGCTCAAGAATGTTTACATAACAACCACCTTGCATAACTCGTTTTGCATTTTAAACAAGTACTATCCTTTGAACAAGATTCAAGATCGCTTGTCCAAAAATTAAGTTACATTCGACTAAATCCTAAATTGCACGTACGATCCACTAGGTTTCCTCGACCAAGACATCCATTTGTTTCATCGTTCTGAATCCTTATTCAATACCATTTTTCTAATTTGCACTACACATTCACAAATTGTCTGAACGATATCTCGTTCGAGACCCTCGAAATCATGATCAACTAAGTGTTACTCATTTTAAGGCCTTGCACGATCATATTGCTTGCTGATATACTCGTTGCTACCCCTGAATCCTAATTTTGCTGGAACAATTTTCAAGATGATCCATACACCACTCAGGGTTCGAGCCACTCGACCAATCATCAAAACACACTCTTATTCCTCTTCGAGGCTATCACATACACCACTCAGGGATCAAGTCATCCAATCTAGTCTTCACATTCACATCATTCGCTAATACTTTTCTCCAATCCGTTCCTTAAAACTCTAGCGTGATCCCTTGTGTCGCCTCGATAATTTAAGTCTCGCATACCTCTATCGATAGTCCATCATGCAAATCATATTTCTGATTCATACTCCTCGGCATAATTAACCGTTCGAACTATTTCTCAAAATTCGAACACCATTCCCTGCATTCGCCTTAGCGTTGGTCCGATAGCATCTCTATAGATATACACTCTAACTCTAACTTATTCTCATTCGGTCGTTATTCATACTCGCTCACAAACTCGCTCGCACCAGAAGATCTAGGTGTACGATACTCAGCACAACTTAACCAAAAGGCTGTGTGCATAGCCATACCATTCAAACTATACTTTGGTCTCGCACACTCATTTGCTAGTGTCAACGTAAGGTTATTCAGGTACGCACACCACTTGCTAACTTTAGCATGGGTCCCTTTTAACTCAAGTCAGATACAGTTCCGTACAAAGGCATTCGCATATCGATCCCGTTCAACTGAATACTTGTACGAGCTTTTGAAAATATTAGATTTATTGTATGGAACATCCCAAGAAATAATGAGAGATAGCGTACACCTTTTTTACTCACGAACGAGCTTTCAAAACTGATAGAATCGACATAAAGTCCAAGGACGTCTCTGCTGATACCATTCTGTCATTCCTCGGTTCCACAGAACCGATCGTCCTCGCTAATGCGTGCTGCCGCGTGAGCCTAGGTTGTGCTCACGCAAGGCGGGTTCCATAACGGCTGATTACAGCAGCTTGCGATGGGGTCGTCGTATAGCAGTCATAAAGCAAAAACATTAAATAATCAGTATGTCACAAGCGAAAAGTTAAAACAAACATAAGTCATTCAAATAGGTCTTCATTGATATTGAAACAAAGATTACATATGTGACACAAGGCGACGATTACAACACTCAGTCTAACACTTCCTCATAATACAAGTCACTCATCTCTCTCTTAACTCTCAATACAAGAGTTCAAGGTTGCCACTTACGGATGCTTCAAAAGGCGATGTCCATACATTACGTCCCGTATAGGTGAAGTCTTCAATGCGACCGCACGCCTCGAATGCTAAGGAACTTAATGCCTCAGCGTGTCCAAGTGAGCTCCGCTTCGACAAGTAAGTACCTGTAACTTGTGCATAAAAACTGTTGGATGGTCAGTACACAATCGTACTGGTGGTGTGAGCTCCTTGTCCACCTATACAAAACCAACACATTCATTTAGTTTGTGCAACTATTCCTTTTTTATTGTCTTTCTATTCTTGCCTTAGATCAATTTTAGGACATAGATTTCTGGCCTATTTTGTGTCTCTAGACCATCAACGTGCCTTGCACTAACAATTTACTTTTTTTTGTGCATGTAGACCATTCTCGTGCCAACAATATTATCGTACCGACTCATGCTTGCCTTTTGATCCTTCCTGAATTAAACTCGAAACTCAATCCCAAACTTTTTTGAACTTGTGTTGACGACTTAAAGACTACGCCACATCTCGTGTCGAAGCACATATCTTTGCTATAGTCAAATCTTAGGCTTTATAAACTTGTGGTGTAGACCGTGCACACATTTTTTGAATCATTAGTGACGTGGTTATACTCTTTTTCACTCAACCGACATCGTGCATGTGGATTGCCGCTCAGGACACCCTGGCATGCCCCGATTCGACAAACCGTTCGTCTCTATTTCCATTGGGCCGAATCGATCATCCTTACTAAGGCGTGATGGAGTTGCACTCGTACAAGGCAAGAATATTACATTTGATCATTTTATTTGAAATATCAAGTTAAAACTTCACAAATTGTAGAGTAATTGAATACGCAGTATGGAAAGATAGAAATATACTTTTCACTGATAGCTTGTAACTAAGTACAAGTCGTATTACATGGGATTTGTCGTTGTGGTTACATTGATTGAAACAAAAGAAATATACTCGACAAGTTGCCTGAACTAACACTTGTCGTTCCATACATTCACCCTTTTATACATTGAAAGCCTTCGATGAATTGGCTTCAAAATACTTCAGAATAGGAAGAGCTTTAAAACGCCTCTCCGAACTTCAGGTTTGGCTTAGCGACCTGCACACAGAGTCCTTGTCACCTGTAGGATTGGGAATTAGTTAACTTGAAAATGCACTAGTGAGCAGGACGAACCCACTCGTCTAAACCGACTCTGATTGTTAAGGTAGGCATGCATTGGAGTTTTCTTTCTATTTAGAACTAAATAAATTAAGTTTATATTGATAGCCTTCCATTTGAAACAGAAAAGCAGATAGAAATTATAGCAGTTTATCTCATTCTTACCACGGCCGTGCTCGTCCCTACATAAAAATAGATATAATAATTTCCACCTACATAAGATAATAGGTGAGCATGATACTATCTTACATGTGTTCGTTGGCGTTACACACCACTTGGGACTTAAACAAATTAGCATGCGACACTACCCTTTCAGCCTAGGTTGCAAGCCTTACTGAAGGTCCTGCATGCCTCGCGCCGAAGCATGATAAACATTTTCCCTAGGACGATTCGGTTCCGATGCCCCGGATACTGTTTTAGAAAAAATAAACTTGTACACAAGTTGTCCATGACCATGCCAATGAATGAATATATAAGACCGATTGCATAGCACGGACAATATTATATAGCATTATCATTTTGACTCATGCGAGATCCTCAAAGTCGTACGTTCTGATTTAGCATCCCGTAGGCACTAAATTCCCTAAGGCACCGTATATCGCAACCAATGTTTCATCATTTCATTTTGCAGATCATGAAATAGTTACTCTCTTTTCTAGAACCTTAAACTTTCTCTTTTCGATGTGAAACTTATATTTTTAAAGTAATTTACTTTAAATCGATACTTTTTCCTGAGTTCTTGATCTTAGTGGATTGGCATGCGTTTAAGTTGGCATCGTCGATTTGAATAAGTTTGAGGCAAAAGAATTTTATTCGCGAAAAAGAGTAGAAAAGAAGGGACCGAACCATCCACTAAGTATTTAATCGTGCTGAGGGTCGGAGTACTTCGCAACGTTCAACCTTCAGTTACGTGAGCTCCTACAATGGGACCAACACTTTGTTAGAATTCCTTCTTTAATCCTTTATTTTGATATTCGTAGAATGCATTCAGAAATCGACGTAAAAACACATTCATCAAAACCAAACAACAAAAACTTGAAAAACCATACATCAGTCTGATCTCGTCAAAGGAACTCTTATATAGAGCTTACTCATCGAGACGCAGCCTGTTGCATCTAGGACCTATTCCAATAGAAGTCGTTCCATTAGTTGGATCGATTCTCGTAACATTCGTCCAAATTGATTTTATCGATGCCGCAAGGTGTTATCGTTTACCAAGCTCAGTGATTGAGTCAGATGGCCATCTAAGTTTCCGACCGATCTGACTTGGCATAAGCATATTACGAAGTTCGTCGCCTATCAGAAGCGGGATACTACATAATATACCACTATGAAAAAGTTTTGTCCCGAAACTTAAGAATAGGGGTCTAACCTTAAATTAGGCAAACAACGAAGGGTACTTCTCCTTCATCTCCGCCTCCATTTTCTACATCGACTCTTCAACTGAATGGTTCCACCAAAGCACGCGGACCAAGAACGTCGATCGATTTTGCAATACCTTCTTACGGTCCAAAATTTGAATAGGCTCCTCTGAGTAAGACAAGTCAACACGTAGCTTCAACTGATCGAAGCTAACCACGTGACTTAGATCATACACATATTTTTTAAGTTGTGAAACATGAAAAATATCGTGCACTCCATCCAAGGCAGAAGGTAGTGCGATCCGATAAGCAATAGTTTCAACTCGTTCGATGATCTCGAAAGGGCCTATAAATCTCAGGCTCAATTTCCCTTAACGTCAATCCGCATCACGCCACGCATGGGCGTTACTTTCAAAAAGACATGGTCCCCAACCAAAAATTCTAGAGATCGTCGACAAAGATCTGCGTAGCTCCTTTATCGACTTTGCGGGATACGGAGTCTATCTCGGATCAAGCGGACCCTTTCGACGGCCTGCTCCACCAGCTCCGGTCCGAGCACTTGTCGCTCTCCGACTTTGTCCCAGCATATTGGAGAACGACACTTCCTTCCGTAGAGCGCTTCATACGGAGCCATCTGAATGCTCGACTGATAACTGTTGTTATATGCAAACTCCGCAAACGGCTAATGCGTATCCCAACAAGTCTTTAGATCCATTGTACACAGAAGCAACATATCTTCTAATATTTCATTCACCCTCTCCGTCTGACCGTCTGTCTGGTGGTGGTATGTAGTACTAAAATTTAGTTTGGTCTCCATCACCGCTTGTAGGCTCGTCCAGAAACGCGATAGGAATCGTCCGTCTCTGTCCGAAATTATTATGGTCGGTACCCCATGCAGTCGAACAATTGCGTTAGTCGATCGATGCTCCATGCTACTTTAATTACGATGAAGTGAACCGACTTGGTCAATCTATCAACAATGACCCAAATCATATCATTCTCTTGCGGTGTCTTTAGAAATCCAACAATAAAATCTATCAAGATATTGCCCCATTTTCACTCAGAAATAGCGAGGTTCTGCAACTGTCCACCTGGCCTTTGGTATTATGCCTTCATTTGCTGATACGCTATGTACTGCGACACGAAAGTAGCTACGTCTTTCTTTATGCTGTGCCACCAAAAGTTTGTACGTAAGTCTTTATACATCTTGGTGCTCCTATGATGTAACGAGTACTTTGTATAATGTGCCTCCTTCAGAATTTTTTATGAGTTCGGCAGTTTCAAGAATGCAGAGCCTTCCTTTTAGTCTTATTGTCCCGTCTCCGTCTTCTGTAAAGTCAGTCGTCCTTCCTGTTGAAATCAGCACGTGCATCTTCTTCAGGAATGAATCATCTTTTCGTGCGGTCTTTATTTTGCTAAACAGGCTCGGCCCAATCTTCAACTGAGCTAGGTGTAGATATCGATACTCAATTTCGAGTTCGATACCCATCGTTTCAAATCTTGCCGTATCTTATTATTTAGAGCCAGTGATCCCATAAACATTCTGCTCAGCACGTCTGCTACGATGTTTCCTTTGCCCGACGTATATTCGATCGTTAGCTCATAGTATTTTTTTAGTTTGATCCAACACCGCTGCTGCAAGTTAATTTCTCGCTGGGTGAATAAGTATTTGAGACTCTTATAATCCGTATAGATCCTACAAGCCAGACGATAGAGGTAGTATCGCTAGAGTTTCAATGCAAACACAATCGCCGCCAATTCCAGATCATGCGTCGGATAGTTCTTCTCGTGCTGCTTCAACTGCCTTGGAGCATAGGAAATGACTTTATCGTTCTGCATGAGCACGCGCCTTAGGCTAGTTCCCGATGTGTTTCTGAATATCTGAAACCCTTCTAGTCCATCCGAAAGTGCAAGGATTGGAGCTGAGACGAGCCGTTGCTTCAGCTCTTGAAAGCTGGTTTCACAGTCGTCACTCCATTTGAATACGACTCCCTTCTGGGTGAGGCGAGTCAGAGGTGACGCTAGTTTTGAAAAGCTTCACACGAATCTTCGGTAGTAGCCCTCTAAGCCCAAGAAACTTCGAATGTCGCTAGCCGAGGTAGGTCGTTTCCAATCTACCACCAACTCAATTTTCTTTGGATCCATCGAGACACCTTTAGCAGAGACAACGTGCTCGAAAAAAGTTACGCTACTCATCCAAAACTCTTGTTTACTCTGCTTTGCGTATAACTTTTTTTTATGAAATATCTACAGCACCGTCTTCAGGTACACTGTGTGCTTTTCTCGAGTCTTCGAGTAGATAAGGATATCGTCGATGAATATGACTATAAATTTATCGATTTTGGGTTGAAAGACGGTTCATCACATCCATGAAAGCGGCTGGGGTATTCGTCAAAACGAACAGTATGACTAGGAGTTCATAATGACCATATCGAGTGCAGAAGGCAGACTTTGATACGTTATCGGACTTGATCTTCAACTGATGTAACCTGAACGAAGATAGATTTTTGAAAATATTGACGTGCCTTGCAGTTGATCAAACAAGTCATCAATTCGTGGCAGTGGATACTTATTTCGCACGGTAGCCTTATTGAGCTCTCGATAATCGATGCATAGCCGCATCGATCCGTCTTTCTTTTTCACGAACAGCACGGGAGCTCCCCATGGAGAGACGCTATGGCGAATAAATCTGCAGTCTAGCAACTCTTGTAATTGCACATTCAGCTCCTTTAGTTCTGCTAAAGCTATTCTGTAAGACACTTTTGATATCGGTCGTGTATCCGGGAAGGTGTCGATGCTGAATTCTATTTCTCGATTCGATGGCATCCTGGACATCTCTTCAGGGAAAATATTAGGGAAATTTGTCACAATATCAGTCTGCACCTTGTTGCATTATCCTTACTCGTATCTCGAACTGATGCCAAGTATCCCGCACAGCCGGAATGCAACATACGCCACGTCAAAATTGTCGATACCACCATTGCCATCTTCGAGACCGTACCACACAAATATAAAAACTTTGTCTAGCCAGAAGACGAAACATAACTCCCTTCTCCGCGCACTTGATCGTTTCATGACAAGCACCCAACCAATCTATGCCCAGGATTATGTCGTACTCTTTGATGTCTAGTACGACAGCTTCTAAGGATAGATTTATTTTCCCGATGCAAATATAGTTGTTCCTACAAATAAAGTTTGCAGGCATATCGACTCCCGATGGAGTTCTAACAAAATGTTCATATCTAGTGATTACATGGTTGTTTTATTTTTTTAACATAATCAGCAGATATAAAACTATACATCGCACCCGAATCGAATAGTACTCGAAAAGGTATATTTTTATAGAGTAGTATACCTGTTACAACAGTATCGAACTCAAATGCCTCATCCCGAGTCAATGCATAAACTCGGCCTTGCGCTCCATAGCGTTGATTCAGTGGGTTCACTGGTACCGCATTTGTGCCTTGAAGTGTAGGCGCTCTATATGGATTTGGAATGTTCCTCGAAGGCTTTAGAATATTCTATAGGGGGTATTAATTTGGCTTCCCCGCCTGACAGAATTGACTTACATGGCCTAGCTCGCCACACCTGTAGCATGTTCTCGAATGACAATCGAGCGCTCAATGCCCACGCTTACCGCATCTATTACAAGTTACTGTAAAATATTGACTCCGATTTTCAAACGTGTTTTGACGCTTTTACACCCCCGATCCTCCGGCGTCGTTAGGCCATTTATTAAAATTGTTGCGAATGACCGGCACGGCTCATTACAACATACGGCCAAAGATCCGCTCACTATCAAGTGTGGCTTATAGGATTCACGATAAGTTTGGCATCGCTGATTCATGACGTCCCTACGAAATTCGTCATTCAGGCCTTGTTGAAAATGCTTGCACCATTCTTCTTTGTTGGGCAGGAAGGCGCTAGCAAATTTTGCAAGTTTTGAGAAGCTTGCGTCATAATCTTCAATAGTCATATTCCCTTGCCTCAACATCATGAACTCGTCCCCCTTCTATCGACGGATGGCACGAGGAACATATTGTTCAAGAAAGGCTTCCTTTAACATTTTCCAGGAAATTTTGGTCTTGGAGTCGGTTTCGTAGATTTTCTGCTTCTTCGTCGCCCACCAGTCGTAAGTCCTCAGTTGTAGTTGTAATGTCGTGCATGCTACCCTCTGGGACCCATCGATGCAGAGAAGGTTAAATAAGTCCTCAATCTTCGTGGGCTATCCCATAATCACATCAGGCTCTGCTCGACAATTGAAATTTGACGGGTTCATCTTGCGGAACTCCGTTGCTTTGAACAAGGAAGAAGACTTCATCATTTGTAGTTGAACTTCTTCCTCAACTTCCTCTTGAACATATTTTCTCTTTTCGGATGCCACGACCGTTGCTGTGGTGTTGCCCACCATATTGCTTATGATCTGCGTTAGGTCGTCCATTTGCTTCTGCTGCACACCGAATTGGGCTTTGATTTGCATCTGATGCTGTTGCTGCTGCAGCTCCATCAACTGCAGCATTTTCTCCTTTGTAGTCTCGCTAGGGCTAACGCCCTTCGAACTCGACGAACTATCCACAACATTGGTTGTTGTGCCGAGATTATTTTTATTTTCTCTTAGTCATTCCTACAAAATAAACTAAACCCGTTAGTATTTACAAAATATCTACGGGCTTACCAGTACGGAACGTTTATTTAGGACATCATGTCCACAAGCATTCAATCAAGTAATTGCAACCAACATTCCAAATAAAATATTTTTCGAAAATTCGAGGAAACATAACTGTGCTCTGATACCAATTTGTCACATCCCGATTCGACAAACCGTTCGTCCCCCTTCCTATTATGCAGAATCGATCATCATCGCTAAGGCGTGATGTCGTACGAGTCTGGAGTGGCACTCGTACAAGACAAGACATTACATTTGATCATTTATATTTGAAATATCAAGTTAAAACTTCACAAATCACAGAGTAATTGAATACGTAGTATAGAAAGATAGAAATAATGCTTTTTATTGATATCTTGCAACAAAGTGTAAATCATATTACATTGGATATGCCGTTGCGGCTACATTGATTGAAATAAAAGAAATATACTCAACAAGCTGACTGAAATAACACTTGTCGTTCCATACATTCACATTTTATACATTGAAAGCCTTCGACGAATTGGCTTCAAAATACTTCAGAATAGGAAGAGCTTTAAAACATCTCTCCGAACTTCAGCTTTGGCTTAGCGACGTGCACCCCCAGAGTCCTCGTCACATATGGGATTGGGGATTAGTACACTTAAAAATGTACTAGTGAGCGGGACGAACCCACTCGTCTAAACCGACTCTGGTTGTTAAGGTAGGCATGCATTGGAGTTTTCTTTCTATTTAGTACTAAATGAATTCAGTTCATATTGATAGACTTCCATTTGAAACAGTAAAGTAGACAAAAATCATAGCAGTTTATCTTATTCTTACCATGGCCGTGCTTGTCCCTGCATGAAAACAGATATTATAATTTCCATATGTATAAGATAATATGTGAGCATGCTACTATCTCACATGTGGTCATTGGTGTTACACACCACATGGGACTTAATCAAATTGGCATGCGATGCTACCCTTTCAGCCTAGGTTCACTACAACAAAAAACCCTTTTAATGACGACTAAAAAGCGTCATTAATGACGAACCATGACGCATTTTTTTCACAGCAACCGTTATGAAAACGGATGTTATAAATATTTTTTAAAAGCGTCATAAAATAACCATCATGAATAGTTTCTATAAAAGCGTTATGAATAGTTAATATATAGTGCACAATTCATAACAATTTTAAAACGTCATGAATAGATAATATGTATAGGCTCAATGCAGCACATTTATAACACTTTATACTATTCAAATTAGCATATTTATAATGCTCTATACTGTACAGTATATATTACATTCCAAAAACTTAACATTATATATCACCATCTTTATTACATTTCTCAAAATAGAGTACATATCAATATCTTCATTACATTGAATATCCAAATACAGAATGTACCCAAAAAATAGGAATAAATATCTCTTTTGCTAAACAAATTATTAGAAATATTTACTAAAGTAGATTCTGACCATGGATCTTCTCTTTGCCATCTCTTGAAGATATCGGAAGTCCCAAAGAGAAGTAGTGTCGCAGCTGAGCGACGACTTGGTGCTGCTGCAGCCGGCACCGTCGTGGGAGAGCCTTATCCTCTTATCCCTCACCAGCGCCTGCATGCACCTCAGCGTCACGTTCGCCTACCTCCTCACGTTGTCCCCTCGCACCAGCGCCTGCAGCTTCACCAGCCCCTGCAGCTTCAGGTCCTTCGAAATAATATAGGATTCAACAAATCATGTCCCACTGGTGGGACTTCATGCATATGCATAAAAAAATTCAACCCTATAAGCAAATCAAGTTCGATATGGACATCATACTTGGGATTCTCATAGTCGTAAATATGTACAAAGGCAAGCAATCATCCACACAAACATAGTAACAGCCTAAGAACAGCCTTCCTTAAGAAGCAATGTGAAATAATACCACGCAAAGAAGACAAAGGTCTCATGGGTTTAACATGTAGAATACTGAGCTGAGATCCAACATGATCCAACAAGGAGAGGACTAGGATATGTAATGAAAGGTGAGAAAGAGAAGCAGGAAGAGTTAAGAAAACCTGGAGTCAAATAGAGACGGCATACGTACACGTAGTGAATGTTGCTCTTAATAGGACTCTTTGTAACATAAGTTGTAAATTCAAGTAGTTCACAAAAGCTCGATATCATTCTGGTTATGGTTATATGGTAACGGTTACAGACAAAAGCTTTTGTCAACCTACTGGAGATGAACTCGGATGCAGATTCAATCACAGTGTCCATCTGAAAAAAGATTTAACTTGATAAAAATCAGAAGACTACCGAAAAAGGATATATTGAATCTTGTAAGAATACACTACAAACAACTTTCCTAGAAATACCTTGGAAGATCCTTACGCGTATGTCCCTTCTTGAAATGCTTTTTTTTATCAATAGTGTTCAACCAAGTATCTTTAAACTCCATCCTTTGTGTTGCTAAATGCCTCTTGAGTCATTCTAATTTTTGGTAATATGCGAACCTCAAAACCACACCTGCAAAGCATTAAATGCAAGTAATTTAAAAAGGTGAATGGAAGATGACATAACAAATACATGCATCACTAGTAGTATGTTTGATCTACTTGAACAAAGAAAAAAAAAAGCAAGCACATGCAGCAGGTTCAGCTCATAGTAAAAGAGAATGCAAATGTAATGAAACAGATACTGAACAAACATAATGCAACAAATATTGATTACTATCCAAAAGAACAAAAAAGGTAGCAGTCAGCTTGATTAAGTTAAAAACTAAAATAATAAAAAAAGAATCTAAGACAAGATCATTGCCAAAAGACTCGAGTCCCAAGTTAACCAACCAATCAAAACAAGAACATGAAAAATACAATAAGCATATAAATGAAACATAAGAAAGTATGCAAAGCTGATGCAATATGAAAAAATGGATATTTTCTTTCTACTATTTGCTTATCAGCTATGGATTATGCCTTTAAATTTTGGGTTTCTGTAACTAAAAAAATAAGGTTACACTTGTGCCCTATTAACATCCTGAGAGAAAAAATAACAATGAAATAAACAAAAAGAAGTTATAAACAGAACTGAATTGAGAAGATAAAGAAAGAAGAGATACATCAAGTTCAGAGTTTTGCAATATTTCATGATGTTTTTCAAAAACCATCGTTAAGCAAATTAGAGATTGATAACGTTGGTAGCAAAGACTTTTTATAAGGGCCAGTTTTAGTTACCCCTAGTTTTGAGCCCAGGACCCCTTCCCCTAGTAAAGGCCTCAGCCTTTGGGTTTGTCCAATCTTTTTGCTAAGATTAGTTTATAAGCAAGGATGCCAAATCGTGAATCATTTTTTGTTTTTTGTAAATCGTATCGTACAATCGAATTGTGAATCGCAGCAATCAAATTTTTAGAAAATAATATAAGAAATATATATCATATTTATAATATGAAGATAAAAAAGTAAACAAGAGGTAAATATATTCATTTCCATTCAATACTATCATTTTTACATCATATGCATGTATTTTTCTCTGCTGATTTCATGCATCTCTGTTATAGTTATTCATACAAAATTTTCAATTGTGTAACACGGCAAAAAGAGTCAAAATACTAATGTCTAGAAATCTAAGGATGTCAACAAGAGTTAAAATCAGTTATGGTGTTCTTCATTCTTCATCAATTTGATCAAGAAGTTCCAAATCATCAATTTCTTAATCAGCATCAACATCATCATATGATGAAGAAAGAATGCTATCTAGAACTTGATTTCCCTTGTTCTTGTAATAATACACTACAAAAACTTTCCTAGAAATACCTTGGAAGATCCTTACGCGTATGTTCAACCAAGTATCTTTATGTACAACTTTAAATGTGGCCATTAGCAAGAGCTTTCATAGTATCTGCAAGACTAAAATGGTATCAGAAGAAAAAAAGGTGAATCAGATGGAAGAGAGAGAGGCTTTTGAACAATAGAATACAAACCATCCGAGCCACCAATATGCTTGCCATTGACAAAAATACACAAAAGTCCAGACTTTCAAATTGTTGTCACTTGGGAATAAGAAACTCTTCCCAGATCTTCTATAAGAATGGGGCTAGGGAAAAGACAAGAACAAGAGGTTAAGAGTCTGACCAATCAAGACTATTCTAACCACTACATTTCAGTAAATGTTACTAATCAATAACTAGGCCTTTTTGCATTAATTTTTCCAATCCAGACAAGAATAAGAGGTTAAGAGTCTACCAATCAAGACTATTCTAACCACAACATTTCTGCAAACATTATTAACCAGGCTTTTAGTTTTTGCACAATTTTCCCACTTACAGAACAATCTTTAAATGCTCGTAAAGAAGAGAAGCATAACAAAACTGCAGCAAGTCTTCTCAGCTCCTTCTCTAAAAGAAACAATTGGACAAAAATGGAGCATAGAATGGCTTTGATAAGCACATAAATTAAGGTTGAGGCTTAAGTTGCATAATAATATCGTAAAGACCTTAATCCCGATACACCCATTTACATCAAGAGCAGTAAGAGTGTCCACGCATTAGTTAAACCAACAATACCGAACAAACTACACATATAAATAAATAGGACAATGGTAGAAAGTGGACTATCATAACAAGAAACGTATTTAAAACTCCAGTTATTCTTGAGATACCTAAAAAATTCAAGAGATATGCAGCCTTGAGCAATAGGTATCACTCCAGTGTCAGCAGTAATACGAACACACCTGTCACTTACTCTGTGTTAGAAGATGATACATATAATTATTTGATTTTGAATAAATTAAATATTAGAAAAAAGAATCTGATCATTTAGTTACCATGTTCTGCCGAACTACCTCATCCGGCTAGCGAACCAGTGCCATGCTGCCTCGAACTCGAGCACCACCATCTCTACCTGTACCACCAACTCTACACCCACCATCGTTGTTCCCCGACATCATAGTCACCACCCCCACTTATCGATCGAGCCCAGGAGACCACAGCTCCTCAATCATCAGTACCACTACCACCATCACCCACCTCTACTCCTAAACACCACCAGAAAAAGAAAAAAAGAAAAACCATACCTCCGCTCCGGCGCGACCGACCGCCCCGACCGTCGATGTGTCGCAGACCCAGCCCTCACCGTGGCCCCGTGACCGCCAGTACCTACGCACCTTTCGTCGCCTAGTCCGGCACCGCCTCTGCCGCAGGAGAGGCAAGTCCCCAGTGAGCCGAGCGCCTCCCCTCTTCCGATCACGAGCACTCATTCTCCCTCACTCCCCGCCGCTCTCCCTCTCTTCTCATCTCTCAAATTTCACTCTCTCACTCTCTCTCTCTCTCTCGTTTCCTTTCTCTGGTGCCTCTCATTCCTTCTGAGAGAAGGAGTACTCTATTTTTCGCCGAAGGGTTGCTGCGTAGTCGAGCCCATCGCCGGAGTAATTAAGGTTAGGGTTGAAAAATAGGGTAGAAGAGGTTTGAGGAGGAGAGATGCTGCTCGGTTAGAAAATGGATGAGAAATGAATTTTCTCTCTCCCACTGAACTTTTATACAGTGAAGGAATTACAAGTTTGCCACCGCTCTAAAATATTAATGACATTTTGTTTTATAAACGTTATAAAAAGTCCAGAATTAGCCCAAACCGTCATAGAAAAAAGGTATTTCGAACTTTACTAACGCTTAGGTATCAGGCATCATCAATACGTCTTGTCGAGCGTTATTAATAGGCCTTTTTGTTGTAGTGGTTGCAAGCCTTACAGAAGGTCCCGCATGCCTCACGTCGAAGCATGACAAACATTTCCCCTATGACGATTCGGTTTCGATGCCCCGGATACCGTTTCGAGGAAAACGAACTTCTGCATAATTTGTCCATGACCATGCCAATGAATGAATATATGAGACCGATTGCATAGCACGGACAGTATTAATTAGTAGCATTATCATTTTGACTCATGCGAGAGTTCATTTTATCAAAGCCGTACATTCTGATTTAGTGTCCCGTATGCACCAAATTCCCCGAGACACCGTGTGCCGCAACCAATGTTTCAACATTTTATTTTGTAGATCATGAAATAGTCCATATCTTTTCTAGAACCTTAAGCTTTCTCTTTTCGATGTGAAACTTATATTTTCACAGTAATTTACTCTAAATCGATACATTTTTTTCGAGTTCTTGATCTTAGTGGATTGGCATGCATTTAACTTGGCATCGTCGGTTTGAGTAAGTTTGAGGCAAAAGAATTTCGTTTTTGGGAAGGAGTAGAAAAGAAGGGGTCGAACCACCCACCAAGTATTTGATCGTGTCGAGGGTCGAAGCACTTTGCAACTTTCAAGCTTCAGTTACGCGAGCACCTACAATGGCACCAATACTTAGTCAAAATTTCTTCTTTAATCCTTCATTTCGAAAGAATGCATTCAGAAATTGATGCAAAAACACACTCATCAAAACCGAGCAGCAAAAACTCAAACAAACCATTCAGTATTCCGATCCCGTCGAAGGAACTCTTATATAGAGCTCACTCGCCGAGACACAATCTGATGCATCTAAGACTTACTCCAACAGAAGTCGTTCTATTAATTGGATCGATTCTCGTAATATTCGTCCAAATTGATTTGATCGATGCTGCAAGGTGTTATCGTTTACCAAGCTCAACGATCGAGTCTGATGGCCATCTTTGTTCTCGACTGATCTGACTCTATACGAGCATATTACGAAGTCCGTCGCCTATCGTGTCATGACCCGCACCCAGTGTAGGGGCACGGAAAGTAGGTACATCCAGCCTACGCTGTAGTATCGGCGGTAAAATGATATCCTAGGTCACAACCATCTAACACAATATCAAAATCTGACTAACAAGATATACTCTCCGAACGGAGGATAATCTCAGAAGATACAACTCAACAACAAACCTAAAATGGAAATAGCACGATAAGGTAGATATGAAATCTCAAAGAGAAGTACAAATAGAAGGAAATAAGTCCAAGTGTCTAGACAACACTAACATCTCAACATCCAGAATAATACTACTCAGAAGTCAAACACAAATAACCTAAGATAAACAGCCTAGCTATCTAGCCTAGAAAATAGGAATGATGTCCTCGGCAACGATTGGATCCTCCTGTGGGTCCAACTCACAAGTATCATCTAGGTGTGCTTCATAGCAGGTGGTACAGAAAACCCTCAGTGTCATCTGTAATATTTTTAACAGGTCCAGTCGGGACAGGAACGAGCACATATCTCCAAAATATATCCAAAATATGGCAGAAATTATAGAACAAGCAGTAGAATAAAATACATGAACTGTAAAGAAATGTACATGAAGAACATAAAATACATGAAACTCTGCAGAGAGAGATATACATGAACAGTTTAAAATAGACAATTTTGAGTACATAAAAACAGTTTTATAGAAAAGAACTATATTGAAATATAAATGATTTAGAGCACAAGATGGTAATATAGTCGGCTTGGGTTGCATATGAAGTAACTTGTGTTGCACATGAAGAACTCAGTTGCACAATATGAAACAGAGTTGCACAATATGGGATAGATCACTTAACCATTTATACTCACCCCTACACCCAATCAATACACGAGGATCCATTCAAGTTATGTTACCTGTACAAGAAGTTTTATCCAAGAAGCTCATGTGATCATGAGATTACAAGAGTACACAAGAGTATACATGAATGGGGTGTCAAGAAATACAAGATGTTCGTGAAAATCACATGACAAGATGTATTCGATGAACCCGAGGAGATAACATCGCACGACAAGATCCATATAGTACTCATCCGTGATAGCATCAAATAAAGTAGTATAAAGCAATAGTATAGATACTATCATGAATGAAAATGATCAGAGAATGTACTCGCCTGATAACCTGAACAACTGATAAGCATAGATGTCCAAACTGAAGCCACAAGGTCCTATTTAGAGCAACACAGGTTATAAAGTGTTCAAATATATGATAATTGAAATGTACAATGCAATCTACATGATTCTAAGTCATTCTAAGTCCAAGTCAACTCTTGGTCAACTCTGGTCAATATTCTAGTCAAACTAGGTCAAGTAGTCTAGGGTTGGTCAACTCTTGGTCAACTTGTATCATCTAGCTAAGGCTAGCCAAAACTAAATCATAGGCCAAAATAACTAGGATAATGTGACATCAAAACTTATTTCCTTTATATCTAATTCCTTATCAATCCACTAAGACTTACCAAACATATACAACTATCATACATATAGGAGTATATACCACAGTTATATATATATTATCTTATAGATATACTCCTCAAGTCCCCTCATTACCTATATAGACTGAATCATCTGATTTGGTACAGATTTCTTAATACCAAAGGGACTAAAGTTTAGGAAGGTTTACACTATCCCAACAATGGAGTAGGGACCGAGCTATAATAGGAATGATGTAAAATCTATTGATACATCTAAGGCTCCCTACAGACTGAAACATTATGATCATTAAACCCCAATCAACCTATGCCTGAGTTTCCTTCCCCTTCTAAATTCTTACAACACTCATGAGCCAAAACTTTACATAACTACTATCAACTCTCCTTAATTTGTATATTACTAAACTACATAATATCATGTTTAATAGACATAGTCACAGTTGTATATGCATCTGATGCAACTCTCATATTAGTTTCCATTCTATAGTTGACAGATACCTAAGAAGCGCCCTTTTCCTATTCTTTCTAAAAATCAGTAAATCATAGGCCCTGACCATCCTGCTCATAGGAAGACACTAGTGCACAGGCCAACATGGCATGTGCTGCCCCTGGTTCCTAATACCCTTATCTCTCACTCTCATGGTACATGACTCACATCCATATTTATTCATCTAGCTATTCCTATCTATCCAGGTATCTTTGTGTGCAACTATTACTTAGGCATACACTAACTTAACAATATATGTATACTAAGCACAACCCTCATATGCATGAATACTTACAAATAAATAGGTAACCTGTCATGTTGGACACCCTCAATCTAAGGATCTGATACTTAACCACACAAATCCATCAAGTATGCTACCCCAAACTCTCCTCTAACATACAATGAACAATCTATATAATATGTGTACATGCACTACATACTACTGTTAATGTTACTGTTGCGACTACTGCTTGCTGCAATACATTTCATTGCTGCAAAGGATGCATGGAGGAATGCAAAGCAACATGGCCAAGGGGCCATGTCTGCTGCTACCAAACCTTACCTACACATACACTATGACACACCAACATGTCAAGCCACTAACTTATCACTCAATCCACATATGGCCCAAGCCACTCAAACCCTCACTAAAACTCAACATCACAAACATTACCACTGATCTCAGGAACTGAGAATCAGGCCCTCTAACATATAATTTACATATACCTATATCAACTGATACTTAAACTCTCACTCTATCTAACTGTTAACATTATACATATATAAATAACTTTCTAAAACCCAAAACACACACGAACATAGGTAACCCAAGCCTATAACCAACAATAAAAGTATAGCCCTATCCTAACATGTGCCAGAGTGTCAAACACGTGTCCATGAGTCGCCCCAAAGTGTCAAAACAGTGGTGACACAAAACAGTCAATGTGTATATGTGAATGTAGAGTGTATACACAATATGTTTTGTGTGGGATATATGTGCAAACAAGTGTAAAACTTGTGTGCAATGGGTCATCTAGATGTGCATGAAACCAAGTGTCCATGATGTGTCCAAGACGTGTCCAAAACAGTGTCCTAACAGTGTCCAAAACATGGTGTCAGGACAGTGCAACAGGCAGTGCTCGTGCACATGTGTCGAGTGCAAATGGACACAATATGTCGAACCTCATGCTATGTGTTCATGTCAATGGGTAGGAGGGTCGTAGGGGTGCGTGTAGGTGTAACTGCATCGAGTCCAATCTGTGTCGTGTCCAAGTTAGAGAGGCATATCAGAGGGGAAAATCACGCATGTGCAGTCAGTGTGCGACAACTGCGATCCTGATTCCTCTCAAACCACTCGATAAAACTTTCTCAAATTTTGTATGTGGTCTGTCAGACATTGCCCTCACCTTCCCATAAAATCTTATGTCAAAACGTGACGTGTCCTAGGAGTTCTAGGGGTCGGGTAGCAGGGCACTGCACCAATACATCATGATGTGTCCCCGTGTCCTCAAACCGATACAAAACGTGTCCAAATCCACCCTAGTCTCCACAAAATATGATCAACACATAAACAGCAACAAAAATATAAAATTAGTTTTGAAAATCATTAACATTTATTTTTATGTGGCATTTTACCAAACAGTTTACATAGCACTCTGATACTCCTCCGATACGCACCATAAATAGATTCGATTTTCTACCAAACTTGGCCTACATCTAGGGGGACCCTAAGTGAATGCATATATGAAGAGAAATCAAAATATTAATTGGTTTAAAAGGCATAACCTATTGAGAGTTGGAATCTCAATGTAATTTACCTAGACATGAGATTAATACCAATTTGCTATGGTCCAAGAGCCTTCAATCCTTGCTAACTAGCCTCTATTGACCTCCTCTACACTAGAGGAGTGTGTTACAAAAGATTAGGCTCAATTTGGAGTTGATTTGGAGAAAGGGGATGATTTTGGGGAAGAACACAAATTAGGGTTTAAGGAGGTAATAAAAAGATGCAAGATTTATTAATGTGATGCTCTTATAGGGGGAATCTTTGATGGCAACCAAGGGTGTTGGTTAGGGTTGGGGTAGGTATTTAGGTAACTTGTGGGCTTCTACTTGCATAATTTAAGCCCTCTTAGGAAAGGCCCAAGTAAACTAGGGTTTCAAGCTAAAATATCTATCTTAACATAATATCTAGATATTCTAGGGCTTGCATTACTTTCTTAATTCTACTAACTAAGCCTCTAGGTTCATGATTAACATCTAGATTAAGGTAAATCTAGGTTAAGGCCTAATATAATACTTAGCACATTACCAATTGATCAAAATCCTAATTAATTCATAAGTCATAAAATGACCAAAATACCCTTAGCCTAAAAAGTGGTAATTAGCTATTTTAATCACATGGGATAGGTTTCCATGGCCATGGTTAGTCTCTAGACTAAGTAGTTCTAGGGTTACACTAGTAAAACACCAAAATCACAATTCACCAATTTAAATAGTATTAAATTAATGAAAATGCACCATAAATCATTAACATGATTTAAATCCTATTATTCAATAATTAATTTTACAAAAGTTCAAAATTACCCTCAATTTAGAAAAGTGCTGGTTACAAGTCTACCATCCTTAGATGAATTTTGTCCTCGAAATTTAAGGTGGTCGTACTCCTCTTAAGGTCACGACCCCAACAATCATAGTCTCATAAACTTTGTCTAAATCATACAATTTGAAAGAGTAACCTACGGGATCATGGCATGTAATGTTAGTCTGGGGTCTCATCTAGTTATACTAGTCATACTACAGCACTAGGCAGTCATAAGGTATCAAATCATATAAGCAATAGTAGGGTGCATCAATTCATCAAAGACATGCTAAGGTCTAGGTTAAAACTCACCTCCATCTAGGTCTGAGAACTAGAACTACCTCCTAGAAGCAGGGCCTAAATTTCCAAGGCATTTTTCATGAATCATGCTCTTGTTAAAACTCTTCTTCCTTCTATTTGATCTTATTCTCCCCTATCCACTTAATCATCTTGAAATTTAAATTCCTACACCTTATCTTAACTTGGGTCCAAAATCTCTAAATTAAAGTTTATGAAGTCCTCAAACTTGTTCAAATCACTGTCCTCAAAATCTTTTGAAGCTAATACTACTATATGTCATGCTGGACTTACTCTCCATTATAAAATCAACCTTCGTATTTCCTTCACATACACCTTCAATATCATTCTTCTTAAATCTTAAAATATCCACCAAATCTTTAGATTTTTCTCATATACTGTTCTAACCATCTATATATACATCCTACTATCCTTCTTATCAATCGGAGGGGTCAGTACCTCCTGAGCAGACTAACACCCTATGTGAAAACTGGTAATCATAAACAACAGATATTTAACTACAAGGGTTATTGTTCTAATGTCAAAACTATACTATCATTTTTAAGATAAACTCTAATACAAGCTATCAAATCATTATACTATGAAAGAATTATAACTAAATGAAGTTCTACAAATAGTTAGACTAAATAACTAAAACTATCCCTACTCATAAGTTAATTGATGATGGAAAAACAAAATATATATTTATTTTTTGAAAAGACTGAAACGAAATGTCGAGATGATATGTTTAGAAATCTCTCAAGATACAATATGATAATCATATGTGTATGTCCAAAATCATGATACTCAAAATCCTCGCCATACTAGTAAGCAAGGCTACGATAAACCATAGAGTCTGCAACTATGGTACATACCCCTAGAATAATGGTATTTAAAATTTTTGCATTGCCACTAGCTTAGCTACGAAAACCTTAAATTTTCACACCCGAGAAGTACATCCAAAATTAGACAATATGTACTCACCATGCCAGCTAATATGACTGTATATGACTCTAGATTCCATAACTGAGGCGACCTAGCCCATACGATTCATCTTCGTAGAAAATTAAATTAACAATGAACACCAAGAATCAAATTCATCAACGAACAAGGGAAGTAAAAAGGAAATGTTGGAATCGAATTTCAAGATAGTTTATAATAAGATTCTTAAGGGTCATCCCAGGAATCTCTCAAGGAATTCTAACTGTGATTGAGTATCCTCTCATTCTAAAACCTATTCCTTATCACTTATCGTATGTGCGCAGCAGTACAACTAATCGTCGCACTACCACAACTTTGTACAAATACGAATCTCGACCTACATAGGCCACCACTAAAAATTTGTAACGACCCGTACCCAGTATAGGGGAACGAAAATTGGATACATCTAGCCTACGTCGCAGTGTTGGCGGTAGAACGCTAACTACCAAAATATACTCAATTAGCGACGGATATTTAGCGACGGTAATTTTTCGTCGGTGTTAGCGACGGCTTTGTGGCCGCTCAGCGTCTGAGTACCGACTACACGCCTTTGCCATTTTTTATTTTAATTTTAGGGGGAGGAAAGGTCGCACGTCCGTCGCTAGACTGTCAGAATTATAGCGACGGATCCCCATTCGTCGCTACGTAGACGATTATTTGGCGGAAATTGTGTAGAGAATTGGCGGGACATATCTTCGACTACGTAATGAGGGATATTCAGTCGGCACGTATCAAACATGGCGACTACGTGGCGACGGGTTTTATTCCGTCGTTATTCAGTCGCTATATATACGTACCAAACTTTAAATGAAACGACGGGGAGACTTTTCGCATTCCCCCCAAATTTACTCTCTCTCCTCTCTCTCTCTCCCTCTCTCTCGTCGGTGTCGGCTTCGGTGATCGGCGTCGGTGTCGTCGTCGGCGTCGGCGTCCTCTCCTCTCTCTCTCCCGAAGGTAACCCCCTCTCTCTCTCTCTCTCTCTCTCTCTTTCGGGGTCTGGAAGGCGGGCTTGGGGTTGTGGCGTCGGGGGCTGGGCGGTGGGCTTGGGGCGGCGGCGTCGGAGGCTGGACGGCTGGCTTGGGACGGGGGCGTCGGGGGCTGGGCGGCTGGCTTGGGTCGGGGGCTGGGCGGTGGGCTTGGGGCGGGGGCGTAGGGGTCTGGGAGGCGGGCTTGCGGCTGGGGCGTCGGTGGCTGGGCGGCTGGCTTGGGTCGGGGGCTGGGCGGTGGGCTTGGGGCGGTAGCGTCGGGGGCTGAGCGGCTGGCTTGGGGCGGGGTCTGGGCGGTGGGCTTGGGGCGGGGGCGTCGGGGTCTAGGAGGTGGGCTTGGGGTTGGGGCTTCGGGGGATGGGCGGCTGGCTTGGGGCGGGGTCTGAGCGGTGGGCTTGGGGTGGGGGCATCGGGGTCTGGGAGGCGGGCTTGGGGTTGGGGGTTGGGCGGTGGGCTTGGGACGTCGGGGGCTGGACGGCTGGCTTGGGTCGGAGGCTGGGCGGTGGGCTTGGGGCGTCGGTAGCTGGGCGGCTGGCTTGGGTCGGGGACTGGGCGGTGGGCTTGGTGCGACGGCGTCGAGGGCTCGGCGGCTGGCTTGGGGCGGGGGCATCGGGGCTATTTGCAACTGACGTACAGCCAAAGTCGATTTTCCTATGTGTTTTGGAATATTTGTGAAAATTTTAGAATATTTGTGCTACGATCGGATTATAACGATGGATATTAGGTTACTGTAACTGGCCACCTTTACAACCTATGTGTTTTGGAATATTTGTGAAAATTTTAGAATATTTGTGCTATGATCGGATTATAACGATGGATATTAGGTTACTGTAACTGGCCAACTCTTTCCTATGTGTTTTGGAATATTTGTGAAAAAATTGGAATATTTGTGCTATGATCGGATTATAACGATGGATATTAGGTTACTCTTCCGGATAATTGATGTCTATTTTATATTAATTTGGTTTGGTCTATATGATTCCTGGATAATTGGTGTGCATTAAATTCGTATGTGCATATTTGGTCTATGTGATTCTTGGATAATTGGTGTGCATAATATATTTGGTCTATGTGATTGTTGGATAATTGGTGTGCATTATATATTGGTTTGGTTTATGCAATTTTTTGCGAAAAGTGAAAGCGCTGTAAAAAAAATTTCAAAATATTCTCAGTTAGCGACGGACTTGTGACCGTTTTGCGACGGTTACTACCAGTTTCCGACTACTTTTCGACGGCTATTCCGTCGCTAACTGGAGATTTGAAAATGTTTCCAGGTAGCGACGGATGGTCGACGGATTTTCCGTAGGTATGGTACATTGTTCGACGAAATAGCAACGACCTATCCGTCGCCCTTGTTCTGGAAATACCAAGAATTTCCAGAACAAGATTGACGGTTAATCCGTCCGTATTCCGTCGATATATATCGACGGAATAGCGACGACTTATCCGTCGCCATGTTGCTAGAAATGACATGAATTTCCAGAAGCTGATCGACGGATTTTTCGTCAGAAAATCGTCGCTAATCCGTTCTTTGTTATCGAAGGCGTCGACGGCTTAGCGACGGAACGATACGCTGTGATACGCTATTACGACGGGTTACCGACAGAATTTTACGTCGCTATTGTCTACACAGTTCAGTACTTAAAATTTGAAATGGACGAGAGTCCGTAGAAAACGCGTCGCTAAAGTTTCGTATTGTGAAGTCGAAAAGCCGTCGCTATTCCGTCGCTTCACGACTACGTAGCGACGGACCGTTATTAGCGACGAGCTGATTGCCAACGGATTTTTTTGGCCAAAATCCGTCGGTTATCGTTCGCTAATTGTAATTATCGTCGGATTGGCGACGGATAGGGGCGTCGCTAAATCGATAAATTTTGGTAGTGGCTGTCCTAGGTCACAACCATCTAACACAATATCAAAATCTGACTAACAAGATATACTCTCCGAACGGAGGACAATCTCAGAAGATACAACTCAATCACAAATCTAAGATGGAAATAGCACGATAAGATAGATATGAAATCTCAAAGAGAAGTACAAACAGAAGAAAATAAGTCCAAGTGTCTAAACAACACTAACATCTCAACATCCAGAATAATACAACTCAGAAGTCAAATACAAATAACATAAGATAAACAGCCTAGCTATCTAGCCTAGACAATAGGGATGATGTCCTCAGCTAGGGATGGATCCTCCTGTGGGTCAAACTCACAAGTATCATGTAGGTGTGCTCCATAGCAGATGGAACAGAAAACTCTCAATATCATCTGTAATATTTTCAACAGGTCCAGTCAGGACAAGAACGAGCACATATTTCTAAAACAAGTCCAAAACATGGCAGAAAATATAGAACAAGCAGTAGAATAAAATACATGAACTATAGAAAAAATGTACATGAAGAACATAAAATACATGGAACTCCGCAAAGAGGGATGTACATGAACAGTTTAAAATAGACAATTCTGAGTACATGAAAACAGTTTTATAGAAAATAAGAACTATAGTGAAATAGAGTTGCACAAGATGAGTACATGAAAACAGTTTTATAGAAAATAAGAACTATAGTGAAATGATTTAGAGCACAAGATGGTTATATAGTCGGCTTGGGTTGCACATGAAGTAACATGTGTTGCACATGAAGAACTCAGTTACATAAGATAAAATAGAGTTGCACAAGATGAGATAGATCACAAAACCATTTATACTCACCCCTACCCCCAATCAATACACAAGGATCCAGTCAAGTTGCGTTACCGGTACAAGAGGTTTTATCCATAAAGCTCATGTGATCATGAGAGTACAAGAGTGCACAAGAGTATACATGAATAGGGTGTATAAGAAATACAAGATGTTCGTAAAAATCACATGAAAAGATGTATTCGATGAACCCGGGGAGATAACATCGCACGACAAGATCCATATATTACTAATCCACGATAACTACGTGACAGCATCAAGTAAAGTAGTCTAAAGCAAGCGTATAGATACTATCATGAATAAAAATGATCAGAAAATATACTCGCCTGATAACCTGAACAACTGATAAGTATAGATGTCCAAACTGAAGCCACAAGGTCCTATTTATAGCAACACAGGTTATAAAGAGTTCAAATATATTATAATTGAAATGTACAATGTAATCTACATGATTTTAAGCCATTCTAAGTCCAAGTCAACTCTTTGTCAACTCTGGTCAACATTCTAGTCAAAACTAGGTTACTAGGGTTGGTCAACTCTTGGTCAACTTGTTAGCATATAGCTAAGGCTAGCGAAACCTAAATCATTGGCCAAAATAACTAGGATAATGCGACATCAAAACTTATTTCCTTCATATCCAATTGCTTATTAATCTACTAAGACTTACCAAACATATACAACTATCATACATATAGGAGTATATACCAATGCTATATATATTAGCTTACAGCTATACCCCTAAAGTTCTCTCATTACCTACATAGACTGAATCATCTGATTTGGGAAAGATTTCTTAATACCAAAGGGACTAAAGTTTAGGAAGGTTTAGACTAACCCAACAATGGAGTAGGGACTGAGCTATAATAGGAATGATGTAAAATCTATTGATACATCTAAGGCTCCCTACAGACTGAAATATTATGATCATTAAACCCCAATCAACCTATGCCTGAGTTTCCTTCCCCTTCTAAATTCTTACAACACTCATGAGCCAAAACTCTATATAACAACTATCAACTCTCCTTGACTTGTATATGACTAAACTACATAATATCCTGTTTAATAGACATAGATACAGTTCTATATGCATCTGATGCAACTCTCATATTATTTTCCATTCTATAGTTGACAGATACCTAAGAAGCACCCTTCCCTTATTCTTTCTAAAAATCAGTAAATCATAGGCCCTGACCATCCTGCTCAAAGGAAAACACTAGTTCACAGGCCAACATGGCATGTACTGCCCCTAGTTCCTAACACCCTTATCTCTCACTCTCATGGTACATGACTCACACCCATATCTATTCATCTAACTATTCCTATCTATCCAAGTATCTATGTGTGCAACTATTACTTAGGCATACACTAACTGATCAATATATGTATACTAAGCACAACCCTCATATGCATGAATACTCACAAAAAAAGGGTAACTTGTCATGTTGGACACCCTATATCTAAGGATCTGATACTTAACCACACAAATCCAAACCCTCTACACTCTACCACTTATCAAGTATGCTACCCCAAACTCTCCTCTAACATACAATAAACTATCTATATAATATGTGTACATGTACTATATACTACTGTTAATGTTACCGTTGCTGCTACTGCTTGCTGCTATGCATTTCATTATTGCAAAGGATGCATGCAGAAATACAAAGCAACATGGCTAAGGGGCCATGTCTGCTGCTACCAAACCTTACCTACACAAACACTATGACACGCTAACATGTCAAGGCACTAACGTATCACTCAATCCAATATGGCCCATGCCACACAAACCCTCACTGAAACTCAACATCACAAACATTCCCACTGATCTCAGGAACTGAGAATCAAGCCCTCTAACATACAATTTACATATACCTATATCAACTGATACTTAAACCCTCACTATATCTAACTGTTAACATTATACATATATACATAACTTTCTAAAACCAAAAACCCACATGAACACAGGTAACCCAAGCCTATAACCAACACTAACTATAGCCCTATCCTAACATGTGCCAGAGTGTCAAACACGTGTCCATGAGTCGCCCCAAAGTGTCAAAACAGTGGTGACACAAAACAGTCAATGTGTACATGTGAATGTAGAGTGTATACACAATATGTTTTGTGTGGTATATATGTGCAAACAAGTGTAAAACTTGTGTACAATGGGTCACCTAGATGTGCATGAAACCAAGTGTCCATGATGTGTCCAAGACGTGTCCAAAACAGTGTCCAAAATATGGTGTCAGGACAGTGCAACAGGCAGTGCTCGTGCACATGTGTCGAGTACAAATGGACATAATGTGTCAAACCTCATGCTATATGTTCGTGTTAGTGGATAGGAGGGTCATAGGGGTGCGTGTAGGTATGCCTGCATCGAGTCCAATCTGTGTCGTGTCCGGGTTAGAGAGGCGTATCAAAGGGGAAAATTGCGCGTGTGCAGTCAGTGTGCGACCACTGCGATCCTGATTCCTCTCAAACCACTCGATAAAATTTCTCAAAACTTTTGTGTGGACTGTCAGACATTGCCCTCACCTTCCCACACAATCTCATGTCAAATTTTTTGTGTCCTAGGAGTTCTAGGGGTCGGGTAGCAGGGCACTGCACCAATACATCGTATCGTATCCCCATGCCCTCAAACCGACACAAAACGTGTCCAAATCCACCCAAGTATCCACAAAATGTGATCCACACATAAATAGCAACAAAAATATGAAATTAGTTTTAAAAATCTCCGATACTCCTCTGATACGCACCCTAAATAGATTCGATTTCCTAGCAATCTTGGCCTACAGCTAGGGGGACTCTACATGAATGCATCTATGAAGAGAAATCAGAATATTAATAGGTTTAGAAGCCATTACCTATTAAGAGTTGGAATCTCAATATAATTTGCCTAGAAATAAGATCCACACTAATTTGCTATGGTCCAAGAGCCTTCAATCCTTGCTAGCTAGACTCTATTGACCTCATCTGCACTAGGGGAGTGTGTTGCAAAAGATTAGGCTCAATTTGGAGTTGATTTGAAGAAAAGGAATGATTTTGGGGAAGAACACAAATTAGGGTTTACGGAGGTAATAAAAAGAGGCAAGATTCATTAATGTGATGCTTTTTATAGGGGGAGTCTTTGATGGCAGTCAAGGGTGTTGGTTAGGGTTTGGGTAGATATTTAGGTAATGGGTAGGCTTCTACATGCGTAATTCAAGCCCTCTTAGGAAAGGCCCAAGTAAACTAGGGTTTCAAGCTAAAATATCTATTTTAACATAATATCTAGATATTCTAGGGCTTGTATTACTTTCTTAATTCTACTAACTAAGCCTCTAGGTTCATGATTAACATCTAGATTAGGGTAATTCCAGGTTAAGGCCTAATATAACACTTAGCACATTACCAATTGATCAAAATCCTAATTAATTCAAAAGTCACAAAATGACCAAATATTCTTAGCCTAAAAAGTGGTAATTAGCTATTATAATCACATGGGATAGGTCCCCATGGCCATGATTAGTCTCTAGGCTAAATAGTTCTAGGGTTACACTAGTAAAACACCAAAATCATAATTCACCAATTTAAATCGTATTAAATTCACTAAAATTCACCATAAATCATTAACATGATTTAAATCCTATTATTCAATGATTGATTTTACAAAAGTTCAAAATTATCCTAATTTTAGAAAAGTGGTGGTACATATCGTAAGCGGAGTACTACACACCCCTTATCTATATGAAAGGTCATTGGCATTTACTAGCCATCGTAGACATAGTTAGGAAGATGGTAGGTCGATCAATGCAGGTACCTAGCCCCAATGAAAGTCTATCGAATTCCTGGTTGCCTATCCAGCATCAGCTATACCTTATTTCATCCATGGCATGATCGGTCCCGTGGCCCCAGGTTGTCGCCCGAAGAAACATCACCCTTGTGCACAAGTTGTCCATGACCATGCACCTACGAGACTTCATCTAAACGCACGTAAATGCACGGCCTAATTTGTGGTATGACTCAAATCCTTTCCATACCATGCTCATAAACTATACTTTTCATACTTTTTTGGAGACTCCCAAACGAGGACCGCCTCGACAAAAAACTATCGCTTGAACATTCTATTCTTTAAAACCTAGAAAATGACTACTGCATAGCCTTCCTACATAACTTGAACACAACCTGTTCCATATGTGTCATAGAACGTGGCATATTTCTCATCAAACTAATCGTGGTTCGTGCCTTACACCAATTTTGTTCTGTACAAAACTATCGCCCAAGTCGTACTCTATATGACGAGCTTTGAGATCGTGGGAACGTGCCAATGAAGCCGTGGAGACGTGCACGTACTCAACTTAACCATGTTGTTTGAGTGCCTTAACTCGTGCCATAAATCGTACGATATAACTTAACCCATGGGACGAACAAAGGCTATGCCAAGCCTTGCACCGTGAAAATGTGCATTAAGACTTATTGGACAATTATGCTATACCAAGCATTAGACGGTGGGACAGTACAAGCTTTACCAAGCATTTATGTCGTGTGATGCCTATGACTATGCTAAGTTCTTAGCCTTGTGGGAACATAGACCATCTTTTCCTTCTCCCAAGCTACGGGACGAAGAATTGAGTATCAATTTTAAAAGCATGCCATACAACATTTCTAAGCCAACCGTGAGACATTTCCATATATTAACTCAATCCGACTCAACTGGGATTATTCTCTTAGCTATGTGGATTCATCTCTTTTATTATCAAGTCTAACTTTTGCATTTGAAAACATCCAGTTTATTAGTATGAAGGCCAAGCATAAGCAAATTTACTGAATCCACACATCTGAACAAGGAGTTGCCTCGATCGAGCAGGAGTTCGAGCAAGCTGTTGCATGGCTAAGTCCAAACACCGTTGCGTTTCGATACCTCCGGTTGAACTGAACGGGATGGGGCACAACAATCAGGAGGATCTCACGACGTTTAGAGATATCATCATCGCAGCGACCGATACAAAGAAACCTTGTGCACGTCTCATGATGGTGACTGGCTCATGGAAATGGGGGTGTCGTATCACACCACTCCACATAGGAGGATCTTTATGTCATATACCGCGACGACAGGTTTAGACGTGTAAAGATAGACGACAAGGGGACGGCTGCAGTTGTAGGTATCAGTAATGTGCATTTAACAACAGAGCTCAGTGAGAAGCTTGTTCTTAAGGGTGTGCGATATATACCGAGTTTGCGCTATAACTTGGTTTCGATAGGAAGGCTGACAGATGATGGTTGTCATAGTTTATTTGGGGACAAAGATTTGATGCTTGCGAATGGTTCCCAACATCTAGCTCGGGGAGATTTGTGTTGTGGTATATACAGACTCAAGCCGCTGAGCTATACAGGCAGGCCACAAACACTGGATAGAGTCTCGAGGGATGTTTGACAGGAAGTGGATCGTCAAAAACTTACTGAGGAGGGTCTTCGAGAAGTTTGAGGGTTACGGAAGATTCGATTCATCGAGACAAAGAAACGAATGGAGATGAGTCAAAGATTAAGGGTCAGTCTCTTGGTCCTATGACAGCTAGTCGGTCTCCAGGTGGGGGTTGATCTACGGATTCAATTTTGGCGACGGGTGGTTTGTCCAAGCTTCACAAAGAGATATTGGTTTCAGGAGTTCGAAACCAGGGAAGGGATCAAGGTTTGTCGCAACTCAATCAGAGGCGGGTGCATCACCATTTACACAGTACAGGGGAAGCTGTGGGTCATCGATGGCATACACAATGTGTGATATTCTATTCGAGGATGAATGTGTATGGGGGAGCTTCAGTGTCGAATACGAAGGTAGGCATGTTCAGGAGTTTGAATCCTAGGAGGACCGTACCGTCCTCTTGGTTGGGCCAACCAAAGGTGAAGAAGCTCGTCGGAATGGTAAGACATTCCGGTGGAAGACGAAAATCGAGGACAGGCAGCCAAGACTCACAGTAAGGCTGATCGTCGGGGACTTCAATATTGGTCATGTCATTGATGTCGGCAGATCCCAATGGTGCAGGAGGTGCTACTCATGGAAGCTAGTATTGATGTGACAGTCGAGGAGCTAGAGACAAAAGAAGATACAAAGCAACTCGGGGGGTCAGAGATCAGTAGCATGAGGGAGCATGTATTCTTTCGTGGGACGACATGCATGGACCAGTTGAGGACCCATCGGGTCAATACCCTCATCAGACTGGATGGAAAGATTGTTGGAGTTCAGTCTGGATTTGGTAACAACATATTTATGGAATCCAAATCTAGTTAAATATTTAATTTGATTTGATTTGGATGTCCATAATTGGTGTTGTGCTATTTTAGATAGAATAGGATTCTTATTTTAGTAAATCCTATTATGATCTACAATATGATGTTAATAGAATATTTTAGGTATAATATGATTCATATTTTATTCCTATTTAGAAAATCCTATTATGACCTAGAATATGTTTTTCTCATCCTATATATATGGGGTGAGGGTGGAGGCACAAAGCACAGGTACAAAAGTGAAGATTCAGGGTGCTCATCCATAAAAAAAATCTAAGAGGAAGTCAGTGCTTTACTCTTAGGACTTCGCCATCCAAGACAGAAGAAAAAAAGATCTAATCGAGGAGTCGTCAACTTTGGTTATGGAGATTGCTACGATTTGGTGAGTGATCTCAATTGTAATCTTCTATTTTTCTTGAGAGTGGTGAGGAGGTTGGACCTATTAGGGCAAAGGGTTCAACGTTAGTTATTGTCAAGCTTGTAATTTTCATCCGAGTTATAAAGGTTGGGATTTGTCTATGTGATGTAGTCACCGCCATATACTTTTTATCTGTGCTTGGTGTCCATTAGATGTGGATTGGTTTGATCAGGTGTGTTGGTAAATGCTTCCGTGCACCCAACAAAACTGGTCGACGGGAACGACAAGGAATTCATGTCCAAGTACTAGTAATGCTTCCTATGGGTGGACATGGACATGCACGTGCTACGCACGCTTATGTCATACAGGGTGGTGGACACAGGCATGCCGATGAAGTTAAAGGATACTTCGATCTGGACGAAGACTATACGAAGGCGATTCGAAGGGCGATCGGAGTACCTGAAATGGTCCGCTGCATTCAATGTGAGTTAGCACTCGACGTATACGCTCGAAAGATACAGTTGGAGTCTGTGATAGACGAGATCAAGGCAACCCCTGCAGGCTAGCATGTTAAAAGAAAAGAAGAGAAAAAATATCCGCGATAGACCGCTACTTTCTGCGTTTTTTCCCCACAGCTGAAGATAGTGACTTGGAAGAAAAAATTTAAATAGATAAAAATAAAAGATCCCATAAAATATTTAATAAATAATAACCTACCATATCTTTTCCTAGGAACTTACCAAATATGTTTACCTAGGAATTAAAATAAATAGAAATAAAAGATCCCATCAAAAAAATTCCTACATAAATGAAAGAAATACGAGAGGCCAAAGAAATGAGAAATTTTTCTTTTATGGGATCTTTTATTTCTTTCTATTTAAAAAGTAATGTTATTCGTACCTCCAAATTGTCTTTCCAAACTATCCCTCCTTATATGGCAGCTGATGTGGCATGTTAAATAATATTATGTGTCATCTAACATTGTCACGCCCCAGAACCAGAATACTGGCAAGTAGAGACAGACCAGGCCAGCTACGTATACCAGAGTACTCCAGTATCTTGAAATAACGTGTAAGTTGTATAGACATGGGGGTTACTACTATAATCCAACAGACAATCCTAGTTCAAGAATCTTAGGTATCTCAATCACAGGTATTAAACAATGTACAAGAAGTATGATCATCTGGAATACAAAATAGTAAAGCATCCCAAACTATCATATATCAATGATCATGAAGCTAGTAATACAGACTGAAGAACTAGCAAGAGTGGTAGTCGTACATGATATGCTCTAGCTATAGTCTAGAATACGTACATCATATTTAGGCCCGTAGGCTAAATGTCAAGACTCAAAATATGAGCTAAATACGTGCCCGGAGGCTAAACACCACAACAAAATAATGTACATAACTAGTGAGAGAATAAAATAGAAAATCCACTAAGGTACTCTGGTTCTCCGGGTAGTCACCGTCGAGTAGATGGTACGGAAGATCCTTTGGACTCCTCTATCAGATCTGGCCAAACAAAACTAGTGGGGTCAGACCCCAAATAGCAAGTACCACAAAGGAAGCCAAACTATGAACTAAAACATCAATAACTAACATAGCAACGGATAGAGACAGAAATAAGTAAATATGGATCGAGACTCGTGCACTACCAATGCACTTATCCTGAGGTTAGAAAAGACAATAAACAAAGCAACATGGAGCATAAGGTAAATAATATATGATATAATGTAAACTGTGGACTTGTGAATTAAATGGAAGCATGTGAACATGTTGACATAAACTGAATAATGTAAGAGAAATGGTACATATGGGCATGTAAGAAAACTGGACATGTGAGCATGTTAGATAACTGAGACATGTAAGCATGTTAGAACTATATAGAACGACAAATAATAAGATAACTTAGGTACTATTCCGGAACCCAAGTTACAACCCGTAAATCAAACAAGGATCGGGGTTGTAACCCTTCTCCTGAACAGAACTTAGTCTCTAATCATTTACTGGCAAAAATAAAGCATAAACAATAATGTACTAAAATAAACAAATTCGGACACTGCCTAGACAAAACTAGACTAGAGTGGACTCCATACAACAATTACGGCCAAGCAATAAGTACAAATTTATATATTAGCTAACTAGGGTTATCACAATTCTAATTACTAACAAGATGCAGTTGAGATATTTCCCGTAGTAACAAGTCCTACAGACTATCTAGGTTATCCAGGCGAGGTTACAAGAGTTACAAGAGTTATCAAGAATTATTAGGTGACTTAGAGTGCAACACATGACAATGTGTTGAAAATGTGCCCTACTCGACGGCATGCTACAAGTCCACTGGTGTGGCCGAGAAAACGGGATAGCCTGTAACTGAAAAATCTCTCTATATGAACTACTTGATCAATCTAGTCGTTTAACCTAGTCAGATTCATTATGAATCCCTGACCGTGGTAACCAGGAATCCATGTCCTAGACATGACGCAAGACGAGACAGGTACTTATACAATTACAATCAGGAAAATCAACCATGGTGTCCAGACAAGTGTTACACTTAACAAGTCAGGATTGGTTGTCGCAACAGCAATCAAGATTTCACATGTCATGTCGGGTTTACTTGTCATGTCAAGAGTACTTGTCAGGAGTGTGCCTCGACGGGCCACTATCATAAGCAAAGAAAGACATGTACAAGACTGCACTACGACGAGTCACTATCTAGTAAGCAAAGAAGGCATGTCACAAGAGTGCGCCACAATGGACCACAACAAAGAAATTCTAGACATGGTATAGACTGTAAAGTATAATAAATTCGGGAAGGCATGGCAATACATATCATAGCACATAAGAAAGAATCGAAAGGAAAGACATATGACATGTGAGAAAGAATAAATAAAAGTAAGTACATGACATAGAATAGTAATTGAATATGTGCTAGTGTCAAGTATATATAGGGTGCACAATCATTCTCTAACTATACAAAATCATCTAATCATGCTAATAATTTATTACAGTCGAAGAAAATATCAAAAACGGCTAAGTGCAGGAAAGTGCACAGGCAATGTGCAGAAAAGTGTTGGCTATGCAAGAAAGGCATGCAGGAAGGTGCTGGCTGTGCAGGAAAGCGCAGGCTGTACAGTCTGTACAGAAAAGCGCAGGTACAGTCTGTGTAGGAAAGCGCAGGTGAAGTCCGTACAGAAAAGTGCAAATGCAGTCTGTGTAGGAAAGCGTAGGCGCAGTCTGTGCAGGAAAGTGCAGGTGCAGTCTGCCCAGGAAAGTGCAGGTGCAGTCTGTGCTGAAACGTGCGCAGGCTGCACAGGAAGGTGCACAGACTGTGCATGAAGGTACAGGTTGCACAAAAAAATGCACAGTCTATGTAGGAAGGTACAGGTTTTGCGCAAGTACGCAGGTACAGGCTATTCATCTTTCCTAAATCAACATCGAAGTGTATAGGGAACTCATAAACTCGAAGAATGCCATAATTTTCTCAAAATAAGTCAAAATCAAGCGGTTCAAAAGCCAAAATTGGGTAGAATAAAATTTTCCACAACATAGGACCATAAGATTTTAGAAATAACAAACTTTAAGATATCAAAACCAAGAAACACTAAAAAGTCTTAAAACTTAGATCTACAAAAATGTAACCGTCAAAACCAAAAACTTCAAGTACTAAAGATGCTTAGAATCATGCAAGAAAGAGAATAGAACAAACAAAAATGAAGATCCATTATGGTCTCCATGGAGCAAGTTGTACTTGTCTTGGGTTGGTAGGAGGAGTAAATAAAGAAGAAGAAGAAGAAGAAGAAGAAGAAGGTGGAAAAGTAAAAAAAAAATAGTCAATTCTAAGCATTTAACACCAAAGAAAACAAAAATAACAACAAAACAATATTGTTCAAGATTTGGCAAGATGTACTTACCTAGGTTAAGCTCCAAACCTAATCTTCCACTCCACGGCCAAAAGGGGTACAAAACTACACTTTAGGCCTCACGGCCAAGCTCTTGGCAAGCTCTAAGGGGGAGAGAAGAGAAGAAGAAATGAGAAAAGAGTGAAGAGAATGAAAAGAGAGAGGAGAAAGAAAGTGAAAGGGTATATATAGAAGGGAGAATTAATCATGACTGTTGGATGGTGATCCATGTGAAGGTCTAAGTCAATCCTAGCCATCCAAAGAAAATCAAGTATCCATTGGATAATAGGATATATCTACACTATTTACGAAAATATCTAAACAATATTTACGAAAATATCAAAAACACTATTCATGAAAATATTTTAAATCAAAAATATCTAAAATGTAGTAAATCTGTCAGGGCGGTATACCGTCGGTATACAATGGTATACTGACGATATGCCGGTCAAGAAAAAAATCTATAAGTTGAAAAAATTTTAATGCGTTCCGAAAACCAAGAAAACATGAAATACAGTACAAAAATACGTATCCGTATATAAATATCGATACTGTGAGACGAGTCTCACAAACATGGCAGCTGACATGTCATATTTTGGCTGCTGACATGTCAAATTTTAACCCAAAAAATTAATTATCCAATTTTGTTCATGTTCATGTTCATGTTAATATTAATATTAACATTAATATTATTTTTAATGTTAATATTAATGTTAGTATTAATGTTAATTTTAAAATATGCCATGTCAGCTGCCAAATAACATGTCACATCAACTGCCACATAAGAAGAGATAGCTTGGAGGGATAATTTGGAGGGACAAATAGCATTATTTTTATTTAAATTCCTAGACAGACATATTTGGTGAGTTCCTAGGCAAAAATTTGGCAAGTTGGTATTTATCAAATCTTTTATGGGATGTTATATTTCTATCTATTTAAATTTGTCTCTTCAAGTCACTATATTTTTATTAGTCAAGGAAATGAAGATAGAAAATTTTCTTTTATGGGATCTTTTATTTCTATCTATTTAAATTCCTAGACAAACAAACATATTTGGTAACCAAAGATATGATAAGTTATTATTTATCAAATATTTTATAGGATCTTTTATTTCTATCTATTTAAAATTTTCTTCAAAGTCACTATTCTTTTATTAATACACATGGAGCTATGTGGGATGGCTCATATAGGACTATGAGCCTATGGCTCATAGGTAATTGTGTTACACTCCTAGGCCGAAGGCCTACAAATTCGGTCCGAAGGTCCACACCTGCCATTCAGACAACCCAGTCATGAAGGGTCTGTTCGGAGACCCGGATTCGAGAGCCCCACAAACCCGACCAATATACCTTCACCACCATTGCCCATGAGGGCCCGCTCCATCCGGCCCAAAGGCCCTACACTACTGCAACCCAGAAGGCCCATAACCTAATCTCACTCTTACAACTTGGGAAGTCCATCATGTTTCGCCTAGCCCTCTTTTTCCTCAAGGTTGTCCTTCCTCTTGGAAGTTGAGCCAACACTCATTCTCCTTAATAAGCATCAAGGATCCATTAAGCCACCCTTCCAACCCCACCACATCACATTCTCCCTGGCCAGTAAGGTCCTCATCTCTATATAACTCAGTAGAACTCTCCGTTGAACTCAAGCTTTTGGTCACGGACTTTTTCAAAGCCCTTGAAGGGACCTCTGTACAGTCTGATTTCCCAATCTTTACCACATTGATATTTTCTGTCGTAGGGACATCCTCCACCATCAACACTGCAACTGGTGTGCCTTTTCCCTCGTTCGTGCCCACCTTAGACAAATTATTAAGGTGAAGTCATTCAAGAAAAGTTACTGGGGGTACTACCATACACAAACTTGTGTGCGCCACAGACACCTCAACCAAGATTTCTCTTCGTGGCCTATATAGTGGCAAGAAAAGCATATTGGAGGATCCTACTCATACATAAATGATTGGCTGAAAAGCTTTCCTTCAAGGAGCCACACGAGCACTGCATCCAACCGAGAGTGTGCCACAGACACCTCAACCAAGATCTGTGTGAATGCCAGGCGCTTCCTATAGGCAGTGGAGACATCCATCGCAGGGGCACACTGATTATGCTAGCCATCTTCTGTAGCACCGACTTGTTTCATAGTTGAAGAGGCTTCTGGGAGACCAGGGGACCCCACCGATTAATCACGACAAGTCGACCCTCAGTCCATAGGCGGATCCAGCTATATGCTGGTGTGGGTTCCAGTCCACCCAAAAAAATTATATTAATTTTTTTCAACTTTTTTTATTTTTGATTTTTTTTAATATGGGTTAGCGCATCTCTAGTCCATCATAATCCTTTTTAGTCCACCCTAACTTCAGATTCTGGATCCGCCCATAGCCCTCATACATCCAAGTACCCTCCTACACACCCCTTTGAGATCCGTCTCCAAGAATAACCAAACAAAGAAATATCCGTCCTCCATAGCTAGAGAACATCCTTGTCACTCCCACATCAGGTTTCAAACACGACCCACAAAAGCCATAATAGACGGGTAGGAGGGTCGAGGGCCAACCACATAAGACCAAGGTCTTAAACCATTTCGTCATCAAGATAGCCACATCCTCAACAAATATATCCATTGTCCGCATACTTTCGAGGATGATTGGTTCCTCATAGTGAAGTCTAACATCATCACAGCCAATGAAGGAAAGCATATTATGTAATGTCCTATTCTGCTTAGTTTGTCACGTCTCGGCCCGAAAAATTGTTCGTCCTCGCATCGATTTATCTGAATCATCGTCCTCGCTGGGACGTGATGCCGTATGAGTTTGGAGTTGCACTCTCATATAAGGCAAGATGACAAGTTCTCAAATGGTTATCTTTGATTTGATATTAGCAACAGAAGAAAATAGAGTATATGAAACAATTCTCTTTATTCAATATATAAACTGAGGTTAAAAAGGCTTTCAATAACCCAACAGAATTTGCCAGATTGGCTACAACACTCAAGTTCTCTCTTGCCCACAAAAGATTTCACCGTTCCATACATCATGTCTTCTATATCCCGGCCGCATCATCAGGTTGCAAGTTCGAGCGTCAATACGGTCGCATGCCTCAATACGCTACGGCAATCCATGCCTCAGTGCGTCCAAGCAAAGCTCTGCCATGAGCAATCCATTTTCTGTACCTTGCATGAAAGCTAGTAGGGGATCAATATGTTCGTCCTCGCATGTACTGATGAAAAGACCCACTTTCTAAACCGACATTTAGTATTTATGTTGAATCATGCAACTTAGCTTATGATCTTGCTATATTCTGTAATGTCCCAAATTCGTGATACGTATTTAGTGTACGTATACGTGTTTTGGACCCCTATTTTTTTTTATTCATGGTTAGTTATCTTGGTTTATTTTGCATTGGCTTGGTTTTATTGGCATTGATAGTTTAATTGGTTTTAATGGTTCATTGGTTTATTTGGGCTTGGTTTATTCCTGGGTTGGTTCGGCTTGGTTTGGTTTGCTTGGTTCATTATGAACCAAGGAGTGAACCCCCTACCTACCACCACCATTCCCCTTTATAACCCACCTAACTTTTCTCTCTCCTCCACTTTCTCATTAACTCTTCTTCCTTCTCCATTAAACCCACCACCAACCAAGAACACCCCTTAGGCAAGTGCAACTTGCTTCCACAAGAGAGCCCATTTTTATTGTTCTATTAGCTTCTCCTCAAGTTTCTAAGACACATTAGAACTTGTCATTTTCCATTTTGAGGCTTTAATTTTTGTAGATCTAGAAATTAGTTATTTTTGGATTTTGGTGGTTTTGATCTATCAAACTTCTTTGTTTTCAAGTTTTGATGGTTCCATGTTGTAGAGAATTTTATTCTACCCAATTTTGACCTTTGAAAAGTTGGATTTGGACTTGTTTTGACCAAGTTATGGACTTTTGAAGCTTTGGGTTCAAACCATGGAGTTCTTGCTGATTTGGAGAAGACAGTGAGCAGTGTGCGCGATCCTTCTAGCTTGCGCCACTGAGCTGCGCGCGCTCTTTAGCGCAGCGCAGTCTGACCCATACGCTGCCTTTTGGAGGCGTATGTCTTGCATACGCTGCCTTGACAAGGAGTCGTATGGACCTCATACGCTGCCTTGATGAGGAGTCGTATGGACCCCATACGCTGCCTTGACAAGGAGTCGTATGGACCTCATACGCTGACCTGAGCGTAGCTTGACCTGAGCGTAGCTTGAACTGAGCGTAGCTTGACTTGAGCGTAGCTTGACCTAAGCGTAGCTTGACCTGAGCGTAGCTTGACTTGAGCGTAGCCTGACTTGAGCGCAGTGTATATTGATATTTTATTAGATATTTAACGTCCATTTTATATCCTTACGCCTTTTGTCCTGAACTTGATAATCACGAATTTACTTAATATGTTCGGAATTGATAATTGAGCATGACATGATAGTGACCCGTAGTGGTGCACTCCTGATATGATAACCTGACATGACCTGATAGTGGCCCGTCGTGACGTACTCCTGACAAGTAAACATGACATAATTTTCTTGATAAGCTGTTGCGACGGCTACCTGACATGACATGACCTGTATAAATAACTTGGACACCGTGGGCGATTGTGCTTGTACAAATAATCCAGTCCTGTCTTGCATCATGTCTAGGAGGGGACTCCTGAGTACCACGGTCAGGAGTACCTACTGAAATGGACTAAGGTTAATGATTAGTATAATTCACTAGTCATGAAGAGATGTTCCCCAGTTACAGGCGATCCCGTTATCCCGGCCGTAAATGTTTGGACTTGTAGCCTGCCGACGAGTAGGGCACATTTCCAGCCCACTGTTATGTGGGGCACCCACCATTATCACTTAAATGATTGAATTCTATTGTCACTCTAATGTATTATACTCTCTAGATTGTCACTATAATGATTGCCTGGATAACCTGGATAGCTGCAGGGCCTGTGACTACTTGGAGCATCTCATTGCATCTTGCTAGTAACTAGGATTGTGATAACCCTAGTTAGTTAATGTAGAAAGCCGTAGGCAATGATTGGCCGTGATTGATTGGATGAAGTCTAGTCCAGTATAGTATTGTCTGGAATTGATTGATTGCAAGATTGTACCAGAATGATTGAATGATTGTCACTCCAGATTGATACTATCACGATTGTACTCTATTGTCACTCTAGCGTATTGCACTCTTCATTGTCACTTTTATCATTGTACTCTCTCCTTTTCACCTTAATGATTGTCACCTTTAGCAATAAATGATCAGGAGACTATGTTCTGTTCAGGTGAAGGGTTACAATCTCGGTCCTTGTTTGGTTTAAGGATTGTAACCTGGCTTCCAGAATAGTATCTTCGTCTTCTCTTCATATATTGTCCAGCTATATTTTATTTAGCCTGATTCTCCAGTTATCGTATGTCAATGATGCTTCACTTAATTATTTTCTCTGATTGGGATAAGTGCATTGGTAGTGCACAAACCTCAATCTGTGTTATTTATTGTTGTTTTCTTATGTATTGAATGATAATAATTTGTTGGTTTTAGTTCTTAAGTGAAGCCTCCTTTGTGGCACTTGCTCTTTCTGGGGTCTGACCCAGCTGGTTTTGTATGGCCAGATATCGGAGCAGCACCAAAGGATCTCTCTGCTTTCCAGCCCGATGGTGGTCACTAGGCGTAACCAGGGCATCGAGTGGGTTTCTTTTATTCTCCTACTGTAATATTATAAATTATTCTTTTGAGGCGTTTAGCCGACGAGCAAGTGTTAGCTCGATTGTACTTACTTACTGTCTGCCTACGGGCTATGACATGATTGACAAGCCCCGGGGGTTGATCATGTATGACTGAACTCTTGCTAGTCCTCACATTTTGTAACGACTAGCTTCATGATCATTCCGAATATATAATGTATGGGACGCCTTACTATTGTGTATTTGGTGGTCTGACATCTTGTAACTATTATTAGTTGGCTGAGATTGAGACAATAGGCTATTTTATGACCTTAAGAGACTGATGGATTGTAGTAAAACCCTCACATATCTAGACAGCCGTGACCGTATAGCGGTGTGGATTCCATTCCGTTATACGTAGCTGGCTATGTCTGCCCCCGCTCTCCAGTATTCTGGTTCTGGGGCGTGACATATTCTCCTTAGGGTTGATTTCATGACATATTCGAAAGCAGTAAAGCATGTTATCATGGCAAACATGTTATTCGAATTGAGTAGGCAAGCAGGCAAACAACGTGTTTGTTTCATGGCATGACTTCTTACCAACGTAGATGCACTCGCCATTGCACCGACGCAAGGTGAATACGCCACATTCCTTTTCTGTCATGTGGTAAGTGCTCTCTATGCAAGATATATGTGTGCAAAATACATACGTGCCTGCACTTTCAATCCATCATTCCTTAACTATATGAAGGTCATTGGCGTATCCGCGCCAGAATGGACTAAAGGTTTCTCTTTTCTTTCCTTCTTTTCTTTCTTTTCTTATATTTCTTTCTTTTCTCAATTTGGGTAGCCCGGCGCCTCTCCTAGTTGGTTGTTATCCCAACTACGGAGACCTTCTGTTGCATACCATCACTTGTGGCTTTTCAAATCTCGCTGAGCGGTCGCTAATCATCTTACGGATGTGTGCCCTTCAAAGATTATATCCCTCCTAGGCCGAATGGTCCTGGTGCCCTGATGCAACCCGTTCGAAGGGAACACCCGTGCACAGGAGATTATCTCATCATTTTTTCAAGTCCATTCGACCATGCAACGCACTATTATTCAAACAACCAAACATAGTCTTGAGTCCGAGACTCGGACTTTATCATCTCGTATTTTTTCTATTAACTTTCTATGTTCTCATATTCCATACTTTGTTTCAATGTTCAATGGCATCATGTCTCAACTCAATGTTCGTCAATCGAACGACCCGAAGGTCTCGAACACTTTTCGAGGCATTATGTCACATCTGACAGTTCCGTCACCTTCATGCCACAACTGTTCTCTTCACAACGAAGCCATCTTTTATGATTCTTGTGCGCGTAGGCACGCTTTGACACGATTGTTCTCATTTCTTCGAGTCGTGCATGTGATGCACGCCTCGATACCGTAATTTCATGTTCTTAGCCTTAATGTTCAATGTTCCTGGCTTGGACGCTAGGGCGCTCGTCTTCATAATCTTTCAATGTGCTAGCCTTTCTAACTCGTGTGCGAAGGGACGGAATGGCTCATGCATGAAGGCACTCGCCGAATACAGTTATCACATGTTCTTGTGGCTTGCGCATCGAGGCGCTCACCTTTGCAATATCCAATGTTCCATAGCGACTCGTGCATTTGATGCACGTTTTATTTCAATTGTTCTAACTAGTGTTTGATACACGCTATAATTTATCTTCCGATCGGATCACACCCGTGGTGTCGATAGGTTAACTTAGCATACAATGATACATTTTTACTTAGGCATGAAGGAGTAAAAAGAAGAGTCATTCCTCCCACCTTAAGCCGATATGCCTTATTGTTTGTCGAGCTGATACGGCTCGATTTCATAACTTTATTGCACGGCCAAATCTTCTGACTTAGCCATTCGAGTACTTCTTGTTTTATTAAACTACTCGATAGATTCTGGCCTACCGTGCCCAAGTCCCAACCCGTTACGAGGCGATGATTTGGTTTTGTGGACCCGTCACAAACATCTAATATTTTAGCATAAACGGATAGCCTGCACATGAAACCAACTAAAATCAATGCTTGCATCGATTCAGACTTGCACCTTGGTTCGATTCAATTTCTTAGAATCTTCGAGCCGACTCAACGCACTTATCCTTTGGGGCAATGCAGCGCTTCTTATTGATTCAACTCGATACATTCTTTGGGACAATGCAAATCTTCGTATTGACTTAGTTTGTTGCGTTGCTCGGGACAATGTAACTCTCATATCGATTCGCATCGATACATTTCATTCGGTAAATGCAACTCTTTGAGTCAACGTCTCAGCGTAACACGCCGTACGGAGCGGGGCATTATATAATATACCACTCAAAACAAGGTTCGTCCTCGAAACAAAACCAACACTCCGATTAAGTATTTTATAGATCGTTTCACGATCTCGTCCAACTATCGTTGTTCTGTTTCAAACACTCGTGCAAGCTTTCATTAACTTTCAGTCTTTCCTACAGCTCAATTTGAATTCAGTATACAACTTGATTTGGATCGTATACCTATTCAAGGCGTCCCAAAAATATATGTATTTCAGCCAAGCCCAGTGGAAGAAAATTGGAACAAAGCTGACAGGTAATTTTATTTCTATGCTTGCCATCTCGTACTCCCTATTGGACTTATCTTTAGCAATTGTTCTCAAAATGTTATCACATACGTATATTCGATACATACGTGATTCATTTAATAAAGTTACTACATACGACGCGATTTAAAATCATATTTCTCGTTTCGTATGTTTCGTATGGACTGTCAATCCTATACATTGCGTCGAGCCGTCGCACATCCGATCGCAACGATCCTTCGCAACGCCTTGCGTACGAAGTCGCCGCCCAACTATTTTCGAAGTCTGGCTATGTAACTTATCTCGATATGATTTCCTTTGTTGACTTGCAAATGTATCAACATTCAGGACTACGCCCGCTAGGTTACTTACCTATACACCGTGCTTAAATTCTCTCGACACAACTTTAAATTGACATTGTACAAAGGTCATAATCTATCCGACACAAAAGTTTACATAGAGGCGACAGTGCTCAAGGCAACAATCGCTTTGACTCAAAGTCTCTATGATGCATCTTACGTCCAATTCATAATGAGTAGGAATTCACTAGCCAAATTTTTAACTTATCCGTCTCATAACTGATGGAACTGGGGATTCCCAGGACCCTTCTTTTGGTGTGCGTATTGATCGATAGAAAGTTAAACAGATCTAATACGAGTTCTAACCCTTCATAGGCGGAAACTAGGGTTCACGAATTATACCTGCGACGGAAAGGAGACAAGTAATTTCTGGCAATCTCGAGCGGACGACCCCAAGATCTTCTGCACGTATTCCTTCCTCGAGTTGGACGTCGTGTGGGCGACGATCTCCCAACCTTTTCTTTTCCTTGGCAGCCCTCTCTTTCTCTCCTTACGTGAATCACAAATTTAGAAAAAAATTTAGATTTCTGATCAGTAATCTGACGGCCAGAGAATAGAGGATATATATAGGCTACGGCAGGGACCATGAGAAGAAATTAGGGTTAGGCCTCCTAACGGATCTGGATATCCCGTGTTCAGCCCGAACACACAATCCAGGCCCATTAACAAAAGCTCGGTCCACTAATGAGCTATTGTTGCACTACCTCCCTAATACCAAATTATGTTTGTGGGCTCTTTTTATTATATGCTCGTTTGGCTCCCCATGTTAAGATATCGTATGTCCGTCGATCAAATTAAGTTACTGACAACTATATTGATTCGACATCTTTTATCCTTAAGTAGTATCGCTCAACTTTATTTGTCATGTCGGATATAATCCACCTGCAGGGTTTACATGACAATTCTTATGATCTCCTTAAGAGGACATCATCAATCCGATGTATCGGGACATGGATTCTATTTATAATCAACAGCCCATCATACATACAATGTTATTACCCAATTCATAGAGGTTGTTGATCCATAATAAATTTCACTCTTTTATGAGTCAAAGTAATGCACATTGCATATACATGTCCGTTATTATATTCGGATTAAGAGTACAAGCATCCATAATAACAGAGGTATTTGTTCTCTTATGTAGTCAGTACAAAGAGAACAACCTCAAGTGGTCATGTTCAATACACACAAAGTGTACTAGTGTAAACCTATAGTCAAGATAGACTAATACCAGATTACACTACAACCTTTCCAATAGATTGTCCAAGTCCATCTAGGTTGTGAACTATTTATATACTCCATAGGAAACTGATAATATGATCTTCTGTGTGACACCACACACCATATTATCTACAATATAGAATATCAGACATTTGCATCAACACTTGCAACAAATACAATATGCAAACATTTGTCCATATGATTCTCATTCAAAATTTAAGGAAATAAGGTTACTACAAAAGTGATGCTTTTAGTATACAACCCTAACAATCTCCCACTTATACTCAAAGCATTGCTTTTCAGTATACTGTTACAAATCTCCTACTTATACTTAAAGCCATGCTGCTATACATCTGACTCCCATTTCCTCAACATGACTGTCAAAAGCCTTAGCTAGTAAGCTCTTTGTAAAGGGATCAGCTAGGTTGTCGGCTGATGCTATCTTGATCACAGCAACTTTTCCTTTCTTTACGAAATCTCGTATCAGGTGGTACTTGCGCTCAATGTGTTTGCCTGTCTTATGGGCTCGTGGTTCCTTCGAGTTTGCAACTGCACCACTATTATCACAATAAAGTGTAATAGACTTAGGCAAACTAGGTACCACATCCAAGTCCAATAGAAAGTTTCTGAGCCAAACCGCTTCTTTGGCTTCCTCAGAGGCTGCCACATACTCGGCTTTCATGGTAGAATCAGTAATACATTTTTGCTTGATACTCCTCCACACAATGGCTCCACCTCCCAAAGTAAACACATAACCTGAGGTAGATTTCCTGGAATCCCTATCTGACTGAAAATCTGAGTCTGTATACCCCAAGGGAACTAAACTATCTGCCTGGTAAACTAGCATATACTCTTTAGTCCTTTTCAGGTACTTCAAAATATGCTTTACGGCAGTCCAGTGCTCTTGTCCTGGGTTAGACTGATATCTGCTGACCATGCCTACGACAAAGCAGATGTCTGGTCTCGTACATAGCATTACATACATTAAGCTTCCTACTGCTGAAGCATAAGGAACTGCCTTCATGTTCTCTATCTCTTAAGGTGTCCTCGGACACTGCTCCTTTGATAGAGCAATTCCATGTCTAAAAGGTAAGAAACCTTTTTTAAAATTTTGCATACTAAAACGAGTTAGTACAGTATCGATATAGGAAGCTTGGGATAAGCCCAACATCATTTTCTTGCGATCTCGTAGAACTTTGTGTTTGCCATTGATTGTAAAAGTACAGAACAATTATCGGAGGACTGAACTTAGACTCACAATACAAACTCGCTCGTACAAAGAAAGCCTAGGGACGAAAACCTAGGTACAGCAGTCTAAGTACGATTGTTTATTTTAGATTCTGGGGGGTGACGATAGAGGCTCGGGAAAGCGACGGCCGCTCTGCCTTACTCCTTGGACGATCGGTACGCAGCCTTGGCTCGGGGAAGATCTGCTTAGTCGTTGACGAAGAAATGCCTTCTTGCTCTCTCTCTCTGATTGCTCTTCTGGCTTCTCTCTCTCTCTGTGTATATTCTCTCTCTGACTATGGGGGAAGTCTCTCTGTGTATACGTATTCTTCTCTGGTTTTTTTTGTTGTATATCTCTCTATATGCTACAAGGGAATGGCACCTTGCTATTTATAATAGTGGGATCTGATCATTAGGGTTGCCAATGATTAGCTCTTGGAGATGGCGACGGCCTGGGGATTGATCAATCCAGGCCGTTCGTTTCTGATTGTGACGAATCAGAACCATTAAGGGTAGATTACACCAAATCCCCATTAGCAATTAATGCTGATTGGCATAAATCTTCCTTATAATGATTCTCTAATATCTGCGAATAAATCAAATTTATTCTCCTGCCACGTGCCCCAGATCATTGGTATTTGACCCGATCTTGGATTGCCATAAATCTGGAAGATTGATCGGCTGAGGACACGTGTCCTGAGAGCCAATGGTGAGACTGGAACCGCATGCAGATTGGGCCGTATGAGATTTGGGCCGTATGAAATTTGGGCCGCATAAGACTTGGGACACGTGTCAGGGCTGTCTGGGCAGTGGCCCCCTCCTTCAGACTTCTGAACCATATGATGAGCCGCATAAACCGCATAATGGTGTGTCTGTTTGAGCCGCATGGGCATGATCTTCTTGAGCCGCATAGGGATGATTCCACTTGAGCCGCATGGGACAGCTTCACTCTGAACCGCATGGGAAGTCTTCACTTCGAGCCGCATAAGCACACCCACGTGGCAGGGCCACGTGGCATTTTGTTGCTCTCGGGAGATCGTGTCAGAGATTTCTTTCTCTTCCCAAGAGATTCATCATCATGACAGAGTCATAATTACCTGCTTTGGTGTCAGGTCTGTCAACTTTTCAGAGGGATCAGCCGTCAAAGCAATTAATGCAGCATGGATCGGAGGGGAGCACTGTCACGCCATATATCTTCTGAGCCGCATGGAATGTCTCCGGCCGCATAGCTCCTTATGCCGCATGACTCCCTGAGCCGCATGCGTTTTCTGAGCCGCATGGGTCTTTTTTGGCCGCATGAGTCAATTTCTTTAGTATTTTCCATGCTTCTACAGGACCCCCTTCAAAGTTTTCAATTTGTAAAATTGAAATACTTTGAACAAGAAGCATGGCTGTATTAGCCGCATATGCAATCCTGACCGCATAAGAGTTCTAGCCGCATGAATTATTCAGTCGCATAGGTGATTCAGCCACAAGAGACTTTCAACCGCATGGCCTCTAGCCACGTCATCATTTGCCACGTATGGCAATCTTTAGCACTTAAGTGTTGTCGATCTTTAAAGGGCGCTTTTTGGTGCGGGTGCGGTAACTTCTGAAACTGCCCCTCTGGTACCGTCTGCCACTCTCCCTCTGACGCCGTCATCTATAGAAGTCTTGGATGATGCATTACAGGACGTAGTTGCTAGTTTCCATCGTCATCTGAAGAGGGGGATCGAAGCAGCGGTGGAAAGGGGGACTCCCTTCACTCTGGCCCGTCGATGTGCTGGCGGCCAGATTAATACCCTTAAAACACTCCCTGGGGGAGAGGAACTGGCTGCGCTCTTGGAGCCTAAGCTATTAGAGGCTAACCGTCTCGTTGCCCAGTTTCGCTCGTTGCAACAGACTGATTTACCTGCGGCCATAAATCGAGAACACAACTTCCTCACTACCGTGGTGGAGAAGGTGATGGCTGCCCGGGAATCACTCAAACCGGCTATATTACAGGACCGTCGGAATCTGACTCAGTTGCACGACCAGTGGAGCCGTCGGACTGAAAATTACACGACTCGGAAAGCGAATGCTTCTCGTGGGGTGGCCGATGTTCGGGAACAGATCCTCGAGCTCCAGAGAAAACTGGCTTTCCTGGAGTCAGAGCTTGAGGCCGCTCGTGTTGAGAAAGAGATTGCTATTCAGGAGGCTGACAAGTATAGTAGGGCTTCTGCTAATCTAGAGCTTGCCCTAAAGAAGGTGGAGGACAACTGGCAGGCTTATACACATTTGAATGACGCAGAGCAGCTATCCCAAGAGGCCGAGCGTCGAGCTAAGCAAAGGCTTGATCGGGGGACTGCTTTGGTAAAGGACCGTCTTTTGGAGTTGTGCAATGCCGAGCTATAATCGGCCTCTTGTTTTGTCCTCGTTTTCCCCTTCTTCTTTTTTTTGAAAGGGACGTGGTCCCGAAATATGTAGTACTTCTTTTCTTCCTTCAAATAAAGAGTATTTCCCATTCTACCCTTCATTTGTATTGCCTGTTGTGCCTGTGATATTGTGGTGATGTTCTTCCCCGCATAGGGGATATATTTGTGGACCTGTTACCCATGGCGTACCTTGGTTTTAGGTAGAGATAACAAGTTTCGGTCAGGATACCTGAAGCAGCCATAGCAAAGTGGTCATGGGTGCTCTTGGTATTGAGAGAAGAATTGCCGTAGAGCAGCTGGGCTCCTGGGGCATGATGAGGTGATAGGTTTGTGTTAAGAAATTTAGCTGAGGATATTTGTGGGCCTATTACCCTTGGCATACCCTGGTTTAGGAAACGGATAATAGGATGAAGGGGAACTGACATACTTGCTCAGAGGTAACGAGGACATGGCAAGTAGGAAAGTTTTTCGAACGTAGAGTCTTCCAACTCAGAGGTAATGAGTACATGGCAGGAGCGAACTCGACGGAGGGTATTGGTGGTCAACAGAGGACATTTGTGGTCAACAGAGGACATTTGTGGTCAACAGAGGACATTTGTGGACCCATTACCCTTGGCGTACTCCGGTTGTGGGTACAGGTAATAGGTTGAAAGGGGATCATCATACTCGCTCAGAGGTAATGAGGACATGGCAAGCATGAAGGTTTCTTCGACGGAGCCTTCCCATTCAGAGGTAATAAGGACATGACAGGAGTGGGCTCAATGAAGGGAGGTACGTAGAATAACTCAGAGGTAATGAGGACATGGAAATTCTATGTAGGGGTGATTTGTTTTTGGCGGAAATGGGACGACTCAGAGGTGATGAGGACATGGTCGTCTTGGAAATTTGTGGATCCGTTACCCTTTTTGTGCACTGGGAGTGCAGGTAGTGGATCATGAGGGAAGATCTCTTGTAGGAGGAAAGTTCAGCGGTATGGTTATACATGACTTGCTTTCAAAAGAGTGACCAGGATGTAAGTTCAGAGGTACCGACGGGTACATAACTCGACAATCCATGAATGTTGGAATCAAAGTGTAAGTTCAGAGGTACCAACGGGTACATGACTTGGTAATTTGGGATATGAGTTCAGCGGTACAAGAGGGTACGTGACTCGATAAGTTAGAAAATTGGGGGGTTGAGTTCAGTGGTACCAGCGGGCACATGACTCAAACTCTGAAAAATGTTGTTTAAACATAGTATTTCTTCAGGAACTTGCCGTTGACGGGCAACATGAGCAAGTCTCCGTTCTGCTTGGCGAGGCGGTAAGCACCATTGGAGAACACGGCCTCGATGATAAATGGGCCTTCCCATTTTGGCTGGAACTTGCCGGTGGTCTTGTGAGTCATGACCATTGGCCTCCTGACTGCCAAAACAAGATCGCCCACTTGGAATGTTCTGACTTTGACCTTTTTGTTGAAGGCTCCTGAGATGCGTGCTTGGTATAATTCGATCCTTTGTTGAGCTAGGAGGCATTTTTTATCTAAGGCCTCTAACTCTTGTAGTCGACGTCAGTAGTTATCATCCGTTGTCAATTGATAAGTGAGGGCGACGCGGAGTGAGGGTATTTTGAGTCTCTAATGGGAGAACTGCCTCACTCCCGTACACCAGAGAGAATGGTGTATTCCCGGTGGCTGTTCGAACCGTGGTACGATAAGCCCATAAGCACTCGCCGAGCTTCTCGTTCCAGTCGCGTTTGTTGGAGAAGACAAACTTCTTGAGGAGTTTGATGATTGTTTTGTTGAATGCCTCTGCTAACCCGTTTACTGCCGGGTTGTATGGTGTCGAAGCGACATTCTGAATGCGGTGTTTGTCGCAGAATTGGTAGAATACGTGGCTTACAAACTGCGGACCATTATCATGGATGATCCTTCGGGGCAGTCTAAAGCGGTAGATGACGTGGTGCTTCAGGAAGCTGATCACGTTCGAAGTCTTGACTTCGGCGAGTGGGACAGCTTCTGCCCACTTTGAGAAGTAATCAGTGATCGCAAGTATGAAGCGATATCCTCGGGAGGAAGGTGGGATGATTGGACCAATGATATCCATTCCCCATACTTCGAATGGCCAGGACGCCACTGTCGGATGTAGAAATTTGGATGGTTGGTGAATGAAGTCTGCGTGGACTTGGCAGACCTTGTATTTTTTGGCATAATCTACTGCAACAGTCACCATCGTGGGCCAGTAGTAGCCCATCCGACGAAGGCGGTCTTGCAGTTTAGGACCAGGCTGATGGGTCCTGCAGACACCGTCATGAGCCTCTCGTACGGCTTCTTTGGCTTTCGCGTTCGACAAGCACCGAAGTAGTAATCCGTCGTAGGAGCGGCGAGACAGTATTTTTGTCTCTGTATCGTAGAAGAATCTGAGAGAACACCGTCTGATAGAAGTAGCCTCCTTCGGGTTCTCGGGCAGGATGTCATAGACCACGAAGTCTATGAATGGTTGTCTCCAGTCTGGCGCTTCGTCGATCATCTGAGCAGAATAACTCGCCACGGCTTGAACGTTATTCTTGGGGCAGACCAGCTCATGGCCGATTACATCGACCGAATGATGAGAGTGGTTTGGCACTGCTAGGGAAGCAGCCAGGCCTGTTAGGGCATCAGCTTCGATATTTTGGAGTCTGGAGACGTGTTCGATGAAGAATCCCTCGAATGATGAGATAATGTTGATCGCTATTTGGTGGTAGGGGATCATGTTTTCATGGCGGACTTCGTACGTCCCCCGAATCTGGTTGACGACTAATTACGAATCGCCGTATGCTTCCAGATATTCTACCCCCGGTTCTTTTGTAAGTCGGAGGCCAATAACCAAAGCGTTGTACTCGGCCACATTGTTAGAGCAGGGTTCCGTGAGAGAGTAGGCGCGATTGATCACTAGCCCGGTAGGAGAGACCAATACTACTCCGACTCCGACGACGATGTTTCCCTTGGGTCCGGTTCTTGAAGCGCCATCGAAGAACATCCGCCATATGTTATCGTGGGTGGTTGTATTTGAATCGGCGACCTCATCTGGGATTTTTTCGTATATTCTGGATGATTCCGATCCTGGATGGGCTGCCAAAAAGTCTGCGAGGGCTTGACCTTTGACAGCCTTCTGCGGGACGAAGATCATATGATAGGAGGACAGTAATATCGCCCATGTAGCGAGGCGGGAGCTGAGTGCCCCTGGTTTGGTCATGAGGACCCTGAGAGGGTTGATTCGTGAGATCACATGTATGGTTTGCCCCGTGACATAGTGTCGCATCTTTTGAATGGCGAATACCAGGACGAGGCATTCTTTTTCCACAGCGATGTATCGGTGTTCGGGCCCGACCATCATTCGGCTGAGATAGTATATGGCCTGCTCGTGGCCTGCGTCGTTGTTTTGTGCCAGCAGGGCACCGAAGGAGTGTTCCATTGCTCGTACATAGAACAGGAATGGTTTTCCAGGGACCGGGGCCACCAAGACTGGAGGATTTGACAAATATTCTTTGATGTCGTCGAAAGCACGCTGGCATTCCTCGTCCCATACAAATGAGACTCCCTTCTTCATGAGGTGCCTGAACGGTCGGCATCGCCCGGAGAGGTTGGAAATGAACCTCCTGATATAAGCTAGCCTCCCTTGGTGGCCTCTAAGTTCACGGAGATTTCTCGGGGGACCCATCTCCATGATTGCCCTCATTTTCTCGGGGTCTACATGGATACCCCGTGCAGTGATGATGAAGCCTAAGAACTTCCCGCTGGATACGCCCAAGAACGATTTCGTAGGGTTCATCTTCAGATTGTGGGCTCGCATCAAGTTGAACACCGTTCTCAGGTCTTGCAGATGATCTTTCTTACGACGACTCTTGACGGCGATGTCATCGACATAGCATTCCACTGTCTTGCGAAAATGTTCTCTGAAAATGATACTCATGGCTCGCTGATATGTAGCACCAGCATTCTTTAGACCGAATGGCATGACTGTGTAGCAGTATGTGCCAATCGGGGTTCGGAATGAGGTGTGCTTTTCGTCGTCGGGAGACATCTTGATTTGATTGTACCCCGAGAATCCATCCATGAATGACATACGTTCAAAGTCGCATGTATTGTCGATCATGATATCTGTGATAGGAAGGGGAAATTCATCTTTGGGGCATGCCTCGTTCAGGTTGCGAAAGTCGATGCAGATTCGAATCTTCTCATTCTTCTTGAGGACGGGTACTATGTTGGTGACCCAGTCTGGATGTTGCTCTTCACGAATGAAACCGCTGGCTATTAGCTTGTTGATTTCTGCTTCGATCGCGTCCATGACGCCTGGGCGAAAGCGTCGTTCTTGCTGCTTGACTGGCTTTGCATCTGGTCGTATATTGAGTTTGTGGAGAGCGATGTCAGGATTTAACCCCGGCATGTCTTCATATCTCCAGGCGAACACATCAATGTACTCTCTGACAAGTTCTAACAGCGACTCTCGTTCTTCGTCAGTTAGGCTTTTACTGATAAAGATCGGTTTTGGAGAAGATTCGCTGCCGAGATCCACTTGTATGACCTCATCTTCAGTATGAGGTTCTCTCAGTTTGAACCGCTTTTCCCATTGTACGTCTAATTGCTGGGCCCATGGCTCTAGCTCAAGGATTTCGGGAATGTCTTCGTCTTCCTCGTAAGCGTCAGCGAATGCCATGTTGACTGACATGACTTATCTGAATACATCTCCGATGCTGGTATCTGAGTCGGAAGTCGGTGATCCGGTTGAATGTGACTGCCAGTCGCATTCTTCATCTGAGCTTTTAGGGGTCGTAGTAGGCGTTACATACCCTAAACCGCAACGAGTTTTGTTATAGTAGTTCCGTGGTTTGCCTGCCAGGGCTGGCGTCTTCAAAGGTAATCGTCGTCCAGTGCCGTAGTTCAGTCCTGGCGTTGTCTCTAGATCATACCCATGTTTCTGTATGAGATATTTGGATTGAGGGCTATAGAGATACAGAGGCAGTCTTCCAGCATCTGACCCGAAGTCGACTTCTTCCATGGCGAGGGGATGCGGGTTGTTCGTCCGGCCGAAGATGATTGGGTGGTCCCCTCCCTCGATTATTCGGTAAGCGTCTTCTACTGGAGTAAGTTGGATAGCGGTGTACACATTTGTCACCTGTGTATGTAGGTGAGTGCCTATACCGTGTTCCATAGCATACATTGTACATAGCTTATTGAGCTCGGTGTAGTTCAAAGATAACCCTTTATTGATGAAGTAAGATATCTTTTCTAGAGGGATTACATCATCTGCGGAGGGAGCATCAGTGTGGGCAGCCACATACTTGGCTAGCTCTGGTTCCTCTTCGGCTACCCCCTGTGTGAATGAAGATTGAGAGGGCGTCCTAGTCAGCTTGATCTTCAGAGGTTCAACTGACGGAGCGGAGCGTGGGGTTGCCGGTAGACTAGCAACCCCCAGTCTGGCACTTGATATGGAACGAGGGGTGGCTGGTTCGCTTGAAGTGTCAGACCTCGCATCGGGGTGACGACCCTTCTTAGGTAGGCGTATCGTCAGAGGTCTATCGGAGGGATTGAGCTTCTCTGTTTGGGATTGACCGACTCTCGGCAATCTGATGGTAAGTGGCCCTATCGTGGGTCTCGGTACCTGGCCGGACCTTGGCAGCCGGTGTCACTCCCTGATTCCGGTATACGTATTTTTAGCACGTATACTGCTTATTTGTAATTACGTATATTTATACGATATTTATTTTGTTGTATTTCTTCATGTATATCCCAAGTTATTTGACAAAATAATATTTCGTAATTTATTTTCTGTGATTTTAGTTTACAGTTTTGGCTCTAATTGGGTGACATGTTCTCGGTTCACTTGAACCCGTTGGGTCATCATGAACCAACTTGGTTTAGGCTTTTATATAAAACCCCATTCCTTCTCTCTCTCCTCTCATTATTCCTCTCATTTATTTCCTCCACCAACCAAGGCAAGTGCCAACTTGCTCAAGAGATGGATTTATATTTTGTTAATGATTTCTTACAAAATTATTTGTCAAAATATGTTCTTCTCCTCAATCTATACTAGTTTAGAACTTGAAAATTTCCATTTTGAAGCTTTGATTTTTGTAGATCTAAGTTTTCTCCATTTTTCGGATTTACATGGTTTTGATCTATTTTCGTTAGGATTTTATGGGTTTTGATGCTTCCATGTGGAAGAGAATTCAATTTCACTCAAGTTAGAACTTTGAAAATCTAGATTTGGTTTTGATTTGGTCAAGTTAAGGAAATTGGAAGTTTTTGGTGTTCTTGAGGAGGCTCTCGGCCTGGAAGAGAAGACCCTTCAGCCTGCGCTCTTTAGCGCAAGTTGAACTGCGCAGCTCGTCTTTTGACGAATTGCGCAACCCTTCGGCCAGCGCATTGCGCTGAGCTGAACTGCGCTGGCGCTCCTTAGCTCCAGCGCCATCCGATCCTGCGCAGTCTAATCCCTGCGCAATCTAACCCAGCACGCTTGACTTCAGCGCAATCCATTCCCTGCGCAACCTGACCCTGCGCGATCTGATCCTGCACAGTCTAACCCTGCGCAGTCTGATCCATGCGCAACCCGATTCTGGAGCAATCCATCTCCTGCGCCATCTAACCGCTGCGCAGTCTAATGCCTGCGCAACCTAACTCTGCGCGTTTTGACTTCTGCGCATTTGACCATGCGCATTCTGACCTGGGCTCTTATATATTATATTTTATTTTCTTGTATATATATATGTGAATGTTTGTGTATGCTATATATCCCTACGCCTTTTGTCCCGAGCATGATATGAGCACTACTGTGACCCCGGAGAACAAAGTGTTCCTACTCGCTACATGTGCCTGAATGTCCCGGTTCTCGTTCATGCTTGACAAATGACTCGTAATCCCACGTGGCGCATTTGCAATGTTGCATTACACTAAGGAGGGTAGAACGTGTCGACCTACTGATCGACATGGATCCTCACTTGGGGTACCCGTACTACGGTACGACATTCTAGGAGGATGATCATGCAGGCCACAGCATGAGTATCCAAGATTTCACATAGGGTTTAAATTAGGCAATTAAATCTATTAGATGCATGGAGAGGGCAGAATCCCGAGATCGTGTTACACCAGCCGCCTTGAGGTATTGCCTCGACGCGTCAGCTGGTCACCACGGATACTGTGCCATCTGCAATGAGTGGATGCCGGTATCCGATTATCTCCTGATATATTATAAGCTTTGGCAAGGTAGCCTTACGGGGACTTGTGCCTGCAAGGTAGCCTTATGAGGGACCTGTGCTTAATAATACTTGACTACGCGGACCCCTGGGTTGGCTAGCCTTGCTGGAAAGATACGATCTGAGGACTCTGATAATTTAATGCGAGGATAACCTCGCCATACTAGAAACTCGTAGACTTGACTGGCCGTGAAAATGACTTGCTTGTATTTTTCTTTTACTATCCGCGAGTAACTGAGGAAAGCGGACTGTTATGGTACATGATCCAACCCATGTTCTTGTTTGATTGTTGGGTTGGTTATCGTACTATGACAGGCTGCGGACCGAAGTTACGAACGGAAGCCTTAATTTGATTGTGATGTGCTACTCCTGTGAATGACTAAGGAACATGGCCCACCGCGGTACGTGATCCAACCCATGTTCTTGTTTGATTGTTGGGTTGGTTATCGTGCTGCGATGGTCTGTCGACCGAAGTCACGACCAGGAGATCTTCTTACTTATATATGTAAACTTATGTGAAGGTCATAGAGTGCGACGCATCCCGGCTCTATGTGGCACCTTTTGTCCTTGTTTGGTTGTAAGGGTGCCAGATGGGTCCGACGATGTAGCGCTACCCTATAGCCGCAGCATAAGCTTTATCCTTATCATTATAACTGGGTTTTATCTTAACTCTTGTGCCCCTTTGGCGGTACTTGCTATTCGGGGCTGACCCCGCTGGTTTTGTTTGGCCAGATCTCGTAGCAGAGCCAGAGGACGCGATCCTTCTTCCTGACATCCATGGTGCATACTAGGAGCATGGCTGGTCGGGGACTCGAGTGGGTTTCTTCTCCACCACTTCTGCTTATACTTTTGCGGCGTTTAGCCACCGGCACCTGTTAGCCGGATTACTTGATATTTTGCGTCAGTACATAATTGTAACTAAACAGACTGCAGCTGTGTATAATTTTGTGCTCATGACTCTCTGAGATAGCTATGTTATAAAGCTAGTCTCTCATGATCAATTTGATGAAGCGTCGGGGACGCCTTACTGCTTTATCTTTAATGTTCATTTATTGCTAATGTGATTTGATTGATTGAGACATAGAACTCTGTGGGACCATAGGAGACTCGCTTGTAGCATGTACCCCCTAGTCTCTCGACAGCCACGATCGCCGTATGACGTTACGTACCTCATATGGAGTAGCTGGCCTAGTCCGTCTCCGTATTTCGGTACTGGGGCGTGACAAGGTTTTAGTGGTGGCCCATGCAGGTCTGTTTTTCAGACTTGTGGGGTATTGCGATTTATTAGGAGTCTCAATCAAAACTTGTTCCCCTTGAAATTCTGTTTCGAATTCTCTGTCCTTGCCTTGATCTCTAACCTGACTTGCATCCTCGAAATCTTCCTCGTCCGGACTTGATAATCTTATATTCTTCTCTATAGGGGTGCTTCATTCTCAGTAGCGGGTGAGGCACATGAGGAAGAGCAGCAAGAGCATGGCTCGACTGGGCAGCAATAGGGGAGAGAACCTTCTCCCGTGCAGGCACGAACAGAAATGGAACCAGAGGCAGTGCAGCCGCAGGTTATTGAAACTCCTGCAGCACCAGTAGCGACGGCAGTACCAGACGCCGTAGCACTCCTGGAGATCATCCGGGGGTTTCTTGTCACTAACCAACAACAACAGACTCGGCAGCAGGAGCAGAACGTGTTGCTGAACCAAGGGATTCAGTTAGCTCTTGAGAGGAGTGCCGGGGTTGACTCGGGAGCCTCAGAAAGGTTCCGTCGCTTGAACCCGAGGTATTTTGATGGCACGGAGGATGCCATCACTGCGGATGCATGGATTCAAGACATCGAAGCCATTCTTGTAGCAGCCAAGGTTCCAGACGATGAGAAGGTTGATCAGGTCAAACTGGTACTTCAGGATCTTGCCCGCGACTGGTGGGCATCAGAAGAAGTTGGTACAAGATGCCCTGTTCGTTGGGCCACCTTCAGTGACAGATTCAAGGCCAAGTATTTTAGCGTAGTAGCTCGATATGAGCTCCAGCAGAAGTTCATCAATCTCAAGCAAGCAGGCAAGACCGTAGATGGGTATACAGCAGAGTTCTGCAGATTGTGCCGTTTCGCACCATCAATGGTGGCGACGGAGCCAGAGAAAGCTATGAGGTTCCAGCAGGGACTTCATTTGGAATTATTGCAGCTTGTGGAAGGGCACGACTACCAGACGTTTGACGCTGTCTTGACAGCAGCTCGGAGGCACGAGCTCACCCAGCAGAGGTTGGCATCGAGGACAGGAGGTCAGAAGAGATCTCATTCCCAGGTTGGAGGAGGAGCCATGCAGCGAACATCGGCACCAGCACCCGGTGTTCGTATTCATGATACAGGAGCGCCGCAGAGGACGGCCGCGTCAACTATCACAGCGCCAGTTCGGCAGCAGCAGCCGAGGAATCAGCAGCAGCGTCAGAGGGCGCCCCAGGGTTGTACCTTCTGTGGTAAGGGAGGACACACTAGGGATGTGTGTCGGTCAGCGAATGGCTTGTGCTTGAGGTGTGGTAGTCCAGACCACCGTATTTCGACTTGTCCTATGATGCAGAGGCCAGGAGGGCCAGCTCAGCAGTTTCCAGCGTTGCCAGCTCCATGGGCAACCCCGAGTGGAGGGCCAGTATTAGCAGTAAGGCCCCTAGCCCAGCGTCTATCAACGCAGGCTCAGATGTTCCGCCAGGCACAGGAAGCCGAAGGCCCTCGGAGGCAGCAACAGCATGGTCGAGGAAGGCCGCAACAAGGGGCTCCGCGGGGCCAGGCTCTCACATTAACCTTGGGAGAGGCTCTAGCGTCTAGTGACGTGGTGGCAGGTAAAATTCTCGTCACCTCATTTCCTGCTGTAGCATTATTTGATTCAGGCGCTACTCATTCATTCATCTCTGCACAATATGCTACACGGATTGGACTAGTGTTTGAGGCATTGCCGGAGAGGATGGATATACTCACCGGCAATGGGCTCGTAGAAGTGAGCAGAGTACGCTTTTCATGTCCGGTAGAGGTGTGTGGGCATTTATTGCCCGCATCATTGATTGAATTCCCTATGGGGAATTTTGATGTTGTTCTTGGCATGGACTGGTTGAGAGACAGTCATGCGACCATTGATTGTAGAGGAGGTAGGGTTATATTCAGCATTCCTGGGATGGAGCAGTTCATCTTTACTCGAACCTTGAAGAATCAGACTGAAGGCGTCATCTCCGCAGCAGTGTCAGAGTCAAGACAGATTCCGAGAGTGGTCGAAGGTTTTCTTGATGTATTCCCTGATGAGCTTCCAGGGATGCCCCCAGTCAGAGAGGTAGAATTTAGCATTGAGTTAAACCCTGGAACGAGGCCTATTGCAGACAGAGTTTACAGAATGTCGCCGTCAGAACAGGATAAGTTGTACCAACATGAAGAAGAGTTGAAGTCTAAGGGATTCATCCGAGACAGTAAATCGCCCTGGGCCGCGCCAGTGATTCTAGCTCCCAAGAAGGATGGGTCGACGAGGATGTGCATCGACTACCGCAAGCTGAATGCAGTAACAGTGAAGAATAAGTACCCGCTACCGAGGATTGATGACCTGTTTGATCAATTGAGCAAGGCCCGCATCTTTTCCAAGATCGATCTTCGTTCGGGATACTATCAGGTGAGAGTCCGAGAGCAAGATATTCAGAAGACGGCATTCAGATCAAGATACGGGCATTATGAGTTTTTAGTAATGCCCTTTGGACTAACCAATGCCCCTGCAGTATTTATGGATTTGATGAACCGCATCTTTCTTCCATATTTGGATAAATTTGTGGTAGTGTTCATAGATGACATTCTTGTCTATTCCAGCAGTGGAAAGGAGCATGAGAAACATCTTAGGACTGTCTTGCAGACATTGAGGGAGCATCAACTGTATGCGAAGCTCGACAAGTGTGAATTCTGGTTAGATAACATTTCGTTCCTGGGGCATGTAATTTCTGGGGCAGGAGTATCAGTGGATCCGAAGAAGATTGAGGCCGTAGAGCATTGGCCAGTCCCGAGAACAGTTACAGAAGTGCGAAGTTTCTTAGGACTAGCTGGTTACTACAGACGGTTCGTGGCGGACTTTGCCAAGATCTCTGCGCCCTTAACGCGTTTGATGCACAAGGACGTAGAGTTTGTTTGGTCAACTAGCTGTCAGGCATCATTTGAAGAATTGAAGAAGAGATTAATCTCGGCCCCGATCTTGACGCTTCCAGCAGGATCGGGAGGCTTTACAGTGTATTGTGACGCATCTGGGAAGGGTCTTGGATGTGTATTGATGCAGCACGGAAAAGTGATAGCATATGCGTCTCGGCAGCTTCGAGACCATGAGAAGAATTACCCGACTCATGATTTAGAGTTAGCAGCTGTGGTGTTTTCACTCAAGTTGTGGAGGCATTATTTATACGGAGATCGGGTAGAGATCTATACTGATCATAAGAGTTTGAAATATGTATTCACGCAGCGAGATTTGAACATGAGGCAAAGAAGATGGTTAGAACTACTGAAGGATTTTGACCTAGATCTTCAGTATCATCCAGGCAAGGCGAATATAGTGGCAGATGCACTGAGTAGGAGAAACAGTGCCTTTATCTTGACCTCGCAGAAGCATATTTTAGAAGACCTCCAGAGTATGGGAATTGAAGTAGTTTTGCCAGGGGATATGGGAATAATGACCAGTATTCAGATTCAGTCTACCTTGGTAGAGAGGATCAGGGCAGCACAAGCAGGAGATCCACAGATTCAGAAGTTGCGGTCAGAGTGTGAATCAGGCCGTAGGAAGGAATTAGTAATTCATGAGGATGGTACGCTCAGGTTTGGAAATAGACTCTGTGTACCGAGTGGAGACCTTCGGCAGGAAGTTATGTCCGAAGCTCATAGTTCCATTTATTCCATTCATCCAGGAGGAACGAAGATGTATCGAGATATCAGACAGTACTTTTGGTGGAATGGCATGAAAAGAGAGATAGCAAGATTTGTATCCAAGTGTCTGGTATGTCAGCAGGTGAAAGCCGAGCAGCAGAGACCAGCAGGATTGCTCCAGCCGCTTCCTATCCCAGAATGGAAATGGGAGCACATCACGATGGATTTTGTGACCGGTTTACCTAGATCCCCGGCTGGCAAGAATGCGATCTGGGTAATAGTAGATCGACTCACGAAGGTCGCTCATTTCCTTCCTTTCAGAGTTGGGCAGACTACTGAGCAGTTGGCAGAAATGTACATGAAGCAGATAGTGAAGCAGCATGGTGTTCCAGTTAGTATAGTATCAGATCGGGATACGCGGTTTACTTCCCATTTTTGGCGGAGCTTGCACCAAAATTTGGAAACCAAGTTAAGATTCAGTACTGCTTATCATCCACAAACTGACGGGCAGTCAGAAAGAACCATTCAGACGTTAGAAGATATGCTACGGGCATGTATCTTGGACTTTGGCGGATCTTGGGAGGATCACCTTCATCTTGTGGAGTTCTCCTATAACAACAGCTATCAGGCTAGCATTCAGATGGCCCCGTTCGAAGCATTATACGGAAGGAAGTGCAGGTCCCCTTTGGCATGGGACGATGTCGGAGAGCGAAAGTTGTTGGGGCCAGAGATGATCACGCAGACTGTGGAGATAGTTAAGTTGGTCAGAGAGCGCCTTCGAGTTGTACAGGACCGACACCGTCATTGGACAGATCAGCATCGTAGGCCTCTAGAGTTCAGAGTTGGCGACCAAGTGTTTCTGCGGATTTCGCCAACTTGGGGTATCATTAGATTTGGAACCCGAGGAAAGCTTAGTCCAAGATACGTTGGTCCTTTCAAGATTCTCGCTCGGGTAGGCGATGTGGCTTATCGACTTGCCCTTCCGCCCTCGTTAACTGGCATATATGATGTGTTTCATGTGTCCCAGTTACGTGGGTATGTCCCGGATTCGAGTCATGTCCTCGATCATTCAGAGTTAGTCGTTGGTACCGACTTAACTTACGAGGAACAACCCGTATCTATTTTAAACCGGCGAGAGAAGGTACTCAAGAATCGGACGATCAGCCTTGTCCGTGTTGCTTGGAACCATCACTCTCCGGGAGAATCAACTTGGGAGCGCGAGGACGAGATCCGATCTCGGTATCCGCATTTGTTTGGTTTGTGAGGTATATCTTTATGCCATAATGACACGATTCCACATTCACTGCACCTGCTTGTATTGTACTCTTGTGATGTAGATAATAACTGCTTGTTAGTTAACTTGCATATGATTGTGCCTTGCTTGTCCTGATCTTTCAATCCTGTCTTGGCTGGAAATTCCGAGGACGGAATTTTTCTAAGAAGGGTAGAGATGTCACTCCCTGATTCCGGTATACGTATTTTTAGCACGTATACTGCTTATTTGTAATTACGTATATTTATACGATATTTATTTTGTTGTATTTCTTCATGTATATCCCAAGTTATTTGACAAAATAATATTTCGTAATTTATTTTCTGTGATTTTAGTTTACAGTTTTGGCTCTAATTGGGTGACATGTTCTCGGTTCACTTGAACCCGTTGGGTCATCATGAACCAACTTGGTTTAGGCTTTTATATAAAACCCCATTCCTTCTCTCTCTCCTCTCATTATTCCTCTCATTTATTTCCTCCACCAACCAAGGCAAGTGCCAACTTGCTCAAGAGATGGATTTATATTTTGTTAATGATTTCTTACAAAATTATTTGTCAAAATATGTTCTTCTCCTCAATCTATACTAGTTTAGAACTTGAAAATTTCCATTTTGAAGCTTTGATTTTTGTAGATCTAAGTTTTCTCCATTTTTCGGATTTACATGGTTTTGATCTATTTTCGTTAGGATTTTGTGGGTTTTGATGCTTCCATGTGGAAGAGAATTCAATTTCACTCAAGTTAGAACTTTGAAAATCTAGATTTGGTTTTGATTTGGTCAAGTTAAGGAAATTGGAAGTTTTTGGTGTTCTTGAGGAGGCTCTCGGCCTGGAAGAGAAGACCCTTCAGCCTGCGCTCTTTAGCACAAGTTGAACTGTGCAGCTCGTCTTTTGACGAATTGCGCAACCCTTCGGCCAGCGCATTGCGCTGAGCTGAACTGCGCTGGCGCTCCTTAGCTCCAGCGCCATCCGATCCTGCGCAGTCTAATCCCTGCGCAATCTAACCCAGCGCGCTTGACTTCAGCGCAATCCATTCCCTGCGCAACCTGACCCTGCGCGATCTGATCCCGCACAGTCTAACCCTGCGCAGTCTGATCCATGCACAACCCGACTCTGGAGCAATCCATCTCCTGCGCCATCTAACCGCTGCGCAGTCTAATGCCTGCGCAACCTAACTCTGCGCGTTTTGACTTCTGCGCATTTGACCATGCGCATTCTGACCTGGGCTCTTATATATTATATTTTATTTTCTTGTATATATATATGTGAATGTTTGTGTATGCTATATATCCCTACGCCTTTTGTCCCGAGCATGATATGAGCACTACTGTGACCCCGGAGAACAAAGTGTTCCTACTCGCTACATGTGCCTGAATGTCCCGGTTCTCGTTCATGCTTGACAAATGACTCGTAATCCCACGTGGCGCATTTGCAATGTTGCATTACACTAAGGAGGGTAGAACGTGTCGACCTACTGATCGACATGGATCCTCACTTGGGGTACCCGTACTACGGTACGACATTCTAGGAGGATGATCATGCAGGCCACAGCATGAGTATCCAAGATTTCACATAGGGTTTAAATTAGGCAATTAAATCTATTAGATGCATGGAGAGGGCAGAATCCCGAGATCGTGTTACACCAGCCGCCTTGAGGTATTGCCTCGACGCGTCAGCTGGTCACCACGGATACTGTGCCATCTGCAATGAGTGGATGCCGGTATCCGATTATCTCCTGATATATTATAAGCTTTGGCAAGGTAGCCCTACGGGGACTTGTGCCTGCAAGGTAGCCTTATGAGGGACCTGTGCTTAATAATACTTGACTACGCGGACCCCTGGGTTGGCTAGCCTTGCTGGAAAGATACGATCTGAGGACTCTGATAATTTAATGCGAGGATAACCTCGCCATACTAGAAACTCGTAGACTTGACTGGCCGTGAAAATGACTTGCTTGTATTTTTCTTTTACTATCCGCGAGTAACTGAGGAAAGCGGACTGTTATGGTGCATGATCCAACCCATGTTCTTGTTTGATTGTTGGGTTGGTTATCGTACTATGACAGGCTGCGGACCGAAGTTACGAACGGAAGCCTTAATTTGATTGTGATGTGCTACTCCTGTGAATGACTAAGGAACATGGCCCACCGCGGTACGTGATCCAACCCATGTTCTTGTTTGATTGTTGGGTTGGTTATCGTGCTGCGATGGTCTGTCGACCGAAGTCACGACCAGGAGATCTTCTTACTTATATATGTAAACTTATGTGAAGGTCATAGAGTGCGACGCGTCCCGGCTCTATGTGGCACCTTTTGTCCTTGTTTGGTTGTAAGGGTGCCAGATGGGTCCGACGATGTAGCGCTACCCTATAGCCGCAGCATAAGCTTTATCCTTATCATTATAACTGGGTTTTATCTTAACTCTTGTGCCCCTTTGGCGGTACTTGCTATTCGGGGCTGACCCCGCTGGTTTTGTTTGGCCAGATCTCGTAGCAGAGCCAGAGGACGCGATCCTTCTTCCTGACATCCATGGTGCATACTAGGAGCATGGCTGGTCGGGGACTCGAGTGGGTTTCTTCTCCACCACTTCTGCTTATACTTTTGCGGCGTTTAGCCACCGGCACCTGTTAGCCGGATTACTTGATATTTTGCGTCAGTACATAATTGTAACTAAACAGACTGCAGCTGTGTATAATTTTGTGCTCATGACTCTCTGAGATAGCTATGTTATAAAGCTAGTCTCTCATGATCATTTTGATGAAGCGTCGGGGACGCCTTACTGCTTTATCTTTAATGTTCATTTATTGCTAATGTGATTTGATTGATTGAGACATAGAACTCTGTGGGACCATAGGAGACTCGCTTGTAGCATGTACCCCCTAGTCTCTCGACAGCCACGATCGCCGTATGACGTTACGTACCTCATATGGAGTAGCTGGCCTAGTCCGTCTCCGTATTTCGGTACTGGGGCGTGACAGCCGGATTTTCAACTGCTCTTCCTGTGCCGAGAGGCTGATCGCGTCCTTACGCAGCGTGGCCGTAAGGGGTGCGGAATTGCCTGGTTTGCGAGCCTGGAGGTGGATTGTCAGAGGTTCTTCTGATCCCGTGGTTGCTTCAACATCAGTTTGTTCATTTCCTCCTTCAAGGTGCCTCTTCAACTTTTCGTATAGGCAGAAGTCCGAGTAATAAGATTCGACCCCTTTGAAGGGATCGATGTCAGCAAATTATGTCCTCACGAAGCCGTGCTTGTCGACATATTTGAAGTATTGGTGTAGCATGGAAGGCACGATCATGTAATCGTGTATCCAAGGGCGCCCCAAAAGGATGTTGTATGAAGTGTCGGCATCTATGACGTAGCAAGTAACTTCTGATTGGAGATCGCCAATCTGATATTTCAGACGGATCTTTCCGATTGGGTAGCTCCTGCCCGAATTGAACCCGCTGATGGCGGTATTTGTAGGGGTCAGGCGATGCATCGGGATGCGAAGATGATGCAGTAGTCCTTTTGGAATGCTGCTTATGGAAGACCCAGGGTCAATGTGCATCCGGTCCACCTTTATGTCGCCGATGTAGCCTGTGTAGTATAATGGGCGATCGTGCAGATTAGTCTTGATGAGCATGTCTTGTGGGGTGAAGACAATGTTGGGCATTGCTTCTGTACAGGCACTGTCTTGGAGGTCTGCGGGCTGATCTTCTCCCGTGAGGTTGACCTGAGCCAGGTACGCGTCGACATTTTGAAGTGCATCGCTCAAAGCTGTGCGGACATCCTTCGAGAGCCTCAGGAGTTCATATAAGGACAATTTGGCCGGTGTATTGGCCAATTGCGCCAAGATGTCGAAGTTGTAGGGCCTCTCTAGCCCCTGAGATGTTTCCTTTCGGAGGGATTTGTCGAAGCGAGTCTCCTTCGGCCTAGGTTTGTCGGTCGTCGAAGGCTGAGCCGGTCCCGGAGCATCCGTGGTAGTGGGCGGATGATCATCAGTCGAGTTTTCAGCCACAGGTTGAGATTGTGCTCCGGATCGAGTAACAACGGCCGTGACTTCCTCTTCATCTGCCGAGGTGGTACGGCAGGATCTGACTTTTCTATTTTTCTTTTTAGAAGATGGAGTGGACTGAGTTACCTCGTGGACTAGGTCCGGATGGACCCACATGATTTCTCCTCGTGATGTGGTGAGGGGTACTAGACCAGCAGCTTGATCGCGAGCAGGCGGGAGATTAGCAATCTCTATCGTTGCCAGAGGGATGGGTATAACCCCGTCTTGGGTCTCTGTTGGAGGGAAGCTGCCGAATTGTACGGACACCATGTTGGCTGCCACGGTTACCTCCTCGAAATCGATGGCCAGAGCGTTCGAATCGATAAGGTTTTGGATATATCGTTTCAGTTGGTAGCAGTCGTGCGTAGCATGATGGACGTAGCGGTGGTAATGGCAGAACTTTGGATTCTCCAGATCAGCCGGCCGAGGCTCCCGTCTTGGTGGAGGAAGCTGAATCCTATCTCTTTGTATGAGCATGTCCAAGATAGGCATGACGTGACCGTCTTCAAAAGAGTAAGTGATTTGAGGCCATTGTTTGTCCGCAGGTTGCGACTCAGGCTTCTGGGCTGTATCGGCCACCATAGCCTGCTTGCCTCTGTTGTCTCGGTTGTTGGAGGGGCTACCCCCATTGTCGTTGGTGGTACTGGGACGCTTGCCCTTGTTCTCTCCCTCTGAGATATGTAATCCCAGTTGGCGAGCCTTCTTTAATCGTTCTTCGGCACTTGTAGCACTAATGATAAAAGCCTTCCAGTCCTTGAATTGACTCTCGTCCATCCAGAGACTGATTGTTGGGAGTAGTCTCTTTTGGCAAATTTCGATCAAGGAAGAGTCCGGGTTGCCAGATGGTAACTTCATTGCGGTTTGACGAAACCGCTCAATGTAATTCCTCGTCAGCTCTTTCTCTCCTTGAATGACGTCCATGAGGGTAGACAAAGTGACGTCCTGCCCTACCTCATAGAACCTCTCCAAGAACAGGCGTTTGAAGCCAGCGAAGGAATGGATGCAATTGTCTGGCAGGTTACGGTACCAATCGAAGGCGACTCCTTCCAATGCCCCAATGAATAACCGCGTGAGGATAGCGTCATCATGGGGCAGATGGTCGGTAGTGACCTCAAAGTAAGTGATGTACCGACTTGCTGAAGCCTTGCCATCATATGGGTTGATATTGAACGGCTTATATCTTGGTGGAAAGGGAACATCCCTCCATTCAGCAGGATATGGTTGCCGTATCCTGAGGTCTTGAGAGTTTTCTCGGGCGTGGAACATTGCTCGGAGCTCCTGAACCTCTCTTCTTACTTCTCGGGCCTCATCTGTCGCGGTAGGGGCCGTTATCTCGGGAGGATTATTGCCCGGGTTCGGTGTCGCTGAATTTGAATCTACGTTGATTGCGGGACCCGTGCTTGTCTGGCCATGTGTCACCCCCTGCAGAGTAGGAAGTGCCGCTTTGATTTCGTCTACAGACTTGACCAAGGCGTGCAATATGGCCTCCAAAGTGTCGATGCGCTGGCGATCACTGGAACCGCCTTGATTGCTGTCTGTCATGAATACCGTCTTCACATGAGGAGTGACGGAAGGAGTGGTGGAGGATGTACCCTCCGAGTCGTACCCATGCATCGAGAAATCATCAGGATATGTGGGGATGTTCTCTTCAGGTTCGGACTCGGAAGGAACACTACCCCCAGCTTCGGAGCTGGCTTCGTCTAGGATGTCCTTGGGGACGTCGGTATCTGTTGTATCCGTCGGAGGATTTGTTTCCTCCAGTCCGTATTCCTGGAATGTCGGATTGTCGTGGATGTTTGGAGGAGTGCGACCCCCAGTTCCGACGACCCCCAGTGTTGTAGACGACGAACTTCCTACTGCAGCAGTTTTCGTCTTCGAACGGGTGTGTTGAAATACTCCGGTGGAGGATAACCCTTTAGACGACGGTTTCTTAGCTGCAGTAGTTGACACCTTTGGGCTGGAGATGCTTGTTTTCTTCCCTCTTCCCTTGGCGGGAACTTTCTGCGCGGACTTGTGTTTGCCATTGATTGTAAAAGTACAGAACAATTATCGGAGGACTGAACTTAGACTCACAATACAAACTCGCTCGTACAAAGAAAGCCTAGGGACGAAAACCTAGGTACAGCAGTCTAAGTACGATTGTTTATTTTAGATTCTGGGGGGTGACGATAGAGGCTCGGGAAAGCGACGGCCGCTCTGCCTTACTCCTTGGACGATCGGTACGCAGCCTTGGCTCGGGGAAGATCTGCTTGGCCGTTGACGAAGAAATGCCTTCTTGCTCTCTCTCTGATTGCTCTTCTGGCTTCTCTCTCTCTGTGTATATTCTCTCTCTGACTATGGAGGAAGTCTCTCTGTGTATACGTATTCTTCTCTGGTTTTTTGTTGTTGTATATCTCTCTATATGCTACAAGGGAATGGCACCTTGCTATTTATAATAGTGGGATCTGATCACTAGGGTTGCCAATGATTAGCTCTTGGAGATGGCGGCGGCCTGGAGATTGATCAATCCAGGCCGTTCGTTTCTGATTGTGACGAATCAGAACCATTAAGGGTAGATTACACCAAATCCCCATTAGCAATTAATGCTGATTGGCATAAATCTTCCTTATAATGATTCTCTAATATCTGCGAATAAATCAATTTTATTCTTCTGCCGCGGGCCCCAGATTATTGGGATTTGACCCGATCTTGGATTGCCATAAATCTGGGAGATTGATCGGCTGAGGACACGTGTCCTGAGAGCCAATGGTGAGACTGGAACGGCATGCAGATTGGGCCGCATGAGATTTGGGCCGCATAAAATTTGGGCCGCATAAGACTTGGGACACGTGTCAGGGCTGTCTGGGCAGTGGCCCCCTCCTTCAGACTTCTGAACCATATGATGAGCCGCATGAACCACATAATGGTGTGTCTGTTTGAGCCGCATAGGCATGATCTTCTTGAGCCGCATAGGGATGATTCCACTTGAGCCGCATGGGACAGCTTCACTCTGAACCGCATGGGAAGTCTTCACTTCCAGCCGCATAAGCACACACACGTGGCGGGGCCACGTGGCATTTTGTTGCTCTCGGGGGATCGTGTCAGAGATTTCTTTCTCTTCCCTAGAGATTCATCATTATGACAGAGTCATAATTACCTGCCTTTGTGTCAGGGCTGTCAACTTTTCAGAGGGGTCAGCCATCATAGCAATTAATACAGCATGGGTCGGAGGGGAGCACTATCAGGCCACGTGTCCTCTGAGCCGCATGGAATGCCTTGGGCCGCATAGCTCCATATGCCGCATGAATCCCTGAGCCGCATGAGTTCTCTGAACCGCATGGGTCTTTCCTGGCCGTATGAATCATTTCCTTTAGTATTTTCCATGCTTCTACAACTTGCAGGAGACAACAGGAGGTGCCTCGTCTTCTGAGCTCGGGTGATGTAGTCTTTGGAAGACGGATGCCGGTCTTCTGTCACCGCCGCATTGCTGCAATAGCAGTTGACGATGATCTAGGTGCATTGATGTCCGTATGAGGGCTCTTTACACCCCGAAGCTCCTTCTCTTTCCTTGCATTTGTGGAGGATAACCTCACGCAGGTCAGAGGAACCACTTTGTCTGTTTGCCGCCGGGGGCTGGACTTGAGTGGTTTTATACAACATTCTATCAGAGGCCCGCGTGATAATCAGCGGGACGCCCCGATAGTCAGAGGTTGGGGCAGCCGTCTGGACTTGATGAGCCCGTGCTGCCCTAGACTTCCTCCTTTTAGCACTTGTGGGTGCGTAATAGGAGGGGTCTAAGTCGAATACCACAGAGTCTGGATTACCATCCAGAGAATGATCAGAGTCAGGACCGCATGAAAGCCGGTCGAAGACTGATCGAGAGAAGCGTGGGACGGACGCTATGCGGCTAGCATTGGGTACCGTGCAGGCTGTCTGCATGCGGCTGTCTTTTGTTGTGGGATGAGTCCTTATGCGGCGAGGAGTCACGACCGTGCAGGCTGACCGCATGCGGTTGGCATCTGTGGCCGCATGGGTTTTCTGCAAGCGATTGACTTTAATAGCCGCATGAGTCTCATCCGTGCGGTTGGCAATTGTAGCCGCATAAGTTATGCGGCTGACAGATGTGGCCGCATGAGTTTTCTTTATGCGGTCGGCGGTTGTAGCCGCATGGGCTTTCTCCCTGCGGCTAATACTCTTCTGCGGCTCGGATCGCGTAGAGTTCCTCTTTGCCCCTGCAAGTCCAGCATCATAGTGTTTTCTTCTGCCGGACTTGGGGACAGCAGAGTTGTCTACGGTTTGAAGTGGGGCCGCAGGGGAGTCTTTCTCGCCATCTTGAGCAATAGAGAGCACCCCATCAAGGGCTTGCGGAGGAGCAAATGATTTTGGCCTCCACTCTTTGCGAGCCTTTATGGTGCGGGTGCGCTTCTGGACCGGGCCAGTGCTACCTTCAGAGAGCATCTCTTCGAACGCCTGTTGGTCGAAGCGTACGACCATCTTCTGTTGTGTTGAGCCAAGTTTGGCTGCGTCTGATTGCGTCACCAACTCCTCAGCCGTGGAGAAGTTAGTCCCCAGCAGAGTCGCCATCGTGTTTGCCATTGATTGTAAAAGTATAGAACAATTATCGGAGGACTGAACTTAGACTCATAATACAAACTCGCTCGTACAAAGAAAGCCTAGGGACGAAAACCTAGGTACAGCAGTCTAAGTACGATTATTTATTTTAGATTCTGGGGGGTGACGATAGAGGATCGGGAAAGCGACGGCCGCTCTGCCTTACTCCTTGGACGATCGGTACGCAGCCTTGGCTCGGGGAAGATTTGCTTGGTCGTTGACGAAGAAATGCCTTCTTGCTCTCTCTCTGATTGCTCTTCTGGCTTCTCTCTCTCTGTGTATATTCTCTCTCTGACTATGGGGGAAGTCTCTCTGTGTATACGTATTCTTCTCTAGTTTTTTTTTGTTGTATATCTCTCTATATGCTACAAGGGAATGGCACCTTGCTATTTACAATAGTGGGATCTGATCACTAGGGTTGCCAATGATTAGCTCTTGGAGATGGCGGCGGCCTGGGGATTGATCAATCCAGGCCGTTCGTTTCTGATTGTGACGAATCAGAACCATTAAGGGTAGATTACACCAAATCCCCATTAGCAATTAATGCTGATTGGCATAAATCTTCCTTATAATGATTCTCTAATATCTGCGAATAAATCAAATTTATTCTTCTGCCGCGGGCCCCAGATTATTGGGATTTGACCCGATCTTGGATTGCCATAAATCTGGGAGATTGATCGGCTGAGGACACGTGTCCTGAGAGCCAATGGTGAGACTGGAACGGCATGCAGATTGGGCCGCATGAGATTTAGGCCGCATGAAATTTGGGCCGCATAAGACTTGGGACACGTGTCAGGGCTGTCTGGGCAGTGGCCCCCTCCTTCAAACTTCTGAACCATATGATGAGCCGCATGAACCACATAATGGTGTGTCTGTTTGAGCCGCATGGGCATGATCTTCTTGAGCCGCATAGGGATGATTCCACTTGAGCCGCATGGGACAGCTTCACTCTGAACCGCATGGGAAGTCTTCACTTCCAGCCGCATAAGCACACCCACGTGGCGGGGCCACGTGGCATTTTGTTGCTCTCGGGGGATCGTGTCAGAGATTTCTTTCTCTTCCCTAGAGATTCATCATCATGACAGAGTCATAATTACCTGCTTTGGTGTCAGGGCTGTCAACTTTTCAGAGGGGTCAGCCGTCAAAGCAATTAATGCAGCATGGATCGGAGGGGAGCACTGTCACGCCACATGTCTTCTGAGCCGCATGGAATGTCTCCGGCCGCATAGCTCCTTATGCCGCATGACTCCCTGAGCCGCATGCGTTTTCTGAGCCGCATGGGTCTTTCTTGGCCGCATGAGTCAATTTCTTTAGTATTTTCCATGCTTCTACACTTTAATCCCAAGGATGTGACCTACTTCTCCCAAGTCCTTCATATCAAACTATTTGGATAACCATACCCTTATATCAGATAATACATTTACATTGTTTCCAATAAGCAAGATGTCATCCACATAAAGTACTAGGAACACCACCACGTTTCCGTCACACTTTCTGTATACATATGATTCATCCTGACATTGATCAAATCCATAGGATTTTATTACCTGATCAAAACATATGTTCCAAGATCTGGAAGTTTGTTTAAGTCCATAAATGGACTTCTTGAGCTTACAAACAAGATGCTCCTGGCCCTTTTCAATGAACCCGTCTGGTTGCTTCATATAGATGTCTTCCTCAAGACTTCCATTAAGGAAAGCCGTTTTGACATCCATTTGCCAAATCTCATAATCGAGATGAGCTGCAATAGATAAAAGAATCCGAATAGACTTAAGCATGGCTACAGGAGAAAAGGTTTCCTCATAATCGAAACCCTCTCTTTGAGTAAAACCTTTTTCTACAAGCCGAGCTTTAAAGGTTTCAACCTTACCGTCTGATCCTCTTTTTCTCTTATAGACCCACTTGCATCCAATGGCTTTTACACCAACGGGTGGTTCTACAAGCTCCCAGACCTGATTAGAATCCATAGATTCTATTTCAGATATCATTGCTTTTTGCCAAGACTCTGCATCTTTATCTTGGAGTGCTTTATTGTAGGTACAGGGATCATAATCTTGTTCCTCAGGGACGAAGTCTGACGACTCTCCCAAGAACATATATCTATCAGGTTGTATCACAACCCTCCCACTACGACGAGGCACTATCGGTTGTGGTGTAACATTTGTGACACGTTGTGCAGTTATTTGTGGTTCATCCTCTTGTACTGTTGGTACTGAAGTACTTGGTGTCTCACGTCTCAGTTCTTCTAGAACAACTCTACTTATGGGTTTATGGTTCATCACATAGTCTTCCTCTAAGAATCGGGCATTGGTGCTAACAATGACCTTCTGATCCTTAGGACTATAAAATAAACCTCCTTTCGTTCCTTTTAGATAGCCTACAAACAAGCGTACTTCTGTACGATATTCTAACTTATCTGCTTTCCCATTCAGCACATGTGCTGGACTACCCCAAATGCGAACATGTTTCAGACTAGGCTTACGCCCAATCCACAGCTCTGTGGGAGTAAGAGGTACTGACTTAGAAGGAACCAAGTTCAAAATATAAGCTGCAGTCTCTAAGGCATATCCCCAAAACGAATCTGACAAATCCGAATAACTCATCATTGATCTAACCATCTCCATAAGAGTTATATTCCTTCTTTCGGCTACACCATTCTGTTGGGGCGTTCCAGGTGCAGTCAATTGGGATGCAATCCCAGCCTCTGATAAATAATCCCTAAACTCTCTAAAGAGGTACTCGCCACCACGATCTGATCGTAATGACTTGATACATTTTCTATGACGTTTCTCCGTTTCAGCCTTGTACTCTTTGAATTTCTCAAAGTACTCAGACTTACGGCGCATCAAATAAATGTATCCATACCTTGAATAATCGTCAATAAATGTGACAAAATATTCAAAGTCACCTCTAGCTTGGATAGTCATGGGTCCACACAAATCAGAATGAACCAATTCCAACACATCTTTGGCCCTATACCCCTTTGCCGTAAAAGACCTTTTGGTTATTTTACCTTCCAAGCAGGATTAACAGACTGGTAGTGCCTCTACTTCCAATGAACTCAAAGGTCCATCTTCAACCAGTCTTTGAATCCTTCTTATGTTAATATATCCCAATCGCAAGTGCCAAAGATATGTTTGGTTCATACAAGAAGGTTCTTTTCTCTTATTTAAGTTAGATGACATATTATTCATTTCCATAAGTTGTATTGTGGGCGAAATAGGACTAATGACATACAAATTATCAACCAATGCACCAGAACAGATAAAATGTTTATTCTTTCTAATAACAATATTGGCATTAAAATAAACTGAATATCCATCCTTAACTAACATAGAAACATAAACTAAATTCCTTCTAAGTGAAGGTGCATAAAGACAATCTCTCAATGTCAAAGACTTATTTCTACCAAAAGATAAAGTAACATCTCCTAATGCAAGGACCGATACTTTTGTAGCATCACCCATGAACAAGTATATCTCTCCATCACCGAGCCGTCTGGTTTCCTGGAACCCCTGCAATGTATTGCAGACATGATTAGTGGCTCCTGTATCTACACACCAGGTGCCGGTAGATAACACCGCTAAATATGTTTCAACTACTAGTAAATGAGATATACCTTTTTTGTTCCCTTATTTGAGAAGTGGACAATCAGTCTTCCAATGTCCTGACTCTTTGCACTTAAAACATTTGCCTTTCGGCTTTTTTACCGCGCCTTGAGGTTCCATGCCCTTCTTTGCTGAGTTTGCCTGTTTCTGAATGTTATTCTTCTTCTTACCGCCTTTTGGCTTAGAAGTAGAAGCCTTTTCAGAAACAAAAATATGACCACTCTGTCTAAAGAGAGATTCAGCATCATATAGCTCTTTTGCAAGTTCTGCCAAACTATACAACCTTTTGTTCATGTTGTAATTAAGGCAAAAATTATCAAAACTTTTAGGCAGGGTCCCGAGAATGATATCGACTTGGGATTCCCCATCGATTTCAGCTCCAAGGATCTCCATCTCATTCAGATGACCCATCATCTTGAGAATATGATCCCTTACTGGTGTACCCTCAGCCATTTTTGTATTCATCAAACATTTCATAGCAAACTGCCTAGCTGCTCTACTCTGATGTCCGAAGAGTTCCTTGAGGTTATACATCATGTCATAAGCTGTGGCCATGGCCTGATGCTGATGTTGTAGTACATTTGACATAGATGCCAGAATGTAACACCGCGCCATCTGATCTGCCTTTTCCCACTTCTTATAAGCCTCTTTGACCTCTTCATCAGAGTTAGCATCAGGCTTAGGTGGGCATTCTTCAACAAGTACATATTTGTACTCCTCAGCAATCAGAACAATGTCCAAATTATGTTTCCAGTCAATATAATTAGGTCCAGTAAGTTTGTTTTCTTTAAGAATCACCATAAGTAGACTGAAAGAACCCATTTTTGAAATCCTAAGAATCACATAAATAAAATTATGTAGGGCAAAAAAAAACTTTTTGAATTAACAAAATATTGATTCCCTCAAAACAACAATAAGAAATTCACCAACACCTTGAACACCATGAATTTAGCATGCCACGATAGTGTGGACGTATACAAATTCAACTTTATTCAAGTAGATTTTTCTTATTAATTTTACTATCATGTCAATATAACTTTATGACAAATAAAATTAATATGCTGGTCTTGCTCGGGTCATACAAATAATAGCAGTGACTCCGATGGGGAGGATACCATTATTTGTATCTAAGTGTATACCATTACTTAATACTAAGTCCATTACCTTGTAATGAGTTCCTTCAGATGGAGAAGTGAACACATACTAGGTAACTTTCTACAATTATCCCTAAGGAAGTTTGTACTGGAGATCCATAATTATACTCATCCGATATGGAGGAAAGCACTAAAGCCAACACGCAAGTATAATTACATCACCTACATACCAGTAATGGAGACCATAGGATTTATACTAAATAAAATCCTCTTCCACTTAGTTATTTAACAATGAGGGTTTTTCTACTAGTTGATATTATGTCCATGTTGTCCATTATTAATGTAGGCTGGGTTTTTCAAAAAAAACAACCACACAATAATAAACATGCATAATAAGAAAAAGCAAAATGACAAAAATAAGAGAAAATATCCAACTATTATGGTCATCTTTGCTGCTCCGTCCTCAACTATCCGAATCCAAAATCTGGCGTTGCGCAGATCTATTCGGGGTTCGACCTGCGTCAGAAACAACCACCACTGCCATCACGATTGATCAAAAATAATTAAAATTACATCAATCTTATGCCTCCCGAAGGAGTTCACACATAATCTAGATTGAAAAATTAAAATAATAAGCACGATCAACCCTCGTGATTTTAATTACATCCACAGCAACAACAACATCCACGACATGTCCGTGGTTTAAACAACACAATCAAAAAATAACATGCATTGGACCATAATAGTTGGATCTAAGATGCCTGCAAAACTGAGTTAGAACAGATCTACATCTATCGACTATTACACAGCGCAGGTTTTATTGGACAACATGGACGTATCAATCAATACGTAGATCCAAAGTGGCTCTGATACCAATTGATGGAACTGGGGATTCCCAGGACCCTTCCTTTGGTGTGCGTATTAATCGAAAGAAAGTTAAACAGATCTAATACGTGTTCTAACCCTTCATAGGCAGAAACTAGGGTTCACGAATTATACCTACGATAGAAAGGAGACAAGTAATTCCTGGCAATCTCGAGCGGACGACCCCAAGATCTTCTGTACGTATTCCTTCCTCGAGTTGGACGTCGTGTGGGCGACGATCTCCCAACCTTTTCTTCTCCTTGGCAGCCCTCTCTTTCTCTCCTTACTTGAATCACGAATTTAGAGAAAATTTTAGATTTCTGATCAGTAATCTAGCGGCGAGAGAATAGAGGATATATATAGGCTACGGCAGGGACCATGAGGAGAAATTAGGGTTAGGCCTCCTAACGGATCTGGATATCCCGTGTTCAGCCCGAACACACAATCCAGGCCCATTAACAATAACTCGGTCCACTAATGAGCTATTGTTGCACTACCTCCCTAATCCCAAATTATATTTGTGGGCTCCTTTTATTATATGCTCGTTTGGCTCCCCATGTTAAGATATCGTATGTTCGTCGATCAAATTAAGTTACTGACAACTATATTGATTCGACATCTTTTATCCTTAAGTAGTACCGCTCAACTTTATTTGTCATGTCGGATATAATCCACCTGCAGTGTTTACATGACAATCCTTATGAGCTCCTTAAGAGGACATTATCAACCCGATGTTTCGGGACATGGATTCCATTTATAATCAACAACTCATCATACATATAATGTTATTACCCAATTCATAGAGGTTGTTGATCCATAATGAATCTCACTCTTTTATGAGTCAAAGTAATGCACACTGCATATACATGTCCGTTATTATATCCGGATTAAGAGTACAAGCATCCATAATAACTGAGGTGTTTGTTCTCTTATGTAGTCAGTACAAAGAGAACAACCTCAAGTGGTCCTGTTCAATACACACAAAGTGTACTAGTGTAAACCTATAGTCAAGATAGACTAATACCAGATTATACTACAACCTTTCCAATAGATTGTCCAAGTCCATCTAGGTTGTGAACTATTTATATACTCCATAGAAAACTGATAATATGATCTTCTGTGTGACACCACACACCATATTATCTACAATATAGAATATCAGACATTTGCATCAACACTTGCAACAAATACAATATGCAAATATTTACCCATATGATTCTCATTCAAAATTTAAGGAAATAAGGTTACTACAAAAGTGATGCTTTTAGTATATAACCCTAACAGTAACATCGAATATAAGTTCGATTCACACAAGCTTAATTGCAAGGTGAATCTAAATCTAACGACATAACTCGTAAGTCATTCTCTTACCACTCGTGCTCGTGCATAGCACGATTCACAAAATTGTATAGACTTATCATCAACATTGCACCATATTATATTTGTTATCGATAAAATTTCATATGCAATATCGTATGGGTCATCTTACGGTCTGCAATATTCAATTTGATTTGGCGGTCAAGTCTTCTAGGGTCAGCTGCCCCGAATCTACGCTCGATAATTGTGGATCATTAACGAAGAACAGTTACTACGAACCATGCTATATCATATTTCGAAGCCAAATCTCGTTCTGACGTTTTCTATGCGACTACCCAATTTCGAAAAAAAACTATTTCTATCGACGCAACTGATGCACAACTATCCTCCGAGTAAAGTCATGCACTATCGTCGATGATTCCGAAATTCATGAAATATCTACTCGTATTGAGTTCGAGTCTATCTACCCACGATCGATACCCGATATGATATATGTATCGAAATAATCATCGATAACTTTACAGTCTCGCCCTGATCAATCACAAAGTTTACGATCAACCAGTTCGATACTTCTGTATTACTATTCCAAAATCTCAATATCATAGGCCCACTCTGTTTTGTGTTCTCACATCGTGCTTACGTTTCCTTGCGTATCGATTTCGATAGGTCGTATCAATTTTGATAACACGAGGGTCAACTTTGAATCTGCATCAACGTCGACTTTAGTTCGTATTGCATATATCCAAGTTAACTACAAACTTTTCCATACGCTTCAACTCATTTTCCGTTTTTATCGTATCTCGCTATACTTTGATCGCGTAACAGAGTTGCCGATTATCCAGCATCGAACCCTCGAGTTACACGATCATGCCCTCTAAGTTTTTTTTTTGCATGTTTCAGTCGTACTCAAATGAGTTTCGCCGTAACGTAACCAACTATCTCTTAGGCACTATTTCCCCGCATCAACCAACTCTTCACCGAAGTCGCACATCATGCGATCCGATTATCATTCGCCTTGTCCAACATTTCTATCGAGATCACAAGTCGTGCGATTCGATTTTGATTCGCCTCACCCAATATTTCTATCGAGATCGTAAGTCGTATGACTCGTTTGTAAGTTCAAGTTTTCCTTTCCCGTCGATTCGATTATTGCTTGACATATCTCCATGCTTCTTATTCAAAGTATTCCAAATTTGTAATTTGAAAACTTTGAAGGGGGTCTTATAGAAGCATGGAAAATATGGGATTCATGCAGAACACAACTGACCACATAAGTACTTTAGGATGAATTGGTCCGCATAAAGAAGAGCCGTATGACAGATTCGGCATGCCCCCTGCGGCCCATCTTCACCATCTCGCAGCCAGACTGATTTGAACCGCAGAAGAAATAGTTACATATGCGGCCAAGCTGATCAACCCTTCTGATAAAGCTGACAAACTCTGTCAAAATTGATAAAACTGAATGGTACAGCTCTGACACTGACAAAAAAAAGATAAGACATGATCAAACAAAATGTCATGTTACCAGCCTGGACATAGTCATGCGGCTAGAAGGACTGCGACCCGGGACGCTTGAACCTTATATGGCTTAATCCATGCGCTTCATGCGGCCAAGGGTGACTGCAACCTGAGCCGCATGAGCTTTATGCGGCCCAGAATATAGAATCTATACTGCTCAAAAGTTCCCAAGCTACATGCGAACAAAAGGAGACTGCGACCTAAGCCGCATGAGTCTTATGCGGCCCAGCATGGCCAAATACTAAAAGACATATGCGGCTCAAAATGACTCAAGCAAATTCATCCTATCCTACGATAGGACACATGGCAGGCTGACCAAGTCACAACCACCCAGAATTGACGCAAAAAAATCTCAACAAGTCACCAGATGGCAGCCAAAGAGCGGGTCTTTATGTGCTATTGCAGCTACGTGTTCACGTGGCCATCTATGTGGCTCAAGACATCTATCACTATAAATAGCGGGGTACCACACCCATGCAAAAGGCGGGCAACCTACGAAGGGTAATTTCTTCGAGAGCAAGGATCGTGTCAGATAGTCCAAGGAGTAAGGCAGAGTTGCTACACTTTTCCGAGCCTCCATCGTCGTCCCCCAGAATAAAAAACTAAACAATTGTACTTAGACTATTTACTAGGATTACTTTCTAGGCTTTCTCTTGTACAAGCGAGTTTGCAATCAAGTTCAATTCATCTATAATTCTTGTTCTTGATATTTAATAGAAAATACGATGGCGACTCTGCTAGGAACTTTTTTCTCTTCTGATGAGAAGTTGGTGATGCAATCCGATGCGTCCAAGCTCGGTTCTATGCAGCAAATGCTCGTGGTTCGTTTTGACCAACGAGCATTCGAAGAAATGCTCTCTGAAGGGAGCGCCAGTCCGTCGCAGAAGCGAGCCAACCCAAAGAGAACCCGCAGGACGTCAAAGCACAAAACTGTTGCCCCCGACCAGGTTCTCAAAGAATCTCCTTCTGCAGCCCAAGACGGCGATCAAAGCTCTCCTGCGGCCTTGCTTCCGACCGCAGAGAACTCCACTGTCCCCAAATCCAGCAAAGAAAAATACTACAATGCTGAGTTTTTGTTGGTACAAGGGAAATCCATGCGAACGAGGAAGAGGCCGCATAAGAGAGATGGGTAGATGGCCCATGCGACAGCCAACTCTGGCCGCAGGATGGTGGCCCATGCGGCAGCCAAATCTGGCCGCAGGATGGTGGCCCATGCGACAGCCAACTCTGGTCGCAGGCAGATGGCCCATGCGGCAACCAACTCTAGCCGCAGGCTTATGGCCCATACGGCAGCCAATTCTGGCCGCAGGATGATGGCCCATGCGAAATCTAATCATGGCCGCAGACAGGGTATCTCATGCGACCCTGTCAGAAGCTCCATATTCGACCGTTTCTCATACGGACTCGACCCCATACGGTCCATTAAGAATATGGAATATGCCAATCTTGACTCTTCATACTATGCGCCTTCGGGTGCTAAGTCGAAGAAGTCTAGGACAGTGCGGGCACAACAAGCCCAGTTAACTGTCCAAACTGCTAACCGTCAGCGGGCACCGTTAACCGTTCTATGGGCTCCTAATGGAAAGTTGTACAAAACCACCTGCGTCCAGTCCCCCAGGGCTAACGGACAGGGTGGGTCTCAAAAGTCTTCCTCCAACGATCGAGAGCAAGTACTTTTGCTAGCCTCGGATCAGGGAGCAAACATGATACCTACACACCCGTGTGCTCGGGATACTCGAGTCCACAAATTGGATGCAAAGGTAGATCAGCCTGTTATCGACTTGCGAGAGGTGATTACTCACAAACGCAAGGAGAAAGAAGCAACCTTGGCATGTGATGAGCCCCTCTCGGGACGCCGTTGTACCCAAGTCATCATCAACTGTTGCTGTGATAAGTCGGCAGCACTTGAAGATCGGCAGTCCATTTTTTCTACGACTGCACCAGCCGGCACCTGTCCGACAACAACTTTAAAAATAGATGCAAATTTTGGGAGACGAAGAATTTCCTTTCGCCTCCTATAATTCAACTCGGTAGATTCTTCCCGGCAAGGGAGAAAAGAAGACAGGCTCTTCCAGTCCAACAATCTCAGCCAGCACTGCAAGGAAACTCTCGTATGGAGGATTGCCACCGATAGCCCCAGGGGGTGTCTACCTAGGCACTCCATCCAGAAAGAAGCTTCCAACACCCGGGGGTTGATGAAGCCGGGGGTAGCAGTCCCCTCAATGTATGCGACAACCCGGTGTTCTGAGAGCATACACAGGGGGTAGCAATCTATTGGAATTATGCAATGGATTTGGACATCCCCGAGAATAACCACCTTCGCCAAGACGATGCAGCTTCCTGTGCAGGGGGGTGGCACCCCTTCTGAATCCGAGGAGGAAGACATTTCGGCATTCCCCGATGATTTCTTGGTACGATGGCACGACACGAAGAGCACCTCTTCTACGATCCCTTCTACGTCTACCCACGTACGGATAGTCTTTATGGCCGGCAATGATCATGAAGGGCCTGCTGATCGACAATGTCTAGAAGTATTTGAAGCCATGCTCCTGTCCTTTGCCAAGTCAGTAGACGAAATCAAAGCTACCTTGCCGACTCAACCAGCAAGGAAGCCTGGACAAACAAGCTTGGGACCCGCCGTCAACGCGGACTCCAACACGACCGCTCCTCCTTTAGGTGACAATCCTCTAGGAGCATCCGCTCCTTCAGCTACAGATGAAGCCAGGAAAGCAAGAAGAAAAGTCCCAGAGCTTCGAGCAATGTTCAATACCGGAGACTCCTCCCGGGACCTCAGAATATGACAGCCGTATCCTATTGTGTGGAGAGATATGCCTTTCTTGCCACGGTACAAACCGTTTTATATCGATACATATGACGGAAAGACCTCTGCTAGTCGGTATATGACCTATTTTGAGGTCACAACCGACCATTTGCCGTATAGCGACGCCATCCTCACACGATTATTCATCGAAGCATTGGAGGGGATCGCGTTCGACTGGTACCGTAACCTTCTGGACAACTGCATCCATTCCTTTGACGGCTTCAAGCACATGTTCCTAGAGAGATTCTACGAAGTGGAGCATGATGTGACAATATTGTCTCTCATGGACGTCGTTCAAGGGGATATGGAGCTAACAAGGAACTATATTGAGCGGTTTCGCCAAACCACGATGAGATTGCCCCAAGGCAATCCCGAAAGCTCCTTGATCGAAATCTGCCAGAAGAAGTTGCTCCCCGCAATCAGCCTCTGAATGGGTGAAGATCAGTTCAGGGATTGGACGACCTTCATCATAAGCGCCACCAATACGGAGGCAAAGTTAAAGAAGGCCCGTAATCTGGGATTACACACCCCGGATGGAGAGGACAAAGGCAAAAGTTCTGGTACCACCCCTAATAACAATAACAGCGACGGCACCTCCAATAACCGGGACAATAAAGGCAAACAGGCCATGGTCGCTGGTACAACCAAGAATCCTAAATAAAAGCAGGTAGAAGCTCAGTGGCCCAAGGTAAATTACTCGTTCAAAGATAGTCATGTCAAGCCTATCTTCGACATGCACTTGCAAGGGGACAGGATCCAGCTCCCTCCACCAAGGCACGAGCCTCGAGCGACAAAGATGGAGGACCCAAAATATTGCTATTTCGACCGCTATGTTCATCATTCCACTCATGACTGCTTTCAATTAAAGTGGTACATCCAGAGTCTTATCGAATCTAAAGCTCTGTCGCTAGACTTTGAAGAGGTTATCGTAGTGGCAAATATGGTATCAATCCAGTTCGACGACTTCCCTCCAACAAGTACTCAAGACGGGATAATACCTATCCTCCGGGCAACGATGGAGGTTACTAATCTTCTTCCCGTCCGGGACCAGATAACTGGCTCGGTACCTCTTACCACGTCACAAGGAGAGGTCATATGGGTACACCTAGACTTAGTGCCCGAAGTGACCCAGGCGGTATCATCTCCAGCCAAAAAAAAGAATGACAGGAAGTCCAGATCCTGCCATATAATTTTAGCCGAAGCTGAGGAGGCGACGGCCGTTGTTACCCGGTCGGGGGCACAAGTCCAGCCCACTTTGGGTAGTTCAGTCGAAGACCCTCAGCCGGCAATGATGTCTGTCACTGATGTTCCGGGGCCATCTTAGCCTCCGTCGACGGACAGGTCTAAGTCGAAGAAAATCTGTTTCGACAGTCCGCTCCGTAAGGATGCACCTCAGGAACTAGAGAGACCTTAAAACTTTGACATATTAGCACAACTGGCTAACACGCCGACGAACTTGTCGTTATACGGGCTCCTAAGGCTCTCCATGGATCTTCGTATCGCATTGAGCAAAGCGCTTCAGAATACTGATGCCTACCTAGCCCAGGTTAAGCCTACAGGGGAAGACTCGTCGGTAGATTTCCAGGGTAGTAACTGTGCGGATGCAATGCCCAACAACGTATTCACCTCATAGGACATGTTAATCAAGACCAACTTGCATGATCGCCCCTTGTACTATACTGGATACATAGGCGATATCAAGGTGGATCGGATGCACATCGATTCTGGCTCGTCAATAAGCATCATCCCGAAAAGCTTGCTCCAATTCCTCGGCACCCTTGTGCACCGGCTAGCGGCGACCAACACTGCCATTAGCGGTTTCAACTCGGGAAGGAGCTATCCCCTAGGAAAGATCCGATTGAAATGTCAGATCGATGACCTGAAGGCGGAGGTTACCTGCTATATCATAGACACAGACACGTCCTATAATACCCATTTGGGGTGTCCGTGGATACATGAGTACATGATCGTGCCATCCATACTCCACCAGTACTTCAAGTATGTCAGTAAGTACGGCTTCGTGAAGACGAAATTCACCGATGTCGATTCCTTCAAAGGGGTTGAGTCTTATTCTCTTCGGAGGCTTGTCTATACAAAGAATCCAAGAAGCACATAACTGACGAACTGGAGGCCATAACTGGGCCAGAAGAACCTTTGAAAATCCATCTCCAGGCCCGTAAACCGGGCAAAGCTGCACCCCTTATCGCAACTTTGCATACATAGATGCCCGGTTCCCCCGCCTCAGCTGCACAGTTGGAACCGATGGTCATCCGACTCCCGAGGTCTAGTCAGGAGCCAAAACCCATCGTAATTTGATTGCCAAAATCCAATCAAAGGAGACCGAAAGATGCGACGCCCTCTGTGGAGCCGATGGTGATCCGATTACCAAGATCCAGTCAAAAGCAATCAGAAAACATGAAGTCCTCTGCCGAGCCGATGGTCATCCGTCTTCCCAAGACGAGCCGGCAACCAAGTGTTGATCCGAGGTCATCAGGCAAGCCAGTGCCACAAGCGGAACCCTTGGTGGTCAAGCTGCCCAAGATAGCATCCCAACCTCCGGTCACGCAGGGGGTAGCTGAAGAGGATACAGAACTCGTAAAGTATCTGGTTGCATAAATGGATAATCTCTCTCTCCTGATGATGTAATCTCTATAGACAAGATTCCTTATTTCATCAATAAGAGGCTGTCATTGAACTATCCTGAGTGTAATAAGCTTAATCATATGTATGCTGAGGGACACGGTCGAGAAATTAACCTGCACACACAGGTGACAACCGTCCATACCGTAAACCAACTTACTCCCATTAGAGATGTCTACTTCCTAGTCCCAGGCAGAAGAGAAGGGGATCACACGATCATCTTCGACCGAAAAGAAGGTCCTCAACCTTTCATGCCACAAGAGTTCGATCTCGAACCCGACGCTGGAAGGTTACCGCTCTACCTGTATAGTTCTCAAGCCAAGTACTTCATGAAAAACCAGGGGTATAACATGGAGGCTACCCTAGGTCTCAATTACGGCAACGGCCGACGAGCACCTCTGCAGATGTCAGCCCCGACCGGAAAACCTTAAGATTATTACAGCAGGTCCAGACACGGTCTCGATTATGCTACACCAGCAGAAATGCCCGAGAGCTCCGATGAGGAATGCGAGTGGCATTCTCACTCATCCGAATCGCCTACATACGATTTTGATGACAACATTGGAGATATATTCAGGCAGACATTATCTGTCAACATGGCATCCGCTGACATTGAAGAGGAAGACGAAGATATACTAGAACCTCTTGAACTGGAGCCATTGGCCCAACAACTTAATGCATAATGGGAGAAGCACTTTGAACAAAGGGAACCTCCTACTAAAGACGAAGTCATGCAAATTGATCTCGGTAACGAATCCTCTCCAAAGCCAATCTTCGTCAGTAAAAGCCTGACGGACGACGAGCGGGAGTCGTTGTTGTAAGTTGTCAAAGAGTATATCGACGTTTTTGCTTGGAGCTATGAAGACATGCCAGGGATAAACCCCGAGATCGTACTTCATAAGCTCAATATTCATTCGGACGCAAAACTAGTCAAGCAACAGCAACGGCGGTTCTGTCCAGACATCATGAAATCCATTGAAGCAGAAATAAACAAGCTTATACCTAGCAATTTCATCCGTGAGGAGCAACACCCAGACTGGATAGCTAATATAGTACCAGTCGTGGAGAAAAACAGAAAGATCTGAATCTGCATCGACTTTCACAATCTGAATGCGGCATGTCCTAAGGATGAATTCCCTCTTCCCATTACTAATATAATGATCAATAATACGTATGGCTTCGAGCACATGTCCTTTATGGATGGCATTTTAGGATACAATAATATCAAAATATCTCATGACGATGAGAAGCATACGTCATTTCAAACACCGATCGGCGTGTATTATTACACAGTCATGTCCTTCGGCCTGAAGAACGCTGGTGCTACATATCAACGAGCTATGAGCGTCATCTTCAGAGATCACTTGTGCAAGACGGTGGAGTGTTACATTGACGACATCGCCGTCAAAAGCCGCTCCAAGGATGATCACTTACACGATTTGAGGACAGTGTTCGACCTTATGCGAGCGCACAATCTGAAGATGAATCCCACCTAGTCCTTCCTGGGCGTCTCCAGCAGAAAGTTCTTGGGTTTTGTTATTACTTTTTGGGGCATTCACATAGACCACGATAAGGCAAAGGTAATCCTGGAGATGAGTCCACCAAGGAACCTCCGTGAACTCTGCGGCCTTCTGGGAAGACTAGCCTACATTAGAAGGTTCATATCTAAGCTCTCAGCGCGATGTCAATCCTTCACCCAACTTATAAAGAAAGGCGTTTCTTTCGTATGGAATGAGGAATGCTAACTCGCCTTTGATGACATTAAGGAATACTTGACGAATTTGCCAGTTCTGGTAGCCCCGGTCGTCGAAAAGCCGTTCCTGCTCTATGTACGGACGATAGAACACTCCCTCAGCGCCTTGCTAGCACAGAACAACGATGCGGGGCACGAACAAGCCATATATTATCTCAGTCAAAAGATGGTGGGGCCGGAGCATAGGTACACCATCGTGGAGAAGGAATGCCTTGCCTTGGTGTTCGCCATTCAGAAAATATGATACTATGAGTCATGGTAGACCATCCATGTTGTCTCACGAGTTAATCACCCCAGGTTCTCATGACCAAGCCAGGCGCATCCAGTTCTCACCTTGCTACATGGGCGATACTGTTATCCCCCTACGATATGGTTTTCGTTCCGCAGAAGGCTGTCAAAGGTCAAGCCTTGGCAGACTTTCAAGCAGCCCATCCAGGCTCAGGAACAGCCAGAATTTATGAAAAAATCTCACACGAAGTTGTTGACTCAAACATGACTACACATAAAGACGTTTGGCAAATTTTCTTCGACGGTGCTTCAAGAACGGGACCCCAAGGTAATATCGTCGCTGGAGTCGGGATAGTACTAATTTCTCCCTCCAGATTGGTGGTCGACCGGGCATATTCTATCATAGAACCCTGTTCAAACAATGTAGTTGAATATAACGCTTTGGTCATCGGGGTCCGACTCGCAAAAGAAGTAGGATTCGAATACCTAGAAGCATATGGCGACTCGCAGTTGATTATTAATCAAATCTGAGGCTCGTACGAGGTTCGTAACGCAGACCTGATCCCCTATCATCAGATAGCAATTGCCATCATTACAACCTTGGAGGGTTTCTTTATAGATCATGTTCCTAGACTCCAGAATATTGAAGCCGATGCCCTAGCCTCGTCACTTCTTTGGCTGTTCCGAATCATGCTCATTATCTAGTCGACGTGATATGCCATGAGTTGGTCTGTCCCAAAAATAATATTCAACTGGATACGAGTTACTCCACCCAGATAGCCAATGATGTACAAGACTGGAGACTCCCGTTCATCGACTTTGTAGTCTACGAAATCCTGCCAGAGAATGTGAAAAAAGCAACTTCAATCAGAAGGCGTTCTCTCAGATTCTTTTATGACACAAAAACAAAAATGTTATACCGACGATCTTACGACGGGCTACTGTTAAGATGTTTGTCAAATGCAGAAGCCAAAGAAGCCTTACGTGAGGCTCACGATGGCATTTGTGGGGCTCACCAACCGGGCCCGAAGTTACAGGATCGTCTCCGTCGGATGGGTTGCTACTAGCCAACGATTGTAGCAGATGCAGTCGATTATGCAGAAAAGTATAAGGTTTGTCAGATCCACGCAGATTTCATACATCTGCCATCCGAGTTCTTCACCCAACAGTGGCCTCTTGGCCATTTGAAGCATGGAGAATGGACATCGTTGGCCCAATCACCCCGCCGTCGTCCAAAGGGCACTGGTTTATACTTGTGATTACCAACTACTTCTCCAAGTGGGTGAAAGCTATTCTGCTGGCAGAGGTAAAGACATCAAACATGATCACTTTTATAAAACATCATGTCATTTACTGTTTTGGACTGCCAAGGAGGATCATTCATGACAATGGTCCGCAGTTCGTAAGCCATGCCTTCTATCGATTATGTGACAAGAATCGGATTCAGAATATAGCTTCAACGGCATACAACCCATCAGCTAATGGTCTAGACGAAGCCTTTAACAAGACCATAATCAAGCTTCTCAAGAAGTTTGTGTCTTCAAACAAGCGCGACTGGAATAAAAGTTGGGCAAATGCTTATGGGCGTACCGCACTACGAGTCGAACGGCTAACGAAAATACACCGTTCTCTCTGGTGTACGGGAGTGAGGCAGTTCTCCCATTGGAGACTCAGATCCCCTCACTTCATGTGGCACTTACTTACCGATTGACGTCGGACGATAACTACCGCCGATGGCTACAAGAATTAGAAGCTTTATACGAGAAGCGTTTGCAAGCTCAACAAAGCATCAAGCTCTATCAAGCACGCATCTCTCGTGCCTTTAATAAGAAAGTCAAGCAGAGGACATTCCAAATAGGCGATCTGGTCTTGGCCGTTCGCAGACCAATGGTCATGACTCACAAAACCGTCAGCAAATTCTAGCCCAAATGGGAGGGTCCATACATCATCGAGACCGTATTCTCCAATGGCACATACCGACTCGCGAAGCAGAAAGGAGACTTGCTCATGATGTCCATAAACGTAAGTTCCTGAAGAAATACTATGTTTAAGGACATGTTGGTACTTCCTCAAACCATCTAAACTCCCAGGCTATCAAGTTATGTACACCAAGTACCTATGAACTCACACTCTATTTGCTCCGAGTGGATTCACATCGTATCTCCCTAATTGGCGAGTCATGTATGCTGATACCTCTGAACTTCCACTCTAATGCTTTATCACACAGGAGTCTGTCCAGCTTATCGTCATCTCTGAACAAACTTTCGGGTCCTGATTATCGTGTGTCACGTTCATATTACCTCTGATATCGATAGTCTCTTGACTTAACACTTGCACCCAACCCAGGATAAAAGAAATGGTGTTAAGACCACAAAACTTATCACGTCCATATTACCTCTGTTGGGTTTTGTCTCAAAATCTATTACTCACACCGCCAGTGAACAGAAGAGTAATAGGTCTACCAAAGATTATTCATGATTATCGTGTATCACGTCCATATTTCTTCTGATATCGAGTCTCTTGACTTATGTCATGCCCCAGAACCAGAATACTGGAGAGCGGGGGCAGACATAGCCAGCTACGTATATTGAAATAGAATACATCTCAACTATACGGTCACGGCTGTCTAGATATGAGGGTTTACTACAAGCCAGCAGTCTCTTAAGGTCAAGCCTATTGTCTCAATCTCAAGCAATTAACAGAGTTACAAGATATTAGAGCATCAAATATATATATATAAGGCATCCCAAATATTACATATTGGATGATCATGAAGCTAGTCGTACAAAATGATAGGACTAGCAAGAGTTCAGTCATACATGATCAACCCTAGGATTTGTTAATCATGTTTACAGCCCGTAGGCAGACAGTAAGTAAATGTGCATCGAGCTAACAGGTGCTCGTCGGCTAAACGCCTCAAAAGAATAAATTTACATATAAGTGGATGAAACAAAAAGGAAAAACCTACTCGTAGCCCCGGTTCCTTCTAGTGTTCACCATTGGGCTGGAAGCTTGGTAGATCCTCGGGAGCTGCTCCGAAATCTGGCCACACAAAACCAGCTGGGTCAAACCCCAGAAAGAGCAAGTGCCACAAAGGAGGCCACAAATAAGAACAAAAGCCAACATATCAGAACATAAGAATAAAAGAAAGTACAAGTAGTAAAGTACACAGGGCGATAAACGACTAGGGACGTGGAACCATTCCGGGAGCCAGGTTACAATCCTTAAACCAAACAAGGACCGGGATTGTACCCCTTCGCCTGAATAGCTCACTGTCTCTATCCATTTATCGTTAAGATAAGTAAAACAAACATGCTCAGGAGATAGCAGGTACTGGAGCTAGACAAGACTTAGACAAGGCTAGACACCATCCATTCGCAATCGGCCAAACAAATACTACGGCTTACTACTTTAACTAACTAGGGTTATCACAAACCTAATTACTAACAAGATGCAAGTGAGAATTCCAGTCCCAAGCCCTGCAGACTATCCAGTTATCCTTCCGCGGGTTGAGAGTTATAGGTGGGTACATTACCCGGGAGACAAATGTACCCTTAGGTGACTTAGAGGGTGCAACACATGACAGTGTGCTGAAAATGTGCTCTACTCATCAGCAAGCTACAAGTCCATTAAAGCGCCCAGATAACGAGATTGCCTGTGACTGGGAATTCTCCATGTTCTAGTTTGATCTAATCATTAGCCTAGTCCAATTTAGCGCGAGTCCCTGGCCGTGGTACCCAGGAAGTCACGTCCTAGACATGATGCGAGACAAGACAAGTGGATTGTACAAGCAAGCAAGCAGGAACACCCACGGTGTCAAGTTGATTATACGAGTCAAGTTACAAGTTACAAGTCAAGTCAAGTCAGGAGTGCGCCGCCACGGGCCACTATCAAGTTATCAAGATAATTCATGTCAGGGTACTTGTTAGGAGTGCGTCACGACGGGCCACTATCATGTCAGGTTGGTCATGTCAGGAGTGCACCACTACGGGTCACTGTCGTGTTATGCTAGTTCCTTGTCATACCATGCCGTGTACAATAGTCATTCCAAACATATTCAGTAAAATCAAGTTCATGACCAAAAGGCATAAGGATATAAAATGGACGTAAAATATCTAATAAAATACCAATATATATAGGACTATAGAAGAGCCAAGCTTAAAGAAATAACCAAACCTCCAAAAGCCAAAGGATTACACAAGGGGTCAGGGAGTTGGATTGCGCAGGTATCAGTTGTGCAGGGTGCCAAGTGCGCAGGGGCACAGGGCACAGGGGCAGATTGCGCATAAACAGACCGCACAGAAGTGAACTGCGCATGGGTGGATTGTGCAGGAACAGACTACGCAGGAGTCAACTGCGCATGGGTGGATTGCGCAGGGGTTACTTTGCGCATGGCTGGCTTGCGCATGGATGGCTTGCGCCAGCGCAATCCAGCGCAGCGTAAAGCACTGGCTGAGGTCATGCGCAATCGGCCCTGCGCTAAAGAGCACAGGCCGGGGGTGCGCAATCAGCCATGCGCTAAAGAGCGTAAGGCAGAGGGATGTTCTTCCTGGCCGAGAGCAGGTCCAAGAACACCAAGAACTTCAATTCTTCATAACTTTGCCAAATCAAAACCAAATCTAGATTTTTAAAGTTCTAACTTGAGTAAAATCGAATTCTCTTCCACATGGAAGCATCAAAACAAGCAAAAATCAAAGTTTAATAGATCAAAACCAAGAATTTTCGAAAATGGTTAAAACCTAGATCTAGAAGAATTAAAGCTCCAAATCATAAAATGTCAAGTTCTAAAGTTGTTCTCCATGGCCTAATCTAGTTAATGGACAAATAAAAGTGGTGCTTATTTGATGGCAAGGTGCACTTGCCTATGGGTTGGGGAGTTGTGTGGAAGAAGGAAGAAGAAGAAGTTGAAAGAAATTAATGGAGTTATGGAGGAGAGAGAAGAAGTTGGTGGGTTTTAATGAGGGTGGTTGTGATGGAATGGAGTTGGAGAATAGGCTAAGGTGTACCAATTCATATTAAACCAAACCTAATCAAACCAAACTAATTCCACAAAATAAAACCAAGCCATGGTCCAACCCATTTACGAGAAACCAAAATCCGCAAGTCGAGAAAATAAAATACGTGCCAAAATCAAATTACGAGTACAAATATGAAATACAGGAAATGGGGGTGACAACTTAACACCTGTATCCAACCCGGGATAAAAGACATGGTGTTAAGACCACAAAACCTATCACGTCCATATTACCTCTGTTGGGTTTTATCTCAAAATCTATTACTCGCACCGCCAGTGCACAGAAGTGTAATAGGTCTACCAAAAATTTTACGATTATCGTGTGTCACGTCCATATTATCTCTAATATCGATAGTCTCTTGACTTAACACCTGTACCCAACCCGAGATAAGACATGGTGTTAAGACCACAAAACCTATCACATCTATATTATCTCCGTTGGATTTTCTCTCAAAATCTATTACTCGTACCACCAGTGCACAGAAGAGTAATTGTTCCACCAAAAATTTTACGATTATCGTGTGTCACGTCCATATTACCTCTGATACCGATGGTCTCTTGACTTAACACCTGTACCCAACCCGAGATAAAAGACATGGTGTTAAAACCATAAAACCTATCACGTCTATATTACCTCTGTTAGGTTTCGTTTTAAATATATTACCCGCACCACCAGTGCGCAAAAGTGTAATAGGTTCACAGAAGTTATCATAATCTATTACTCGCACCATCTATGTACCAAAGAGTAGCAGGTCCATAAAATATTATTCAAATCTATTTGCTCGCATCTCCAGCTGCACAAAGGGGCAATAGGTCCATAAAAAGTCCCCCAGTGGTATATCCTTTACCAAACACAAATGTTGTATTAGGTCCTCTAGTACAAGCACCACAGATACCACAGACAAAGAATGGAGTGAATGTATTCTGTTTATTCAAAATCAGTTACATTCATAGGACTACATCAGCAACAAAAAGAAAAGAAAGGAAAATCTAGCAACACATAGTTTGGTCAGTTTGTCAGCGCTTCGCCTTCATCAAAAAGCAGTTTTGTGGCCCTCGAAAGAAGTCATATTTTACTGCTGAGAAGCAAATAAGGCTGTTGAATCTTCGAGAAGCTGCACGGAGGAAGGCAAATATAGCATGCTTTTCTTTCCTCCGTATTGCGGTTATCTTAGGCCCATTCCTCCAAAAGACCATACCTTCAAAACAACATCCCTATTTTTGCTTTTGCCTACTTGGAGAGTCATAAAAATAGAACTTTCACGATGACGCCCCATCACCGTCCGACTCTCCGATGTATAAAGGTCCTTCCTACCATCTGAGAAAAACCCTTCCAAAGCATGAAGAGTTCTGAGCTCTCTGATGTATGTGTCAAGTGTTGCATCTTCACCATGCCAAAAATTTTCGATACCGGTCCTGGAGAAATTTGCTAGCCAAACCCCTAAAAAATATGAAAAGGGGAAAAAGGGGTTAACAGTCAGAAAAAAATAAGGTTTATGCTTTAACTATGCGGCCCGATCATACAAAACACATGCGGTCCAATGAGATAGGGCATGCATCAATCATGCCTAAAGTACAGAGGCGATCTATGACAGGCCCGCGCATAAAATATGCGATATATCCATTCAAAATTAAGTTGTCGTTTTCCCACCGTTCTTACCCTTGATAGGGGTTGCATGTCGGGATAAATGGAAGGAGAGTCCGCAGCTCTCGACGGAGAGGCGAGTCCCTTCTCTTTGGCCGCAGCACCAGTTGACTTAGAAACTTTTGGAGCCATGGCTAACTGGGACAGAAAAGATGACAAAGATGATAAATACGAAGGAGAAGAAGGTGAAAGAGAAAAAAAATCTCTCTCTGAACAACCTATATTTATAAGGTTTTCGAAAGAGTGCCATTTTGATTCTCGAGTCCATTAAGGAAATGATGACGATTGGAGATTTTATCCTTAGTAACCGTCAGCTTTATCTCGAAAGAAGAACCCAAATCCAAAACTAAATCAAGACATTAAATACAGCAGTGACAGCTAGCAGTTTGGATCTCCCGGTGGCTCAAGATTTTCCTGCGGCTCAAGATTTCCCTGTGACTTAAAATTTTCCTACGGCTCAAGGTCATTCCTGACTCGAGGACTCCCTGCGGCTTGACATATCTCCATGCTTCTTATTCAAAGTATTCCAAATTTGTAATTTAAAAACTTTGAAGGGGGTCTTGTAGAAGCATAAAAAATATGGGGTTCATGCGGATCACAACTGACCGCATGAGTACTTTAGGACGAATTGGTCTGCATAAAGAAGAGCCGTATGACAGTTTCGGCATGCCTCCTGCGACCCATCTTCATTATCTCGCAGCCAGGCTGATTTGAGCCACAGAAGAAATAGTTACTTATGCGGCCAAGCTGATCAACCCTTCTGATAAAGCTGACAAACTCTATCAAAATTGACAAAACTGACTGACAGCTCTGACACTCTGACAAAAAGAAGATAAGACGTGATCAGACAAAATGTCATATCACCAGCCTGGACATAGTCATGCGGCCAGAAGCACTGCGACCCGAGCCGTATGAACCTTATACGGCTCAATCCATGCGCTTCATGCAGCCAAAGGTGACTGCAACCTGAGCCGCATGAGCTTATGCGACCCAGAAAATAGAATCTGTGCGGCTCAAAAGTCCCCAAGCTACATGCGAACTAAAGAAGACTACGACCTAAGCCGCACGAGTCTTATGCGGCCCAGCATGGTCGAACACTAAAAGACACATGCGGCTCAAAATGACTCAAGCAAATTGATCATATCCTGCGATAGGACATGTGGCAGGCTGACCAAGTCTCAACCAGCCATATTCGATACAAAGAAATCTCAACAAGTCACCAGATGGTGGCCAAAGAGAGGGCCTCCATCGTCGCCCCCCAGAATCAAAAACTAAATAATTGTACTTAGATTGTTTCCTATGATTTCTTTCTAGGCTTTCTCTTGTACAAGCGAGTTTGTAATCAAGTTCAATTCATCTGTAATTCTTGTTCTTGATATTTAATGGCAAACAATGAGTACCCGCCCTATCATTCCAATCAATTTTCGAAGAACAATTGCATCAACATACCGTCAGAGAAATTTTTAATCGAGTCTCGGTACTCTTCCATCCGTTGCGGACAATCCTTCCGAAAATTATACAATGTGTCGATGGAATCCATCGCACAAGTGGAACCGTATACAAATTTCCAATCGAGTCTCGGTACTCTCCCGCCTGTTACGGACAATCCTTTCGCAAATTACACAATGTGTCAATGGAATCCATCGCACAAGTGGTATTGTATATACCACTCAGAATCATGTCATTCATTGCATAGGTGGTATCATATACCACTCAGAAATCAAGTTATTTCCCTCGTATCATACTCGATGTGAACCAACAATCTCTTCCGACTCATAATTTCTACAGTGATCGTGCTTGATCACAACCGTAACTTTGATTAATCAAAATTTGACACAATTCGGCTAATATGTACATTCGCCAATACAAGTTCAAGTTCGGTGCGCTACCGAACGATTCGTTTTTTTTGATTTATGACTTTTTGTTTCCTTCCGTTGCACCGCGTGCAACGATTCATTTTCGATATCCGTTGTACACCATGCAGCAATTTTACTTTGACATGCATTGCACCACGTGCAACATTTTCTTTCTGATATGTGTTGTACTTTGTGCAATGATTTATTTTCGATGACCATTGTATCTCGTACAAGTATTTATCTGTGACATTCAAAGCCAATGCTCGAATCTGTTCAACACATTCGATATCAACTTTTATTATCCTTGCACGCATCATTCACACTTTAACTCGTTGTAATTTGATATAGCAACATTTTATTTCACTCGTTACACTTCATGCAACTTTTTATTTCTCTCGTTGCACTTCATGCAACATTTTATTTCCCATTCAACTTTGTTGCATTGTAATATTTCACATCTCATTTCATATTTTTAACTTGTTGTACTTACAGCAACAATATTTCACGGCTCGTTGCACTCAATGCAACGAAACACTTCACGATCTTTCTTAGCAAACATCATGTAATTTCCAAAAAATATGCGATAAAATTATACGATTTGTATTAGACTTATTGTATGGAACATCCAGTGCGGCATCGAGTACAGTCAAGAGTGATTTGATTAGGGGTGGACAACTCTTGGAATTGAAATGAAACAAGCGTCATGAGAAAATTGAGCCTAGAGCTCTGATACCAATTTATCACGCCCCGACCCAAAAAATCGCTCGTCCTCGCATCGATTTATTCGAATCATCATCCTCGCTAGGGCATGATACCGTACGAGTCTGGAGTTACACTCGTACAAGACAAGATGACAAGTTCTCAAATGGTTATCTTTGATTTGATATTAGAAATAAAATAAAATATAGTAAACGAAATAATTATCTTTATTCAATATATGAACTAAGGTTACAAAGGCTTTCAATAGCCCAACTGAATTTGTCAGATTGGCTACAACACTCAAGTTCTCTCTTGCCCACAAAAGATTTCACCATTTCATACATCATACCTTCTATATCCCAATCGCATCATCCTGTTGCAAGTCTGAGCGTCAATGCGGTAGCAGGCCTCAATACTCTACGACAATCCATACCTCAGCGTGTTCAAGCAAAGCTCTTCCGTGAGCAATCCATTCCCTGCACCCTGTATGAAAGCTGGTAGGGGATCAGTACGTTCGTCCTCACATGTACTGAAGAAAAGACCTACTTTCTAAACCGACATTTAGTATTTATGTTGAATCATGCAACTTAGCGTATGATCTTGCAATATTCTCCTTAGGGTCGATTTCATGGCATATTCGAAAGTGGTAAAGCATGTTATCATGGCAAGCATGTTACCATGGCAAACATATTATTCGAATTGAGTAGGCAAGCAGGCAAGCAATCTCGTGTTTGTTTCGTGGCGCAACTTCTTACCAACATAGATGCTCTCGCCCTTGCACCGACGCAAGGTGAATACGCCCCCATTCCTTTTCTGTCTTGTTATAAGAGCTCTCTATGTAGGATATATGTGTGTAGGATACATATGTGCATGCACTTTCAACACATCGTTCCTTAACAATATGAAGGTCATTGGCGTATTCGCGAAAGAATGGACTAAAGGTTTCTTTTTTCTTTCTTTTCTTTCTTTTCTTTCTTTTCTTTCTTTTCTTTTCTTTCTTCCTTTTCTCAATTTGGGTAGCCCGATGCCTCTCTTAGTTGGTTACTATCCCAATTACGGAGACCTTCCGTTGCATACCAATATTTATGGCTTTTTACATCTCGCTAAGTGGTCGCTAATCGTCTTACGGATGTGTGCCCCTTAAAGATTATATCCCTCCTAGGTCGAACGGTCTCGGTGCCCCAACGCAACCCGTTCGAAGGGAACACCCGTACACGAAAGATTATCTTATTATTTTTTTAAGTCCATTCGACCATGCAACGCACTATTATTCAAACAACAAAACATAGTCTCGAGTCCGAGACTCGGACTTTATCATCTCGTATTTCTTCCATTAACTTTTTATGTTCTCATATTCCATGCTTCGTTTCAATGTTCAATGGCATCATATCTCAACTCAATGTTCGTTAACCGAACGACCCGAAGGTCTCGAACACTTTTTGAGGCATTATGTCACATCTGATAGTTCCGTCACCTTCATGCCAAACATTTCTCTTCGCAACGAAGCCATCTTTTATGATTCTCGTACACGTAGGCACGCTTTGACACAATTGTTCTTATTTTTTCGAGTTGTGCATGTGATGCACGCCTCGATACCATAATTCCACGTTCTTAGCCTTAATGTTCAATGTTCGTGGCTTGTACACTAGGGCGCTTGCCTTCATAATCTTTCAATGTGCTAGCCTTTCTAACTCGTGCACGAAGGCATGGAATGGCTCATACACGAAGGCACTCACCGAATACAGTTATCCCATGTTCTTGTGGCTTGCACACCGAGGCACTCGCCTTTGCGATATCTAATGTTCCAAAGGGGCTCGTGCATTTGATGCATGTTTTATTTCAATTTTTTTAACTAGTGTTCGACACACACTATGATTTATCTTTCGATCGGACCATGCCCATGGCGTCGATAGGTTAACTTAGCATACAATGATACATTTTTACTTGGGCATGAAGGAGTAAAAAGAAGAGTCAGTCCTCCCACCTTAAGCCGATACACCTTGTCGTTTGCCAAGCCGATGCAAATCGATTTTATAACTTTGTTGTACGACCAAATCTTCTGACTTAGCCATTCGAGCCCTTCTTTTTTTATTAAATTACTCGATCAATTCTGGCCTACTGTGCCCAAGTCCCAACCCGATGTAAGGCGGTGATTTGGTTTTGCGGACCCGTTGCGAGTGAGGCAAAATGCCGACCTCTTATATTTCAGCATAAACGGATAGCATGCACATGAAACCAACTAAAATCAATACTTGCATCAATTCAGACTTAAGCCTTGGGTCGATTTGATTTCTTAGAATCTTCGAGCTGACTCAACGCACTTATCCTCCGGGGCAATGCAGCGCTTTGAATGGATTCAAATTGATACATTCTTTGGGACAATATAACTCTTCGCATCGACTTAGTATGATGCATTGCTCGGAACAACATAACTCTCGTATTGATTCGAATCAATACATTTCATTCGGTCAGTGCGACTCTTTGAGTCAACGTCTCAGCATATTACACCGTACGGAGCGACGCATTACATAGTTCAATTGGAGGAATCAAAATGCAACGGTGTTTGGACTTAGCCATGCAGCGGCTTGCTCAAAGTCCCGCTCAGTCGAGGCAAATCCTCGCTCAGGTGGGTGGCTTCGGTGAACTTGCTTCTGCTTGGCCTTCATATTAATAAACTGGGTATTTTTATTGCACTAAATAGACTTGAATAAAAGAGATGCATCCACATAGCTAAGAGAATTATCCCATTGAGTCAAGTATGTGTGTAGAATATTAAAAAAGTGTCAAATATTGATTAGATGTTCTCTATTATGGTTTTCAAAGTTGGCACTGGGTCCTTCGACCGTACGATTGAGTTAGAAAAAGTTATAACACGGGCTATCTAAGTTATAGCAGGCGCGTCCCTATGACCTCACTGCTTGTCATAGCAATAATTTCACATGGTCTCACAGTTAGTCCTATAGAATATGCCATAGGTTAAGGCGCTTAAAGCAAACGGTTGTTCAAGTTGAGCACGTCCATGGTTGTACGGCTAGATACAGCTACATGTTCCTACTGTCTCAAGGCTCGTCATATAAAGTATGACTTGAGCTGTAGTGTCACACAGGACACAATCAATTTAATGTACGAAATATGGTCATTTCGATAATAAGTATGTCACGGTCTATGGCACATATGGAACATGTTTTGTTCAAGTTAAGTAGGGAGACTATACAGTAGCCGTTCCCTGGGTTTCAAAGAATAGAAAGTTCAAGCGATGGTTTGTCACCGAGGCGGTCCCTCGTTTGGGAGTCTCCAAAAAAGTATGGAGTATACGATTTATAAGCACGATATACAAAGGATTTGAGTCATACCACAAATTAGGCCATGCATTTTTGTGAGTCTAGATGAAGTCTCGTAGGTTCGTAGTCATGGACAACTTATGCACAAGGACAATATTTCTTCGGATGATAACCTTGGGCCACATGACCGATCCGGCCATGGATGAAACACGATATAGCCGATGCTGGGTAGACAACCAGAAATTCGATAGGCTTTTATTGGGGCTAGCTACATGCATTGATCAACTCACTGTCATTCTAGCTATATCCACGATGGCTTGAATTGCCAGTGACCTTTCATATAGATAAGGGGTGTGCTGAGCGACAATCCGCATACACGGTGTTGGTTGAGTCGCAAAGAGTATAACCCTGATACGAGTGATTCAAGAAATATGTGCACGGTCTTTACCACAAGTTTTATAAAGCCTAAGATTTGGCTATAAAAAAGACACGTGCTTTGGCACGAGATATGGCATCGTATTTTGTCATCAACACAAGCTCCACAAGTTTGAGATTGAGTTCGAGATTAAGTCTGGAAGGGTCGTATGGCAAATATTGGTTAAGTTATGTTAAATTGTGAGGCACGGCCTCGATGCTGAAACACAAACAGTGTTTATGGCAAGACCATATTGTGGCATCTCAAAGTATGGGCCAAAAGGCCATCACGAGTCAATACGTTACTAATGTTGGCACGAGAATGGTCTAGGGAAACAAAAATAAGTAGGTTTTGTTGTAAGGCACGGCCATGATATTGTATAAATAAGTTTCGTAGCACGGTCTTTAAGATTTTGATAGTGTGATCATGTCGATTGCAATACGAATAGAACAGGAGTCTAAATATGAAATTGATCCTAAGGTAAGAATAGAAAGACAACCAAAAGACTAGTTACACTAATTAAATGAACATATTAGTTTTGTATGGGTGGACGAGGAGCTCACAATACCAGTACAGTTGTGTACTGACTACCCAACAGTTTTCATGCACAGATTACAGGTACTTGCTCATTGAGGCAGAGCTTGCTTGGATGCATTGAGGCATGGAGTTCCTTGGAAATTCGAGGCATACGACCGTATTGAAGACTTTACCTATACGGAATATAATGTATGTACATCATCTTCTGAAGCATCCGCAAGTGGCAGCCTCGAACTTTTGTATTAAGAGATGACAGAGAGCTAAGTATTGTATCTGAATGAAAGTGAGCTTGAGTGACTTGTAATCTCGGCCTCGTACCGTATTATAATCTTTGATTTAAAATTAATAAAGAGTTATTTGTCTAACTTGTGTTTTGTTTTAACTTTTCGCTGGCAACTTACTGATTATTCAATATTACTGCTCCGGGACTTCTGTGTGACGACCCTGTCGTAAGCTGCTATAATCAGCCGTTATGGAACCTGTCTTGCGTGAGCACAACCTACGTCACTACTACATTTTTGGCTTGAGGGTATTAACTTTTTAGTGATTTTGAAATTTTATTATATAAATGTGTGCTATTTGTTTAGTTGAGACTTGACCTAGAATCTTAGTCTAATCTAGATTAGTCTTGAGCTTAGAATCTTGATTAGGATATCCCATAAAGTGACAAGATTAACAATATCTAGATATTATTGTAGTAAGATATTTCCCTTAAGATATTTGTAGAAAGAAAGCCTTAGAATTAAATTGAACCATTGATTGGACTTGAATTTATGTGGAGAAGCCTTAGCCACCCATCTATATCTAAACCTAACCTTAATTTCTATTGTGGCCGGCCACAACATAGTAACCCCCTTCTATAAGTATCCTCATATGTTGTTCTTTCCTCTTTTAACACCTACAAAGAAACCCAAAATAGTTCTTCCCCAATTTCTCTCTTTTAATCCAAATTAATCCCAAATTGAGTCAAATTAATTGCATCATCATCCCCAACAGTAGAGGGGGCTAGTGGAGGCTTGCTAGCAAGGATTTGAAGAGCATTTGGCCATAGCTTGTGGAGGGAACAACTCACTTAGGAGCCTTTTCATTGAGTTTGAACTCTCAATAGGTAAAACACTACAAACCCTAATGAATTACTGATTTCTTTCCATAGTTGCATCCATCTAGGTGTTCTCTAGCTGTAGAGTGAGTTTGATAGGATCTCGTATCCATTTAGTATGCGTATCGGACATGTATCGGTGTTTGTAAATAGGTATTTGATGAAATGTGTGAATGAAATTAATTTCTGTTATTTCAAATTCTAATTGAACAGTTTTCTTACCCTACATGTAGGGATTACAAATTTATAACCATGAACTCAAGGACACTTGTGTCCGTGTCCCAAACAGGGATGGACACATTGCACAAAATAGTGTACAGTGTGCCCTGCTGCCCGAGTGTCCCAGAGGATATGACACGCCACGTGGCGGCCTGCCACTTGGTCAGAGAGTCGGGACAGTGACTGACATGTCACCTCCCAAGTTACTCTCGATCTCATGTCTTGTCGGACACAAATTCTTTCGTGTACTGATTTTTTACTGAACCGCACAGTCTGGATTTCACTCCCTGATACGCATACACCCACGCGACTCGACGCACGCTGGGCACGGTACAGACACCTAGACATGTTCACCTATACCTAGTCTAAGTGTGGAAACGACCACGTGTCATCCTGTGGATTGTGTCGTGTCCATTTTTTTATGAACCGACCGCACGAGGCTGCCTGTGTGCAGTTTTGGGTTTCAGTGTTTAATCATGGTTGGACACCTCGTGTCAAGTTTTATGGGCACGAGAATACCCGTTGGACACGAATACATGTCTGACATTTACTGGCACATATTAATTTGATGTTAATTTGGGTTTTCACATATAATTTGGGGTTTTGTATTCGAGTTTGTATAAGTTCTGATACTGTGATATAAACTGGGTTACAAATTGGGTTTTTGGTTTATTTAAATCATGTAATAATGTAAAAATTGTTAATATTAACTAGGATAACATGTTTGGATACCAAGGAGTTGTAAATGCATGATTCTCTCATTTTGAGATCATTTCCATATGTAAATGTATATATGACTGATACTTAGCTTATATAGGTATATGTGTTTAACTTATGCTTTAAACCTGAGAATGATCCCCCTTGATGTCCAGTTTTAACACCATGTTTGCACACTCATATATGCATGTGACACTTCACATTGCATTGACAAATTACTCCATCGATACTACATCATTTGACACGTTGCTGCCACAGTTTTACTTTGATACTAACACTATTCATGTGACACATTACTGTCATATACACTATGTACTCATAAACCCCCTTCGCGTATACACTATGCCTAGACACCAAACACTCTTCACTGCTATGACACCACTAACCCCTTACATACTATGCTGCCACTGCCATCATTTAACCATGTGACACTTCATAATATTTTGACACAACTATATAAACCCTTGACCATACACTATTTACATGTACACTCTTCATTTTCACATTATACTAACTGCCATGTTATACAACGTTGCACTATACCATGTTCACTTACCTACCTATGTACACTATACACTATGATTCACTCACCCTCTACATATATCTATAGATATATATGTATGAATGATAGTGGTAACATACCCCTAATATACATATTTGTATATATGTGCTAGTATATATATATATATATATATATATATATATATATATATATATATATATATATATATATAAAAAATATATATATATATATATATATATATATATATATATGTGTGTGTGTGTGTGTGTGTGTGTGTGTGTGTGTGTGTGTGTGTGTGTGTACCTTATATGTATGTACTTTGTATAATTGTGAAAGTAACTTAATATATGAGATACTATATATATAATTTGATATGTTTGTGTGCTAGTTTAGACTATAGCATTAGGCTATGTGTTAGCCCTATGGTTTAGCTATGTGTTGGTTTTACATGTGACCTATAGGCTATGTGTTGTAGTTGGTTTAGACTTAGACTTGCTTGTTTGACCTAGAATAGACTAACCTAGACTAGTTGACCATGTTTGACCTAACCCTAACTAGTTTGACCTAGTTTGACGTTTAGAGTTGACTAGAGTTGACCACGAGTTGACTTTGGCCCAGAATGACCTAAAAATATGTAGATGCATTATACTCTTCAAATTATAATCCCTTTTTATGCATCATGACTTGTGTTGCTCTAAATAGGACTCAGTTAACTCGCTTCGAACTTTATATTCTCATGGACATTCAGATTCAGGCGAGTACATTCTCTGATCATTTTATACTTGCTAGGAATTATAATCATGTTATAGATTACTTTACTTGATGCTGACACTTGTTATCACTGATTAGTACTATATTGATCTTTCATGCGATGTTATCCCCTTATAGGATACATCGGGTATTCCGTATTCATGTACTTTATCATGGGCAACGTGTACTCCTTGTGTTCGTGTTATTCGTGTACAAATCGTATGAAATTGTGTACTCTCATGTGCTCACATTATCTTCGTGTATAAACTATACTTCATGTACAATAACATTACTTGACTGAATCCTTCTGTATTGATTGAGGACAGGGGAGTAGAAGTGGTTATGTGATTACTCTATTAGTTTACTCGTGTACAACCTCTATAGATTACTCGTGTACAATATCGTGCCGGTTACATAACCATCTTGTGCTCTGAATCACTAGTCACTTACAGTTCTTACTTATCGTGTATATATTTCCAGTTTACAAATATCTCTCTCGTTTTCATGTACATTTTCTTACAGTTCATGTATCTTACTTTTTTACAAGCTTTACATTTCCTACCATGATATGAACTGCGTGAGATGTATTATGCTCATTCCTGTCCTGACTGGACCTGTTGAAAATATTATAGATGATATCGAAGAGTTCTGTCCTATGTACTATGGAGCAGCCCTAGATGACACTTGCGAGCTAGACTCTCAGGAGGACCCAGCTCTAGCTGATGATATCACCCCTACTGCCTAAACTAGTTTAGTTAGGCTTTATCTTACTTGTTGTTGTTATTTGAGACTTTGAGATGTATTATGTTTTATTGTTGTTGCTGTGTCGTATAGATACTTAGACTTATTTCCCTTCGATTTGTATTTTCTTTTGAGATTTCTTATCTATCATATCGTAATTTCTACCTTAGACTTGTGATTGAGTTGTACTTGTATTGTCCTCAGATTGGAGTGTATATACTGTACAAGTACCTTATATATTGTGTTAGATGAATGTGACCTAGGATAGCGTTCTACCACCGATACTGCGACGTAGGCTGGACGTACCCACTTCTCGTGCCCCTACGCTGGGTGCGGATCGTGACATATTTTTAGTAGTGGCCCATGCAGGCCCTATTTTTGTAGTGGTATTCGAACTATAGTATCACTACAGCCTGCAGTAGGATATATGATATAGTTTTGAGTTACTTAATCACATTTAGGAAAAACTCATATCCAAATTTTTGCCATTTAAACTCTTGTTGATAATTGCTTTCCTTTGAAATAATTGTCCTCCTTTGATTATGTCGCTTCTTTCTTAGTATTGATTCCTTGTTTGACCTATCTCCAGGATGGTGATTGAGACACGTTCGCAGCGTCCCATCACGGAAGGTACGTCAGAGAGGTCTGCCACTTCTCGTCCAGTTCAGCCAGGACCTGAGATGGCAGCTCCCCCAGTACCTACTCATGTTGGAGCCTCTGCAGCTTTCGGGGGAGCACCTCTGTAGAAGCATGGAAAATATTGCTTTTAGTCCCACATCGGAAAGGAGAAGAAGAAAGGGTTCACTCCATTCTATAAATATAGCCCCCTTTTCTCCTTCGAAAAGGGCACCTACTTCTCTTCCTTCCTTCCAACTTGGACTCTTCCTATTATGCACCTTCGGGTGCTAAGTCGAAGAAGTCTAGGGCAGCGCGGGCTCGTGGAGCTCAGTCAGCTGTCCCAACCTCTGACCATCAGAGCGTCCCGCTACGCAGGCCTCTAATAAAAAGTTGTACAGAACCGCCCGTGTCCAGCCCCCGGCGGCAAACGGACAGGGTGGTTCTCAAGAGTCTTCCAACAAAGATCAAGGACAAGTACTTTTACTAGTCCCGCATCGGGGAGCGAACATGATACTTACGCACTCGTGTGCTCGAGATACCCGGGTCCACAAAGCGAGTGCAAAGGTTGATTGAAATGTCCTTGACTTGCGAGATGTGATCCTTCACAAGCACAAGGAAAGAAGGGGAGTCTCATGCGACTGAAAACCCAGAAAGCTCCATGCGGCCCATGAGGATTTTATGCGGCTCAAAATCCAGAATGCTTCATGTGGCTCAGAAAGCTTCATGCGGCCCAAAGACAGCAGGGGGGCCTTATGCGGCCCAAAATCAACAGGAAAGTCCATGCGGCCCAAAACAGAATGAGTCTCATGCGGCTCATAAGTCCTTCAGGATCCCCATGCGGCTCAGAAGTCTATGCGGCTCAGGAGTCCATGCGGCTCAAGAGTCTATACGGCTCGCATAATTCCATGCGGCCCAGAGAGGAGCCACGTGGCCTTCAACAACTTTTTCCTTCATCTTTTGCTGTATTTAATGACCTGACGGCTGACAGCTCTGACAAATGACAGCTCTGACATAAAGGCGCAATAATGACTGACATAATGGCGCGTTCCTAGGGAAAAATATTTTCACAGCTAGCATAATCCACCGAGTCTCGAGGCATGTGGCTGCTGTATTTATGCGGCCGTCCACCTCATGCGGCCACCCATCTTCATGCGGCTGCATCCTTTATGCGGCCGTCCGTCAGCATGCGGCTGCATATCCTCATGCGGCTGCCCATTTTCATGCGGCCGTTCATCCCCATGCAGCTGCCCATCTTCATGCGGCCGTTCATCCTCATGCGGCACACTCATATGCGGTTCTGTCAAGATGACCCAGTGAAGACACGTGGCGCTTTTTACGACGATTGAGACACGTGGCAGTCGTATCTTCCTGGAATTATGAATGCTAACAAATCCTAGCAAAACCAGATTTGTTGCAATCACCGTAATTGCCCAGATCAAGTCAAATCGAGTAAATTAGACACGTGGCATGCCATTACAAGTCGCGAATATTCATGGCAATCAGCATTTATTATCTACAGAGATTTAACGCAATCACATTAATTGCTTAAATCTATCATATGCAAGATGGACGGCCCAGATTAACTTTCAGACCGTCGACTTTTGAGAATGGGCAATCATTGCAAACCCTAATGATGCCCTCCACTCTTATAAATAGCAAGGTGCCATTCCCTTGCAAGGAGGACGAAGACACGCAGAGAGGACAGACACACACATAGAGAGAGAGGCCCCCCGGCTCAGATACAGAGAGAGTAAAGAGAGCATTTCTTCATCAACGCCAAGTACTTCTTCTCCAGAGCCAAGGTTGCACCCGATCGTCCAAGGAGTAAGGCAGAGCTGCCGTCGCTTTTCCGAGCCTCTATCATCACCCCCCAGAATCTAAAATAAACAATTGTACTTAGATTGCTGTACCAAGGTTTTCGTCCCTAGGCTTTCTTTGTACAAGCGAGTTTGTATTGTGAGTCTAAGTTCAGTGCTCCGATAATTGTTCTGTTCTTTTACAATCAATGGCAAACACGATGGCGACTCTGCTAGCGATAAACTTCTCCACAGCTGAGGAGTTGGTGACGCAATCGGATGCAGCCAAACTTGGCTCCACGTAACAGAAGATGGTCGTCCGCTTCGACCAACAGGCGTTTGAAGAAATGCTCTCTGAAGGAATTACTGGCCCGGTCCAGAAGCGAACCCGCACAAAAAAAGCTCACAGCGAGTGGAGGCCAAAGTTATTTGCTCCTCCCCAAGCTCTGGACGGAGTACTCTCTGCTGCCCAAGACGGCGAAGACAAGTCTCATGCGGCTCCACTTCAAGCCATAGAAGACTGTTGTCCCCAAGTCCGACAGAGGAAAGCACTATAATGCTGGACTTGCAGGAGCAAAGCGTAATTCTATGCACTCCAGGAAGAAGCCGAACAAAGACACTAGCCGCAAAACGAAGACTCATGCGGCCAAGACTGCCAGCCGCATGAATGATGACCATGCGGCCGAAACTGCCAGCCAAATGCATAACACTCATGCGGCCAGGATTTCCAGCCGCATGGAGAAGACCTATGCGGCTGAGACTTTCGGCCGCATGAAGAAAGCCCATGCGGTTACGACTGCCAGCCGCATGAAGACTATTGATTCCAGCCGTATGCCGCCTGCTCCACACGGCTCAGTCTTCGATCGCCTCTCCTATGGTCCTGATCTCTTGTGCTCCCAAGAAGACATGTCTGACTCTCTCCAGCACCACTTAGACTCTTTCTACTATGTGCCCTCACGTACTAGAGTGAAGAAGTCTATGGCAGCACGAGCTTGGCAAGCTCGGTCCGCTGATCCGACCTCTGACCATCCGAGCGTTCCACATACTGTTATACGGGCCTCTGATGGGAAGTTGTACAGAACCACTCGAGTCCAGCCCCAGACGGCAAACGGACAAAGAGGTTCTCAAAAGTCTCCCAAAATCCAGGGAGCAAACATAGTCACTACGAACCCATCTGACTTGCATGAGGCCATCATCCACAAACGCAAGGAAAGAGAAGGTGCCTCGGGGTGCAAAGAGTCCTCCCACGGACGTCACTGCACCCAAGTCATCGTCAGCTGCTGTTGCAAGAAAGACCGGCAGTCCGTCTTCCAAAGACTGCAACAACCATGCTCAGAAGATGAGGCACTTCCCGTCGTCTCCTGCAACTCTGCTCAGAAAATCCCCGCCGATGGAAGAGAGAAGAAGACCAATGTTCCCAGCCCGAAGATTTCAACCACTATGACTAAGAGACTATCGTCTAAGCGGGTGCCTACCACAGGAGTTTTCCAAGGTACCCGTTCAAAGGCGAAATCTGCTACAGTAGGAGATTCATCGTCCACATAACTGGGGGTTGCTGGGACTCGGGATAGCACTCCTCCGAACCTCTACGACAATCCGATGTTCTAAGAAGACGAGCTGGGGAAAACAACTCTCCCATTAGATGCAGCAAATCCCGACGTTCCCGAGGACGTCCACAATTCCCAAGACGAGGCAAACTAGGAAGCTGGGGGTACTGTTCCTTCTGAGTCCGAACCGGAGGAAGACATTCCCACATACCCCGATGACTTCTCATTACAGGGGTATGATTCGGAGTGTACGTCATCCACCGTCCCTTCCACTTCTACTCATGTCAGGACGGCATTCATGACAAACGATGAACAGGATGGTCCCAGTGATCTCCAACGCATCGACACTCTGGAGGCTATACTATGCTCTTTGGTCAAATACGTAGACGAGATCAAAACAGCCCTCCCTACTCTGTAAGGAGGGATGCCTGGCCAAACAAACTCGGGCCCCGCGGTCAATACAGACTCAAACTCAGCGGCACCAAACCCGGGCAATATTCCTCCTAAAATGTCGGCTCCTACAGCTGCAGACGAAGCCAGGGAGGCAAGAAGGGAGGTCCAGGAACTCCGGGCCATGTTCCACGCCCGAGAAAACTGCCAAGACCTCAGGATACGACAACCGTATCCCGCTGCGTGGAGAGATGTTCCCTTTCCACCAAAGTATAAACCCTTCCACATCAATCAATATGATGGGAAGATCTCCGCAAGTCGGTACATCACTTACTTCGAGGTCACCACCGACCATCTGCCCTATGACGATGCCATCCTTACACGATTATTCATTGGGGCATTGGAAGGAGTCGCCTTCGACTGGTACCGTAACCTGCCAGACAACTGCATCCACTCCTTCTTCAGCTTCAAGCACATGTTCTTGGAGAGATTCTATGAAGTAGGACAGGACATCACAATGTCCACCCTCATGGACGTCGTTCAAGGGGAGAAAAAGCTGACAAGGAACTATATTGAGCGGTTCTGCCAAACCGCCATGAAGCTGCCGTCCGGTAATCCGGATTCCTCCTTAATTGAAATTTGCCAAAAGAGACTGCTTCCAACAATCAGCCTCTGGATGGGTGAAAGTCAATTCAAGGACTGTAAGACATTTATTATCAGTGCCACTAGCGCCGAAGAACGGTTAAAGAAGGCTCGCCATTTGGGATTGCACATCTCAGAGGAAGAGGACAATGGCAGGCGTCCTAATACCAACAACAACAATGGGGGTAACTCCACAAACAATCGGGACAACAAGGGCAAGTAAGCTATGGTGGCCGACACAGTACAGAAACCTGAGTCAAAATCGGCAGACAAACAATGGCCGCAAATGACCTACTCCTTCGAAGACGGCCACGTCAAGCCCATCTTGGACATGCTCAGACAAGGGGACAGAATTCAGCTCTCTCCAGCAAGACGGGAACCCCGGCCGACAGAAATAGAGAACCCAAAGTACTGCCATTACCACCGCTACGTCCACCATGCTACACATGACTGCTACCAACTGAAACGATACATCCAACACCTCATCGATTCGAACGCTCTGGCCATCGATTTCGAAGAGGTAACCGTGGCAGCCAATATGGTGTCAGTACAATTTCGAAGCTTCCCTCCAACAAAAACTCAAGACGGTGTGGTACCCATCCCTCTGGCAATAATGGAAATTATCAATCTTTCGCCTCCCCGGGATCAGGCTGCTGGTCTAGTGCCCCTCACCACATCACGGGGGAAGGTCATATGGGTCCATCCGGACCTGGTACTCGAGGTGACTCAATCCACACCACCTTCCATTCATAAAAAGAAGAGTGGAAAAGTCAGATCCTGTCGCACAATCTCGGTAGATATCGAAGAAGCCACAGCTGTCGTCATTCGGTCTGGGGCACAATCCCAACCTGTGGCTGATAACTCGGCTGAAGATCATCAGCCAGCTACTACTGACGCTCCAAGACCTGCTCAGCCTCCCGACCGACAAGCCTTGGCCGAAGGAGACTTGCTTTGACAAATCCCTCCGAAAAGAAGCACCGCAGGGGCTGGAGAGGCCCTACAACTTCGACATCTTGGCGGAATTGGCTAACACACCGGCCAAATTATTATTATACGAGCTCCTGAGACTCTCGAAGGATGTTCGTGCGGCTTTGAGCGATGCACTCCAGAATACCAACGCCTATCTGGCTCAGGTCAACCTCACGGGAGAGAGCCCGCCTGCAGATCTCCAAGACAGCGCTTGCACGGGAGCGATGCCCAACATTGTATTCACTCCGCAGGATATGCTCATCAAAACCAACCTGCACGATCGCCCGTTATATTACACTGGATACATCGACGACGTAAAGGTGGATCGGATGCACATTGATCCTGGTTCTTCCATAAGCATCATCCCGAAGGGTCTGTTACATCATCTCCGTATTCCTATGTATCGCCTGACATCGACAAGCACCGCCATCAGCGGTTTCAATTCGGGCAGGAGCTACCCAATTAGGAAAATTTGCTTGAAGTGCCAAATTGGCGATCTCCAGTCAGAAGTAACCTGTTACGTCATAGATTCGGACACTTCCTACAATATCCTCTTGGGGCGTCCTTGGATACACGATTACATGATCGTGCCTTCCACGCTGCACCAGTGCTTCAAGTATGTCGACAAATATGGCTTCGTGAGGACAGAATTTGCAGACATCGATCCCTTCAAAGGGGTCGAATCCTACTACTCAGACTCCTTCCTATACGAAAAGTCGAAGAGGCACCTTGATGGAGAAGATGTGCAAGCTCGTACCAAGACAGCCACAGGATCAGAAGAACCTCTGACGATCCACCTCCAAGCTCGCAAACTTGGCAAGTTCGTACCCCTTACAGCCACTTTGCGTAAGGACGCAATCAGCCTCTCGGCACAAGAAGAGCAAATGATAATCCGGCTGCCAAGGTCCGGCCAAGCGCCAAGACCCGCAATGGAGCCACTGACGATCAGACTGCCTAGAGTTGGCCAGCAACAAACGGAGAAGCTCAATCCCTCCGACAAGCCAATAACGATACGCCTTCCCAAAAAGAATCGTCACCCCGATGCAAGGTCTGGGGCTTCTAGCGAGCCAACAACTCCCCGCCCAGCATCAAGTACCAAACTGGGGGTCGCTAGTCTGCCAACAACTCCACGTTCGGCCCCACCAATAGAACCCCTGATGATCAAGCTGCCCAGGTCATTCTCTCAGTCTTCATTTACACAGGAGTGGCTGAAGAAGAACCAAAATTGGCCAAGTATGTGGCTGCCCACACTGATGTTCCCTCCGTAGACGATGTAATCCCGCTAGAAAAGATATCTTACTTCATCAATAAAGGGTTATCTTTGAACTACCTCGAGCTTAATAAGCTTTGTACGATGTATGCTATGGAACACGGTATAGGTACTCACCTACACACACAGGTGACAAATGTGTACACCGTAAACCAGCTTACTCCAGTGGAAGACGCTTACCGCATAATCGATGGAGGGGACCATCCATCATCTTCGACCGGAAGGACGACCCGCAGCCCTTCACCATAGAGAAGGTCGATCTCGAATCAGATGCCGGGAGACTGCCTCTTTATCTGTATAGCCCCCAATCCAAATATCTCATGCAGAAACAGGGGTATGATCTGGAGACTACGCCAAGCTTGAACTACGGCACTGGGCGACGATTACCTTTAAAGCCACCAGTCCCGGCTGGCAAACTGCAGGACTACTACAGCAAAACTCAATGTGGATTAGGGTATGTTACACCCGCAACGACCCCTGAAAGTCCAGATGAGGAATGCAACTGGCATTCACATTCAACCGGATCATCAACTTCTGATTCGGATACCAGCATCGGAGACGTATTCAGACAAGTCTTGTCAGTCAACATGGCATTCGTCGACGCTTACGAAGAAGATGAAGACATTCCTGAAATCCTCGAGTTGGAGCCGTGGGCCCAACAGCTGGATGCACAATAGGAAAAGCGGTTCGAATAGAGAGAAACTCCTACCGAAGATGAGGTTATACAGATCGACCTCGGCAGCAAATTTTCTCCAAAACCAATCTTCGTCAGTAAAAGCCTGACAGACGAAGAGCAAGAGTCGCTACTGGAACTTGTCAAAGAATATATTGATGTGTTCGCCTGGAGCTATGAAGACATATCAAGACTAAACCCCGAGATTGCCCTTCATAAGCTCAACATTCGGCCAGATGCAAAGCCAGTCAAGCAACAACAACGACGCTTCCGCCCAGGCATCATGGATGCAATCGAAGCCGAAGTCAACAAACTCATAGCCAGCGGCTTCATTCACGAGGAGCAACATCCAGACTGGGTCGCTAACAAAGTACTGGTCCTCAAGAAGAATGGGAAGATCCGAATCTGTATCGACTTCCGCAATCTGAATGAGGCATGTCCTAAAGATGAATTCCCCCTCCCTATCACAGACATCATGATCGATAACACATGCGGCTTCGAATGCATGTCATTCATGGATGGTTTCTCGGGGTACAACCAAATCAAGATGTCTCCTGACGATGAAAAGCATACATCATTTCGAACACCGATTGGCACATACTGCTACACAGTCATGTCTTTCAGTTTAAAGAATGCTGGAGCCACATATCAAAGAGCTATGAGTATCATCTTCAGGGATCACTTGCGCAAGACTGTGGAGTGCTATGATTGATGACATCACTGTCAAGAGTCGCTATAAGGGTGACCATCTCCAGGATCTGAGGACAGTATTCAACTTGATACGAGCACACAACCTGAAGATGAATCCCATAAAATCCTTCTTGGGCGTATCCAGCGAAAAGTTCTTAGCTTTTATCATCACCGCACAGGGTATCCACGTAGACCCTGAGAAGACAAAGGCAATCATAGAGATGGGTCCCCCGAGAAATCTCTGAGAACTCAGAGGCCTCCAAGGGAGGCTAGCTTACATCAGGAGGTTTATTTCCAACCTCTCCGGGAGTTGTCAGCCATTCACCCATCTCATGAAAAAGGGCGTCTCATTCGTATGGGACGAAGAATGTCAGCGTGCCTTCGACAGTATCAAAGAATATTTGTCGAACCCTCCAGTCCTGGTGGCCCCGGTTACTGGAAAACCATTCCTGCTCTATGTACGAGCAATAGAACATTCCCTCGGCGTCCTGCTGGCACAAAACAACGATGCAGGCCATGAACAAGCCATATACTACCTCAGCCGAATGATGATCGGGCCAAAGCACCGATATACCGTCGTGGAGAAGGAATGCCTCGCCCTGGTGTTCGCCATTCAAAAGACGCAGTACTATATCAAAGGACAAACCATACATGTGATCTCACGAGTCAACCCTCTCAGGGTCCTCATAACCAAACCAGGGGCACTCATCTCTTGCCTCGCTACATGGGCAATATTATTGTCCCCCTACCATATGATCTTCGTCCCACAAAAGGCTGTTAAAGATCAAGCCCTGACAGACTTTTTGGCAGCCCACCCAGGCTCGGAGTCATCCAGAATATATGAAGGAATCCCAGATGAGGTCGCTGACTCGCATGCAACCTCTCACGATGATATATGGCGAATGTTCTTCGACGACACCTCAAGGACCGGACCTAAGGGCAACATCGTCGTCGGAGTCGAGGTGGTGCTGGTTTCTCCTTCCGGATTGGTGATCAATCGCGCTTACTCCCTCAAAGAACCCTGCTCTAACAATATGGCCGAGTACAACGCTTTGGTCATTGGCCTCCAACTTGCAAGAGAGCTAGGGGTAGAATATCTTGAAGCATACGGCGATTCACAATTAATCGTCAATCAGATCCGGGATTCATACGAAGTCCGCCATGAAGACATGATCCCCTATCACCAAATAGCGATCAACATCATCTCGTCGTTCGAGGGGTTCTTCATCGAACACGTTTTCAGACTCCAAAATATCGAAGTCGATACCTTAGCAGGCCTTGTCGCTTCTCTAGCAGTGCCAAATCATACTCGTCAATCGGTGGATGTGATAGGCCATGAACTGGTCTGTCCCAAGAACAATGTTCAATTCGTGGCAAGTTATTTCGCTCAGACGATCGACGAAATCCTAGACTGGAGACAACCATTCATAGACTTCGTAGTCTACGACATCCTGCCCGAGAACCCAAAGGAAGCCACCTCTATCAGAAGGCATTCTCTCAGATTCTTCTACGATATAGAGACAAAAATGCTGTATCGTCAATCCTACGATGGATTATTTCTTCGATGTCTATCAAACGCAGAAGCCAAAGAAGCCGTACGAGAAGCTCATGATGGTGTCTGCGGGGCCCATCAGCCTGGCCCAAAATTGCAAGACCGTTTTCGCCGAATGGGCTACTACTGGTCCACGATGGTAGCAGATGCGATAGACTATACAAGAAAGTGCAAAGCCTGTCAAGTCCATGCGGACTTCATCCACCAACCATCCGAATTTCTATATCCGATAGTGGCATCCTGGCCATTCGAAGCATGGGGAATGGATATCATCGGTCTGATCACCCCACCTTCTTCCCGAGGACATCGCTTCATACTTGCCATCACAGATTACTTCTCCAAATGGGCGGAAGCTGTTTCGCTTACAGAAGTAAAGACTTCAAACGTGATCAGCTTCCTCAAGCATCACGTCATCTATCGCTTTGGACTACCCCGAAGGATCATCTACGATAATGGTCCGCAGTTCGCAAGCCATGTCTTCTATCGGTTCTGCGACAAGCACCGCATCCAAAAAATTGCTTCATCGCCATACAATCCAGCAGCGAATGGGTTGGCAGAAGCATTCAACAAAACAATCATCAAACTTCTCAAGAAGTTCGTATCGTCCAACAAACGCGACTGGAACGAGAAGCTTGGTGAATGCTTATGGGCGTACCGTACCACAGTCCGAACAGCCACAGGGAACACACCATTCTCCCTGGTGTACGGGAGTGAGACAGTTCTCCCATTAGAGACTCAAATACCCTTACTCCGCATCGCTCTCACTTATCAATTGACGACGGACGATAACTACCGTCGCCGGCTACAAGAGTTGGAGGCCTTAGATGAAAAGCGACTCTTGGCTCAGCAACGAATTGAGCTTTACCAAGCACGCATCTCCGGAGCCTTCAACAAGAAGGTTAAAATCAGAACATTCCAAGTGGGCGATCTCGTTCTGGCATTTTGGAGGTCGATGATCATGACTCACAAAACCGTCGGCAAATTCCAGCCAAAATAGGAAGGTCCATTTATCATTGAGGCCGTATTCTCCAACGGTGCTTACCGCCTCACAAAACAAAATGGAGACTTGCTCATGCTGCCCGTCAACGGCAAGTTCCTGAAGAAATATTATGTCTAAACGATATTCTCCAAATTATCGAGTCATGTACCCGCTGGTGCCGCTGAACTCACATTTCCAAATTCCAGATTATTGAGTTATGTACTCGCTGGTGCTGCTAAACTAACTACACTCATTATCGAGTTATGCACCCACTGGTGCCGCTGAACTCACATTCCCAAATTCCAGATTATCGAGTCATGTACCCGCTGGTATCGCTGAACTCACATTCCAACTCTCCCAGATTATCGAGTTATGTACCCGCAGGTGCCTCTGAACTCACATTCGGGTCACTCTTTTAGGTAGTAAGTGATGTATGATCATACCTCTGAACTTACTTCTCTGAAAGAGATCCTCCCTCATGATCCACTACCCGCACTCTCATTGCACAAAAAGGGTAACGGATCCACAAAATTTCCAAAACGACCATGTCCTCATTACCTCTGAGTCGTTTCACTTCCGGCAAAAATAAATCACCCCTCTATATAGAACTTCCATGTCCTCATTACCTCTGAGTCGTTCTATGTACCCCTTCATGGAGCCCACTCCTGCCATGTCCTTATTACTCTGAGTGGGAAGGCTCCATCGAAGAAACCTTCATATTTGCCATGTCCTCATTACCTCTGAGTAAATATGTTGGTTCTCCCTCAACTTATTATCTGTACCAAAAAAACCCAGGGTACGCTAAAGACAATAGGCCCACAAATGTCCTCTGTTGACCATAAATATCCTCCGTTGAATCCACTCCTACCATGTCCTCATTACCTCTGAGTAGGAAGACTCCGCGGTAAAATCCTAATACTTGTCATGTCCTTATTACCTCTGAGTAAGTATGTTGGTACTCTCTCGTCTTATTATCCGTATCCTGAACCAGGGTACGCCAAGGATAATAGGCCCACAAATGTCCTCTGTTGACCACAAATATCCTCCGTTGAGTCCACTCCTGCCATGTCCTCATTACCTCTGAGTAGGAAGACTCCGCGATAAAACCCCCATACTTGCCATGTCCTCAATACCTCTGAGTAAGTATGTTAGTTTTCTCTCGTCTTATTATCCGTATCCTGGACCAGGGTACGCCAAGGATAATAGGCCCACAAATGTCCTTTGTTGACCACAAATGACGTACTAGGTCCCCTAGTACACCCACATCTTTCCTCATCATCACATGCTTTCGGAGCCCAACTGTTCCATAGCATCTTTCACCCAATGCATAGAACTTCCACGTTGATAGCACCTCTGAGTTGTTCTATGTATCCTCATTCGAGTTCACTCCTACCATGTCCATATCACCTCTGAGTAGGAAAGCTCTACCATCAACCTTATATTTACCACGTCCATACCACCTCTGAGTAAATATGATGGTTCCCTCTCTCAACTTATTTTTCGTACCTAAAACCAAGGTACGCCAAAGATGATAAGTCCACACAAAATCCCCAGCGGAATTACCCAAACCTATCACATCCATGCTACCTCTGATAGGATCTTCACACCAAAACAACTCTACTTTCCATGCTTCTTATTCAAAGTATTCCAAATTTTCAATTTGAAAACTTTGAAGGGGGTCATGTAGAAGCATGGAAAATATTGCTTTTAGTCCCATATCAGAAAGGAGAAGAAGAAAGGGCTCACTCCATTCTATAAATATAGCCCATTTTCTCCTTCAAAAAGGGCACCTACTTCTCTTCCTTCCTTCCAACTTGGACCCTTCCTACTATGCACCTTCGGATGCTAAGTCAAAAAAGTCTAGGGCAGTGCGGGCTCGTCGAGCTCAGTCAGCTATCCCAACCTCTGACCATCAGAGCGTCCCGCTACGCGGACCTCTAATAGAAAGTTGTACAGAACCGCCCATGTCCAGCCCCCGGCGGCAAACGGACAGGGTGGTTCTCAAGAGTCTCCCAACAAAGATCAAGGACAAGTACTTTTACTAGTCCCGCATCGGAGAGCGAACATGATACTTACGCACTCGTGTGCTCGAGATACCGGGTCCACAAAGTGAGTGCAAAGGTTGATCGAGATGTCCTTGACTTGCGAGATGTGATCATTCACAAGCATAAGGAAAGAAGGAGAGTCTCATGCGACTGAAAACCCAGAAAGCTCCATGCGGCCCATGAGGATTTTATGCGGCTCAAAATCCAGAATGCTTCATGCGGCTCAGAAAGCTTCATGCGGCCCAAAGACAGTAGGGGGGCCTTATGCGGCCCAAAATCAACAGGAAAGTCCATGCGGCCCAAAACAGAAGGAGTCTCATGCGGCTCATAAGTCCTTCAGGATCCCCATGCGGCTCAGAAGTCCATGCGGCTCAGGAGTCCATGCGGCTCAAGAGTCTATACGGCTCGCATAATTCCATGCGGCCCAGAGAGGAGCCACGTGGCCTTCAACAGCTTTTTCCTTCATCTTTTGCTGCATTTAATGACCTGACGGCTGACAGCTCTGACAAATGACAGCTCTGACATAAAGGCGTAATAATGACTGACATAATGGCGCGTTCCTAGGTAAAAATCTTTTCACAACTGGCAGAATCTACCGAGTCTCGAGGCATGCGGCTGCTGTATTTATGCGGTCGCCCACTTTATGCGGCCGCCCACCTCATGCGGCCACCTATCTTCATGCGGCTGCATCCTTTATGCGGCCGCCCGTCAGCATGCGGCTGCCTATCCTCATGCGGCTGCCCATCTTCATGCGGCCGTTCATCCCCATGCGGCTGCCCATCTTCATGCGACCGTTCATTCTCATGCGGCCCACTCATATGCGGTTCTGCCAAGATGACCCAGTGAAGACACGTGGCACTTTTCATGACGATTGAGACACATGGCAGTCGTATCTTCCTGGAATTATGAATGCTAACAAATCCTAAAAAACTAGATTTGTTGCAATCACCATAATTGCCCAGATCAAGTCAAATCGAGCAAATTAGACACGTGGCATGCCATTACAAGTCGCGAATATTCATGGCAATCAGTATTTATTATCAACAGAGATTTAATGCAATCACATTAATTGCTTAAATCTATCATATGCAAGATGGACGGCCCAGATTAACTTTCAGACCGCCGACTTTTGAGAATGGACAATCATTGCAAACCCTAATGATGTCCCTCCACTCTTATAAATAGCAAGGTGTCATTTTCTTGCAAGGAGGACGAAGACACGCAGAGAGGACAGACACACATAGAGAGAGAGAGGCCCCCCGACTCAGATCCAGAGAGAGTAAAGAGAGCATTTCTTCATCAACGCCAAGTACTTCTTCTCCAGAGCCAAGGCTGCACCCGATCGTCCAAGGAGTAAGGCAGAGCTGCCGTCGCTTTCCCGAGCCTCTATCGTCACCCCCCAGAATCTAAAATAAACAATTGTACTTAGATTGTTGTACCTAGGTTTTCGTCCCTAGGCTTTCTTTGTACAAGCGAGTTTGTATTGTGAGTCTAAGTTCAGTCCTCCGATAATTTTTTTGTTTTTTTACAATCAATATAAAACAACCTCCACCTGTTCGGAGGCCGACCCCAGTTATTCCTGAGGTGCTTCAGCCGCAGCATCAGCCACCTGCGAGATTGGTTGACGCTGTACCCCTTTTTTCCTTCGTGGAGCGAATCTTGGAGTCGCATCAACAACAGCAGCACCAGACTGCTGACTTCCATCAGGGCATAGACGATGCCCACTAGCTGGTCAGGACGACAGTGGAGATGGTGGCTGCCCAGCTACAGGGAGGCCAGATCCAGCAGTATTATCAGCGGATGCTAGGCATCCAGGATTTCTAAAAGATACGTCCTAGGGACTTTCGAGGCACAGAGGGGATATTATATGCCGATGATTGGATCGAGCATATCGAGGAGATATTTCGGTTGGCGGAGATACCAACTCGACTTCAGATCAAGGCGGCAGGCAGCCAGATGCAGGACCTAGCCCGCATTTGGTATCAGACGGAACCTAGAGTGGGTATCGAGGGACAGACTTGGGCAGCCTTCACGAAGCTGTTCAAGGAGCAGTTCTTCCTGGACGTAGCACTGGGAGGCATAGAGCAGAAGTTCGAGAGTCTGGTTCAGGAGAACCAGACAGTCGATGAGTATGCAGGAGAGTTCTGCCGGCTGAGCAGATTTATTGATGATCTGAGCGAGACGACGAAGGCAAAGAATTTCTATAGAGGTTTGATCAGGAAGGTCCGGTCCTTGACCAAGAGTGAATGGGATGCTACTTTCGCGAAGATCCTAGCAGAAGCTATGGCAGCAGAGGATGACCTAGGGCTGAAACTGAAGAGAGGTCAGGACTTTCATGGAGCCAGTGGCAGCGGAGGTCCATCCAAGAGGCCCCACTTCCAGCAGCAGCACCAGCAGAGACATTTCCAACAGCAGCCTCAAGGACAGGGTCGAGCACCTTTTTAGCAGGTACAGCAGCAGCAGGCCCCCAGACAGCAACAGACCACCAATTATCCTTTCTACAAGAAGCCGAGACACGGGTGGAATGACTGGTAGGAAGAGGCTGGGGAGGTTCCTGATGTGTGATTCGTCGGATCACCAGATGAGAAACTGTTCCATAGCGACGATTCGTCCGGCACCAGGAGGAAGAGGATCCAAGGCTCCAGTAGGCCAACAGAAGGGACCAGCCCTGCAGACATAGCAGCAGAGGTTCGTTCAACACCAGCAGCAGGCCAGGAGAAGCCAGCAGGGGCGAGCATTCGCCATGGAAGCGGAGGATACAGAGGCTATTGGAGAGCTGATTGCAGGTTCTGTTCTTCTTGACTCATTTTTTGCTTTCACATTGTTTGATTCTGGGGCATCCCATAGCTTTGTGTCAGTATCTTTTGCTATTAGACACCATCTTGCTTCTAAATCGTTTTCTAGGACTTGCAAGATCACGATCGGAGTTGGCATCATCCTCGTCAGTGATATTTGTAAGGATCAGAGAGTAGTTTTGGGAGGCCAAAAACTGGATGTGAGTCTGCTCGTAATGCCACTATCGAACTACGATATAGTACTCGGGATGGGTTAGTTGAGCAGGTACCATGCCAGTATAGAATATCGTGAGGGCTGAGTTCTTTTCTGTCCGCCAGGAGAGCCAGAGTTTGAGTTTGCCAGAAAGGAGATAGAGTAGAGGAGCGGAGTCTTCTGCGGAGTCTCAGTTGAGGAGCAGACAGTGCCACATCCATTGATAGCAGAGTTCATGGATGTCTTTCCAGAGGACTTGCCAGGACTACTACCAGACAGAAACGTTGAGTTCTCTATAGACTTAGTGCCCGGCGCAGAGCCGATATCTCAGCACGTCTATAGGATAAACAACAGCGAGTTGGTGGAGTTGAAGAAACAGGTGGATGAGTTGCAGGACAAAGGCTTCATCCAATCTAGTTCTTCACCATGGGGTACATCGGTGCTTTTTGTACCGAAGAAGGATGGGACGGTACGGATGTGTATCGACTACAGGGCACTCAACAACCTTACGATCAAGAACAGGTACCCACTGCCGCGGATCGATAATCTCTTTGATCAGTTGAGAGGATCTAGGGCATTCTCGAAGATTGATCTGAGGTCAGGTTACCATCAGGTGAAGCTGAAGAGGGAGGATATTCCGAAGATAGCATTCAGGACGCGGTATAGCCAGTTCGAGTTTATGGTGATGCCGATTGGGTTGACTAACGCCCCGACGGTATTCATGAACCTGATGAACAAGGTATTCCACCAGTACTTGGACAAGTTCGTGGTAGTGTTCATCAATAATATCTTGGTGTACTCGAAGACTGCAGAGGAGCATGAGGAGCATTTGAGAGTGGTTCTGGAGACACTCAGGAAGGAGGAGCTTTATGGCAAGATCTCGAAGTATGAGTTCTTCCTGGATCGAGTTGATTGCCTGGGTCATGTTGTGATTAGAGATGGGATCTCTGTTGAACCGAGGAAGATCACGGCAGTTGAGGCGTGGACAGCACCGAGTTCAGTTGCGGAGATCAGGCGCTTCCTGCGATTGGCAGGCTACTACAGGAGGTTCGTTCAGGATTTCTTCTGGGTTGCAGAGCCATTGACTAGGCTAATCCGGAAGGACTCAGTATTTATCTGGTCAGAGGAGTGTCAGGTCAATTTTGATGAGTTAAAGAAGCGGTTGACGACAGCTCTGATTCTGATATTGCCATCAGGATCAGACGGGTTCACTATCTACAATGATGCCTCGGGAAAGGGTTTGGGTTGTGTCTTACAGCAGCATGGGAAGGTAATTGCCTATGCTTCCAGGCAGTTACGTCTGCATGAGAAGAACTACCCTACCCACGACTTGGAGTTGGCGGTAGTTATCTTTGCTCTGAAGTTGTAGAAACACTATCTATACGGAGTGCGTATGGAGATCTTCACATACCACAAGAGCTTAAAGTATGTGTTTACACAAAAATAGCTCAACATGAGGCAGCATATATGGTTGGAGTTGATGAAGGACTTCGATATTGCACTACAGTATCTCCAGGGAAGGCCAACGTGGTTGTCGATGCTTTGAGCAGATATCCGGCAGCCATGTGTTTAACGGTAGATCGTCACTTTCTAGCAGATCTAGAGAGCCTGGGGATCGAGGTGCTAGTGCCAAGAGTGGAGATGCAAATGTAGGGTCTGCAGATTTTGTCGGACTTGATAGGGAGGATCAAGTTGACTCAGTTCGACGATGTTGCTCTGCGGTGCATCCGAGAGCAGGCTCAAGAAGGATTGTTGGATGAGGAGTTAACCATTGCAGAGGATGGCGCATTGAGGCATGGTTTCATACTGTGTGTGCCCAACGGAGAGCTTCGAGAGCAGGTAATGCAGGAGGTCCACCGATCTCAGTACTCTATGCATCCAGGTGCTAACAAGATGTATAGGGATCTGAGGGAGCATGTATGGTGGTATGGGAGGAAGCGGAAGGTAGCACACTTCGTCGCTAGATGTTTGGTCTACCAGCAGGTGAAGGCAGAGAGGCAGAGGCCAGGAGGTTTGTTACAGCCGTTGTCTATTCCAGAGTAGAAGTGGAAGCATATCACGATGGACTTTGTTTCGGGATTGCCGCGTACGCCAGTAGGAAAAGACGCGATTTGGGTCATCGTAGATAGGTTGACCAAATCAGCTCACTTTTTGCCATTTAAAGTGGATTTGTCTACCGAGAAGCTAGCAGAGATGTATATGCGGTAGATTGTCAGGGTTCATGGAGTTTCGGTGAGCATTGTCTTGGATCGGGATAGTCTCTTTATTTTTTTTATTTCTGGCGGAGTCTGCAGACTAGTTTGGGCACTCAGCTCAAGTTTAGTACTGCATACCACCTTCAGACGGACGGACAGTCAGAGAGGACTATTCAGATACTCGAGGACATGCTACGGACTTGTGTCTTGGATTTTAGAGGTTCCTGGGAGGATCACCTGCACTTAATGGAGTTTGCATACAACAACAGTTTTCAGGCCAGCATTGAGACGTCACCGTTCAAGGTACTATATGGGCGTAGATGTCATACACACTTGTCTTGGGATGATGTTGGAGACTGAGCTTTATTAAGATCTGAGATGGTTGTGGATGCAACCGAGAAGGTGAAGCGCATCAGAGATCGACTTCGCATGGCACAGGATAGACATCGGTATTGGGCCGATAGCCACCATAGACTGTTGGAGTTCGAGGTACAGCTTAGAGATAGGATTAGAAGTAGGATTGTTTGTTTTGTGATTTTGTTGATCATGTTTGATTATTATAGTTAATTTGAGACCTTGTTGTGATTAGGTTGAAGATCTAGTTTTTTTAGGATATCTCTGACACGTGGTACCATACGTTTTAGTGGAGGTGGGAAGCTTAGCCCGCGCTTCATGGGACCTTTCGTTATCAGTGGGAGAGTCAGTGATGTGGCTTATAGGCTAGACTTGTCACTGTTTGCCATTGATTGTAAAAGAACAGAACAATTATCGGAGGACTGAACTTAGACTCACAATACAAACTCGCTCGTACAAAGAAAGCCTAGGGACGAAAACCTAGGTACAGCAGACTAAGTACGATTGTTTATTTTTGATTCTGGGGGGTGACGATAGAGGCTCGGGAAAGCGACGGCCGCTCTGCCTTACTCCTTGGACGATCGGTATGCAGTCTTGGCTCGGGGAAGATCTGCTCGGCGTTGACGAAGAAAGGCTCTTCTTACTCTCCTCGGGTTGCTCTCCTGGCTTCTCTCTCTCTGTGATTATCAAGAAAAGGGGGAGCTCTCTCTGTGTATATCTCTCTCTTCTTCTTTTTTTTTATTCTTTTTGTTGCCGACCTCTTTTACATGGGAATGATGCTGGCTATTTATAAGAGTGGGGTGAGATTATTAGGGTTTGCTGATGATTATCTGTTTGGAATGTCGGCGCTCCTTCATTCTATCTGGGCCCTTGATCCTGATCATAATGAATCTCGGCCACTAATGCGGATAGTACCAAATCTTATGAGCAGTTAATGCTGACTGCTTTAAATCTTCGTGATTGATTATGCCAATATTTGATTGCTCGCCACGTGTCCTATTGGCTTGATGATGAATGATATGCCCTGATCTCGGCAATTATGATGATGATGTCGAATATTCTCGTTGGGATTCTGTTGCATCTTCAGTGCCACGTTTTTTTTAATTAAAGATCCTACCAGGGCCGCATAGGGTGACCAACACTTGAACCGCAGGGGGATACTCCTCGTGAGCCGCATGATTCAATGCCTCATCGAGCCGCAGGGGACGAACTTTCCGTGAGCCGCATATGCATAATCTTTGCGAGCCGCAGGGGACGATCTCTCCATGAGCCGCATATGCATAGTTTCTGTGGGCCGCATGAATTAGCGTGGTGTTGAGCCGCATAGACCGGGCTATGGGTGGACCGCATATGGCGGATTTTTGTTAATCATATTAGAGTGACTCCTTAATGAGCCGCATGAAGCTGTTCTCTATCCGAGCCGTATGAGACTTTTGCCACGCGGCAATCTAGGATTTTTTTGTCAGATCGGGTCAGAGATTTTCTTCTTTTCCCGAAGAGTCTGTCATTATGGCAGAGCCATTATGATACTTTATGTCAGAGACAGCCGTCGAGTCGTGTCAGAGCATTAAATGAGGCCATTACTCCAGTGGCCAACTGTGGGGGGGTCACACGTGTCGTCAATTGAGCCGCATATTCCTGCTGAACCGCATTCATCCCCGAGCCGCATGAGTCTGAGGGTCTTCTTTTGGGCCGCATAGGGCAACTCCAGTATGAGCCGCATAGACTTGCTACCCAAAACCGCATGGGCCATTTATGCCTTTATTCTAATATTTTCCATGCTTCTACAGGACCCCCTTCAAAGTTTTCAATTTGTAAAATTGAAACACTTTGAATAAGAAGCATGGCCCCGTTCATGCCGCATAGGATGTTCTGTTTACCTGAGCTTCCTGGCCGCATTAGCATCTCGGCCGCATAGATTCTTCTGGCCGCATAGGCTCTTTGCCACGCGCCCTGACCACGTGAGCAAATCTTCATTAATTGCCTTCGATTTGATTTGACGCCGCCTTTTGGGGGAGGATCCCAAGGGTCGGTTTTGCCTTGACCGAAGCGTTCTTCGCCTTTATTTTTGGAGGCGGCGCGTAATCCGAGGCGTCTTTCTACTTTATGGATCGCCTATAAATAGGAGTTTTTCAGCTCTTGGGGATTTTTTTACCTCCTTTCTTTGCTTGAATTTCCTGTTGCCAACTTCGTTCTTCGTTTTCCTTCTTCATCCATCGACCATGGCTCCCAAGAGATCTGCTGCATCGAAGGCCGCGAAGGGCAAGGCAGTTGCTGCTACGGCGACTGCGGCGACGAATGTAGTCGCTCCTCCGCCGGCTGCTGTAGGCGCTGTCCATCCTGATGTTCACCCGCCCATCGCTGGTAAGGGGGTCACTCCAAAAAACCCTAACTGCTGCCATGGCTCTGTTGCATACTTTATGCACAAGCCACATATACGAGACGTATCGATGTGACCGCATAAGCACTTCGCCCATTATGGCCGCATGAGCTTGTCATATTCGATCAGTGCCACATGTGTATTTTCGACTTGGGCCGCATAAGCGTTGCTCACTTTTGAACCGCATGAACTTGATGGTTTGTAGCCGCAGCGGTTTGTATGAGTCGGGCTTAGCCGCATGAATCTATAAACCCTTCTGAATCTGATTTGTACGGACTTGGTTAATTCAGAGCCGCATGGGGCTATGACGCGCAGAGCCGCATGGACCTATCTGCTGATGAGCCGCATGAGGCTGTGGCAACCTGAGCCGCATAGACTCCAATAATCTTTCAAATGCTTCTATTTTTTGTCTATCTTCTGACCTTGTTTCTTTTATCTTTTTCTAGTGAATCTACCCGTGAATTCTGCGGGAGAACTCCTGGTCGGTTCGAAGCAACTTGCCGAAAACGTGCCACTGGACAACTTAGTTCATCAAGTGTCAGAGCAGCTCCTCGTTGACGAGCCTTTAGAACGAGTGACTGTTATCAGGGTTCAATCCTTCCCATTCCTTCGTGATATGATGAGCTTAGGGAATCCTGAAGGGAAGCATCTGAGACCAGTCTTCCTCTTTGGGGATGCACTGATCGTTAAAAACTCCCGCGTTCTTGATATTTCCGAGAATTGGGATTTTGCTCTGGATGGGAGGCCGATTCATATTCCCATTATGAAGCGTCATTTTCCCTTTGCGTGGTTCAACATGGTTGTCTTGGACAGGCAGATGACAGATCCTCTTACTCCCACCGGACCGGGGATGTTCGTGGACGAGATCCGTCATAATAAAGCTACCGGATCGGTGCGTGTGATCAAGAATCCAATCAGTCGATCCGTGATGGGGTTAGTTCCGGGTTCTTTTATCAACACGCCCGGTCCTAACTTCTCATTTTCTCAGACTGATACCTTCTTGAGCCAGCTTGCACGAAAGGGGTCTTATCCTGTTGGCAGGTTGGCTCTGCAGGGCTGGTTGCACCCCACTCCCCTATGGGCTAACCTGACTTCATGGATTCTGCAGAAATATGAGGCACCTTTGAGAGAATTCAATCTTTATGACGCTATCCGGGGTACTAGCCACGGACTGCCCATTAATAAACCGTTATTCGTGGCCCTTTTGGAGATGTATAACGATCGGACAGGGACGTTCTTCACCCCCGTAGGGGAGCTGGGGCTCGCTCTCCATGAGATGTATGACGTCTCCATGCTTCCCTGGGGAGATGAGCCTTTCGAGGCGTACACTCCGACGAACGAGGAGTTCCGGGATCTAGATCGTCGATTCCCAGGCTTCATCGCGGTATACCAAGAACTGTTATGCCATCATAGTACCTGCCATCGAGTGGCTATCAAAAAAATGATAGCTCGGAGGGGGATTCTCCTCACACCAAGTCCTGGGTCTCTTATCTTTTTAAATTCAGTGCTGCTGGCCGGGTCACTTCCCGCGACCGTTAAACTCCTGGTGAAGTGGAAGATTTGATGTCGACCGCTAGGAGGTCGAAGTCTATGGGCGACAAATTTGGGAGTCGGATTGACTCCTTCAGCTATTTCTATTATGGCACTCGACGGTTATCAGATAAGGCCCTTCTGGCCGAATTTTTAATGGTGTGGCTACGCAATTGTGTCGTTTCAGGCAGGGCAGGTGCTATCGAGCGGATCAGCCGTACTTTTATTCTTCCCGCCGTGAAATTGGCTTTTGGGGTCAGGTTGGCTCTTCTTCCTGCAATGGTATGCAGCATTCACCATGGTCTCCGCGCATTCTCGTCCGGAGTCATCGCACGTGACGTGGCGATGGACTTTGAACGTATAGAGCTGCCTTATCATTACCTGTTGGGGTGGTTGCTGCTGTATTATCAGTCTATGATGAGGCCTGGGATGGGAGACAGCGTCACGGGCGATGACGCCTTTCTTTTCAAATATCATCATCAGCCTTGGGAATATAGCACTATGCCGGCGTGTCGGAGGATGTTGGCGAGGACAGACGAGTATAGCTTCTTCGTATCTGTCCTCCGTTTTACTGACCAGGAGGTGAGGAATGTTCATGTTGATGGCGTGAGACCTCCTCATTTCTTGCCTGAGAAGATGCGTTATTGGTTGCGTAACATTCGCCCATCGCACTTAGTTTATCGCAACCGTAACACTGTATACCTGGAGCCCTATTTGCCCAGTAGATTTGCCCGCCAATTTGGGTATTGTCAACTATTCCTTGGGCGTCCCAGTCCTAGCCTAGGATTTGAGGGCAGTATACTTGACGGTATTTGGGCGTGGAGCTATTATGACACTTGTCATACTCGGACTAGTTTCTCCGTTCCTGTGGCCAACGTGCTAGAGGAGATCTTGCATATGGCTGCCTTCTACCATGTTACGGTGAACCAGGCTCCTGTAGATTTTGACCCGAGGACGAGCTTCATTCTGGGCACTCGCTTGGTGGAGAGGACCCCAGTGTTGAAAGCGAAGAAGAAAGGGGCGAATAGGATCCCTATGTCTGATTCTGAGTCCTCTGACACAGCTGAGAGAAACAACGAGCCGGAGGAGCGGGATGACGAGGATTCTCCTTCCTCTAGTGGTGAAGTAACAGCGGATCAGCCGCCCCTTATGACAGAAGAGGGGATGGCGGATCGACCGTCGACCGTTTTTGGTGAGATGGAAGATCAGCTGCCACTTATTCATGAGGTGGTGAGGTCGAAACCACCGTCTGCAATGCCTGGTCTCTCGCGTAAGCGAGGCAGGGGTGAGTCCGCCGATGAAGGAGTGACTTTTTCTGTAAAGAGAACTGTAGCCAGATCTCGTAGGCTGCTTATCATGGAGGGGGTGAAGGTGCTGGCGATGCTCCGGAGGTAAAATCAAATAGGATTTATCTGTTTATTATGATTTTTCTCTTCTTGGGATATGACTTGATCACTTTCCTTTGTAGGCGCCTGATGAACCAGACTCTTATGCACCGTCTTTCGCCCCCGCGGTTGATCCGACCCTTGCTGCTTTAACTAGTGGCGTATGTACTGCGGTCCTCTCTACGGGGGTTCTTTCAACGGATGCTGAAAATTCTCGAGTTATTGAGACCCCAATCCGGGATAACGAAGGTTCCTTTGGACCTGTATCCGAGATTGCTGGATTTTCGGAAGGCGATGCCGATCTCGGCGCATCTCCTTCCGAAGGTGCTGGGGCGGAGGAGCCTATCTTATTTAGTTCAGAGGCTGTCGGTGAAGGTGTTGGGGCGACTGTAAGCGAACCTCAGCCTCCATGCTCTTCGGTTGGTAAGATAGGTCAAATATTGACTCATGCGGAGGCTTATTTGCTTTATCAGCATATCCTCCAGATCAAATCGATTCATGGTTGTTTTGGCCCTGTAGGTCCTGACCCTTTACTTCCCGCGTCGGATGTTCTTAGGGAGAGCTCGACCTGTCCTGATCCGGGGGAAGGAAGCGCTTCCCTTCCTTTATCGACTCATACTGAGGTGTCTCCTGCCAGTCCTGGGCAGGTGGGGATGGAGCTTGTCCCGAGAACTGCGGTCTCTGCCTCATCCTCTGCTTCTTTTGCGGCTTCAGAGGCTGACACCTTGATCCTACCGAGCATTCAAATTCTACGGACTGCTGAAGAGGAGTTGGCCGCTGTTCAAGCGTCCTTCCGTACAGAGTTGGTTTCTCTCGTGGCAGGAGCGGCAGATTCTATCGCGTCTTCTTCTGCGCTGCCAGCCACACTCCCGTTAACACCGGCTTCCTCGGAGGCTTTGAACGAGGTGACGCAAGATGTAGTTGACAGCTTCTATCGCCACTTAGGGAGGGGTGTAGATGCTGCCGTAGAATGGGGAATCCCTTTCACTATGTCTCTGAAGGGTGCTCGCGGCCAGATTGATACTTTGAAGGACCTTCCTGGCGGGATGGGGTTAGCCGCGCTTCTGGAGCCCAAGTTGGTCGAGGCCGACCAGCTTGTGACTCAACTGCTGGCAACACGGCAGGCTGGCTTGCCTGCCGCGATTAACCGGGAGCGGGGCTTCCTTGTTGCTGCTCGGGATAGGATCAGGCTTGCTCGGGATGCTGCCAGGCCAGCTGTGCGGGAGGACCTTGACAAGTTCTCCGCTTCGTATGCCAAGCTGGGTCGTCGAAGTCAGGCTTGTAGGGCTCGTGAAGAGTCTGCTTCTCGTGGAGTAGCTGCCACACAGGAGCGGATTATCGTACTCCAGCAAGAGTTGGCCCTCTTCGAGTCAGAGCTGGAGGCTGCTCGTGCAGAGCAGGAGTCGATCGCTCGGGAGGCCGAGCGGATTTCTCGAACTTCTGCCAACCTGGAGCGATCTTTTAAGAAGTTCGAGGACAACTGGCAGGCCCACGTTCATCTGGAGGACCTGGCGGTGTTGAACCAGGAAGCTGAGCGTCGAGCCAAACAGAGGTTTGAGCGGTCGGTCGCCTTGATAAAGGACCGCCTCACGGTGTTATGTGCCCCGGAACAGTGATCCGCCATCTGTCTTCTTCTGCTTCTCTTTTTGTTTTTCTTTCATATGTGTATATTTTTATTTGCAAGGGATGTGATCCCCATTGATGTAGCTCCTTTGAATTTTGAAATAAATGAGCATGTTTCAACTCATCTTCTCTTTCTTGTTCTTGTGGTGTTCATGGAATTGGACTTGCTGGGGGATTATTTGTGGACTTGTTACCCTGGGCGTACCTTGGTTTTAGGTACGGATAACAAGTTTGATCAGGATGTCCGGGACAGCCACGACAAAATGGTCATGGATGTTCTCGGTACTGGGGAAAGGAATGCCGTAGAGCAGCTGGGCTCCCGGGGCATGGTAAGATGGTGGATTTATGCTAAGAAGCTTAGCAAGGGATATTTGTGGACCTATTATCCTTGGCGTACCCTGGTTCAGGATACGGATAATAAGGTGGGAGGAAGCCAGTCATATTTGCTCCGAGATTATGAGGACGTAGCAAACATGAGGGTTTTACCGTAGAATCTTCCTACTCAGAGGTAATGAGAACATGGTAGGGGGAGACTTCACGGAAGACTTTTCTATAATCAATAGTGGTCAACAGAGGACGTTTGTGGTCAACAGAGGACATTTATGGTCAACAGAGGACATTTGTGGTCAACAGAGGACGTTTGTGGTCAACAGAGGACATTTGTTGTCAACAGGGGACATTTGTGGTCAACAGAGAACATTTGTGGACCTATTATCCTTGTCGCACTCCGGTTGTGGGTACAGATAATAGGTTGAAAGGGAACCAACATACTTGCTCAGAGGTAATGTGGACATGGCAAATATGGTGATTTCTTCGACGGAGCCTTCCCACTCAAAGGTAATGAAGACATGGCAGGAGTGGGCTCAATGAAGAAGGGGTGCATAGAACCACTCAGAGGTAGGAGGACATGGAAGTTCTATGCGAGGGGGCGGTTTGTTTTTGGTGGAAGTGAAAACGACTCAGAGGTAATGAGGACATGGTCGTTTCGGAAATTAGTGGATCGATTACCCTTTTTATGCACTGGGAGCGCGGTTAGTGGATCATGAGGGAGGATCTCTTTCAGGAAGAAAGTTCAGAGGTATGATTATACGTGACTTACTATCTGAGAGAGTGACCGGAATGTAAGTACATAATTTGGATTTTCTAGAATATTGAGGAGATGAGAGTTCAGTGGCACCAGCGGGTGCATGGCTCGGTAATCTGAAATGTTGTGGATGTGGGTTCAGTGGTATCAATGGATACATAACTCGATAATTTGGAAAATGGTGGGTGCGAGTTCAGGGGTACTAAGAGGGTACATGACTCGATAATTTGGAGAATGTTGTCTAAACATAGTATTTCTTCAGAAACTTGCCGTTGACGGGCAACATAAGCAAGTCCCCATTCTGCTTGGCGAGGCGGTAGGCGCCATTGGAGAACACGGCCTCGATGACAAATGGACCTTCCCATTTTGGCTGGAACTTGCCTGCGGTCTTGTGAGTCATGACCATTGGTCTCCGGACTGCCAGAACGAGATCACCCACTTGGAATGTTCTGATTTTGACCTTCTTATTGAAGGCTCCTGAGATACGTGCTTGGTATAGCTTGATCCTTTGCTGGGCTAGGAGGCGCTTTTCGTCTAAGGCCTCCAACTCTTGTAATCGGCGTCGATAGTTATCATCCGTTGTCAATTGATAAGTGAGGGCGACGCGGAGTGAGGGAATCTGAGTTTCCAATGGGAGGACTGCCTCACTCCCGTATACTAAAGAGAATGGTGTATTCCCAGTAGCTGTTCGAACCGTGGTGCGATAAGCCCATAAGCATTCGTCGAGCTTCTCGTTCCAGTCGCGTTTGTTGGAGGAGACAAACTTCTTGAGGAGTTTGATGATTGTTTTATTAAATGCCTCTGCCAACCCGTTTGTTGCCGGGTTATATGGTGTCGAAGCGACATTCTGAATGCGGTGTTTGTCGCAGAATCGATAGAATGCATGGCTTGCAAACTGCGGACCATTATCATGGATGATCCTCCGCGGCAGTCCGAAGCGGTAGATGACGTGATGCTTAAGGAAGATGATCACGTTTGAAGTCTTAACTTCTGCGAGTGGGACGGCTTCCGCCCATTTGGAGAAGTAATCGGTGATCGCAAGTATGAAGCGATGTCCTCGGGAGGAAGGTGGGGTGATTGGACCAATAATATCCATTCCCCATGCTTCGAATGGCCAGGATGCCACCGTTGGATGTAGAAACTCGGATGGTTGGTGAATGAAGTCCGCGTGGACTTGGCAAGCCTTGTATTTTCTGGCATAGTCTATTGCGTCTGCCACCATCGTGGGCCAGTAGTAGCCCATACGGCGAAGGCGGTCCTGTAGCTTAGGGCCAGGCTGATGGGCCCCACAGACACCGTCGTGAGCTTCTCGTACAGCTTCTTTGGCTTCTGTGTTTGACAAGCACCGGAGTAATAATCCGTCGTAGGATCGTCGGTACAGCATCTTTGTCTCTGTGTCGTAGAAGAATCTGAGAGAATGCCGTCTGATGGAGGTGGCTTCCCTTGGATTCTCCGGGAGGATATCGTATACGACGAAGTCAATGAACGGCTGTCTCCAGTCTGGTGTTTCGTCGACCGTCTAGGCGGAATAGCTCGCCACGAATTGAATATTGTTCTTGGGACAGACCAGTTCATGGCCTATCACCTCAACCGAGTGATGCGCTTGGTTCGGCACTGCTAAGGAAGCGGCAAGGCCTGCTAGGGCATCGGCTTTGATATTTTGAAGTCTGGGGACGTGTTCGATGAAGAATCCCTCGAATGAGGAGATAATGTTGATTGCTATTTGGTGGTAGGGGATCATGTCTTCATGGCAGACTTCGTACGACCCCCGAATCTGATTGACGATTAATTGTGAATCGCCGTATGCTTCGAGATATTCTACACCCAGCTCCTTTGCGAGTTGGAGGCCAATGACCAAATCGTTTTACTCGGCCACATTGTTGGAACAGGGTTCCGTGAGAGAGTAGGCACGATTGATCACTAGCCCGGTAGGAGAGATCAATATTACTCCGACCCCGACAACGATATTTCCCTTGGGTCCGGTTCTTGAAGCGCCATCGAAGAACATCCTCCATATGTTGTCGTGGGTGGTTGTATTAGAATCGGCGACCTCATCTGGGATTTCCTCGTATATTCTGGATGACCCCGATCCTGGATGGGCCGCCAAAAAGTCTGCCAGGGCTTGGCCTTTGACAGCCTTCTGTGGGACGAAGATCATATGATATGGGGATAGCAGTATTGCCCATGTAGCGAGGCGAGAGCTGAGCGCCCCTGGTTTAGTCATGAGTACCCTGAGGGGATTTACCCGTGAGATCACATGTATGGTTTGTCCTGTAACATAATGCCGCGTCTTTTGAATGACGAATACCAAGGCGAGGCATTCTTTCTCCACGGCAGTGTATCGGTGTTCGGGCCCGACCATCATTCGGCTGAGGTAGTATATGGCCTGTTCGTGTCCTGCGTCGTTATTTTGTGCCAGCAGGGCACCGAGAGAGTGTTCCATTGCTCGTACATAGAGCAAGAATGGTTTTCCGAAGGAGTGGCTGGTTCGCTGGAAGTGTCAGACCTCGCGTCGGGGTGACGGCCCTTTTTAGGAAGACGTATCGTGAGCGGTCTGTCGGAGGGATTGAGTTTCTCCGCTTGGAGCTGACCGACTCTCGGTAGTCTGATGGTAAAAGGCCCTGGTGTGGGTCTCGGCACTTGGCCAGGCCTCGGCAGCCGGATTCTCATCTGCTCTTCTTGTGCCGATAGACTGATTGCGTCCTTACACAGAGTAGCCGTAAGGGGTGCACAACTGCCCGGTTTGCGAGCCTGGAGGTAGATCGTCAGGGGTTCTTCTGATCTTGTGGTTGTCTTGGTGTGAGCTTGCACCTCCTCTTCGACCAGATGCTTCTTTGATTTTTCGTACAGACAGGAGTCTGAGTAATAAGATTCGACCCCCTTGAAGGGATCGATATCAGCAAACTCTGTCCTCACGAAGCCGTGCTTATCGACATATTTGAAGCACCGGTGTAGCGTGGAAGGCACGATCATGTAATCGTGTATCCAAGGTCGCCCCAAAAGGATATTGTAAGAAGTGTCGGCATCTATGACGTAGCAGGTGACTTCTGATTGGAGATCGCCAATCTGACATTTCAAGCGAATCTTCCCTATTGGGTAGCTCCTGCCCGAATTGAAATCGCTAATAGCGGTGCTTGTAGGCGTCAGGCGATGCATTGGAATACGAAGATGATGTAGCAGACCCTTCGGAATGATGCTTATGGAGGACCCAGGATCAATGTGCATTCGGTCCACCTTTACGTCGCCGATGTATCCAGTGTAGTACAATGGGCGATCGTGCAGGTTAGTTTTGATGAGCATATCCTGCGGAGAGAAGACGATATTGGGCATTGCACCTGTACACGCACTATCTTGGAGATCTGTAGGCTGATTATCTCCCGTGAGGTTGACCTGAGCCAAGTATGCGTCGGCATTTTGGAGCACCTCACTTAGAGCCGTGTGAACATCCTTCGAGAGCCTCAGGAGTTCATATAAAGATAATTTGGCCGGTGTATTGGCCAATTGAGCCAAGATGTCGAAGTTGTAGGGTCTTTCCAGCCCCTGAGATGTTTCCTTTCGGAGGGATTTGTCGAAGCGAGTCTCCTTCGGCCTAGGCTTGTCGGTCGTCGAAGGCTGAGCCGGTCCCGGAGCATCCGTGGTAGTGGACGGATGATCATCAGTCGAGTTTTCAGCCACAGGTTGAGATTGTGCTCCGGATCGAGTAACAACGACCGTGACTTCCTCTTCATCTGCTGAGGTGGCACGGCAGGATCTGACTTTTCCACTTTTCTTTTTAGACGATGGAGTGGACTGAGTTACCTCGTGGACTAGGTCCGGATGGACCCACATAATTTCTCCTCGTGATGTGGTGAGGGGTGTTAGGCCGGGAGTTTGATCACGGGCAGGCGGAAGATTAGTGATTTCCATCGTTGCCAGAGGGATGGATATGACACCGTCTTGAGTCTCTGTTGGAGGGAAATTACCGAATTGTACGGACACCATGTTGGCTGCTACGGTTACCTCCTCGAAGTCGATAGCCAGAGCGTTCGAATCGATGAGGTTCTGGATATACCGTTTCAGTTGGTAGCAGTCGTGTGTAGCATGGTGGACGTAGCGGTAGTAATGGCAGAACTTCGGATTTTCTAAATCAGCCGGCCGAGGTTTCCGCCTTGGTGGAGGAAGCTGAATTCTATCTCCTTGTATAAGCATGTCCAAGATAGGCTTGACGTGGCCGTCTTCGAAAGAATAAGTGATTTGAGGCCATTGTTTGTCTGCTGGCTGTGGCTCGGGCTTCTGGGCTGTATCGGTCACCATGGCCTGCTTGCCTTTGTTGTCCCGGTTGTTGGAGGGGCTACCCCCATTGTCGTTGCTGGCGTTGGAACGCTTCCCCTTGTTCTCTCCCTCTGAGATATGCAACCCCAGTTGGCGAGCTTTCTTCAATCGTTCCTCGGCACTTGTAGCGCTGATGATAAAGGCCTTTCAGTCCTTGAATTGACTTTCGCCCATCCAGAGACTAATTGTTGGGAGTAGTCTCTTTTGGCAAATTTCAATCAAGGAAGAGTCCGGGTTGCCAGATGGTAACTTCATTGCGGTTTGACGAAACCGCTCAATGTAATTCCTTGTCAGCTCTTTCTCTCCTTGGACGACGTCCATGAGGGTAGACATCGTGACGTCCTGCCCTACCTCATAGAACCTCTCCAAGAACAAGCGCTTGAAGCCAGCGAAGGAGTGGATGCAATTATCTGGCAGGTTGCGGTACCAATCGAAGGCGACTCCTTCCAGTGCCCCAATGAATAACCGTGTGAGGCTGGCGTCATCATGGGGCAGATGGTCGGTAGTGACCTCAAAGTAAGTGATGTACCGGCTTGCTGAAGTCTTACCATCATATGGGTTGATATTGAACGGCTTATATCTTGGGGGAAAGGGCACATCCCTCCATTCAGCAGGGTATGGTTGCCGTATTCTGAGGTCTTGAGAATTTTCTCGGGCGTAGAACATCGTTCGAAGCTCCTGAACCTCTCTCCTTACTTCTCGGGCCTCATCTGTCGCGGTAGGGGCCGTTATCTCGGGAGCATTATTGCCCGGGTTTGGTGCCGCTGAATTTGAATCTATGTTGTTTGCGGGACCCGTGCTTGTCTGACCAGGTGTCACTCCCTGCAGAGTAGGAAGCGCTGCTTTGATCTCGTCTACAGACTTGACCAAGGCGTGCAGTATGGCCTCCAAAGTGTCGATACGTTGGCGATCGCCGGAACCACCTTGGCTGTTGTCCGTCATGAATACCGTCCTCACGTGAGGAGTGACAGAAGGAGAGGTGGCGGACATGCCCTCCGAGTCATACTCATGCATCGAGAAATCATCAGGATATGTGGGGATGTTCTCTTCAGGTTCGGACTCGGAAGGAACAGTACCCCCAGCTTCAGAGCTTGCTTCGTTTAGGACGTCCTCGGGGACGTCGGTATCTGTTGTATCCGTCGGAGGATTTGCTTCCTCCAGTCCGTCTTCTTGGAATGTCGGGTTGTCGTGGAGGTTTGGAGGAGTGCTACCCCCAGTTCCGACGATCCCCAATGACGTAGACGGCGAACTTCCTACTGCAGCAGTTTTCGTCTTTGAACGGGTGTGTTGGAATACTCCAGTAGAGGATAATCCTTTAGACGACGGCTTCTTAGCTGCAATAGTTGACACCTTTGGGCTGGAGATGCTTGTCTTCTTCCCTCTCCCCTCAACGGGGACTTTCCGTGCGGAATTGCAGGAGGCAACGGGAGGTGCGTCGTCTTCCGAGCTCGGATGTTGTAATCTTTAGAAGACGGATGGCCGGTCTGCCGTGTTGTTGCAACAGCAGTTGACGATAATCTGGGTGCAGTGACGTCCCTGTGAGGACTCTCTGCACGCTGAGGCTCCTTCTCTTTCCTTGCGTTTGTGGAGGATAGCTTCACGCAGGTCAGAGGAACCACTTTGTCCGTTTGCCGCCGGGGGCTGGACTCGAGTGGTTTTATACAACTTCCCGTCATAGGCCCGCGTGATACTCAGCGGGACGCAACCGATAGTCAGAGGTTGGGGCAGCTGTCTGGACTTGATGAGCCCGCGCTGCCCTAGACTTTTTCTTTTTAGCACTTGTGGGTGCGTAATAGGAAGAGTCCACATTAGGTATCACAGAGTCTGGATTTTCATCCAGAAAGTGATCAGAGTTAGGACCGCATGAGAGTCGGTCGAAAACTGATCGAGAGAAGTGTAGTAGAGACGCTATGCGGCTAGCGTTGGGTGCCGTGCAGGCTATCTGCATGCGACTGTCTTCTGTTGTGGGACGAGTTCTTATGCGGTTAGGAGTCACGGCCGTGCAGGCTGTCCGTATGCGGTTGGCATCTGTGGCCACATGGGTTTTCTGCAAGCGGTTGACTTTACTAGCCGCATGAATCTCATCCATGCGGTTGGGAACTGTAGCTGCATGAGTTATGCGGCTGACAGAAGTGGCCGCATGAGTTTTCTTCATGTGGTTGACGGTTGTGGCCGTATGGATTTTCTTTCTGCGGCTAATAACCCTCTGCGGTTCAGGTTGAGCAGAGACCCACTTTACCCCTGCAAGTCCAGCATCATAGTGTTTTCTTCTGCCGGACTTGGGGACAGCAGAGGTGTCTGCGATCTGAAGTGGGGCCGCAGAAGAGTCTTTCTCGCCGTCTTGAGCGACCGAGGGTATCCCATCGAGGGCTTGGGGAGGAGCAAATGACTTTGGCCTCCACTCTTTGCGAGCCTTCGTGGTACGGGTGCGTTTCTGGACCGGGCCAGCGCTGCCTTCAGAGAGCATCTCTTCGAACGCCTGTTGGTCGAAGCGGACGACCATCTTCTGTTGTGTGGAGCCAAGTTTGGCTGCATCCGATTGCGTCACCAACTCCTCAGCCGTGGAGAAGTTAGTCCCCAGCAGAGTCGCCATCGTGTTTGCCATTGATTGTAAAAGAACAGAACAATTATCGGAGGACTGAACTTAGACTCACAATACAAACTCGCTCGTACAAAGAAAGCCTAGGGACGAAAACCTAGGTACAGCAGACTAAGTACGATTATTTATTTTTGATTCTGGGGGGTGACGATAGAGGCTCGGGAAAGCGACGGCCGCTCTGCCTTACTCCTTGGACGATCGGTATGCAGCCTTGGCTCGGGAAAGATCTGCTCGGCGTTGACGAAGAAAGGCTCTTCTTACTCTCCTCGGGTTGCTCTCCTGGCTTCTCTCTCTCTGTGATTATCAAGAAAAGGGGGAGCTCTCTCTGTGTATATCTCTCTCTTCTTCTTTTTTTTATTCTTTTTGTTGCCGACCTCTTTTACATGGGAATGATGCTGGCTATTTATAAGAGTGGGGTGGGATCATTAGGATTTGCTGATGATTATCTGTTTGGAATGTCGGCGCTCCTTCATTCTATCTGGGCCCTTGATCCTGATCATAATGAATCTCGGCCACTAATGCGGATAGCACCAAATCTTATGAGCAGTTAATGTTGACTGCTTTAAATCTTCGTGATTGATTATGCCAATATTTGATTGCTCGCCACGTGTCCTATTGGCTTGATGATGAATGATATGCCCTGATCTCGGTAATTATGATGATGATGTCGAATATTCTCGTTGGGATTCTGTTGCATCTTCAGTGCCACATTTTTTTTAATTGAAGATCCTGCCAGGGCCGCATAGGGTGACCAACACTTGAACCGCAGGAGGATACTCCTCGTGAGCCGTATGATTCAATGCCTCATCGAGCCGCAGGGGACGAACTTTCCGTGAGCCGCATATGCATAATCTTTGCGAGCCGCAGGGGACGATCTCTCCATGAGCCGCATATGCATAGTTTCTGTGGGCCGTATGAATTAGCGTGGTGTTGAGCCGCATAGACCGGGCTATGGGTGGACCGCATATGGCGGATTTTTGTTAATCATATTAAAGTGACTCCTCAATGAGCCGCATGAAGCTGTTCTCTATCCGAGCCGTATGAGACTTTTGCCACGCGGCAATCTAGGATTTTTTTGTCAGATCGGGTCAGAGATTTTCTTCTTTTCCCGAAGAGTCTGTCATTATGGCAGAGCCATTATGATACTTTATGTCAGAGACAGCCGTCGAGTCGTGTCAGAGCATTAAATGAGGCCATTACTCCAGTGGCCAACTGTGGGGGGGGGTCACACGTGTCGTCAATTGAGCCGCATATTCCTGCTGAACCGCATTCATCCCCGAGCCGCATGAGTCTGAGGGTCTTCTTTTGGGCCGCATAGGGCAACTCCAGTATGAGCCGCATAGACTTGCTACCCAAAACCGCATGGGCCATTTATGCCTTTATTCTAATATTTTCCATGCTTCTACAGTCACCTGGATTAGTGGGAGTCCACAACGTATTTCACGTGTCGCAGTTAAGACGGTACGTAGCGGACCCTAGCCATGTACTCGATCATTCGGAGATCGAGGTAGGACCTACTCTTAGCTATCCAGAACAGTCAGTAGAGATTCTAGATCGACGAGAGAAGGTACTAAGGAACCAGACGATACCCTTGGTTCGCGTCGCATAGAGACATCATTCTCCAGGAGAGTCTACCTGGGAGCGGAAGGATGAGATGCGCGAGCGATACCCTTATCTTTTTGGACCTTAAGGTATGATTGCCTATCCTTCTCATCAATTTAGTTTCGCCTTTCAATTTCGAGGACGAAATTCTTTTAAGGAGGGTAGACTTGTCACTACCACATTTTTGTCTTGAGGGTATTTTTGTCATTTTGACATTTTGGTGATTTTAAAATTTTATTATATAAATATGTGCTATTTGTTTAGTTGAAACTTGACCTAGAATCTTATCCTAATCTTAGAGTATTGATTAGGATATCCTACTAAGTGACAAGATTAACAATATCTAGATATTATTGTAGTAGGATATTTTCCTTAAGATATGTGTAGAAAGAAAGCCTTAGGATTAAATTGAACCATTGATTGGACTTAAATTTATATGGAGAAGCCATAGCCACCCATCTACATCTAAACCTAACCCTAATTTCTATTATGGCCGGCCATAACATAGTAACCCCCTCCTATAAGTATCCACATATGTTGTTCTTGCCTCTTTTAACACCTACAAAGAAACCCTAACAAGTCCTTCCCTAATTTCTCCCTTTTAATCCAAATTAATCCTAAATTGAGTCAAATCAATTGCATCATCATCCCCAATAGTAGAGGGGGATAGTGGAGGCTTGCTAGCAAGGATTTGAAGAGCATTTGGTCATAGCTTGTGGAGGGAACAACTCACTTAGGAGCCTTTTTATTGAGTTTGAACTCTCAATAAGTAAAACACTACAAACCCTAATGAATTCCTGATTTCTTTTCATAGTTGCATCCATCTAGGTGTCCTCTAGCTGTATAATGAATTTGGTAGGATCTTGTGTCCATTTAGTATGCGTATCGGACACGTATCGGTGTTTGTAAATAGGTGTTTGATGAAATGTGTGAATGAAATTAATTTATGTTATTTCAAATTCTAATTGAACAGTTTTCTAGCCCTATATATAGGGATTACAAATTTATAACTCTAAACTCAAGGACACTTGTGTCCGTATCCCAAATAGTGCTGGACATACTGCACAAAACAGTGCTCAGTGTGTCCTGCTGCCTGAGTGTCCCAAAGGACACGCCACGTGGCGGCCTGCCACTTGGTCAGAGGGTCGGGGCAGTGACTGACATGTCACCCCCCAAGCCACTCTCGACCTCGTGTCGTATCGGACACAAATTCTTTTGTGCACTAATTTTTCATTGAGTCGCACAGTCTGGGTTTCACTCCCTGATACGCACACACCCACGCGACTTGACACACTTTGACATGATACAGATACCTAGACATGTTCACCTAGACCTAGTCTAAGTGTGGACATGACCACATGTCATCATGTGGATTGTGTCATGTCCATTTCTTCATGAACCGGCCGCACGAGGCTGCCTGTGTGCAATTTTAGGTTTCAGTGTTTAATCATGGTTGGACACCTCATGTCCAGTTTTATGGACACAAGAAGACCCCTTGGACATGAATATATGTCTGACATTCACAACCACATATTAATTTGATGTTAACTTGGGTTTTCACATATGATTTGGGGTTTTGTATATATATACATATACATATATACATTCACAACCACAATCATTCATACATATATATATATATATATATATATATATATATATATATATATATATATATATATATATATATATATATATATATATATATATCTGTGTGTGTGTGTGTGTGTGTGTGTGTGTGTGTGTATATATATATATAGACACACACACACACACACACACACAGATATATATATAAAATATATATATATATATATATATATATATATATATATATATATATATATATATATATATATATCTGTGTGTGTGTGTGTGTGTGTGTGTGTGTGTGTGTGTGTGTGTGTGTACCCTATATGTATGTACTTTGTATAATTATGAAAGTGACTTAATATATGAGATACTAGATATATAATTTGATATGTTTGTTTGCTAGTTTAGACTATAGCATTAGGCTATGTGTTAGACCTATGGTTTAGCTATGTGTTGGTTTAACATTTGACCTATAGACTATGTGTTGTATTTGGTTTAGACTTAGACTTGTTAGTTAGACCTAGAATAGATTAACCTGGACTAGTTGACCATGTTTGACCTAACCCTAACTAGTTTGACTAGATTGACCTAGTTTGACTTTTAGAGTTGACCAGAGTTGACCACGAGTTGACTTTGGCCCAGATTGACCTAGAAACATATAGATGCATTATACTCTTCAAATTATAATCCCTTTGTATACATCATGACTTGTGTTGCTCTAAATAGGACTCAGTTACCTCGTTTTGGACTTTATATTCTTACGGACATTCAGATTCAGGCGAGTACATTCTCTGATCATTTCATACTTGCTAGGACTTATAATCATGTTCTAGATTACTTTACTTGATGATGACACTTGTTATCACGGATTAGTACTATATGGATCTTTCATGCGATGTTATCCCCTTATAGGATACATCGAGTATTTCGTGTTTGTGTACTTTATCATAGGCATCGTGTACTCCTTGTGTTTGTGTTATTCGTGTATAAATAGTATGAAATCGTGTACTCTCATGTGCTCACATGATCTTCTTGTACAAACTATACTTTATGTATAATAACATAACTTGACTGGATCCTTGTGTATTGATTGGGGACGGGGGAGTAGAAGTGGTTATGTGATTACTCTATTAGTTTACTCGTGTACAACCTCTGTAGATTACTCGTGTATAACATCGTGTCGGTTACATAACCATCTTGTGCTCTGAATCACTAGTCACTTACAGTTCTTACTTATCGTGTATATATTTTCAGTTTATAAATATCTCTCTCATTTTCATGTATATTTTCTTACAGTTCATGTATCTTACTCTTTTGCATGCTTTACATTTCCTGCCATGATATGAACTGCGTAAGATGTATTGTGCTCGTTCCTGTCCTGACTGGACCTGTTGAAAATATTACAGATGATATCGAGAAGTTCTGTCCTACGTACTATGGAGCAGCCCTAGATGACACTTGCGAGCTGGACTCTCAAGACGACCCACCTCTAGCTGATGATATCACCCCTACTGCCTAGACTAGTTTAGTTAGGCTTTATCTTACTTGTTGTTGTCATTTGAGACTTTGAGATGTATTATGTTTTGTTGTTGTTGTTGTTGTATCGTATAGACACTTATACTTATTTTCCTTCGGTTTTTATTTTCCTTTGAGATTTCTTATCTATCATATCGTACTTTCTACCTTAGACTTGTGATTGAGCTGACTTGTATTGTCCTCCGATTGGAGTGTATATACTGTACAGGTACCTTATATATTGTGTTAGATGAATGTGACCTAGGACAACGTTCTACCGCCGATACTGCGGCGTAGACTCGACGTACCCACTTCTCGTGCCCCTATACTGGATGCGATTCGTGACAACCTAGGCTCACGCGACATCATGACTTAGCGTGGACGATCGATTTTGCGGATCCGGAGCGTGACATAATGGTATCAGAGCACGACTTTACATCCTTGGACTTTCGATTGAATTCTTTAACTCTGATGGTAGAAGACGGGGTCCCACTAGCTATCAGTCACTCTTATGGTCATCTCATAACTACAAATTTTCGAGAACTTCTACCCACATTTGGTCACTCTACCCCTTCAACACATGACGTCATAAAATTTATAATCTTGCATGCTAGTTGCAAAATTTACTTCCAATATATATCTTATGGCATATAGCATCTTTAATCCCCTCATATCTATCAAGCAACCAAAATTCGATAATCAAACTAACTTACACTATAATTTAGTATTTTCTGATAAATTCTAGACAGCACGATCGTTCGTCACCCCGGAATAGGAAGAGACGAAAATCAATGGTTCGAAAGGCAAGGAAGAATAATCGAGAACAAATATGAAATTTCAAGGACGTAGAAAAATTTCTAGAAGAATTTTCAAGACAGTATGGATTGATATTTCTAAGGTTTTGTCATAGTCGCAGGCTTGTATCAGTACAGTTACGTAACTGATATGATATGCTCCGACCTGCATGGGCCACCAAAAAAACTTGTCACGACCCGCACCCGCTTTTCGGACGCGAGCTCGTGAGCAAGCCAGCTACGTATCAAGCGGACTCCAGCCTGACTCGAATATGTATAAGCTGTCAAGAACATGGTATCATGCCTAATATGGTAATCTAAACTATATCTCAATCCATGAAACGTATATAAATCAAGAATGAACAAGTATGGTTCATGGCCTGCAGCCCACTAGCATACATGTCCGATTAGGCTCCAAAAAATAACATGAGTCTATAAAGTAAGCTAACAAGTTGAGTATATCATGATAAGGAATGAAAGCACGAACGGATAATAAACATAATATAAATACCTGGATCCTGTAAGTATATCACGAACATCTACCATCCTGCTCTGCTAGCTAATTCTATGTGTAGAAGCATAAAAATTTTAGCAAACTTGACAACCATGCTCCCAAACCAATGAAGACATATGCGCCCAAGTGAACTCATATGCGTCCAAGTCACCAGAGAAGCCCTATGCGCCCAAGTCACCAGTGAAGCCCTATACGCCCAAGACAGGCTCCTCCAGAAGGGGAGTATAGCCCTGTTTCAGCCTATACGCCCAAGCCAGAATAGCCCCCGACTCGGTCAAACCTACGATCAATCGTGCACCGAAGCATACGGCCACGTCAGTCTCCACGAGCAGCCGTGCACCAAAGCATGCGGCCACGTCAACACCACGATCAACCCACGATCACGCAGTCTGCATGCGCTTACACCCTATGTGCCTAAAGCAGAACCATGCGTCCATATGAAAACTAGTGTATTTTCTCATGTGGGCGTATAACATCATTCCAGCCCAAGAACGACTATAAAAAGGGGTCTCATACCTCTTCTAAAGACAGAACGGAGAGCATTTTTCAGAGCTAAATTGATGTACTTCTTGCCAGTAAGCCGAGAGTTAGCAATTTTTTTAGGTTTTCTTCCACTTTTGTAATCGGAGTGTCAACGGAGTAAAGGAGCCCATCGTCATATTCCCCAAAATTCTTTTTGTAATCGGGAATCCTCAGTAAAGGATCTCTCAGGCATACCCGATTTATGGTGCCTTGCGCCAATAAAAGAAAAGATGGCATTTCTTCTTCTTTTTGTGTGTGTCCACAAAATGGCGACTCTGCTGGGGACTACCTTTTTCTCTGACGAGAAGGTGGTGACGCAATTCGATACCAACAAAGTGGGGAGCACTCAGATGATGTTGATCGTTAAGTTTGATCAGCAGGCGTTCGAAGAGATGCTCTCGAGGGACGGCTCTACTCCCTCAAAATCTGCGAAGCCAAACAATCCTCGCAAGACTTGGCTTCCGAAGGCTCGCAGTGCATATCCTACAAGTGTCATAGCAGATATGCAGCTGAAGGACTCTGTCACATGGGTGCATAGAGCTTCTCTGGGTGTGCATGGCTCTTCCACAGAAGCTCCACAAATGAAGAAGGCTCACGCCGTTCCGGACTCTGCTAGCCCAGCAACTTCTCTCTTGTGCAACCAACAACAGAGTATTCAACGCTCGAGACTTGGCAGAGAAAAATACTTCGATGCCAAGAATCAAAGTGTTCTACATTCTGGACAACCTCAGCGAGGCTCACAAATGAAGGAGGCAAAGCTGGAAGAAAACAACGATGTTCCACCAAGCACGCGCCCAAAGCTATGCGCCGAAGAGGGTGTGTGGGCACAGAACTCTGGCCAGAAGACTTCTATCTTCGACAGATTATCCATCCAGGGTCATGTGCCCAAGTCCATGCACCCAGGCTCAACTGACCCATACTATGCGCCCACATCGAGGAACCATACACATGCTATCAAGAAGCATGTGCCCAAAAGCAAATCCCAGGACCTATACGCCCACAGCAAAAAGACAGGCCCCAACGCGTATAGCACGGGGCTGTCTTCAAGGTCATCACAGAACTTAGGTGTGGGGTTGCCCCTGCACGTGAACTAAGTCTGGATGCGCCAACTCTCCTTACAAACCCACATGTAAAGCTTGGCGATGCATGTGACATAGCTTTTAAGGCCAAACTTCCTTCTGCTGACTTATGCGACATGATAAATCATAAGCGTAAAGCGAGAAAGGATACAACAATTCATGGTGTACATCCATGCACCAGTATTGTCATCAACTGTTGCTGCTCCAAAGCAACAAGAGTATCTCAGAGGCAGTCTGTATTTCGACGACTGCATTATTCTGACGATAAAGAGCCGCTGTGTGCTTCATCCAACATGGCATCATGGGGACCTCCTTACGGGAGCCCCAAACAAAGAAGGTGGATTACGAACCCAACTTTTTCTCTCAGTTCTGCGAATAGAAGAAGAAGAAGTCTGCCAACATCTGAATGAGTCTATATGGGTACTCGGTCAAGGACGAGATTCCGTATAGATGACGAGGACTCCCAAGCTGGAGGTAGTATTCCCTCGGAATCCGAAGCAGATAACCTCCACACCGGGGGTAGCCTTCTAGACGATGATGAGCTCTCCGAGTCTGACGGCGACTATCTACTTCCCCTACCTGAAGATGAGGGACTTATCAACTCAGAGACAGAAAGTGTCAGCACAAGTTGTATTGTTTCCTCTGTTCATCCTCGCATGTTATCTACATACATGGGGGATGGAGAAAGTCCTGAAGAAGCTAGTGATCAGACCAACAAACGGCTAGAGGGTCTTGAAACAGCATTTGCCATGATCACTAATATGCTTACAGTATTTTGGCGGTCCAAGCCGCTGGGGTTGTTCCTCCACCTCAACAAAACGTCTCGGCACACGTTAGTCCAGCTCACAGCAACAACCCTCCTTCACCATAGAAGGAGTATCATTCCATTGCACCTCCTCCAAATCTTGCAAATGCTGGGGTGGTCCTTCACTAACAACGTTTGACAACCATACAGCAGCCAATTTTCGACACCAGCTCAATCAACAGAATGCAATTGATTCTCTTGTTGCCCGTCTCGACACCATCTCACACAAAGATGAGCTTCAGAAAATAGGGATATCTCAACCCTATCCTCCTGATTGGGAGAATGCTACTTGTCCTCCTAACTACAAGCCGCTGACGCTGAATTCATTTGACAGGATGACTTCTCCTCGTCAACACATGACATACTTTAACACGCAGACTCTACACTTACCCAGGGATGATCCTTTCTTGTCAAAGCTATTTATTAGCACCTTGTAGGGGGTATCTTTTGAATGGTTTTGCAGTCTGCCTGACGGTTGTATCAATTCTTTTAAAGACTTAGAGAGGTTATTCCTCAACAGGTTTTACGAGAGTGGCATGCATGTTAGTATGTCCATCCTCATCGAGACCAAACAAAGGAGGACTGAGTTTGTCATTGCCTTCATCGAACGCTTCAGGCGACTAGCATTGAAGATGCCCTTCGGTATACCAGACTCAGAACTTATGGATACATGTCGATACAATTTTCTTCCTACAGTAAAGTTTTGTCTGGGTATACATAAGTATGATACACTGCCCGCTTTCATCGGGGCCGCTGATGCTGCTGAAAATGACATCCCTAATCTGGAATTACTGGGGTTGAAAACACCCAAATCTGAAGACAAGGGCAAGCATCCTCAAACTATCCCTGTCCGTGGGGGTAAAGTAAAAGAAGTCTTAAAGGTCGACACTTCCAAGGGAGCTTCCAATTCTCAGGGCGCCTCTGACAAACAGAAGGAGACTTTCTCCTTTGACAAAGACGATATTATTACCATTTTTTACATATTGACAAAGGGTAATAAGCTAACGTTGCCTCCACCTCGACGTCCTACAGAGGAAAACCAACTCAACGATCCCAAGTACTGTCTTTATTATCAGTAAGTGTATCACTCTACCAAGGATTGCATAGTCCTGAAGAAGAAGATACAACAGCTTATCGACAGCCAAGTGATCAACCTCGAAGCTGAAGACAATGTCATATCTTCTAACAAGATCTCTCTTCAATTTCGTGACTTTTCTCCTACAGAAGTCCCAAACAGCGTAATCCCGATCCCCAAGGCAATAATAGAAGTCGTCAACCTGCCGTCAGCTCGCAACTCAACCTTGGTACCACTCATGACTGAACGTGGTGAGATCATGTTGGTCCATCCGGACCTTGTGCAAGAAATAACACAGGGGGTAGTATCTCCCAAAGCAAAGAGGGGCAAAAAATACAAGTCATGTCATATGGTGTCTTCTCCTATCTACGAAGTCCTATCTAGCGAGACGCGATCGGGGAAGGCTTACCTATGAACTTATGACCCCCGTACAAGAAGAAGCAGTACCTTTTCAAGCTCCTGCCACCCCCACAAGTTCAGAAGTCAGTCAGTCTAGGCCTTCAACTACCGACAAAGCCAAGCAGAAGGAGACGCGATTTGATAAGTCTCTGAAGGCGCCAGCTCCCGAAGGCATGGATCGACCTAACAACCTTCACATACTGGTACAGCTGGCTAATACGCCTGCCAGGTTGTCTCTGTTCGATCTATTGCGACTCTCCAAAGAAACGCAGAAGGCCTTAAGTGAGGCATTACTACATGTCGACTCTTATCTTGCTGAAGTCAAGGCCCCAGCTGAAGACCCTGTCTCCTATCCTCACTGCCACAGTACTATGGAAGTGGTGCCTAACATCACATTTTCACAGGAGGACATGCTACTCAAAAATAATTATCATGATAGACCTCTGTACTATACAGGGTATATCGGGACGATTAAGGTGGATCGGATGCACATCGATCCAGGTTCCTCCCTCAGCATCATTTCTAGAAGTTTACTCCAAATTTTAGGGATCCTCTGCATAAGAAATCTGCAACCAATATAACTATCATAGCTTTTTATGCTGGAAGAAGCCACCGGCTGGGCAAGATCTGTCACGCCCCGATCCGGGAAATCGCTCGTCGTCGCTAGATTTTACCCGAATCATCGTCCTCGCTGGGGCGTGATGCCGCACGAGCCTGGAGTTGTGCTCGTGCAAGGCAAGATAACGATTCACATAGGGATTATCTCAAATTCGTAACATAAGCAGCGAAAGGAAACAAAGAATACAATAAGAATCTCTTTTATTGATTATGAACTGAAGATTACAAAGGCTCTGAATAGCCCAACATAAAATGCCAATTGGCTACAACGCTCATGATCTCTCTAGCTCACAAAAGATTACATTGTTCCATACATTATGTCTCTATATAGCCACCAAGTAGTCTTCGGCCGAACATCTCCATGTCGCAAGTCCGAACGCTTATGCGGAATCTCCTCTTGAATGCCAAGGACTCCATGCCTAGGCACGTCCAAGCCAAGCTCCGCCCCGAGCCGAACATACCTGAACCTGCACATAAACTAGTAGGGGATTAGTGCTTTCGTCCTTGCTTCGCACTGATCAAAACCCGCTCGCACCCAAACCGAACACTAAATCATTTAGTGAAACATGCAACTTAATTGATGATCTTTCTATTTAGCCTTAGGATCAGTTTCATGAAATAGTCATGCATAGCAACTTATTATACATATGTCCGATACCGTGTTCCTACAGCAGATACAGTTAGACATAATCTGAACATAAACATAGTGATCGTGCACATCTCCGTCCCTTTTCGCCTAGCCTGCAATAGTTAGAACTTACATAACCAATCATACGATTCATCAAGCCAACCGACCATAAACTTAGGCATACATAAGGGTTGCAGGTCCTGCGCCTGCACCCAACTCTCATCTCAGCCCACCGGCCCTATCTATATAAAGGTCACGGTGTTTCGCACCGTAATGGACTTAGCATCTCTTATGTGTAAGCCTACAATCGCTTCGATACGGGTTGCTAGCCCAGTATCCGAAGGATCCCAAACTTACAGATATCATAGCTTATCACAGCACTGGACGGTCGCAATCCGTCCGAATAATGTGTACCATAAATACCACACATAATTTCCTCCTAGGCCGAACGGTCCCGGTGCCCCAGCGTAACCGTTCGAGGGAAGCCGCACCCGTGCACGGGCCATCCGAGTCCATTGACCATGCAATACGCGCCATAGCATACAAGTCACATATTCCAATCCATCTCGTGTTCCATAAACATAGTCTCGCTTCATAAACGATTTTTCGTGCCATAAACATATTCGCGTCTCATAAACATAATCCACCATTCATATGGGGAGCTCCGTCGGCGTTATGCCCCAACACATCCATATTGATGCACGACGCCCAACGGCTTAGACATCTCGTACTTGTATTCAACGCGTACCATTCGTAAGTTATTCTCATAGCATGATTTCGTCGTTACTTAGTCTTTATCGTAGCATAAGTGCCCGAGGGCACGCTCAGCGCCGTAATCCATGTTCTATGCCTAGTGTTCAATGTTCTCGGAGCCGTGCACATGATGCACATCTCAATATCATTCTTCAATGTTCTACCATCATTGCCCTACCGCGACCCGTACACTTGATGCATGTCGCTTCAATTGTTCAATGTTCTATCTTAGTGTTCAACACATATTTAGACACTTACTCGCCGAGCCACGCTCTCTAACTCGATAACATCTTACGCATATAATGATATCTCTTATTAGACGTGAAGGAATAGGGAGAGAGAGTCAAGAACCCGCCTACCTTAAGCCGATACGCCTTGCCGTCTCGCCGATTGAAGCGTCTCGCTTCCATAACTCGATCGCATAGCTAACTCCCGAAATTAGCCATTCCTTTGAACTACTCGGTTGATTTGGCCTATCGCGCCCATGCCACAATCTGTAATCCAGCATAAAGGCTTAGCCTGCACACTAGATCAACTAACATTAGCACTTGCTCAAACGGAACTTATCCTTTGTATCGATTCGATTCATAGATTCCAACCGACTCAAAGCTTACCTTTGGCCAACGTAACTCTCGCATCGATTCGCATCGATACTTCATCGGGTCAACGCAACTCTTCGAGTCAACGACTCATCATAATGCACCGTGCGGTACGGGACATTACATAATATACCACTCAAAATTAGGTTCGTCCTCGAACCGAAACCAACACTTAATCCAAGTGCCTCGCTAGATCGTTTCACGATCTCGTACTACTATCGTTGGAATCATACAACTTAGTTTAGATCATACATATATTTTAGGCGTCCCATCAATATATGTATTTCAGCCAAGCTCAGTTGTAGGATATCGGGACAAACTAACACGTTCAGCTTAAATCCTCAAGCACCCATCATTCCATTCTCGACTTAGTCATCTCTTAGCACATATTCCTAGAGTCCTGCTCACAAACATCTTCATATATAACTTGATCCAAACCATAACTTTGATCTCATAAGTTTCTCGCCGGCCATCTAACGTATGCACTGCATCGAGTCATTGCGTATCCGATCACAACAATTCTCTGCAACGCTTATTCGCCCAACCGTTTGCCTATCTCTCGTATAACTCAAGTCTTTCATCCTATCATTCATAATATTTGGCCTTAACGATATGGACTAACTCCACAAGTCACGAATTTCTTTACCTACAATCCGTACTAAGTCTTGCACATAATTATCGCAACACGATCCACGTTCTCGAACTGCCTACGCATCGCGTCTGGGGCTACCCCCGCTAGGTAACTTATCCAGACATTATGCTTAATCTCTCCTGACACAAGAGGTCAACTTGAGTCTACGATGCTCAAACACAACAATCTTTCCGACCCAAGGTCTCTAACGATACGCCTATCTCCGATACTCGACCGAGTACGAATCCTTTACTCAATTCTCGAATCAATCCCGACTAGTTTGTTTCGTAACATAGATAGCACGCTCAATGCACATAGCCTAACCGTTACTCAAATCGATCTACGACACAACTCTTAGGGTCGTTCTACTATCCGTCGCTCTCGTGCATTGCAAAAATCCTTGCAATTGCCTTACCGCATCACTATACTAGGCACGTTCCTCAACATCCATTCGATCCAACATATCTTTTCTTGACCATATCGATTCCAGTACTCGCTAACTTTCGAGACACGATACTCATTCGCTTAGACTAATCCTGAACATGCACTACCTCATCTTTCATCCTCGACAAAATTTCTTACGCGACTTCATTGGGTCATCCTATGGGACTTCAACATTCATTTGATTTGGCGGTCAAGTCTTAGAGGGTCATCTGCCCCGAAACTACGCTCGATAATTGAAGATCATCAACGAGGGACAGTTACACGAACCATGCTATATCCTATTGCGGAGCCAAATCAATTCCCGACAATTCCTATGCGACTTCATCCAATCTGACATAACAATCCATAATTTCTCTACTCCCGCACAACTGATGCGCCGTTGCTACTCGAATGACTCATGCGCTTGCACGTCGTTACTACTCGAATCACTCATATGTTACCGTCGACTATCCTTGCCAGTCATATGACATCTACTCGCCTCAAGTCCGAGTTTACCTATCCGTGATCATAGCTCGACACATTCCGTACTCATCAAAACCATCCTCGAACAGCTTTTGCATCAAACCACAAGTCCATATCAAATTTGCCACGCCTCGCAAGTTCGATCATCCCCGCTGGATGAATCACCATACCAGTGCTCACGCGGAATAATCATTCTAATTTGACGTGACGCATGTGCGAGGCTGGTGTTACGCTCTCTCAAGACAAGAATGTCAACATAGTGGTGATCCACGAAACAATCCAGACACTTTCGTTTTCATCCAAGTAACGTACATCCCCTCTCGAATTTTCCGAAGCACTACCGTTATCATTTCAATTGCCATAACTTGCATCTTATTCATCCAACAACAATGCTCAACAAAATTTTTGTTCATTCGATCAGAGTATCCCCGAGTTATTGCATATCATCTTTGATACGCCTCAATACCATCGTCGATATGCATAACTTGAACATCTTCCTTTCTCATAAGCTCAAACCCGTTGCAATCGTTGCCATTATCCGAACTCGAATACGAATCAAGTCTCGCACTTATCAAGATTCATTCCGTTATAACTCACTACCAAAATCGCAAAACAATTTCCAATTCACATATTCATTCTCATATCCCTAACTCGCACTTCCAAATCGTGCTACCGATTCATCGCACTAACCCAATTTCGTTCGTATGATTTCTTCATACCTACTCAACATATTCCTGTATAAGTCTTCGTACCAACTCAACGTAATTTCGACCGGCCCAACTATTTCTTCAATACAATATTCTTTCGTTATGCTCAGCCTATCGTTCGACTTACACTTAACAAATCCTCGTCCGACGTATCCTCCATAGGTATAACGTCACACATAATCGCTTTACTCACTTCATCAAGGCATACTTGCATCGACTTCTCTCAAGTCATTCCCACTCGAGTCTCGGTACTACTTCGTCCGTTGAGGACAAACATATCGTAACAACATAATTGTCTCGACGAAATCTATCGCAAGTCACCAACCGGCTTAACATAGCTATCGCTAAGTGGTATTCCATATACCACTCAGAATCAAGCCTATCCTTATCGATACAATACTTCGCTATACTGATCGCATAATTGGTATTGCATATACCACTCGAAGTCGAGTCATTACTCGGCATCACATTCCGTATAGGTCCGACATCTATTTCTCAATCAACTATCCCGTATGGCGATCTTTTCGATCCCAGTTCTAGCGTTTGCTTACTCTAGTTGGCACAACAACTAGACCAACATGCCCTATCGTTCGTTCAAGTTCGACATTCGTTCAAGTCTCACCGTGCCTTAGCGATCATATCGATCGCACACGCAACATTCGCTTATTCACAGCTCAACGCGACATACGGCCAACATAAATGTTCGCCTACTCCAACTCGACTTAGCGTCCGACTTGACTCCAATCTCACTCGTTGCAACTTGTGCAACAACTCATTCTCGATACTCAAGGTCATTTCTCAATCTCGTGCAACATATCGCTATCTATCCGTATAGCCATACAATACGCATCATACAATATCGACTCGTTGTACTGATGCAACGAACGATTCATGACTTGCTGTACTCCGTGCAACCAACAACACATAACCATTCGCATAGCCACATAATACGCATCGCCTCACATATCGACCCGTTGCACTTCGTGCAACCAACAACACATATCTCCTCACACTTCGTGCGACCAACAATACATAACTCCTCGTACTTCGTGCGACCAACAATACGCATATCATTGCACTTCGTACAACCAACATCACCATATTTGTTGTACTTCATACGACTAGCATTCCATAACTCGTTGCACTTCGTGCAACCAACATCCCATAACTCGTTGCACTTCGTGCAACCAACACTCTCCGATGGCACCCGGAGATAGCGTGATAGTCACGACATACTTGTGGAAGACATACGCACTTAATATAGACTTATTGTTTGGAACATCCAATGTAGTGTTGAGCAGATCCATGAGCCATGCGGTTGCGGAAACAACTTAGAGTCAACTGAATTCGATAGCGAAGCAACTGAGGGTCAAAGAGATTCACGCACGGTCCAAAGGATGGAACCGCTCTGATACCAACTTGTCATGCCCCGATCCGGGAAATCGCTCGTCCTCGCTAGATTTTACCCGAATCATCGTCCTCGCTGGGGCGTGATGCCGTACGAGCCTGGAGTTGCGCTCGTGCAAGGCAAGATAACGATTCACATAGGGATTATCTCAAATTCGTAACATAAGCAACGGAAGGAAACAAAGAATACAATAAGAATCTCTTTTATTGATTATGAACTGAAGATTACAAAGGCTCTGAATAGCCCAACATAAAATGCCAATTGGCTACAACGCTCATGATCTCTCTAGCTCACAAAGGATTACATTGTTCCATACATTATGCCTCTATATAGCCACCAAGTAGTCTTCGGCCGAACATCTCCATGTCGCAAGTCCGAACGCTTATGCGGAAGCTCCTCTTGAACGCCAAGGACTCCATGCCTCGACACGTCCAAGCCAAGCTTCGCCCCGAGCCGAACATACCTGAACCTGTACATAAACTAGTAGGGGATTAGTGCTTTCGTCCTCGCTTCGTACTGATCAAAACCCGCTCGCACCCAAACCAAACACTAAATCATTTAGTGAAACATACAAATTAATTGGTGATCTTTCTATTTAGCCTTAGGATCAGTTTCATGGAATAGTCATGCATAGCAACTTATTATACATATGTCCGATACCGTGTTCCTGCAGCAGATACAGTTAGACATAATCTGAACATAAACATAGTGATCGTGCACATCTTCGTCCCTTTTCGCCTAGCCTGCAATAGTTAGAACTTACATAACCAATCATACGATTCATCAAGCCAACCGACCATAAACTTAGACATGCATAAGGGTCGCAGGCCCTGCGCCTGCACCCAACTCTCATCTCAGCCCACCGGCCCTATCTATATGAAGGTCACGGTGTTTCGCACCGTAATGGACTTGGCATCTCTTATGTGTAAGCCTACAATCGCTTCGATACGGGTTGCTAGCCCAGTATCCGAAGGATCCCAAACTTACGGATATCATAGCTTATCACAGCACTGGACGGTCGCAATCCGTCCGAATGATGTGCACCATAAATACCACACATAATTCCCTCCTAGGCCGAACGGTCCCGGTGCCCCGACGTAACCGTTCGAGGGAAGCCGCACCCGTGCACGGGCCATCCGAGTCCATTGACCATGCAATACGCGCCATAGCATACAAGTCACACATTCTAATCCATCTTGTGTTCCATAAACATAGTCTCGCTCCATAAACGGTTTCCCGTGCCATAAACATATTCGTGTCTCATAAACATAATCCACTATTCATATGGGGAGCTCCGTCGGCGTTATGCCCCAACACATCCATATTGATGCACGACGCCCAACGGCTTAGACATCTCGTACTTGTATTCAACGCGTACCATTCGTAAGTTATTCTCATAGCATGATTTCGTCGTTACTTAGTCTTTATCGTAGCATAAGTGCCCGAGGGCACGCTCAGCACCGTAATCCATGTTCTACGCCTAGTGTTCAATGTCCTCGGAGCCGTACACATGATGCACATCTCAATATCATTCTTCAATGTTCTACCATCATTGCCCTACCGCGACCCGTACACTTGATGCACGTCGCTTCAATTGTTCAATATTCTATCTTAGTGTTCAACACATATTTAGACACTTACTCGCCGCGCCACGCTCGCTAACTTGATAACATCTTACGCATATAATGATATCTCTTATTAGACGTGAAGGAATAGGGAGAGAGAGTCAAGAACCCGCCCACCTTAAGTCGATACGCCTTGCCGTCTCGCCGATTGAAGCGTCTCGCTTCCATAACTCGATCGTATAGCTAACTCCCGGACTTAGCCATTCCTTTGAACTACTCGGTTGATTTGGCCTATCGCGCCCATGCCACAATCCGTAATCCAGCATAAAGGCATAGCCTGCACACAAGATCAACTAACATTAGCACTTGCTCAAACGAAACTTATCCTTTGCATCGATTCGATTCATAGATTCCAACCGACTCAAAGCTTACCTTTGGCCAACGTAACTCTCGCATCGATACTTCATCGGGTCAACGCAACTCTTCGAGTCAACGACTCATCATAATGCACCATGCGGAGCGGGGCATTACAAGAACCGTCTCAAGTGCCAGATTGGTGATCTCCGGACGGAGGTTTCTTGCTACGTAATCGATGCCAATGTTGTCACGCCCCAGAACCAGAATACTGGAGAGCGGGGGCAGACATAGCCAGCTACGTATATTGAAATGGAAACCACCTCGATATACGGTCACGGCTGTCTAGATATGTGAGGGTTTTCTACAAGCCAACAGTCTCTTATGGTCATGAACAAACCTAGTGTCTCAATCACCACAAGTAAGTAAAGTCGCAAGATGTATGATCATTAAATATACAATAATAAGGCGTCCCAAATATTACATATTCAGCTGATCATGATGCTAGTCGTTACAAAATATTAGGACTTGCAAGAGTTTAGTCATACATGATCAACCCTAGGATTTGTCAATCATGTTTACAGCCCGTAGGCAGACAGTAAGTAAAAGTGCTTCGAGCTAACAGGTGCTCGTCGGCTAAACGCCTCAAAAGAATAGTTTTAAAATAGAGTGAGCGAAACAAAATAGAAAACCCACTCGTAGCCCGGGTTCCTTCTAGTCGCCACCATTGGACTGGAAGCTTGGTAGATCCTCGGGAGCTGCTCCAAAATCTGGCCACACAAAACCAGCTGGGTCAACCCCAGAAAGAGCAAGTGCCACAAGGGGGCCACGAAATAAGAACAAAAGCCAGCATTAACACAAGAAGATATAATATTTAAAACTAGAATTTATGAAAACATGGCAGGGTGATATACGACGAGATAACCATGGGACTATTCCGATAGCCAGGTTACAACCCGTAAACCAAACAAGGACCGGGGTTGTAACCCTTCGTCTGAACAGAACTTGGTTTCTCACCATTTATCGGCATGATAATAATGCAAGAAATCAAGACAGGGAGCAATCTTATACTGGATCAAGACATGGCTAAATTGGTTATACCTCATTCAATCAATTATGGCCAAGTAGATACTATGGCTTACTACTTTAACTAACTAGGGTTATCACAGGCCTAATTACTAACAAGATGCAGTAAGATTGTTCCACAGCCACAAGCCCTGCAGACCATCCAGGCTACCCAGGACGAAAGATTAGGGTTGAATTCAGGTGGGTACATCGTCCAGGAGACAAATGTACCCTTAGGTGACTTAGAGGGTGCAACACTCGATGGTGCGCTGGAAATGTGCCCTACTCGACGGCAGGCTACAAATCCCAAGAGCGCCCAGGTAACGAGATTGCCTGTAGCTGTGTCATCTCTTCATGACTACTGTGTTATTCTAGTTATTAACCTTAATCCATTTTAGTAGGAGCTCCTGACCGTGGTACTCAGGAGTCCCATCCTAGACATGATGCAAGACAGGACAAGTGGATTTAACAATCAAGCAAGAAAGAACCACCCACGGTGTCAAGGCAAGTCAAGTTAAGTTATCAAGTCATGTCAAGTCAGGAGTACGCCGCCACGGGCCACTATCAAGTCATGCTGGTCATGTCAGGAGTGCACCACTACGGGTCACTATCGTGTTATGCAAGTTCCTTGTCATACCATGCCATGTGCAATAGTCATTCCAAACATATTAAGTAAAATCAAGTTCATGACAAAAAGGGGCAGCATATCTAATAAAATATCAAAATACGGGGTTATAGAAGAGCCAAGCTTAAAGAAATAAAACCAAAACTCCAAGAGTCAGTGGACTAAGCAAGGGGTCAAGGGGCAGCATACGTGCAAAAGCACTGACGCAAGGCTCACTCAAGTCTGCGTACCAAGGCACCCTCAAGTGAGTAGCGTTCGTGAAAAGTCACGCACGCTCAAGGGGCAGCGTAGGTGAAAAGTCACGCACGCTGAGAGATCAGCGTAGGTGAAAAGTCACGCACGCTAAAGGGGCAGCGTAGGTGAAAAGTCACGCACGCTAAAAAAGCAGCGTAGGTGAAAAGTCACGCACGCTAAGGAGACACGCTTCCAACAGGAAGCGTACTCAAGCCTGCGTACGCAGCGCTAAAGAGCGCGCGTAGCTCAGTGTGCGTAAGCTAAACAGCTCTGCACACTGCTCACTGTCTTCTCCAAACAGCAAGAACACCATGGCTGAACCTAAAGCTTCAAAAGCTCACAACTTGGCCATCCGAACTCCAAATCCGGATTTCCAAAGCTCTAACTTGGGTGAAACTGAAGGCTCTTCCACATGGAAACATCAAAACTCAGAGAAAACCAACTAAAATAGCTTAAATCATACAAAACCCAAAAATAGGAAAACTTAGATCTAGAACAAAGGAGTCTCCAATTCACAAAATACCAAGTTCTAATGTTGATCACCATGTCCTACTCTAGCAAGTGGACAAATAAAAGAGGGCTCTCATGTAGTGGCAAGATGCACTTGCCTAGGGTTAGGAGAGTTGTGGAGGAAGGAGAAGAAGAAGAAGGAGGAAATTAATGGTGGAAGTTATGAGGAGAGAGAGTGGTAGGTGGGGATTATAAAGAGGGGGAGTTGTGGTGGGTTGAGGGGTAGCATAGGGCTAGGGTGTTCCAACACATAAAACCGAACCGAACCGAACCAACCCCAAATAAAATCGAGCCATGCCAAAACCCAAAAATACGAGAAATACCGAAATTCCACAAGTTAAGAAAAATAAAAATACATGCCAAAAATCCAGATACGAGTATAAATACAAAATACGGGAAATACGGGAAATGAGGGTGACAAATGTATCCTACAACGTCTTGTTGGGACTTCCGTGGATACACAAGAACATGATCGTCCCTTCTATACTTCACCAGTGCTTCAAGCACGTCAACAGCGATGGCGTCGTGAAAACGGAGTTTGCCGATGTCGATCCTTTTAAGAGCATCGAAGCCTACTATAGAGATTCGGTACTTTACCAATCTCAGCCCTCCAAGGATGACGACAACGAAGCCGACGATGAAGCTGAAGCAAGTTCATCCTCCAATGATGGTCCCCTGATTAACCGAGTCAAAGGACGTACTACTCCAAAAAGTACTCCAAAGCCTCTCACAATCTGGGTAAAAAAGAAGAACCCTGATAAGGTCAAACCATTGACCATCACTCTTTGTAAGACACCTCGGACGGAACCCGCTGAAGTTCGTCCTCCCAATCATGAAGAGCTACCCTATGTGGTGAACTTAGCCAAGACTATGGCTCCTCTTCCAGATGATGATCCCCTCAATGAGTATATCAATACTCATAATAATGTACCTACAGCGGATGATGTTATCCCTGAAGAAGAACTTTCGTATTTTCTTAGTAAAGGTATGTCTTTGAATTACTCCGATGTCTATCAATCTGTAAACCACTACATAGATACGATATACGCTCTAGAGCACGGCATAGGACCACACCTCTGCATGCTGGTCACGATGTCTCATCTGTGGGAAAACGTCTGGCCAGAAGATATCCACTACTTCATCATTCCAGCCAAAAAGAAGGGTGAAGAACTAATCATCTTCGGTCGAATAATTGGTGAAAGAAAGTTCGTCTCGGACTCTACTTCTTTCGACCACAATATTGAAGCTGACTATGACTCTGGAAAAGTGCAACTTTTTCGATATAGTTGGCAGGCCAAGAATATCATCCAGAACATGGGATATGACATAAAAAGCGACCAGGGGCTAAACTACGGCAGGGGACGACGGTTGCCAATACGTCACTTTGCTCCTCCCGGCAAACCCGAGAACTATTATCAACAAAACGGTATTGGCTTGGGTTATGTCACTCCTCCAAAAACTCCCGAAAGATCAAATGACGAAGCAGATCATTGTTCTCATTCTTTTGATTCCTGCCTCTGGGATTCAAACTTCAGCATCGGAGACATGTTCAAAACAACTTTGTCCGTCAACAAGGTGTCGGTTGACCAAATTGCAGACGATATCCAATCGATCGAGCTAGAACAATAGGCTCAAAAGATGGATACTATGTGGGAGTTGTGTTTCGAACAACGTAAACCACCTACTGAAGAGAAGTCGTCCAAGTCAATTTAGGAGATGAATCAACTTTTAAACCAATCTTCATCAGCAAAAGTCTATCTGGCGATTAAAGACAATCTCTTATACAGCTTATAAGAGAATACATCGACGTCTTTGCAAGGAGCTATGAAGACATGCCAGGCTTGGACCCTAAAGTCGCTATGCACCGCCTAAACGTCTCGTCTAAAGCTAAGCCAGTAAAGCAGCAACAACGACAATTCCGACCAGATATCATGAAGGCCATCGATAATGAAGTCAAGAAGCTTATTGCAAGTGGATTCATTCGCGGAGAACAACACCCTGACTGGGTCGCTAATATTGTTCCAGTCATAAAAAAGAACAGTAAAGTTTGAGTCTATATCGATTACCATGATTTGAATTGTGCATGCCCGAAAGATGAGTTTCCTCTACCGATCACCGACGTGATGATCGACAATAATTACGACTTCGAGCGGATGTCCTTCATGGATGGGTTCTCAGGCTACAACCAGATCAAGATGTTCCCCGACGATGAGAAGCACACATCTTTTTGAATACCATTAGGGGTATACTGTTATACGGTTATGCCCTTCGGATTAAAAAAATACAGGGGCAACGTACCAGCGAGCTATGAACACAATTTTTTGCATTCATTTGTGCAAAATAGTGGAATGCTACGTAGACGATATCGCAGTAAAAAGTTATCTCAAGGGCAATCACCTCCAAGACTTGAGAACAGTGTTCGAACTAATGCGTGCATACCAACTCAAGATGAATTCGACCAAGTCTTTTCTGGGAGTCTCAGCGGCAAGTTCCTTGGTTTCGTCATCACTTTAAAGGGTATACATCTTGACCCGGAGAAGGTAAAAGCTATCCTCGATATGCATCCCCCAAGAAATCTGAAAGAGCTACGCAGACTTCAAGGAAGACTAGCCTACATTCGAAGATTCATTTTGAACCTTTCTGGAAGGTGCCAACCATTTACTCAGCTCATGAAAAAAGACATATCTTTCGTCTGGACTGAGCGATGTCAACGCGCATTTGACGACATCAAGAAGTATCTCACAAGCCCCCAGTATTGGTAGCTCCAATAATGGGGAAGCCCTTCTTACTATATGTCCGTGCTATGGACTATTTCCTGGGTGCCCTATTAGCTCAGAAGAATGAAGGCATCCATTAACAGGCAATCTACTACCTCAGCCGCACAATGGTGGGTGCCGAGCATAGATACACACTTGTGGAAAAGGAATGCCTTGCACCGGTATTTGCTATCCAGAAGACATGCCACTATGTGTCTGGGCAAACTATCCACATCATATCTAAAGTCAATCCTCTCAGAATACTCATGACTAAACTGGGTTCTCTCAATTCCCGTTTGGCTATATGGGCAATGTTGTTGACTCCATATGATATGTTGTTCGTTCCTCAGAAGGCAGTAAAAGGCCAAGCGTTAACTGATTTCCTAGCAGCTCATCCGGTGCCAGAATCTTCCAAACTCTACGACGAAATCCCTGATAAAGTAGTGGAGTCAATTACCGCAACAGAAGAAATTCCCATTTGGCGAATGTTCTTTGACAGTGCATCAAGAACAGGACCTAAAGGAAATATCGTGGCCAGAGTAGGCGTCGTGCTCGTGTCACCCGACCATCTGGTTATACATCGTGTATATTCTCTCGTGGAACCCTGCACCAATAACGTGGTCGAATATAATGCCCTATTGATCGGCCTGCAACTAGCAAAACAACTGGAGGTTGACTACCTAGAAGCTTACGGCGATTCCAAGCTAATAGTTAGTCAGGTCCGAGGGGACTATGAAGTTCGTTGCGAAGATCTCATCCCCTATCACAAAGCGACAATCGAGTTGGCATCTACTTTCGCTGGATTCTTCATCGAGCACATGCCTCAACCACAGAATATAGAAGCAGATGCTCTAGCCGGTCGCGCCGCTTCCCTGACCGTCCTTACCAATGCTCAGCAGTCGGCCACAGTGTCTGGTCGAGAACTATTCTGTATGAAAGATGGCTTGCATATTCATCACAGTTATACAACGGAGACAAACGTCGACATTAAAGACTGGAGATTTTCATTCATAGACTACGCCGTCTATGGAATCCTCTCTGAGGACCCAAAGGAAGCAGTGTCTATCCAAAGACGATCCCTCAGATTTTACTACGACACAGCTACCAAAATGTTGTACCGACGCTCTTACGATGGGCTACTGTTACGATGTTTGTCAGACACAGAAGCCAAAAATGCGCTCCGCGAGGCTCACGATAGAGTTTGTGGCGCACATCAACCAGGCCCCAAATTATAAGATTACCTCAGACGAATGGGTTATTATTTGCCCAAGATGATAGCAGATGTTGTTGAATATACAAAGAAGTATAGGGCTTGTCAGTTCTACACCGACTTCATTCATCAACCTTCAGAGTTTATACACCCGACGGCAACATCTTGATCTTTTGAAGCTTGGGGCATGGACGTCATAGGCCCAATCAGCCCGCCATCTTCCAGAGGACATCGGTTCATCCTAGCTATAACTGATTACTTCTCCAAATGAGCGAAAGCTATACCAATCACCAAAGTGAAGGCATCGAACGTGATCAGTTTTATTAAATATTATGTTATCTATCGCTTCGGCCTACCTCGCAGGATCATCCATGATAATGATCCACAATTCGCAAGCCACGCATTCTATCGATTCGGCGATAGAAATCAAATTAAGAATGTAGCCTCTACTGTCTACAATCCAGCGGCTAACGGGCTAGCAGAAGCCTTCAATAAAACCATCATTAAACTTCTCAAGAAGTTCGTGTCTTCAAACAAGTGCGATTGGAACGAGAAGCTCGACAAATGTCAATGGGCCTATCGTACAACAGTCTGGACTCCAACAGGCAGTACGCCATTCTCTCTGGTTTATGGGAGAGAAGCAGTTCTTCTTCTAGAAATCTAGATTCCTTCTCTTCGAGTAGCCTTAGCCAGCGAGTTGACGATCGAAGAAAGCTACCATCTGCGACTATAAGAGCTCGAAGCGCTAGACGAAAAATGCTTGTTAGCTCAACAGCGTATTGAGCTATACCAAGCACGCCTTTCCAGAGCCTTCAATAAAAAGGTGAAAAAAATAATCTTCCAAGTCGGTGATATAGTCTTAGCAGCGAGAAGACCAATGGTTATGACGCACAAGACAAAGAAAAAATTCCAGCCTAAATGGGAAGGCCCTTTCGTTATAGAATCAGTTTATTCTAACGGTGCGTACCGACTTACCAAGCCAGATGGTGACCTGCTCATGATGCCTATCAACGGCAAGTTCCTGAATAAATATTATGTGTAACCTTTTGTAAACAATGTTCACATATGTTCGGTCATTTAAATGTACAGTACGATGTTTATATGAGGCAAAAAGTTATCTAACTATTATCCGTATTTCAAGAGTCTTGAATACGCCATGGATAATAGGTCCTCTAAAAAGATTCCCCAGCGGAATCACTTCTATTTTTATTTTGCCCAAACTCGGTTTGACGAAAACAAGTCACGTCCCTATTACCTCTGAATTATTTTTCGATAATTATTTTTCCAGAAGAATGATTAAGAAACGTTTTGCCATGTCCATATAACCTCTGAGAAAAGCATTCATCAAGGATAAACACGTCCATATTACCTCTAAATTATCCTAACGTTATATATCTTTCCATGTCCATATTACCTTTGGTCAGATATAGAACATCCTTTGTATTATGTCCATATTATCCCTAGTAGCAGCTTCTTTCAACTTATTATCTATATTCAGGAACCCTGAATATAAAACGGATAATAGGGGTGAGCAAATACCGACCGATACCGAAAAACCAACCGAATATCGATTAAAAATATTTCGAAAAACCGAACCGAAATTATGTATCGATACCGAATTGCTAAACCGACTAAATTACGGTATAATGGTAATGGTAACGGTTAGAGTGTAATACCATATCGAAAATACCGAACCGATTCACACACACACACACACATTTTTTAATGTTGTTCATGATTAATTTTACACTACTCATTTTTATTTTTATCTTTGTTTTGGTTGGTTTCCTAGAACTTGGAATAGATTTTAGTGGACTTAAATTTATGTTAAGAATGCTAAGAATTGTGTTTTTGATCTTTTGAGCTTATGATTTTGTGTTCTCATAGAATTTTGAAATAAATTTTGGTTACTTAAACTTATACAAAGATTAAACTTAGTGACCGCATTTGATATTTTAAGCTCATTTTTAGGTGTTTACGACTTGTTACATATTGTTCTAATAATTTTGATTAATTATTTGGTTGGTTGAGGCTTGGCTTTAAAATTAATGCTTCTAAAAAAGTAAAAATATATATATTATAGGTTAAGAGGTTCTACAATATTAAGTGTGTTAATTGATCAAATATTAATTGGTAAAATACCAATACCGAACAAAAACTGACCGAATACCGATTTAACCGAAACCGAAAACACCGATTCTAAATGGTATGATATTGGTATTGATTTTTCAAATACCAATTTTAAAAAATATCAAAAAAATTGACCAAATACCGACCGATTATACCGATGCCCATCCCTAATGGATAATGAGTCCACATCAAATTTCCAGCGGAATACCCACCAGAAATATCCTTACTACGTCCACATTACCTCTAGTTCTGATATTTCACAAAACTACATTCATGAATGTTGAAAGCCAAAAGATTCTTTATTCCTTATTAAAAATGTCTATCAAGAGACGAGAAAAAAAGGGATACAAGAGCCTTGACGGCTAAAAAAAGAAACAGTCACAAACACAAACACAAATCTATGGGATACACAGTCGATTGATATTATCCCTTAAAGCCACGATTTCGGCTTCAGACTTCGCGGTAGCTCGACGACGCGCCTCTTCTTGACGAGCGGCTTCATCCTCGAAAAAGATCAGACTCAGGTGCTCTCCCTCCAACTTCGCCAGCTATTTTTTTAAATAGGCAGAAGTGGTGGCGGTCATGGCAGCCTGAGCCAAGTAGTCCTCCTGCTCAGATGTTGTTGTATTCAAGTTGGCTTTCAGTTGAGCAATCTCGCTTTGGATCTGCACAATGTGATTATATTTTTCGGTAATATGCACAGCAAGTTTATTCTTCGAGGCAGCACGTGACTTACTTGCAGCGTCGAACTGCCCATACTGACCAGCCAATTCGCTGATCTCCTGAACAAGGGCATCCTTCCTTGCCTAGAAAGTAGTCTTCTCCTTCGCAAAAGCCGTGATCAAAGCCCTGTCTTCTGCACGGAACAGCGATGTTGGACTCCGTTGTTCGGTATCCCAGAATCTGGCCACCTGACCCTCCAGGTCATTCAGAACTTTCCCTAGAGCATTAGCCCGCTCTTCATAGCCGATAATGCTCTCAAGGGTCGCCACTTGGCATTCGACAACAGCCTTCACAGGGCCAAAGGCGGCGTTCCAATTCAGGACTCCAGGAAGCTTTACTTTCAGTACAGAATAAAAATCTTTGACGACTTCCTGGGTCATCTCGTCGTCTTCAGTGGAGGTCGTCGGGGAGAATGCTTGGAGAGCTTCTTCCGCTCCAGAAAGGGATACATGACAAGAAGCCGAACCTGACAAGAAAACAATATATATCAGTAACCAAAAAAGGAAAATGCTAAAGAGTTATAATTTCATACCTTTGGCATACTCAGCACCAGCTTGGGCTACGTCATCGGTTTTGGCTTCAGGGAAACCAAGAACAGGCCCAGGCTGTTCAAACAGAACAATATTAAGGCCTCGAGCAGCATCAGACCGGATATCTCCCATAGTCTCAGCTGGACCGAAAGTAGATTCAGCAACATCCCCCTCAGCAGATTGTTCAACCTCTCATTCTGCAGCTAATGCTGGCTCATTAACATATCCCTCCGTACCAGCAAATTTAGAGGTACCGGGGACAGCCTCTGTTTCTTCCCCAGTGCCTAGGGCTATCTTCACGAGCGATTCCTTCTCCTTATCTACAATGGAACATACAATCGCGGTCAGCCACATAAGGAGCACGCAAAATCGAAGTCAAAAAATCTCATCCGAAGAGAGGTGCAAAGATAACGTACCCGCAGGAGAATGAGCCGATTGGACTTGATTCTCGTCCAACTCTTTCAGTATGGCCCCGATTTCGGAAATTACCCCCAAGGAGATATCGAAAGAAGGACTGGCCCACTGGTCACCACCATAATCTGGGCATTCGCCCTGATCATCCTTTGATCCAGCCTCCTTGACTGGGGAAGGCTGAACGTCGTCGGCCGATCGGGGACAAGGAGGGGATACCGTTGTCACGTCTACTTCCTCAGATGAGGAGGCACCTGCCTCAGTTACAACTTCAGGGTCTTGTGCAAAGGACAAACGCAAGGGTGAGAAAGCCTCTAATGGTTTGACCAGAATGGCTATAGAATCTAGGAAGGGATCTACCTCCCGAATGGTAACGGCCTGCAATGCCGTCCGTCGAAAAGAACTTCTGGGGGGAGGCGAGCCGGCACCAACGCCCGCGACCTTCTTCCTCCCCCGGGAAACAACTACTTTCTTCCTTTTGGGCCGTGGAACCAGCTTGGTGGAAGCTTTCCTCTTATGAGGAATGTCGGGAAGAGGTTCTTCAGTATCCTCTCTCCGAGGTGCTGCAACAATAGGCCCCTCAACAACAACTTTCTGCTGCGGCACTGCAGCCGGTCCAACTGTGGGTGCGGCGCCTTCCTTTCTATTACTCCCTATTGCGCGTACTCGTCCTATATCAGCAAGGGCAGGAGAAAACCTAGTCCCCGATATAAAACTATGCTCACAGTCATACCGAGAATGAAGTGTATTAACCTGAATATAGAACTTTGCAGCAGCAAAGAGCATGTGGGTGTCAGGTTTATCTTCGGGCAAGGTAAAACTGTCCCTGTACATCAAGCATTGTAGTAGCCCTATGCACGTGCCCTGTCGATCAGACTCCCTATCGACTGGAGATGAGGACTGGGATTGCCCAAGAGAAGCTGGCAGTAGCCGAATTGCCATGTAAAGCAGCTCGTCAAATAAGGTTACAGGAAAGTGTGGTTCCTATTCCTGAACACCAGATGGAAAGTTCTAATGGATTGGAACCAATGAAACGCCCCGATAGGAAGGCTAGTAGTGAGTGCTCCCTCATCTACTAGGGTGTCTCATGCGCGACAATACCAGACGGAGGCGATACTCTGAAGAATTTATAGTTCTGCAGAAAACTCAAAGCCCTCCTACAAACGGGCACCCCTCTAACAGTCCAATCCATATCTCTAAATCTCCAAAGGAAGGCATCCCCCACCAAAGAGTCTGCCATCAGCCCGGCATTTATCAATCTGGGACAATGCAGCACCAGTCATCCCATCAGATAATGAAAGGGAAGCTCAGTCCTACCAAAGTCTTGTTGGCCCATTGGTCATGGTCAAACCTGATTTTAATAATTGATCAAACTCTGTCTCAATATACAAGTCAATTCAGATGTTTACTAACGACGTTTTCGACACTGATCAAAGATGAAGTAGATATCCGTCTTTGATCAGTGTCCAAAACGTCGTTAGTAAACATCTGAATTGACTTGTATATCGAGACAGAGTTTGATCAATTATTAAAATCAGGTTTGACCATGACCAATGGACCAACAATCTCCCCCATTTTGATAATTGACAAACCTTGACCGATATAACATCTTGGTTTGGATCAATTCAAAAGTGTACCGAAATATAAATAAAAATTTTTTCATAACCTGTATTCATGAAGATGTTAGATCTTTTTTTTCCCGTTGTCACTTAGCAAAATAATTGCAAAAGAGAAAGCTCCCCGGCAATAAATGCATAAGTAACAAGCAGTGAAGAAACACAATTAAAAGAAATAAGAATAGTCATCGCAGGCATGGAATAAACATTTATAAAAAAATAGTATAAACAACACAAGCATAGTATTTGTCACAGGCAGTTTATATAAAGCATAAAGAAAGATAATGCTAAAATAAAGCTGAACCAAAAGTGCTGAATAATAAACTAAAGTGAGTCATATGCCAAACTGAGGCATAAAACATATGGCTATCAAAGTCATAACACATATCCAAAAATAAAAAGTACTGATAATATCTTGGAATGTCGGAGCATTTCCAAGTAAACATAAGACAAAATAATAGTCTCAACAAGTAACATCTCAAAACTGATCCTCATCCTCATCATTATCATCGACTGCAGTGCCAACATGTCCAGAAGGACCAGCTCCAGAAGTGCCAGCTCCAGAGGTATATGGAGTAGCACCAGAAGGACGATACCAATCGTATGCATTCCCTGGCTGGAACAGAGAGTGGGCCGCCTCATCGTCAATGCGGTAGCCAGATACAGAAGGGTCTCGAAGAAGAAAGCTAGCAGAGTGACCCGTCTTTGTAAATCTCAGATCGGCAAAGGAGTTGGCAATAGCCTAGAACCGAGTCACGTCACGGAACTCATGTTCCCTGGAGGTGTCAACGAAGAATGTCTACAGATCTGACAAATGCTGGTGAATACCCTCAAAAGTCATAGGGTAAGACTGAGGAGGACCTGGTGCTGTGGGAGTAGGTACAGGAGAAACAGGTGCAGTAGGTAGAGGAACAGTGGCAATGCTGCGACGAGAAAGATTGAGGAACTTGGGCTCAGGGTCAAGAGCACAAGTGGATAAGTCAATATCGAATCTCTGAAAGATGTGTGGGATGATCATCGCATAAGAGAGGTTGTGGTCTCTTCCGTGACATCTACCCATCATCTGAATAATAGTCATAGGGGCAGAAAAAGGAATCCCTTTAAGAATATGATATAAGGCAGAGAGTTCAAGTGCAGTGACATCATCTTTTGAAGTGGATTTTGGAAGTAGAGTTGAATAGATGATGCGATATAATTCGTAGTTAAACAAGTTCAAGTTATTGGCCTTGAACTTTCCAGGACGAGCACGTACGGGCGCACAAAGCTCATTCTTGAAACTAACGAGAGTCGTACCCTCGGGGAAATCGAAATTAGTGATGTCATCGAGCGGGGCACCTTCGTTTGGTAGACCAAGGATTTCCGCTAGCGATTCATCATTGAACTCGATATCTATCCCGCCGACTCGAGTTCTCGCGGTAAAAGTGTCTAACACGAAATTACAGTAAAATAGTCTAATGGCATTAGTAGCTATAGAAAACTGTAAAGTAGCAAAGTGATGTAATCCTAATGCCTCAAAGTAAGGACGGTGGTCAGGAAATACAGTCCATTTGATCGAAGATCCGGTACAAATAGTACGCATAATGAAATTGGCATACCAAAGTAGAGCTTGGTCGGGAGTTTTGAAATAAAACTCATCCGATGCACTGTCATCCGATTGGACCGAAGAAAAGAGGAAATCCGTATACGGATTCGAAGACGATGCCTCTTCACTGGCATGGGTCTTCTTTCTCTTGAAAGGATTGAATCCCTTTGGCATTCTATCCCAAAAACTAGAAACCTTAATAATTTGAAAGTGGAGGAGAGAAGGAATTATACCTTCTGAGAATCAGGTATGCTGTAGAGGACAAAATTCTCCGCACGAATCCAAATTTTGGACGAATATCTCCACTTAGATTGGAAGAAGGAAGGTAGAGACGAACTAGGGTTTTCGGGGCGGTGCTGCTGCTGTTTGATGAGGTTTAGAAGAATGAAGAAGATGGGGGCCTCGGGTTCTGGCTGATACATATATATACCCAGCCGAACTCTGGCCGAATTCGGACCGAACTCGGGCCGAATTCGCCAAGGGTTACCTGGCTATATATATAAAAAAATTGTGGGGCCACATCTTTTTCATCAATTCGTTTCAAATATTTAATTCAAAGTTTAGTAATTTTAAATTTTAAATAATTTAATTAATATTATTTTATAAATTAATATTCTTTACTCAGCATCTGTCTCATATTAGCTGTAGGAGTACTGTCCCAGCTAACGGAGGTTCACCGGAAAAATCTTAAATACCGCTTCACTTCGTCCGTAGCCGTGGTGACAGACAGACTCTTTTTAGGCTTGTCTCAAAAACAGTTATTGAGTATTGAATAAATTAACTAATAAAACAAAATTAATTAATATTATTGATATCTAAAATTCCTAATTCTCGACGTAAATAATTGAAACGATCTTTCGTTAGAGGTTTTGTGAGTATGTCAGCTAATTGATTCTGTGTGTCTATGTATACAAGGTCTATATCTCCATTTTGTTGATGATCTCTAAGAAAGTGATGTCGAATCTCGATATATTTAGTACGAGAGTGGCATACTGGATTCTTAGTCAAATTAATAGAACTAGTGTTATCACAGAAAATGGGTATGTGTGTAAAGTACAATCCATAGTCTTCTAAGGTTTGCTTTATCCACAAAATTTGTGCACAACAACGTCCTGCGACGATATACTCAGCCTCTGTTGTTGATAATGCGACAGAATTTTGCTTTTTGCTAAACCAAGAGACTAGAGCTTTTCTTAGAAAATGACAAGTGCCGCTGGTACTTTTTCTATCTACTTTGCATCCAGCAAACTCAGCATCAGAATAACCGGTTAGGTCAAATGACGTGGTTTTGGGATACCATAAGCCAACAGAAGAAGTGTCTTTAAGGTATCGAAAGATATGCTTAACTACGCACAGATGTGATTCCTTAGGATTTACTTGAAAATGTGCACACAAGCAAACACTAAAATAATGTCTGGTCGACTAGCAGTTAAATACAGTAAGCTACCGATCATACCTCGATACTTACGTATGTCGATGGGCTTGCCTTGTTCATCAGCATCAAGCTTGGTTGAAGTCGTCATTGGAGTGCTAAGTGGTTTGACTGCTTCCAGGTCGAACTTCTTTAATAGATCCTTTGTGTACTTTGCTTGATTTATGAACGTCCCATTGTTGATTTTTTTGATTTGCAGTCCGAAAAAGAATTTTAGCTCTTCCATCATGCTCATCTCAAACTCATTCTGCATACACTTTGAAAATTCTTGACAAAGAGATTCATCAGTAGATCCAAAGATAATATCATCTACATAGACTTGAATCAAAAGAATATTGTTATTCAAAGATTTTATAAACAAAGTAGTGTCAATCTTTTCCTTTGAAAAACCGTTGTCAAGTAGAAAAGAGCTTAGACGATCGTACCAAGCACAAGGGGCTTGTTTCAAACAGTATAAGACTTTTTTCAACTTAAAAACATAACAAGGATTTTTTAAATCAGTAAAACCGGAAGGTTGAGCTACATAATCTTCTTCTTTATAAAATTATTTAAAAATGCGCTTTTGACATCCATTTGAAATAACTTGAAATTATAAAAATATGTAAATGCACATAACATGCGAATGGATTCTAATCTCGTAACTGGGGTATAAGTCTCATCGTAATCGATACCTTCTTCTTGATTGTATCCTTGAGCTACGAGTTGAGTCTTATTACGAGTCACTAAACCATTCTCGTTTAGTTTGTTTCGGAATACCCAACGGGTGCCAATGACTGGATGATCAATGGGCTTGGGAACAAGTTCCCAAACGATTCCGTTCAAATTGGTTTAATTCCTCTTGCATAGCATCTAACCAAAAATTATCACTACATGCTTCATCAATATTTTTGGGTTCAAACTGCGAAACAAATGCTACATAAGAAGCTATATCTTTATTAGAGGAACGAGTACTTACACCCTTGGTAATCTCACCAATTACCAAGTCCTTTGGATGATCTGTCAAGAATATCATCGCTTTTGGTGTAGCCTCAGGATTGCTAGTTTCGACTTCTTTGCTTAAAGAATCAGCTAGTGCCTGGTGTGAAGGTTCTGTATCTTTATGTGAAGGTTTTGTAGTAGCTGTCCTTGGTGTAATCACGTCTTCATTTTCGTCATCGTCTAAGTGTTGATTTAGCTCATCAAACTTGATATTGATTGATTCTTCGATGATCATGGTTCTTTTGTTGAAGACTTTGTACCCTTTGCTCTTTGCTACATAACCTAGAAGTATACCTTCATCGGCCTTTTCATCAAATTTACTCAGATTATCTTTAGTATTGAGAATAAAGCATTTACAACCAAAAATCTTAAAATATGAAACATTGGGTGTTCTATCAAACCATAGTTCATAGGGAGTCTTCTTCGATATAGGTTGAATTAGAACCCTATTGAGAATATAGCACGCTGTATTGACAGCTTCAGCCCAAAAGTATCTTGGTAGACTAAACTGGTTTAAGATGACTCTAGCCATTTTAGATAGAGTCTTGTTTTTACGTTCCACAACTCCATTTTGTTGTGGATTCCTAGGGCAAGAGAATTCATGCAGATAACTGCGTGTGTCACAAAATTGCTTGAATTCTGTATTCTCAAATTTGCCGCCATTGTAGAAGCATAGAAAATATTGCTTTTAGTCCCACATCGGAAAGGAAAAAAAGAAAGGGCTCACTCCATTCTATAAATAGAGCCCCCTTGCCTCCTTTGAAAAGGGCACCAACTTCCCTTCCCTCCTTCCAACATGGACTCTTCCTACTACGCACCTTCGGGTGCTAAGTCGAAGAAGTCTAGGACAGCGCGGGCTCGTCAAGATCAGTCAGCTGTCCCATATGCTGACCATCAGAGAGTCCCGCTAACTGTTATACGGGCCTCTGATGGAAAGTTGTACAGAATCGCCCGTGTCCATCCCCCGGCGGTAAACGGACAGGGTGGTTCTCAAGAGTCTCCCAACAATGATCGAAGACAAGTTCTTTTACTAGCCCCGTGTCAGGGAGCACACATGATACCTACGCACTCGCGTGCTCAGGATACCCGGGCCCACAAAGCAAGTGCAAAGGTTGATCGAGATGTCCTTGACTTGCGAGATGTGATCCTTCACAAGTGCAAGGAAAGGGAAGAAACCTTGGCGTGCAAAGAGTCCTTCCATAGAAAAGGAGGGGATGGGACTATGCGGCTCTAAATCAACATAGAGCCTCATGCGGCTCAAGAAGACCAGAAACCCTCATACGGCTCGGTTATGAGGCCTCCCTCATACGGCTCGGTTATGAGGCCACCCTCATGCGGCTTGGTTATAGGGCCACCCTCATACGGCTCGGTTATGGGGCCACCCTCATGCGGCTCGGTTATGGGGCCACCCTCATGCGGCTCGGTTATGAGGCTACCCTCATGCGGCTCGGTTATGAGGCCACCCTATTATGCCCCAGAACCAGAATACTGGCAAGTAGGGACGGACCAGGCCAGCTACGTATACCAAAGTACTCCAGTACTCCGAAATAACGTATAAGCTGTATAGATGGGGGTTACTACTACAAGCCAACAGTCGATCCTAGGTCAAGCAATCCTAGGTATCTCAATCACAGGCAGTAAACAATGTACAAGAAGTAAGATCAACTGGAATATAAAATAGTAAAGCATCCCAAACTACATATACATGTATGATCATGAAGCTAGTAATACAAAGTGAAGACTAGCAAGAGTAATAGTCATACATGATAAGCTCTAGCTATAGTCTAGAATACGCAAATCATGTTCTGGCCCGTAGGCTAAATGTCAAGTCCAAAACACGAGCTAAACACGTGCTCGGAGGCTAAACGCCACAAAAGAATAATGTACATAGCTAGTGGGCAAAAAGAAGAAAACCCACTCAAGTACTCTGGTGCTATGGGTAATCACCAACGAGTGGAAGGTACGGAAGATCCTCCGGGCTCCTCTATCAGATCTGGCCAAACAAAATTAGTAGGATCAGACCCCCAATAGCAAGTACCACAAAGGAATCCAAACTATGAACTAAAACCAGCATGCAAATCATAGCAACAGATAGAGACATAAATAAGTAAAAGCAAATCGAGACTCGTGCGCTACCAATGCACTTATCCCGAGAATAGAAAAGACAATAAGTAAAGCAACATGTAGCATAAGGTAAAGGACATGTGACATAATGTAAACTGTGTACATGTAAGAAAAAAGGAAGCATGTGAACATGAAAGATAAACTAGACATGTGAGCATGTTAAGTAGCCGGGACATGTGAGCATGTTAGGTAACTGGAACATGTAAGAATGTTAGGTAACTGTAGCATGTGAGCATCTTAGATAACTGGAGCATGTGAGCATGTTAGGTAACTGGAGCATGTGAGATAACTGGAACATGTGAGCATGTAGGGTAAATGAGGCATGTGAGCATGTAAGGTAACTGAGATATGTGAGCATGTGAGATACTATATAGGACGACAAATGATAATATGACTTAGGAACTATTCTGAAACCCAAGTTACAACCCGTAAACCAAACAAGGACCGGAGTTGTAACCCTTCTCCTGAACAGAACTTTAGTATCTAATCATTTACCGACAAAAGTAAAGCATAAACAAAGATGTACTGAAAATAAACAAATTCGGACAGTGCCTAGACAAACTAGACTAGATTGGACTCCATATAATAGTCACGGCCAAGCAATGAGTACGGCTTTATATATTAGCTAACTAGGGTTGTCACAATCCTAATTACTAACAAATACAAGTTTGAGAATTCCAAGTCCAGCACCTGCCTGCTACTACCTGAATGGTCCAAGCCAAAGGAGCAATGGTAATAGTGGATACATCGTCCAGGAGACAAATGTATCCTATAGTAGTGGTACATCGCCAGGAAGACAAATGTACCACTAAGATATATAATAATGGGTACATCGCCCAGGAGACAAATGTACCCGGTGCAACACTCGACGGTGCGCTGGAAGTGTGCTCATCATGACAGATAGCTCTGAATCCCAAGTATATAAATATAATGCCAAGACCAAAGGGGCAACAGGTAACTGAGAAATTCTCAATGATCTAAGTAATCAAGCTAGTTGTTTAGTCCTTAACATTTTCTTGTTGGATTCTGGGTGTGGCATTCCGTAAAATCTATCCTAGACATGAGACATGCAAGCCTGGACAAAAGCAAGAATGTGCACCATAACAAGCCACAACAAGAAAATATAATAAACAAGAAGCCAGGAGTGCGCTACGACGAGCCACTATAGGGAGTGCGCCATGACATGCCACTATCATGTAAGCAAAGAAAGACATATACAAGAGTGCACCACAACGGGCCACTATCATGTAAGCAAAGAAGACATGTAACAATTATCATAGCTTGTAAGAAAGAATCTATCAAAAGACATATCATGGCATGTGGGAAACAATAATTAAAGCTAAGTACATTTCATGGAAAGATGATTGAACATGTGCTAGTGTCAAGTGTATATAGGGTGTACAATCATTCTCTAACTATGCAAGATCATCTAACCATGTTAAGATATCATTACAATCGAAAAAAATATAAAAAACGGACAAAAACGGGCAGAAACTGGCAAAAATAGACTAAAACAGCATAAAACGGCATACCGGCGGTACACTGCGGCATACCGGCGGTATACCGGCCTAAAGACAGAAAGTTTTTGGTGCAAAAATCGGCATACCGGCGGTATACACCGGCATACCGACGGTATACCGTTTTTCCAAACAGCAACAAAATTCAGATTTTTGCCAAAACTTGTTTCTGCCATAAAAATTTCGTTTTAAATCGAAATTAGGATTTTCAAAAGTCAAAATTGCATAGAATTGAATTTCCTACAACATGGAACTATTAGATTTCAAAAATTTAAAGATTTGATAGATCAATATCTCAAAATACTCCCAAAAGTAGGTTTTCAGGGCACCGAAACGGGTTTCAATTGCCACCAAACTCAAAATCCATGATATACAAACTATGTGAGGGCCTCATATATGTATATGTGACCAAGATCCATGATGGTAACACTAGTATCACTCTTGATACCAAGTTTTCTACTAAGTCCATATTGGATTTTAACAGAAAATCAAAACCTTGCTTAAACAAATTTTGGAAACATGCATATATACGAGAATCATAAGGAAAACATATTTAACAAAATGAGTTTGGGAAAATTCTATGCATTTAATACCAAGGAAAACAAAAATGACAACAAAACAATATGGTTTATGGATTTGGCAAGATGTACTTGCCTAGGTTAAGCTCCAAGCCTAATCTTCTACTCATCCTCCTAGTGGGGTTAGACACCACACCCAAGGCCTCAAGGCCAAGCTCTTGGCAAGCTCCAAGGGGGAGAGAAGGGAAGAAGAAATGAAGAGAGAGTGAAAAGAATAAAAAGAGAGAGGAGAGAGAAAGTGAAATGGTATATATAGAAGGAGAATTAATCTTAGCCGTTGGATGGTGATCCATGTGAAGATCTAAGTCAATCCTAACCATCGAAACAAAAACAAATATCCAATGGGTAATAGGGTGCATCTATACTATTTACAAAAATATCTAAACACTATTCATCAAAATATCCAAAACACTATTCATCAAAATATCGAAAATACTATTCATGAAAATATCTGAAATCGAAAATATCTAAAATGTGGAAAATCTGTCTGGACGGTATGCCGTCGGTATACTCCGGTATACTGGCGGTATGCCGACCAAGGAAAAATCTGTAAGTTAGAAAAAATTTTAAAGCATTACGAAAACCAAGAAAATACGAAACACACTACAAAATATATATCTGTATATAAATACCGATACTGTGAGACGAGTCTCACAACTCTCCACAACTTAAAAATAAATTCCGTCCTCGAAATTTTCTAAATCTAGTCAAGCATGAAAACCAAACCAAAGAGCTGGAAAAATCATATCAATCAAAACAAAGCATGGCATGTTGGTAAGATAAAGACAACAGTAATATAAATAAATGCGTAAGCAGTAACACAACTACAATCAAGAAGGGATGGAGGCATATGAATAAATATGTCTCCTGAGTCAGATGAGTAGGAGCAGGCCTACGCTGACTCCACAACTTAGATAAAAGTCAATTCTCAAAATAAGCCGGTACCAATGACTTAATCCAAGACATGACTCTACCCAGGACGTATCTTCGTAGTCGAGACATGTGATAAATATCATATATCTCAAGATACGAAGACAGAAGAGTGAGACGAGAAACTCACCAAATATGCGTAACCCAAGAGATAAATAAGAGTGGAAGCAGAATAGGACAACACCTAAAACATGACCGCCCTCAGCCAAAACCTGCTCTAACATACCAAACTCTGCCTGCCCACGTCTCAGAACTGCTGCTCTAACCTGCTGCTGCTGAACCGGTACATGAGCCATATACTACTGGACTGCCGGGGTAGCCGGTGAAGCTGGACTCTGGCAGGACTAACCCTGCTGGCTGATCAGGCTGAACTGACACCTCCGCCCTCGGGTCAACTATGAACTCTGCCCCTGAATACTGAGACTGATCATCCATAACTGGCCTGACAGAAGATTGCTGACCGCTATCGACAAAATCCAAACAAGATGATCGGAAGGATTAAGAACAGTGCCCTTAAAAGTTAAAAGACACAAGGATTAAATCGAGAGAACAGGAAGGATCAACGATCAAGGCAGATATCAGGTCAAAGGATCAGAGATAGAATAACACGAAGGATATCAATAAAGGAGAATTGTGACTGAGATATCTAAACATCAGTAACCCCCACATATCTGATAAATCAGACCTGCATGGGCCACCACTAAAACCTATGTCACGCCCTAGAACCAGAATACTGGCAAGTAGGGACGGACCAGGCCAGCTACGTATACCAAAGTACTCCAGTACTCCGAAATAACGTATAAGCTGTATAGATGGGGGTTACTACTACAAGCCAACAGTCGATCCTAGGTCAAACAATCCTAGGTATCTCAATCACAAGCAGTAAACAATATACAAGAAGTAAGATCAACTGGAATATAAAATAGTAAAGCGTCCCAAACTACATATACATGGATGATCATGAAGCTAGTAATACAAAGTAAAGACTAGCAAGAGTAATAGTCATACATGATAAGCTCTAGCTATAGTCTAGAATACGCAAATCATGTTCTGGCCCGTAGGCTAAATGTCAAGTCCAAAACACGAGCTAAACACGTGCTCGGAGGCTAAATGCCACAAAAGAATAATGTACATAGCTAGTGGGCAAAAAGAAGAAAATTCACTCAAGTACTCTGGTGCTCTGGGTAATCACCAACGAGTGGAAGGTACGAAAGATCCTCCGGGCTCCTCTATCAGATCTGGCCAAACAAAACCAGTGGGGTCAGACCCCTAATAGCAAGTACCACAAAGGAAGCCAAACTATGAACTAAAACCAGCATGCAAATCATAGCAACAGATAGAGACAGAAATAAGTAAAAGCAAATCGAGACTCGTGCGCTACCAATACACTTATCCCGAGAATAGAAAAGACAATAAGTAAAGCAACATGTAGCATAAGGTAAAGGACATGTGACATAATGTAAACTGTGTACATGTAAGGAAAATGGAAGCATGTGAACATAAAAGATAAACTAGACATGTGAGCATGTTAAGTAGCCGGGACATGTGAGCATGTTAGGTAACTGGAACATGTGAGCATGTTAGGTAACTGGAGCATGTGAGCATGTTAGATAACTGGAGCATGTGAGCATGTTAGGTAACTGTAGCAAATGAGATAACTAGAACATGTAAACATGTAGGGTAACTGAGGCATGTGAGCATGTAAGGTAACTGAGACATGTGAGCATGTGAGATACTATATAGGACGACAAATGATAATATGACTTAGGAACTATTCCGAAACCCAAGTTACAACCCGTAAACCAAACAAGGACCGGGGTTGTAACCCTTCTCCTGAACAGAACTTTAGTATCTAATCATTTACCGGTAAAAGTAAAGCATAAATAAATATACTAAAAATAAACAAATCCGGACACTGCCTAGACAAACTAGACTAGACTGGACTCTATACAATAGTCACGGCCAAGCAATGAGTACGGCTTTATACATTAGCTAACTAGGGTTGTCACAATCCTAATTACTAACAAATACAAGTTTGAGAATTCCAAGTCCAGCACCTGCCTGCTACTACATGAATGGTCCAAGCCAAAGGAGCAATGGTAATAGTGGATACATCGTCCAGGAGACAAATGTATCCTATAGTAGTGGTACATTGCCCGGGAGACAAATGTAACACTAAGACATATAATAATGGGTACATCGCCCAGGAGACAAATGTACCCGGTGCAACACTCGACGGTGCGCTGGAAGTGTGCTCATCATGACAGATAGCTCCAAATCCCAAGTATATATATATAATGCCAAGACCAAAGGGGAAACAGGTAACTGGAAAATTCTCAATAATCTAAGTAATCTAGCTAGTTATTTAGTCCTTAACATTTTTTTGTTGGATTCCGAGTGTGGCATTCCGCAAAATCCATCCTAGACATGAGACATGCAAGACTGGACAAAAGCAAGAATGTGTACCATAACAAGCCACAACAAGAAAATATAATAAACAAGAAGCCAGGAGTGCGCTACGACGAGCCACTATAGGGAGTGCGCCATGATAGGACACTATCATGTAAGCAAAAAAAAGACATGTACAAGAGTGCACCACGACGGGCCACTATCATGTAAGCAAAGAAGACATGTAAGAAGAGTGCGCCACGATGGACCACTATCATGTAAACAAAGAAGATATGTAACAATTATCATAGCTTGTAAGAAAGAATCTATCAAAAGACATATCATGGCATGTGGGACACAATAATTAAAGCTAAGTACATTTCATAGAAAGATGATTGAACATGTGCTAGTGTCAAGTGTATATAGGGCGTACAATCAATCTCTAACTATGCAAGATCATCTAATCATGTTAAAAAATCATTACAATCGAAGAAAATAACAAAAACGGACAAAAACGGGCAGAAACGGGCAAAAATAGACTAAAACAGCATAAAACGGCATACCAGCGGTATACTGCGGCATACCAGCGGTATACCAGCCTAAAGACAGAAAGTTTCTGGTGCAAAAATCGGCATACGGCGGTATACACCGACATACCGGCGGTATACCATTTTTCCAAACAACATCAAAATCCAGATTTTTGCCAAAACTTGTTTCGGCCATAAAAACTTCGTTTTAAATCGAAATTTGGATTTTCAAATTGCTTAGAATTGAATTTCCTACAACATGGAACTATTAGATTTCAAAACCTAAAAGATTTGATAGATCAATATCTCAAAATACTCCCAAAAATAGGTTTTCGGGGTACCGAAACGGGTTCCGATTGCCACCAAACTCAAAATCCATGATATACAAACTATGTGAGGGCCTCATATATGTATATGTGACCAAGATCCATGATGGTAACACTAGTATCACTCTTGATACCAAGTTTTCTACTAAGTCCATATTGGGTTTTAACATAAAATCAAAACCTTGCTTAAACAAATTTTGAAAACATGCATATATACGAGAATCATAAGGAAAACATATTTAACAAAATGATTTTGGGAAAATTCTAGGCATTTAATACCAAGGAAAACAAAAATGACAACAAAACAATATGGTTCATGGATTTGGCAAGATGTACTTGCCTAGGTTAAGCTCCAAGCCTAATCTTCTACTCCTCCTCCTAGGGGGGTTAGACACCACACCCAAAGCCTCAAGGCCAAGCTCTTGGCAAGCTCCAAGGGGGAGAGAAGGGAAGAAGAAATGAAGAGAGATTGAAGCGAATGAAAAGAGAGAGGAGAGAGAAAGTGAAATGGTATATATAGAAGGGGAAATTAATCTTAGCCGTTGGATGGTGATCCATGTGAAGATTTAAGTCAATCCTAACCATCGAAACAAAACCAAATATCCAATGGGTAATAGGGTGCATCTACACTATTTACAAAAATATCTAAATACTATTCATCAAAATATCGAAAACACTATTCATCAGAATATCGGAAACACTATTCATGAAAATATCTGAAATCGAAAATATCTAAAATGTAGAAAATATGTCTGGACGGTATGCCGTCGGTATACTCCGATATACTGGCGGTATGCCGGCCAAAGAAAAATCTGTAAGTTAGGAAAATTTTCAAAGCATTACGAAAACCAAAAAAATACGAAACACACTACAAAATACGTATCCGTATATAAATACTGATACTGTGAGACGAGTCTCACACACCCTCATGCGGCTCGGTTATGAGGCCACCCTCATGCGGCTCGGTTATGGGGCCACCCTCATGCGGCTCGGTTATGAGGCCACCCTCATGCGGCTCGATTATGAGGTCACCCTCATGCGGCTCGGTTATGAGGCCACCCTCATGCGGCTCTTATGAGGCCACCCTCATGCGGCTCGACGGCTCGGTTATGAGGCCACCCTCATGCGGCTCGATTATGAGGCCACCCTCATACGGCTCGGTTATGTGGCCACCCTTATGCGGTTCGGTTATGAGGCCACCCCCATGCGGCTCGGTTATGAGGCCACCCTCATGCGGCTCGGTTATGGGGCCACCCTCTTGCGGCTCGGTCATGAGACCACTCTCATGCGACTCAATCATGGGGACAGTCCTTCATGCGGCTCAGCCAGGATGCACCATTCACGCGGCTCGCAACATAGCGGCAGTTGAGACACGTGGCGGAAGTTGACCAAGTTTTGTCAGTTCAGATTTATGCAACAAACAGATCATGATCAATCTTAACCAATCTCTAACTGTCCAATTCTTAAGGCACAGTTATGTGGATGTGGCCTAAAATTAGCCACGTGGTTGTATACCCCACTCTTCACAAATTCCTATAAATAGCAAGGTGCTATTCCCTTGCATACACACAGAGAAGCAGAGAGATACACACAGAGAGAGGGCATTTCTTCGTCGGAGCTGAGGTTACGTTCGATCGTCCAAGGAGTAAGGCAGAGTTGATAGCACTTTCCCGAGCCTCTACCGTCACCCCCCAGAATCCAAATTAAACCATTGTACTTAGATTGCTTTTCCTAGGTTTTGTTCCTAGGCTTTCTTTTGTACAAGCGAGTTTGTAATTGTGAATTAAAGTTTAGTCCTCCCATAAAACTGTTCTGTTCTTTGATAATCAATGGCAAACACGATGGCGACTCTGCTGGAGACTAACTTCTCCACTGCTGAGATGTTGGTAACGCAATCGGACGCCGCCAAACCCGGTTCCACACAACAGATGCTGGTTGTTTGCTTCGACCAGTAAGCGTTTGAAGAAATGCTCTCCGAGGGGAGCGCTAGCCCGGTCCAGGAGCGAGCCGGCACGAAGAAGGCCCGCAGGGAGTGGAGGCCCAAAACTGCTGCTCCTTTCATAGCTCTGGAAGAAGTGTTCTCTGCTGCCCAAGATGGCGGAAAAGACTCACATGCAGCCCCACTTCAGGCCGCAGAGGACCCTGTTGTCCCCAAGTCTGGCAAAGGAAAGCACTATGATGCTGGACTTGCGGGAGCAAATGGAAACTCTGTGCGGTCCAAGAAGAAGCCGCATAAGGGCGCCAGCCGCATGAAGGCTCATGCGGCCACCAATCTCAGCCTCATGGAGAAGACTCATACGGCTACCAATCCCAGCCGCATGGAGAAGGCTCATGCGACCACGAGCTCCAGCCACATACAGAAAGCTCATGCGGCTGCTAATCTCAGTCGCATGCAGACCGTTCATGCGGCCACCTATCCCAGCCGCATGCAGCATACATATACGGCCGCCAAGCCCAGCCGTAGGGAGATGGTTCATGCGGCATCCAATCCCAGCCGCGGACCATCCATCCTATACGGCTCGGGTTCAGTCTTCGACCGCCTCTCATGCGGTCCTGACCTCAGATGCTTCCAGAGCGATGTGCCAGACTCTATGTGGCACAGCTTGGACTCTTCCTACTACGCGCCTTCGGGTGCTAGAGCGAAGAAGTATTAGACAGCGCAGGCTCGTCGAGCTCAGTCAGCTGTCCCAACTTTTGACCATCAGGGAGTCCCGCTAACTGTTATGCGGGCCTCTGATGGAAAGTTGTACAAAACCACCCGTGTCCAGCCCCCGACGGCCAACGGATAAGGTGGTTCCCAAGAGTCTCCCAACAATGATCAAGGGCAAGTATTTTTACTAGTCCCACGTCAGGAAGCAAATATGATACCAACGCACTCGTGTGCTCGGGACTCCCGGGCCCACAAAACGAGTGTAAAGGTTGCTCGAGATGCACTTGACTTGCGTGATGTGATCCTTCACAAGCGCAAGAAAAGAGAAGAAACCTTGGTGTACAGAGAGTCCTTCCATGGACATCACTGCACTCAAGTCATTGTCAACTGCTGCTGCAACAAGACAGCAGTACAAGAGGACCGATAGTCCGTCTTCCAATGACTGCAGCAGCCAGGACCGGTCCTAGAACAAAGCTCGGGAGACGAGGTACTTCATTTTGCCTCTTGTAATTCTGCCTGGAAATCCCTACCGACAAGGGAGGGAAGAAAGTAAATGTCTCCAGCCCGATGATCTCAACTAGCACGGCTAAGAAACTCTCATCCAAGCGGTTGTCCACAACCACCACAGGAGGAGTTTATCAAGGCACCCGCTCGAAGACGAAATCTTCAACACTTGGAGATTCGTCATCTACATCCCTGGGGGTACTCGACGCTGGGGGTAGTACTCCCCGGAACATCTACAACAATTCGGTGTTCCAAGAAGATCAACCTGGGGAGATAATCCCCCCAACAGATGTAGCAGATTCTGACGTCCCTGAAAACGTCCACAAGTGCCAAGATGAGGTAACCTCCTATGCAGGGGGTGGCACTTCTTCTGAGTCCAAACTGGAGGAGAATATTTCCACATACCCTGACGACTTCTCTATTCGGGGGTATGATTCGTAGAGCACGTCTTCTACAGTCCCTTCCACTGCTCCCCATGTGAGAACAGTATTCATGACTGAGAATGACCAGGATGGTCCCAGTGATCGGCAATGCCTCGATACTCTTGAGGCCATACTTCATACCTTGGTTAAGTCGGTGGACGAGATCAAGGCGGCCCTACCGACTCTCCAAGGAAGGACACCTGGCCAAACAAGCTTGGGTTCTGCCGTCAATGCCGACTCAAACACAACCGTACCAACCTCGGGCGATAATTCATCCGGAATGTCGGCTCCCACTGCTACAGAAGAGTCCAGGGAAGCGAGAAGAGAAGTCCAGGAGGTCTGGGCAATGTTTCAACGCTCGAGAAATCTCTCAGGACCTCAAGATACGACAGCGGTATCCCGCTGCATGGAGAGATGTCCCCTTTCCCCCACGATACAAACCATTCAATATCAATCCATATGACCGGAAGACATATGCAAGCCGGTATATGACCTACTTTGAGGTAACAACAGGTCATCTGTCGCATGACGATGCTATCCTTACACGATTGTTCGTCAGGGCATTGGAGGGAGTCGCATTCGACCGGTACCGTAATTTATCGGATAACTGCATCCATTCCTTCGTCGGCTTCAAACATATGTTATTGGAGAGGTTCTATGAGGTGGGACAAGATGTGAGAATGTTAACCCTCATGGACGTTGTTCAATGAGAGAATGAGTTGACAAGGAACTACATTGAGCGGTTTCGCCAAACCGCGATGAAGTTGCCCTCCGGTAATCCGGACTCTTCCTTAATTGAAATTTGCCAGAAGAGGCTGCTCCCCACAATCAGCATCTGGATGGGCGAATATCAATTTAAAGACTGGAAGGCCTTCATCATCAGCGCCACCAGCGCAGAAGCAAAATTGAAGAAGGCTCGCCAACTGGGACTGCATATCTCGGATGGAGAGGATAAGGGAAAATACCCTAATACCAACAACACCAACGGCCAGTTCCTCAAGAAATACTATGTCTAAATGACATCTTCCAACTATCTCCTAGATTGTTGAGTTATGTACCCTCAGGTACCACTGAACTTACTCTCTGACCGCTCCGAGTGGATTCATATCGCATCTCCTGGGCAGCAAGTCATGTATGATCATACCTCTGAACTTTTACCCCAAATGCTTTTCCCCACCGGAATCTCCTTCAAATCTATTACCCGCACCACCAGTGCGCAGAAGGGTGATAGGTCCACAAAAGTTATCCTAATCTATTACTCGGACCATCGGTGTACCAAAGAGTAGTAGGTCCACAAAATATCATTCGAATCTATTTGCTCGCATTTCCATATGCACAAAAGGGTAATAGGACCACAAAATTCTCCAACGGGAAAAACAACCATGTCCATATTACCTCTGAGTTGTTTTCCCGTCCATCACAAACAAATCACCCAATACATAGAACTTCCACGTTGATAACACCCCTGAGTTGTTCTGTGTATCCCCATTTGGCCTACTCCTACCATGTCCTCACTACCTCTGAGTAGGAAGGCTTTGTTTTGACCCATATTTACCACGTCCTCATTACCTTTGAGTAAATATGTTGGTTTTCTCTCCACTTATTATCAGTAGTCGCATCGCCAGTACACAAAAAGGATAACAAGTCCACAAAAGTTATCCCAATCTATTACTCACCATCGGTGTACCAATGAGTAGTAGATCTACAAAATATCATTTAAATCTATTACTCGCACTACCAGTGCACAAAAAGGGTAATAGGTCCACAAAATTATCCAACGGAAAAAATAACCACATCCATATTACCTCTGAGTTATTTTCCCGTCCATCACAAACAAACCACCCAATACATAGAACTTTCACGTTGATAGCACCTCTGAGTTGTTCTATGTATCCTCATTTGAGTCCACTCCTACCACGTCCTCATTACCTCTGAGTAGGAAGGCTCTACTTTAGACCCATATTTACCACGTCATCATTACCTCTGAGTAAATATGTTGGTTTTCTCTCCACTTATTATCCGTACTCGCACCGCCAGTACACAAAAAGGATAATAGGTCCACAAATGTCCTCTGTTGACCATAAATGCTGTATTAGGTCCTCTAGTACATGCACCCCTTTTTCACAATTATAGGCTCCTGGAACCCAGTTGTTCCGTGGCATTCGTTACCCGTTACATAGAACTTCCACGTCTATATTACCTCTGAGTTGTTCTATATATCCTCATTTGAGTCCACTCCTACCACGTCCTCATTACCATCAACCCCATATTTACCATGTCCATATCACCTCTGAGTAAATATGATGGTTCCCTCTCTCAACTTATTATCTGTACCTAAAACCAAGGTACGCCAAGGATGATAAGTCCACATAAAATCCCCAGCGAAAGTACCCAAACCTATCACATCCATGCTACATCTAATAGTATTACCACACCAAAACAACTCTACTTTCCATGCTTCTTATTCAAAGTATTCAAAATTTGCAATTTGAAAACTTTGAAGGGGTCTTGTAGAAGCATAGAAAATATTGCTTTTAGTCCCACATCGGAAAGGAGAAAAAGAAAGGGCTCACTCCATTCTATAAATAGAGCCCCTTGCCTCCTTTGAAAAGGGCACCAACTTCCCTTCCCTCCTTCCAACTTGGACTCTTCCTACTACGCACCTGCGGGTGCTAAGTCGAAGAAGTCTAGGACAGCGCGGGCTCATCGAGCTCAGTCAGCTGTCCCAACTGCTGACCATCAGAGAGTCCCGCTAACTGTTATACGGGCCTCTGATGGAAAGTTATACAGAATCGCCCGTGTCCAGCCCCCGGTGGCAAACGGACAGGGCGGTTCTCATGAGTCTCCCAACAATGATCGAAGGCAAGTTCTTTTATTAGCCCCGTGTAGGGAGCACACATGATACCTATGCACTCGCGTGTTCGGGATACCCGGGCCCACAAAGTAAGTGCAAAGGTTGATCGAGATGTCCTTGACTTGCGAGATGTGATACTTCACAAGCGCAAGGAAAGGGAAGAAACCTTGGCGTACAAAGAGTCCTTCCATGGAAAAGAAGGGGATGGAACTATGCATCTCTAAATCAATATAGAGCCTCATGCGGCTCAAGAAGACCAGAAACCCTCATGCGGCTCGGTTATGAGGCCACCCTCATGCGGCTCGGTTATGAGGCCACCCGCATGCGGCTCGGTTATGGGGCCACCCTCATGCAGCTCAGTTATGGGGCCACCCTCATGCGGCTAGGTTATGGGGCCACCCTCATACGGCTCGGTTATGAGGCCACCCTCATGCAGCTCGGTTATGAGGCCACCCTCATGCGGCTCGGTTATGAGGCCACCCTCATACGGCTCAGTTATGAGACCACCCTCATGTGGCTCGATTAGAGGCTACCCTCATGCGGCTCGGTTATGAGGCCACCCTCATGCGGCTCGGTTATGAGGCCACCCTCATACGGCTCAGTTATGGGGCTACCCTCATGCGGCTCTGTCATGAGACCACTCTCATGCAGCTCAATCATGGGGACAGTTCTTCATGCGGCTCAGCCAGGATGCACCATTCATACGGCTCGTAACATAGCGGCAATTGAGACACGTGGCAGAAGTTGACCAAGTCTTGACAGTTCAGATTTATGCAACAAATAGATCATGATCAATCTTAACCAATCTCTAACTGCCCACTTCTCAAGGCACAGTTACGAGGATGTAGCCTAAAATTAGCCACGTGGCTATATACCCCACTCATCACAAATTCCTATAAATAGCAAGGTTCTATTCCCTTGCATACACACAGAGAAGCAGAGAGATACACACAGAGAGAAAGCATTTCTTCGTCGGAGCCGAGGTTGCGTTCGATCGTCCAAGGAGTAAGACAGAGTTGATAGCACTTTCTCGAGCCTCTACCGTCACCCCCCAGAATCCAAATTAAATAATTGTACTTAGATTACTTTTCCTAGATTTTGTTCCTAGGCTTTCTTTTGTACAAGCGAGTTTGTAATTGTAAATTAAAGTTCAGTCCTCCCATAAAACTGTTCTGTTCTTTGATAATCAATGGCAAACAGCCATGATCACTACGAATGCGAGTAATCATGAACCCTTTTTCATTCTGTACTTTCTTACAAAAGGTGACGAACTCTAATAATGCATCATTCTTGCGTGCAAGAAAATAAACTCATATATATCTAGAAAAATCATCTACAATGACAAATGCATATAACTTACCACCTAGGCTAGCAATTCTACTTGGTCCAAATAAGTCCATATGCAACAGTTGTAAAGATCTAGTGGTACTTACAGCGTTCTTGGATTTAAAGACGGATCGGGTAGCTTTGTTCTTTTCATATTCACTACATACCGTATCCTTCTTGAAAGATATGTCCGATAAGCCGTATACCAACTTCTTTGTAGATAGTCTTGAAATTGTATTTATGTTTGCATGACCGAGTCTCATATGCCATAGTTGACTCTCAATGCCTTTGGCCATCAAACATCTACCTGCTTTGTTAGCATCTTCTAACAGATAGAAAACAGATATATTATCTTCCCTGATACCTTCAAAGATAGTACTACCAGTTGAACTGTCAACTATAGTATATTTGTCTTTGATAAAGTTAATGTCATAACCATGTTCAGCTAAATGGCTTATGCTGAGCAAATTATGTTTTAACTCGATAACTAGATAGACATCTTTAATCACAGGATAGGGAGCCTTACCAATGTCACCGATACCGATAATGTACCCTCTTAAATTATTATTGAAGGAGATGTATCCTTCTTTATTCTTATTCGACAGTATTGCGAATAGTGAAGCGTCACCGGTCATGTGCCGTGAGAACCCGCTGTCGAGGATCCATTTGCTCCTAGCATGTGAAGGGCATTCCACCTACAAAATAATTTGCAGATGAAACTTTTGGTATCCATTTCTTGTAGGGTCCTGACTGGTTAGTTTTTGGTATCCATGCATAAATATTTAAATCTACTAACTTTCTGATTCTACATACAGAGGATATATGACCAATGAGGCCACAATAATGATATTTTGCATGTTGAGTGTTGAAAGTTGTGTGAGGTGCATAATTGGTAGGTTTTGGTTTTTTAGTGTAGAAGAATGCAAGCCTATTAGTCTTCTTGGGCATAGGTTTGGTATGGTTTGGTCTGACAGTATTTGGTTTGGGCGTGTTCTGATGATTCGGTAATTGACACGTGTTAGAATAGGAAGTAGCAACTTCAGGCCATTTTTCTAAACTAATTTCCAACTTTTTGGAAGTGTCATATAATCTAGTATAGTCAGATGTAAGTATTTCTATTCTGACTTGTGCACACTGGAGACTCTTTCTCTCCTTAGATAGGTCTTCCTTTAACTGGATAATAGTTTGGTCTTTTTCTTCGGATAACTTAACAGTCTCGTGTAACAACAACTTAACAGATGAAAGCTCACCAGACTCAATAGAAGCGTCATTATTTCTAACATGATCTAGTTGGTCGGTAAGTCTTCCTATTTTACCTTTGTACTCTTTGAGTACCTTCTTAGAGGTTTCATATTTACTATACAGTTTCCTGTAATCATTTAACAGGTCACTGAAAGCCTCTCCTAGTTGTTCAAAGGTAAAATCTTCATAAGGATCAAATAGAGGATTAGTGATTACCTGATCGCAAGCCATCAAGCATACATTTGCAGCGTCGTCTGATTGTTCGTCTTCTGAATCGCTGGCTTCGCTTTCATGCCATATGCTTGTGTTGGCGTACTTCCTTGATGTAGATTTCTTCAGGTAGCCTTTGTCATATTTGCTGCTTTAATGATGATGCTGTTGGACAATCTTTCTTCATGTGTCATTTTTTCTTACATCCGTAGCAAATAGGATCTTTCTCGTTGTTGTTGTTGTTGTTGTTGTCTTTTGTTTTCCTGTTAAATCTTATGAACTTCTTGAATTTTCTTACTAGAAGAGCTTGATCTTCAGAGTCGGAGTCGCTGTCGTCAGAATCATCTTCGACAGTTCTTCTATGTTGAGCCTTGAGAACAATCAACTTTTCTGACTTCTCCTTTGGTGTAGCATCTTTAAAGTCTTGAAGTTCTAACTCGTGAGTGAGTAACTTATCCATGAGTGTTTCTAGAGACATTGTTGAGAGGTCGTTCCCTTCAATGATTGTTGTAGTCTTTAGAATCCAGTTCTTTGTAAGAGCTCATAGAAGTTTACAAATCTTCTCATGGTTACTGTAATCCTTGCATAGTAAAGACAAAGGATTTACAATATCCAAGAATCTCGTAAACATCTGAGTGACTGATTCACTTGGCTTCATTTTGAACGCCTCGTACTCCTGAGTAAGTCTGCTGATCTTTGACTCCTTGACTTGTGTTGTTCCTTCGTAGGTTACTTCAAAAAGTTTTTACACTTTATTTTATGTTGTGCAAGTAGGCACCCTGTTGAATTCAGTTCTGTCTAAAGCACAAAATAAAGCGTTAATAGCACGTGCGTCAAGACTGGCCTTTTTCTTTTCATCCTCTATATATTTGTTATGGGGTTTTTCAACTAAAACTCCATCAACATTAATACGAGGGGGCTTTTTGTATCCATCAATAACTACAGACCATAAGTCAAAATCAAGAGATTTCAGGAAGAAACTCATACGTGTTTTCTAATAAGTGTAGTTTGTGCCGTCAAACAGTGGAGGTCTGTTTGTGGCTTGGCCTTCACTTGTGAATTTCACATTTACCATGTGTAATATTGTGATCTATATAACAATTAAATATAACTGCAATGTTACCTTGCTTTACCATATAATCCGCTCTGATACCAATTGTAGGAACAAAATTATAAAGTAGAATACTCTAGAGGGGAGGTAAATAGAGTAGGCAGCGAAATATTGCTAATTAAAAAACTCGTTAGCAGTTAGATCACAGATATAATAATAATAATAATCACAAAAGTAAGTGACAGTAATGAAAAGAGTGATCAGAAGGCAAATACAAACACCGAGATTTATACTGGTTTCCCTCTTGTGAGGACTAGTCCAGTCGAAAGAACTCTAGCTTCCAGTTGAATCCATTATTGGAAAATCTCGCAAGTTTTCATACGAAGTCTTTGCAACTTCTACAGACGCGAGCTTTGATACGAAGAACTCGGCCAACTTCAATTGTGAAGAGTCAATCTTCAATCAAGCCTCTGATTACAATTGCTCTTGAAACTTCTAGACCGCACCGCACTGGCAAATCGACTAGAGGATTATAACTGGCTTGGGATTTGAAAATGGAAGCTTTTTAGAACTCTTTGGAAGAAATGTAAGCTTAAGAAGAGAAGAGATTGAAAGTGAATTGGTGATTTGAATTGATCAAAATTCTTCTCTATTTATTGTTTTTCCAAAGACAGAACTCTGACAGAATTTGGACAGAACTATACGGATATCTACTTCGTTCAAGACAGAAGCTGTTTGCCACTCAGAATGTATTTCCTTCAAAACAATATAATTTTCATTTTTATTGAGTCTAGGAATACATTGTACACCAAGTCGTACTGGCAAATAGGCTATCCGAAATCGTTTTTCAAAACTGACCTATCCTTTTAAAAATGACCTATGTTTTTGAAAAATATCTATTTTACAAAAAGCTTCTGAAGGACTTTTCAAAAAGCCAAAATTATTTTTCACAAAATCAACTGACCAAACCCTGACAGAACTCGGCCAGAGTTCGACCAAGTTGAACGTTATGTGAACGTTTGATTTTTGAACTTGGTCTCCCTTCAGTTGCGGTTTGTTACAAAGAGTTTTGTCCGAATTCTGCCCGAATTTTGTCAGAGTTCTGCCTTTAGAAAAACTATAAATAGAGAAAGATTTTGATCATTTTAAATCACCAATTCACTTTTAATCTTTTCTCTTCTTAAGCTTACATTTTTTCCAAAGAGTTCTAAAAAGCTTCCATTTTTAAATCCCAAGCCAGTTACAATCTTCTAGTCGATTTGCCAGTACGATACGGTCTAGAAGTTTCAAGAGCGATTGTAATCAGAGGCTTGATTGAAGATTGACTCTTCACAATTGAAGTTGGTCGAGTTCTTCATATCAAAGCTCGTGTCTGTAGAAGTTGCAAGGACTTCGTATGAAAACTTACAGGATTTTCCAATAGTGAATTCAAGTGGAAGCTAGAGTTCTTCCGACTGGACTAGTCCTCACAAGAGGGAAACTATTATAAATCTTGGTGTTTGCGTTTGCCTTCTGATCACTCTTTTCATTATTGTCATTTACTTTTGTGATTATTATTATATCTGCGATCTAACTGCTAACGAGTTTTTTAATTAGCAATATTCCGCTGCCTACTCTATTCACCCCCCCCCCTCTAGAGTATTCTGCTTTACGATTTCGTTCCTACAAGTCCTTTATGCTATCGGGTGTTATCGCATTCACAACAAAATGTCATAAACCGCGTTGGATGGCGCAAACCATCGTTGGAAGCAGAGCAAGTTGGCGTCCAAAGGCCAGCTTTACGGCCGAAAGTATCATACCCCGGTTTATTCTTTCAATAGACCCTAAACCACTAGGGACTACACAATCACGAAGCCATATCATCAGGAAAACGGCTAGCACCGCCTTTTCTGACAGCTTGTACTCGGCCTACCTGAAGAAATAATAAGCTGGAGAGTTTCCCTCAGGATCATCACTATCTTTGGTGTCTACAGCTCTGTGGTCTGCCATCAACTGCTCTCTTTCAGAGCTCATCAAGGGCTTGGAAGACAAAAAAGAGATTGAGCCGTCCCCTTCTCCTCTGGTGAAGACGTAGTTGATCCAGGCCCTCGTATAGGGAAGGGATCCCTCAGTCTTACCATTCTTCGTGATCTGGTGACAAATGAAAAAGTGACAGAGTAACTCTTTGTACATTTCCATCATCTCGGAGTTCTCTTTCTCCAAATACAGGAGCTCTGTATCACAGGGGACGTATTCTGCGTATGGCTCCGTCCCCCAGGGAAGTTTGGATATCGCATGCATTTCGTGAAGAGCCAAACCCATCTCCCCACCCGGAGTGAAGAAAGTGCATATATGATGGTTGTATAACTCTGCCAAGGAGATAAACATCGGCCAGTTAACCTTAATGCCATATTGGGTGGCCCTAACGGCATAAAGAAGACTGGCAGCTTTTAGGGTGGCCTCGTAAGTCGAGAGCACCCATCCAGTAAGGTCACTCCAGAATGGGACAGAATGTCTCCAGCCTTCCATTCACATCTTTCTTCCTGGATATGACTCATTCGATAACATCAAGTTGGAGAGAGTCTCAGCAGCATAGGGATGAAGATCAGTCGGGACATCGTTCAGTATAACACCAGGTTGCAGCCCCCTCATGGAGTAGGACGTGGAACCCTTGATACACTTGAACGTGTCCTTCTTCCGGTCACCAGAGTTGAATTGGATCCTGCCAGAAACAACCCCATGCAGTTCAGGGGTCAGATCCCATTTCATCTGCCTCTACACAGCCAGATCAGTAAACGCTGACAGAGGGTACTGGCGCTTCATCGATGGCAACCATATTCTTTGGTCATTTAACTTAACTACCAGAGATTCTTCTAGATATATCATCGCGTCATCCTCGAAGCCTACACTGTCACCAAACAGGAAGTACAGCTTCTTCAAACGGCATGTCCTTCTGAGCAAGAACTTTTTGTCGTTAATCATCTGCTTCAGGAAGGTTTTGTCCTGTTCAAATATGGCGATCAGCCGTTCCGTAGGTTGGTCATGACTGATCTTGGCCTGAACATTGATGACCATGTTAGTTATGAGACTGGTACCGAGGACTTGGCGAGCAGAGCCAAAAGGGACTCCACCAAGTTTCGGGACAAACATGTTAACTGCAAGAACAGAAGAGGAAGTCGGACTCAGAACCTGCAAGAAAAACTAAGTGCTGGGGGAATCTTATGCGCCCAAAGGACTATGCGCCCAAAGGGTTATGCACCCAAATCAGCATATGGGTGTATAACACACAGCAGCACGTGGGCGCATAATATGCAGCAGCATGTGGGTGCATAACACACTACAGTGTTAGCGCATGCTTTTGTGGGCGCATATGAATGCTCACAGAAGCATGTTGCCTTGGGCGAATGCGCCCAGGAAGAGAAAAAATTTGAGCGTCGCAAATTAACGCTCAAGACTTTGTTTTGAGGCGTAGCCTCACCCAGGATCGGGTCTTGGACTGGCGAAGATGTTGTTACAGGAGGAGAGCCATTCGATGCAGCCCCCTTTCCCTTCGCAGATCTTTTGGCGGTCTTGGAAGACATGGTTTGTGCAGAGAGGAGATGAAAAGTATTTTAAAAATTCTAAGAGAAAAGAGAATAATGAATTTTCTCTCTCTTCAAAGCCTATTTATAGGCATGGGCCATACATTATGTGCCCACTGGTTCTATACGCCTATGCATCCACTGCACACTATGCGTCCACTACGGCTTATGCACCCACGTGAAGACCCAGTCTCTTGCATATTATGCGACTGCCATGTGCTGACATGGACAACGCATAAAGGATGGACCTCTTTAAATTCCACCCCGATTAATCTGTCAGTTCAAATTTTTGAGGAAGATCTCAACAGCCATCTCTCTGACTGGCCAACTCTATGCGCCCAAAGGGAGAGCTATGATATGCGCCCACTACATCACGAGAAGACGGTCCATGCTTCTTTTAAAGTATTTTGAACTTATTCAAGTATCGAAAACTTTGAAGGGGGTCTTGTAGAAGCATGAAAATTTCAGCAGACTTGACAACCATGCACCCAAGCCAATGAAGACATATGCGTCCAAGTGAACTCATATGCTCCCAAGTCACCAGTGAAGCCCTATGCGCCCAAGTCACCAGTGAAGCCCTATGCGCCCAAGTCACCAGTAAAGCTCTATACGCCCAAGACAGGCTCCTCCAGAAGGGGCGTATAGCCCTGTTTCAGGCTATTTGCCCAAGCCAGAACAGCCCCCGACTCGGTCAAACCCACAATCAATCGTGCACCGAAGCATACGGCCATGTCAGTCTCCCCGAGCAGTCGTGTACCGAAGCATGCGGCCACGTCAACACCACGATCACGCAGTCTGCATGCGCCTACACCCCATGCACCCAAAGCAGAACCATGCGCTCACATGAAAACCAGTGTGTTTTCTCATACGGGCGCGTAACATCATTCCATCCCAAGAACGACTATAAAAAGGGGTCTCATACCTCTTCCAAAGACAGAACATAGAGCATTTTCAAGAGCCAAATTGCTGCACTTCTTGCCAGTGAGCCGAGAGTTAGCAATTTTTTTAGGTTTTCTCCCACTTTTGTATTCGGAGTATCAACGGAGTAAAGGAGCAACTGCCGCTCGATCTCCATCGTCCTATTCTCCAGAATTCTTTTTGTACTCGAGGATCCTCAGCGCAGGATCTCTCAGGCGTACTCGATTTGTGGTGCCTTGTGCCAAAAAAAAGACAGTATTTCTTCTTCTATTTTGTGTGTGTCCACACCATGCAGTCGTTAAACCTGAAGAGATCATCAGGTCCTCAGGAGACATAGCAAAAAACATAAAACGTGCCTATCTAACAGTTCTATCATGCATAAGAATATAAAAGGTTATAAATAGGAAACGAGACAGAAACTGACAGGTAGCTACTGACAGGTGACTATGAACACGGATACAAGAACAACTACGCAAAAATGAACTGTAAGAAGAACAAATAAACAAAAGATCAATGGAATACCAAACCCTCGCCCCGAGTGTGGACTCGCGGGTTTGACTAATCACTAACCCTCGTCCCGAGTGTGGACTCGCAGGTTTGACTAATCACTAACCCTCGCCCCGAACGTGGACTCGCAGGTTAGTTCACAACAATACCCTCACCCCGAGTATGCACTCGCAGGTGCAAACAGATCAAGATAAACACCCTCGCCACGAGTGTAGACTCGCAGGTGCAAACGGTCAATCCTTGCCCTGATTATGGACTCCCAGGTTGAAAAAATGATACAGGAATAGCAGTTCAATTACACATACTTATAGACACGACTCAGTCAAGATACAGGTGACAATACGGTACAACTCAGTCATGACACAGGTAAGAACAACCCTCGTAGGAACTATAATGAGATCAAGCCCGGTATAACTACACCATCAAGTCACGAAAAGATGGTGCTATAAAAGCAAGACTAATAATCTGGTAAACATGGCATGGAGAAAACATATAGACAGAAATCAACTAGAGAACTAAATGATGACATATAAAATAAAAGACTATAAGCATGTAAATAAACTGTAGAGAGAGGCAAGGTATCTTTCCTGTGGTCCTGAGCTGTTGCACGGGTCAGAATCTGTGTTGAGGTCCAAGTAACCTATTTATAAAGTTATATTTATTAATAAATGCTTTCAAAGATAAAGAGTAACCTATCTATTTTTGTTCCTTTAGTAATTTACCCCTTATTTATGTGTATATGACTTACTTATTTAAACTACTGACATGACTCTATAATCCAAGGCCCTTGCCTATGTGAGATACGTGAACATATATACATTTTGAATAGGGAAACGTCTTATGAAACTGGCTCTAAGGCATTTTATTTTAATGGTACCTACTTCACTATCATTAAGAAGTGTGGGACCTATGTGTGAGAGCACTCGCTTATTCCTATTCTTCTGAGCATGTATTCTAAGGTTGCTACACCCAGGTACATACTCTCTATTTTTAACACTTAACCTCATATCAGTCCATCTCCCATGCTCTTCTCTCCATGTCATACTCTCTTTTTATTTCTTTGTTCTATCGACATATTTATATTTACATACATATATACAGAGGGTAGGTATCTTGGATTTACAACTCTAGACACTACAATTACCCATGACACTAAATATTATTCATTCTCGCCACTTGGTATCTTGACACCCATGATACATTTCTTATGAAGTACCCTAAGATTCCTACTTGATACAACCACCTGTTAATCTATATTGCACATAAACTGATAACTTGGTATACCTCTGCTCCTACCATTCCTACACTCTTCCTTCACTAACCATCCATTTGATACACCTTTAGACGCTATCCTAATATGCTATTTCTGCTGGCAATACAGGCAGGTTCTCTTTCCCCAGATTAAACATGTAGCTGCTATATTGTTAGGACCTAAACTATGGGTCATGATCCAATTGTGCTGTCACAAAGATAATAGGAGGAAGACATCTATCTCAATTACGGGTCGTGCCTAGGTGGTCTCATCAATATACATATAGAACTGTAGGTAGTCTCATTTACCTGCATACTTGTCTGTGCATCAAGATGTGAATCCAGGTTTAGCATTTGTATAGTCGAGTCAGTCTTCCTCACTTGAAGATTTGGACACACCTACTCTAGCATATTAGTTTATTCATTGCTCACCTAGGCACATGCCTTTCACATGTAAGCACTCCATATCCTGTACAATTAATCATATCTAGGTTTCCTGATAATAGCATACGACACTTGTATACAAACCCCCTATACTATCTATCGTTCACAACTGATACTTGATTTCCAACTAATATATCATGTGTGACTAATATATGATATACAATTTAGCATATCAAAGTGTAGACTGGCCCTACACCCCTAATGTACTAGCCTGCCACTAGGAGACCTAAAAATAAGCTAACTTCCATACTTATATACTGATACTCATATTCGATACTATCCTTATAGGGTTAAACCAAACTTCCTCAACTAACACTCATCCGAACAACATTAGATACATTGGCCACAATGTTCTGATGCTATGTGAGCTGCGGCATTACTCCTCCTAACCAATTTCTCGAAAATTTACATGTAACCACAGTATGGCTATTGTTTAGTCTAACTAAGTCTCTCTAATTGGTTCTGACCCTATATAGTTTCCTTTATAGCTTTAAAGCAATATAGATATTGTTGTGCTGGTGTTAGGCGCCAGATTAAGGTGCTAGTTAGGAAGGACGTGGGTTCAATCCCATTATCTATCAGTTACATCATAGAATCAGAGAAGAGGTTCATCTATTCACAAAGATTTCTCTATCAAACATCCTCATTTACATACTCGAGCAACTCTCATATTGTACAGCTACTGGCACTACCTAGGCTTCTAGGAACATTGTTCTACACACCATTGTGCTATTCTACGAAGCCTAGTATCCTATTGAACATAGATACAGGGTGCCCTTCTCTTATACAGGTATCAGTTTACTCGATTTGCATATTAAACCCATGCCTATCCTAATGGAGATAATAGACACTACTACATGAATAGTTGATGTTGAAAAAGAAATTTGATAAGAGTTTTGAACCAAAAGCTGTGATTATCTCTTATAATAGAAAGCCAACATTTTCTCACTCTGTAAGGGAGTCAAAAAGTGTTGTACTTTGAAAAAGCAAGCCAATCTCTGATACTAGAGACACAATTTCCTATAGTAGTGTTCATACCCATTTGGTTAGACTGGTACCCAGGTTCACACGACACAATAACTAGACTATGGCCTCTCTATTTTCTGGTATGAAGAGCTCACCGGGCTATTTCCCTCCCCTTCATCGGGTTACACAAATTCATGTTCCCTAAACTATATCTATTGTTGCATATGTAGGATACTATCGAATATTTGCCCGGATACTCGGATGTACCCATCTACTGACCATACGTACCCAGGATACCCTCTGATACTGAGCACTACATGACTCCCAACTATCTACTTGCATATATGGAAGACCAACCTGATTAGCTTCCTACAGGTATATGTGCATTGTTCTGTTATACTTGCCATGTTACCTATGTTATGAGGACTAAAGATCCTCCATGCTTTCCCCGATGTTTTTACCCCATATCAAACACGTATCCCTGATCCGATCTTTCTTCCTCCATATTTGCTTAACCGCTATCACCTATACCATTATCTTGGTTTCTCTTAGGAGCTTTCACAAAACCTCTAACCTTATTAACATGATAGAATTAATCATCTCTAAGGAATCGTAAAATATGGTGGGCGAAGAGGAAGAGATTACCTGTTAGGAAAAATTGAAGGCTACTTCTTGACAATCACCTCCCGATTGTGCTCCCGATTGTGCAGGTCTTCTCGAACTCAAAGGGCGCATGACAATTAGGGTTTGGGGAAGAGGTGAAATGATCGAGCATCTGTCCTCTCCTATATATATGAATCCGATCAAGGTCAAAGATGATAAGGGGAAGGAATTTGAATCCCCGTCGATCTTTATCAGTTGCTGGCCGTTTTGGTTATTTGAAATCGCAAAATTTGCAAATACCCCCTTCTTCCTATTTAATTTTGCATGGAACTTACCTTTGTGAGTAAAATCTAATAAGGCCTTAGCTTAATTACTCTAAGGATATATACTTATATTCCCTATAGGTAAAACTCTAGATATATATATTAGTTTAAAATATCTTCAAAAACCCAAAATCATTATTTTGGGTCAACTAATAAATAATAAAATATTACTTTCAAAAAAATCTAGGACAGGGGTTTACATCCTACCAACCTTAAAATAATTTCATCCTCGAAATTTAAGGAAAAAGTCCATCAATGATGGTAGAAGACGGGGTCCCACTAGCTATCAGTTATTCTCATGGTCATCTCGTAACTACGAATCCTCGAAAACTTCTACCTACCTTTGGTCACTCTACCCCTTCAACACATGACGTCATAAAATTTATAACCTTGCACGCTAGTTGCAAAATTTACTACCAATACATATCTTATGGCATATAGCATCTTTAATCCCCTTCTATCTATCAAGCAACCAAAATTCGATAATCAAACTAACTTACATTATAATTTAAAATTTTCTGATAAATTCTAGACAGCACGATCGTTCGTCACCCCGGAATAGGAAGAGACAAAAATCAATGGTTCGGAAGGCAAGGAAGAATAATCGAGAACAAATATGAAATTTCAAGGACGTAGAGAAATTTCTAGGAGAATTTTCAAGGCAGTGTGGATTGAGATTTCTAAGGTTTAGTCATAGTCGCAGGCTCGTACAGTACAGTTACGTAACTTATACGATATGCTCTGACCTGCATGGGCCACCAAAAAAACTTGTCACGACCCACACCCGCTTTTCGTACGCGAGCTCGTGAGCAAGCCAGCTATATATCAAGCGGACTCCAGCCCGACTCGAATACGTATAAGCTGTCAAAAGCATGGTATCATGCCTAATATGGTAATCTAAACTATATCTCAATCCATGAGACGTATATAAATCAATAATGAACAAGTATGGTTCATGGTCTACAGCCCACTAGCATACATGTCCAATTAGACTCCAAGAAATAACATGAGTCCATAAAGTAAGCTAACAAGCAGAGTATATCATGATAAGGAATGAAAGTACAAACGGATAATAAACATAATATCAATACCTGGATCCTGCAAGTATATCATGAACATCTACCATCATGCTTTACTAGCTAACTCCATATAGTCGCTAAACCTGAAGAGATCATCAGGTCCTCTAGGGACATAACAAGATACATAAAACATGCCTATCTAACAGTTCTATCATGCATAAGAATATAAACAAGCTATAAACAGAAAACGAATAGAAATTGACAGTTGGCTACTGGCAGGTGACTATGAATACGGATACGGGAACAACTACGCATAAATGAACTATAAGAAGAACAAGTAAACAAGAGATCAATGGAATACCAAACTCTCGTCCCGAGTGTGGACTTACAGGTTTGAACTAATCACTAACCCTCGCCCCGAGCGTGGACTTGCAGGTTAGTTAACAACAACACCCTCGCCCCGAGTGTGGACTCGCAGGTGCAAACAGATCAAGACAAACACCCTCGCCCCAAGTGTGGACTCGCAGGTGCAAACATTCAACCCTCGCCCCGATTGTGGACTCGCTGGTTGAGAAAATAATACAGGAATAGCAATTCAATTACACATACTTGTAGACACGACTCAGTCAAGATACAGGTGACGATACGGTACAACTCAGTCATGACACAGGTAAGAACAACCCTCATAGGAACTATAATAAGATCAAGCCCGGTATAACTACACTATCAAGTCACGAAAAGATAGTGCTATACAAGCAAGACTAATAAGCTGGTAAACATGGTATGGAGAAAACATATAGACAGAAATCAACTAGAGAACTAAATGATGACATATAAAACAAAAGACTATAATCATGTAAATAAACTGTAGAGGGAGGCAAGGTATCTTGCCTGTGGTCCTGAGCTGTTGCACAGGTCAGAATATGTGTTGAGGTCCAAGTAACCTATTTATAAAGTTATATTTGTTAATAAGTGCTTTCAAAGATAAAGAGTAACCTATATATTTCTGTTCCTTTAGTAATTTACCCCTTATTTATGTGTATATGACTTACTTATTTAAACTATTGACACGACTCTATAAGCCAAGGCCCTTGTCTATGTGAGATACGTGAACATATATACCTTTTGAATAGGGAACGTCTTATGAAACTGGCTCTAAGGCATTTTCTTTTAATGGTACCTACTTCACTATCATTAAGAAGTGTGGGACCTATGTGTGAGAGCACTCGCTTATTCCTATTCTTCTGAGCATGTATCCTAGGGTTGCTACACCCAGGTACATACTCTCTATTTTTAACACTTAACCTCCTATCAGTCCATCTCCCATGCTCTTCTCTCCATGTCATACTCTCCTTTTATACCTTTGTTCTGTCAACATATTTATATTTACATACATATATACAAAGGGTAGGTATCTTGGATTTCCAACTCTAGATACTACAATTACCCATGACACTAAATACTATTCATTCTTTCCACTTGGTATCTTGACACCCATGATACATTTCTTATGAAGTACCCTTAGATTCCTACTTGATACAACCACCTATTACTCTATATTGCACATAAACTGAGAACTTGGTATACCTCTGCTCCTACCATTCCCACACTCTTCCTTCACTAACCATACATTAGATACACCTTTAGATGCTACCCTAATATGCTATTTCTACTTCCAATACTGCCAATATAGGTAGGTTCTCTTTTCCCAGATTAAACATGCAGCTGCTATATTGTTAGGACCTAAACTATGGGTCATGATCCCATTGTGTTGTCACAAAGATAATAGGAGGAAGACATATATCTCAATTACGGGTCGTGCCTAGGTGGTCTCATCAATATACATATAGAACTGTAGGTAGTCTCATTTACCTGCATACTTATCTGTGCATCAAGATGTGAATCCAGGTTTAGCATTTGTATAGTCGAATCAGTCTTTCTCACTTGAAGATTTGGACACACCTACTCTAGCATATTAGTTTATTCATTGCTCACCTAGGCACATGCCTTTCACATGTAAGCACTCCATATCCTATGTAATTAATCATATCCAGGTTTTCTGATACTAGCATACGACACTTGTATACAAACCCCCTTATACTATCTATCATTCACAACTGATACTTGATTTCCAACTAATATATAATGTGTGACTGATATATGATATACAATTTAGCATATCAAAGTGTAGACTGGCCCTACACCCCTAATGTACTAGCCTGCCACTAGGAGACCTATAAATAAGCTAACTTCCATACTTATATACTGATACTCCTATTCGATACTATCCTTATAGGGTTAAACCAAACTTCCTCAACTGACACTCATCCGAACAACATTAGATACATTGGACACATTGTTCTGATGCTATGTGAGCTACGGCATTACTCCTCCTAACCAATTTCTCGGAAGTTTACATGTAACCGCAGTATGGCTATTGTTCAGTCTAACTAAGTCTCTCTAATTGGTTCTGACCCTATATAGTTTCCTTTATAGCTTTAAAGCAATATAGATACTGTTGTGCTGGTGTAAGGTGCCAGATTAAGGTGCTAGTTAGAAAGGATGTGGGTTCAATCCCATTATCTATCAGTTACATTATAGAATCAGAGAAGAGGTTCATCTATTCACAAAGATTTCTCTATCAACCATCCTCCTGTACATACTCGAGCAACTCTCATATTGTACAGCTACTGGCACTGCCTAGGCTTCTAGGAACATTGTTCCACACACCATTGTGCTATTCTACGAAGCCTAGTGTCCTATTGAACGTGGATACAGGGGGGCCTTCTCTTATACAGGTATTCGTGTACTTGATTTGCATATTAAGCCCATGCCTATCCTAATGGAGATAATGGACACTACTACATGAATAGTTGATGTTGAAAAAGAAATTTGATAAGAGTTATGAATCAAAAACTGTGATTATCTCTTACAATAGAAAGCCAACATTTTCTCACACTGGAAGGGAGTCAAAAAGTGATGCACTTTGAAAAAAAAAAAGCCAATCTCTGATACTAGAGACACAATTTCCTATACTAGTGTTCATACCCATTTGGTTAGACTGGTACCCAGGTTCACACGATGTTATAACTAGACTATGGCCTCTCTATTTCCTGGTATGAAGAGCTTACCGAGCTATTTCCCTCCCCTTCATCGGATTACACAAATTCATGTTCCCTGAACTATATATATTGTTGCATATGTAGGATACTATCGAATATGTGCCCGAATTCTCGAATGTATCCATCTACTAACCATACGTACCCAGGATACCCTCTGATACTGAGCACTACATGACTCCCAACTATCTACTTGCATATATGGAAGACCAACCTGATTAGCTTCCTACAGGTATATGTGCATTGTTCTGTTATACTTGCCATGTTACCTATGTTATGAGGACTAAAGATCCTCCATGCTATGTTTTTATCCCATATCAAACACGTATCCCTGATCCGATCTTTCCTCCTCCATATTTGCTTAACCTCTATCACCTATACCATTATCTTGGTTTCTGTTAGGAGCTTTCACAAAACCTCTAACCTTATTAACATGATAGAATTAATCATGTCTAAGGAATCGTAAAATATGGTGGGCAAAGTGGAAGAGATTACCTATTGAAAAAAATCGAAGGCTACTTCTTGACAATCACCTCCCGATTGTGCTCCCGATTGTGTAGGTCTTCTCGAACTCAAAAGGCACATAAAAATTAGGGTTTGGAGAAGAGGTGAAAGGATCGAGCATCTGTCCTCTCCTATATATATGTATCCGATCAAGGTCTAATATTATAAGGGGAAGGAATTTGAATCCCCGTCGATCTTTATCAGTTGCTGGCCGTTTTGGTTATTTGAAATCACAAAATTTGCAAATACCCCCTTCTTCCTATTTGATTTTGCATGGAACATACCTTTGTGAGTAAAATCTAATAAGGCCTTAGCTTAATTACTCTTAAGGATATATACATATATTACCTATAGGTAAAACTCTAGATATATATATATTAGTTTAAAATATCTTCAAAAACCCAAAATCATTATTTTGGGTCAACTAATAAATAATAAAATATTACTTTCAAAAAAATCCATGACAGCGGTTTACATGTATGGGATAGCCTCGGGGATGTCGATCGATTGAAGAAACGTGGTACCAATGAGTCTATCAGCAACCGACACGACTATGCAAAGCCTTAGAATGATTATTCAAAGTAATTATGACTTTAGATAGCTAGTACGAGCTGATTCTAACAAACAAGAAGATAATGCACACCGGATTGGGATTGTGCAAGTAAGAAATGCGAAAATAATTGAGTAGGTAGATTGAATTGAGAAAAAGTTAAGGTATAACGAACGGATGACTCGGTCAAGGAATTGATGTGAATCGTATACGAAAAACTTAGCACGATTTGAAGTTAGCATGTATGAAAATATTCGAATATACGAGAATGACTCTAAGGATTTGGGATAGATGTTGCTCGATGACTTAAGATAAATAGATAGACGAACGTGATTTTTGGGTTTGAACAAATTGATGATGTAACTAAATTGATCTCGAATGTCGAGGAACGAATCGTATATCCAGTTGGACGATAGTATTAATTGCACGACTCTGAGTTCGTTACAAAGGAAGATCGTCAGGTTATGTATATCATAGATGTTATTAAGGCGTATCAAAGATCGATATGCGATAACTCGAGGATACTCTCATTTGAGGAATTATGATCGTGTAAAATCTTATTGACCAGATGGATGCGATATTTGGGATTTTTATAGTGATGAATGTTTGGATTACTTGATAAGATGAACCTAAAGTTTGCTTGAAAGGATACTACTCGGACTATGCGAATTAAAAATGTCGATGGATTTGTTGAATCGATGATGTAAGGATTGTTGACTCGAAGAATTTATAAGTAGGCGATCATTGTGATTTTGCGATGTGATAAGAACGAAAGTGTCTTGATTGTTTCGATGATAACCACAACATTGACGTTATTATCTTATGCGGGTGCAACTCCAGCCTCGTACATGCGTCATGCCTAATTAGGGTGATCATTTTATGGGGGCGCTGGCATGGTGATTCATGTCCAGCGGGGATGATCGAACTTGCGGGAGATCATGGCGTGACAATTGGACTATTTTGACTTGTGGTTTGATGCGAAGGTGAATTCGAAGATGGACTTGCGATTGACGATAAAGTAAGTTTGTAGATTGAGTAGATCCAATATGCGTATCGAGAATGAATTAGTCTAGACTCAAAGCAAGAGTTACGTTCCGATGAGGCCGATTATCCTGCAGGAGCGTTGGCATGGTGATTTCATGTCCAACATGGATAATCGAACTTGCGGGAGATTGGAGCATAACATATTGTTATGCTAGACGACCTTGTGATCGAATACGTGAATTGTATTAAACGACTTAGGAAATATGGTATGAAATGGTTTAGTGGCTAATCGTGTCATGGTGTACTTGACTTGGATAGAATGGTTGTGGTGGATTATATCGAACATGTTTGAAGAGATAGACTATGTGAATTGCTAGTTTGAACATGCGATATTGATATATCGATGAATCAGTTGTGTAGAACTTACAGTAGGATGGCTTTGCTAAATGACTCAGACCCCTGGACTGAATGCTAAGAATGCGAATAGAAGAAATCAATGCTCGAAGTTTAGAAAGCTAAATGACTCAGACCCCTGGACTGAATGCTAAGAATACGAATAGGAGAAATCAATGCTCGAAGTTTAGAAATCGAAGTGATGCGAGCTTGGATAGAAAACCCCGTATTATCAACTTTGGCTTGACCTTAGGATTGGTGTGAGTGTTGATATTATTGTTTGGGAACAGTGATTCCAATATTGACGATTGACTTTAGCCTGGAGAGATAACCTAGCGGTTAGGCAAGACGTCCCTATTTCGAGAGATAGCATTGGTACAATTGATTTTAGGATTGATGGAATTGGATATTGATATTGGTGGATAGAATGATTCAATTATGTTGAGAAACCACTCACGAAGCTTGGCTAAAATACATATATTTTGGGGATGCCAAAAATATGTGCACAATCTGACTCGAGTGGTAATGGTGGATTCTCTATCACGAGGCTTGGTTGAAATGCATGTATTTCGTGGTTGCCTCAAATATGGGCACGATCCAACTAAGTGATGCGTTGAATCCAAGTGAAACTAAAGGAACGAGACGGTATCGAAGATTTTGAGATCATGAGCTTCAAAAGAAAATATTGATGGTAGTATAATCGTTGGATTTGAAATAAACTTAAATATTGACTGAGGCATTGATACATGTCAGGTTTCAGAGATTGGTAAGATGTGGTAACATTGGGTTTCGACTAGGAGACGAAGAATGAATGACTTGACAAAATTTTGATTCATAAATTTGTTGAGGATACCGCTCGTTGGTTTGCCCTAGCGCTAAGTTGTCCATGTGCACGACAAGTATAAGATACCCCAAGTTTGAGATATAGTTGCTCGAGTTGAAAAAATAAATAACGCACGGCGTGGCTTGGATTGAAGAAACGCATAGGAGGAGTGTGTGCGAGAACCATTGGATGTTGAATCAAGTGATAAGTCAATGAGTGTGTACTCAGTTAGTTTCGAGGATGAAACTTTTTTCGAGTGGTGTATAATGTAATGTCTCGTTCCGGTCAGTTCAACCGAAGGAATCGAAACGCAACATCGATTGGACTTAGCCATGCAGCGACTTGCTCGAAGTTTCGCTCGGTCGAGAAAACTCCTGCTTGGCCATCATACTAATAACCTGGATTTTTTTACTACACTGAATAATCTTGAATTAAAGGAGATGAATCCACATAACTAAGATAATAATCCCCTTGAGTCAAGTATGTGTGTAGAACATGGAAAAAGTGTCAACTGTTGCTTAGATGTTCTCCACGATGGTTTTCAAAGTCTGCACTGGGTCCTTCGACCGTACGATTGAGTTATGCAAAGTTATGCCACGGGCTATCTAAGTTATAGCAGGCACGTCCCCGCGATCCCACTGCTTGTCATAGCAAAAATGTTCCACGGCCTCACAGTTAGTCCTATAGAAAATGCCACGGGTTAAGTCACTCAAAGCAAACGGTTGTTCAAGTTGAGCACGTGCACGGTCCCACGGTTCTACGGCTGGATATAGCGACATGTTTTCTCGATCTTAAGGCTTGTCATATAGAGTATGACATGGGCGGTAGTGTCGCACAGGACACAATTGGTTTAAGGCACGATACACGATCATTTTAATGATAAGTATGTCACAGTCTATGGAAAATATGGAACACATTTTGTTCAAGTTAAGTAGGGAGCCAATGTAGTAGCCATTCCCTAGGTTTCAAAGAATAAAAAGTTCAAGCGATAGTTTTTCGCCAAGACGGTCCTTCGCTTGGGAGTCTCCAAAGAAGTATAGAATGTACGTTTATAAGCACGATGTGCGAAGGGTTTGAGTCGTATCACAAATTAGGCCATGCATTTTGTAAGCCTAGATGAAGTCTCGTAGGTGCGTGGTCATGGACAACTTATGCACAAGGGCAATGTTTCTTTGGACGACAACCTGGGGCCACAGGACCGATCCGGCCATGCATGAAACACGGTATAGCTGATGCTGGGTAGTCAACCAAAAATTCAATGAGCTTTCATTGGGGCTAGCTACCAGCATTGATCGACTCATCGTCTTTCTAGCTATGTCCACGATGGCTTGAACTGTCTGTGACCTTTCATATAGATAAGGGGTGTGCTGAGCGGCAATCCGCATGCACGGTGTCGATTGAGTTGTAAAGAGTATAACCACGGTACGAGTGATTCAAGAAATATGTGCATAGTCTGTACCACAAGTTTTATAAAATCTAAGATTTGGCTATAAGCAAAGGCACATGCTTCGGCACGAGATATGGCATCGTGTTTGAGTCGTCAACACAAGTTCCACAAGTTTGGGATTGAGTTCGAGTATAAGTTAGGAAGGGCCGTATGGCAAAGTTTGGTTAAGTTATGTTAATTGTGAGGTACGGCCTCAACGTTGAAACACAAACAGAGTTTATGGCACGACCATGATATGGCGTCTCAAAGTATGGGCCGAAGGGCCATCACAAGTCGATACGTTACTGATGTTGGCACGAGAATGGTCAAGAGGCACAAAAGATAAGTAGGTTATTGCTGCAAGGCACGGCCATGATATTGTACAAATGAGTTTCGTAGCACGGTCTTAAAGATTTTGATAGTATGATCATATCGGTTGTAACACGAATAGGTCAGGAGTCTAAATATGAAATTGATCCTAAGGCAAGAATAGAAAGAAAATCAAAAGAGTAGTTGCACTAATTAAATAAAGTGTTGGTTTTGTATGGGTGGGCGAGGAGCTCATACCACCAGTACGGTTGCATACTGACCACCCAACAGTTTTTATGCGCAGGTTAAGGTACTTCCTCGTCGAGGCAAAGCTCGCTTGGATGCACTGAGGTATGGAGTTCCTTGGTGTTTGGAGGCATGCGGCCGCATTGAAGACTTCACCTATACGGGACATAATGTATGGACATCGCCTTCTGAAGCATTCGTAAGTGGCAACCTTGAACTTTTGTACTGAGAGAATAGAGAGAGCTGAGTGATTGTATTCTGAACGAAAGTGAGCTTGAGTGACTTGTAATCTCGGCCTTGTGCCACATTGTAATCTTTGATTTAAAAACAATAAAGAGTTATTTGTCTGACTTGTATTTTGTTTCAACTTTCTGCTGGCAACTTACTGATTATTCAATATTTCTGCTTGGGACTTCTCTGCGATGAACCCGTCGCAAGATGCTGTAATCGGCCATTATGGAATCCGCCTTGCGTGAGTGCAACCTAGGCTCACGCGAAATCACGTCTTAGCGAGGACGATCGGTTCTGCAGAACCGGGGTATGACATATTGTATCCCAACTCTTTGGTTTGGAGCTGTTTGATTCGGCGAAGTGGATCGAAGTAAAAAATCTGGAAGTAGAGAGGTTGTGTACGAATTGTGTATGCGCTCATGAGTACGCATAATTTATGAGTTCCTTCATTTAGATGGTTGTTGAAATGAGTTGGAAAGTGTAACTTTTGTACTTCTTTCGTTTGGATGATCGTTGAAGTGCTAGAGAAGTGATGTATTTTTCCAATTTTGAATAGGATGATGTTATCCCCAATTAGTACTATCAATTTTTTATGTGGATTAAAAATTTATTATTATTATTATTATTATTATTATTATTATTATTATTATTATTATTTAATTTCTTTTAATTTCAATACTACTAGCTAAATAAGCTCTTTAATTGATCCTAAATAAAACTAACAACCAAGAAAATCGTATTTCTCTCTCCTTCTGACTCACATTTCTCTCTAGCTCTCCCAATTCTACATTTTGGAAGAGTTGCTGCTTTCGACGACCCGATGGAGTTCCTCTCCCGCAAGCGTGTCGACGCTGGAGGACTCTAAGGTCAAGTTGTCGGCGCCGACAACGTTGCCAGAGATGATGTGACAGAGACCATCTCGGACTCCTCGTCGGCCGCATCTCTTGTCGCGTCCGTGACCTCGACCTTGCCGACCGCGTCTCCCGCTGTCGTCCGTGACCTCGACATCAACCCTCTTCGCCGACCTCGTCTTCCCTCTCCTCAACCTCCATGACGATCTCGCTGATCGATGTCTTCCGACCGCAGCTCCTCAAGGAGTTCCTACTTCAAATCCGTCCCAAAAATCAGGATGTCAAAAGTGTGAAGGGAGACGATAACTAATGTTCATGTTACTTCTACGAGTTCCCACTTAGAAGCATAAACCCAACCAAAAAACTGAAGTAAGAAAAAAGTTGTCCAGATCCGAATATCTATCCATTTTCATGCCATGTTCCATGAACCAAACAGTCTCTTGGAGGAGGAGAAGATATGCTCACTCTTTAAGTATGATCTTCCATTAATGTTAGGGGATTGAACTGACGTCTTAAGACCTGCAATAGTTCAAGTTGGTTGGCCTTCCCGCTGCCCAACGCATGGGTTGAAATCGAGGGCGGTGGGGGAGTTACAAGTGAGCCTCAATCTTCTCAAGAGCTCCTGAGGAGCCACAACTTTTTTCCCACACCCTAAATTTGAAATAATAGACATTATAATTTTTATACATATGTTTGTTGTATTTCAACGTTGGACTTTAAAACACATACATAGAACTATTGTTTTAAAAATATACGCATTTTTAATCATATCATATGCATAAAATTGAGGATATTTAACAATTTTAGAAGTCTTATTCAGTTTTTTGATTTTAGACCGAAATCGAAAGCCCAGACTGAATTAAAAAAAAAGTATTTTTAAACCGCAACTGAACTGAATTTTTTTCAAACCAAACTTATTCGGTTCTCGGTCCAAAATCGAATAATGCTCCTCCTTAGTGTAGAGTAGTTGCAAACCTGCAATCCAAATGTCAAAATAGCTCAGAAACAAGTCGACAGTCTCTGGGTTCAAAACTCAAGGGATCCTTCCTTTATAGAGAAGAGATTGATGTGATGTACTCATTGTTCAAGGTGTAACTTGGGCCGGACGGTCCGATCCCCGGCTCGTGCCTGGCCCGGTCAAAACCGGTATGAGCCGGCCCGAGCCCGGTCAACGACCTTGACCGGATAGGCTCTCTAACCCTGCGAGTCTGGACCGGTCAAACCCGTAGAACCGGACCTAGCCGATCCGGACCGGTTCATGCCCGATTCACCCGATTTTTTGAGTTTTTTTACCATTGGAGGGCAAAAAGATTGTTTTATCACTTATTTTCATGGCTATATTTTGACCGTTTAAGGGTATTTTGGTCATTTTGCTGAAAATGACCAAAAATACCCTTATAACAATAATATTTTGAGGGTAAAATATGTCATTTTGCACCCAAAAAATCTATAAATAGGCCATAAATTTTCAAAATTAATCACACCAATAATTTCTTTCATCTTACAATATTTACAAGCAACCTAGTATGAAGAGGCTCTTTTATATCATCAGCAACCGCAAGATCATCAGCAACTGTAACCTACACCGCAACCGCAACACGTTCTGCAACAAGATTTTGAATCAGAATCAAAAATTTGGCATCACTTTAGCGGAGTTTACAATGAGCATGCAAGTGGCGATACCGAAGAAAATATTTCACTAAAGTTCTTGTTGAACGTTTGCATTGTAGAAAATGATTCAAATGGGACCATAGTAAAGGTTCAAGGAAGCTATGCAGACATTTAAAATCATGTATGGACATCTTTTATGAGTCATTAATTGCAGTTTATGTAGTAGTAATCTTGTATTTGTCATTAATTTTTTAAATTATGCAAATCTTGACATTAATAAAAAATTGTTCTTTTATTTTCTAAACTTTTTAGTTAATGTTTTTATAGCAAATTATACCAAGCATTAATAATAATAATATACTTGTACATGTTTTTTTACAATTAATTTTTCATTTAGCAAATTAATTGTACAATTCATTCTCTAAATTTTATTAGAGAAATTTTGACTTACCCTCCACTTGATTTACCATATTAAGGGTGCATTCCATAGTGTTTGCATAATGTACAAGTCCCCCCACTTTCGACAGAATCCGTCTAGTCAAGACGGTCAACCCATTGGATCCAAATATTTTGACGAAAATGACCCTTTTTCTAATTTCTTCTTTCTCTTCCCTCACACCCTCCCCTCCTCCTCCCCGGACAGGCGGCCGCCGTCGTCGCTCCCCGCTACCGCCCCCCGCTCCCCCCCCTCCTCGCCGGTAGCTCCCCCTCCCTGCCACCGCCTCCCCCCTCCCCTTCCCCGCCACCACTGGACGAGCACGGTGCGGTGGGCTTCGGCATGCAAAGTTGCACATGGAGCCCTTCGTAGAGGATCAAGTAGAGAATTAATGGCTGTAACTCTGTGATCTCCATTGCTCAAGATACTTTGAAATTTAAACATTATGATGTAAATATTGTATATATATGGTGACTGCTAGCTATAACTCTTTGCTGAGAAGTTTTTAGATGACATTTGTTAGTTTCATCTTCTGTTGAAGGTGGTGATGGCCTAAGAATGGTAGTAATGCATGTTGATAGAAAAATCGACAAGAATTGGTGCAGGATGTGCAAATATTGAAGAGGACTAAGCGCGCGCGCGCGGCACACAAATTTGTGGCAAGATGTAGCAGCAGCAGCAGTAGTAGCAACCACCGCCTGCTGACCTCCGCCCACCCTCCCTACCCGCCTTTCCGCCCCTCCCCGTAGCGCTGACCCCCCTCCCCGCTTCGCGGCCGCCGCTGCTACGTGCGCCGGCGAGGAGGGGGGAGCGGGGGCTGTAACGGGGAGGGGGAGCTACCGGCGAGGAAGGGGGGGGAGCGAGGAGCGACTGTTTAGGAAAGGGTATTTTCGTCAAAAAATTTGGGACCAATGGGTTGACCGTCTTGACTAGACGGATTCCGTCAAAAGTGGGAGGACTTGTACATTATGTAAACACTGTGGGATGCACCCTTAAATATGGTAAATCAAATGGGAGGTAAGTCAAAATTTCTCATTTTATTATACATGTACATGTTTTTTTTATAGAAATTTTCTAAACATTAATAAAATTATTTTTAAATTATACTAATTTAAATTGTACTAATTTTTATTATCTAAAACTTTTATTACATTTTTTTAGTCTTATTATACTAATTTAGTTTTTTTAATTATACTTTTTTAAATTATACTAAATTATTATTATTTTTAGAAAACTTTTTTGAAAAAAAAAATTTAGATAACTTTTTTATTTTTTCTTTTTATTTTTAAAATTTTTTTTGGAAAACATATTAAAAAAAATTGGTTTTCTTAAAACAAACCGGGTCGGCTGATCCAACCCTCCAACCCTGAACCGGTCCGACCCCGGCCTAGCTCAATCCGGCCCGATAAAAAGTGGGCAATGGGTCTAGGATGGGCTCGGAGTTCAGCAAACCGGGCTGGCCCGGACCAGCCCGGCCCCCAATCCCGGCTGATCCCGAACCGGCCCAGGCCCGATCAAAACCGAGTCCGGGTCCGGGGCAGCCCCGCCCGACCCAACTTACACCATGATTCGTTGTGCTCTGTCAGACCCTCTCGTCTAAGGGAGGGGGGGGGGGGGGGGGGGGGGGGGGAAGTGTAAAATAAAATCATCAGCTGCTAGAAAGAGGAAATGGTTATCCTCGTAACAGTTTCTCTCCCTTTTTCACCATGTTCATAAGACAACAATGTTCTAACAATGTATTAGAATTGATAAGGAGACGCAGAATTATCACTAGAATTACATGACAATATAGCTGATGAAGGGTTAGCTCTCGTTTCCAGGTCAAGCTATCGAATGCCATTTTCTAACTCGCAAGAAACTTGGCCAAGGCTAAACACAACAATAAGTAGTCTTTCAACATGTCACCAAGCCTAATAAACTCCTCAAGCAGCCAAAGACCTGCAAAAAAAATAATAGAACATAAACAAAAAATTAAAACAAATTGACAGCAGTAAACTATCAAAAGTATAACTTATAGAGATTGGACATACCAGAAATGGATATCATAGAAACCATCCTAACACAGGTATCTGACGGAGGAAAACCTTAGCTGATGACCAGAAGCCGCTGATCGGAGGAAATTTTAGGCAGCATTAGTTCAGAAGACCCAGATGCTGGAAGGGGAAAAAAACAACGTACTCAGCTTACCCGAAGAGCACAACGGAGCCATATATTTGCACGATGATACCGACTATAGGCCAACGAACAAAAACAAGAAACATCCCAACAAAAAAGGGTATCGAACCCTACAACAAAAGGCAAGTCGAGTCATTACAAGATTACAGTAAGAAGCAAATATCTCAGTTCTAAGTATACAGTGGAAGTAACTAATGCAATAAAACTTAGTTGTGACGAGGCAAAGTTTCTAAATGCAAAACTAGCATCAGTACAACAAAAGGTGAGTGACATCTATTTGGTAAGATTCAGTCTAAACTATCTCACTTTAAATAGTGTTTTGTGATGAAATTAAGACCCAATTTGAGACTTGTACATGTGTTTCACGATGATTAGGAGTAATTTTACTTCTTCCACTAAATTTTTCTAGATCTAGCATTCTTTCACAAATCTCCTTGTCCCCACAAATTGTGGTGGCTGAACAGGAAGAATAGACATCTACTAGAAATCACTCGAACTTCATAATTCATATGCGAGAGTTCCCAAGTCTTATTAGGGAAATGTTCTTGCCACATATTTGATTAACCGCATGCCTTCTTCAGTTCTAGATGGTCAGAAATCTCATTCGTTGTTATTCCATCTCATACTTCTTTCACCTTGTATCTTTGGGTTTCTCTATTGTTCCTACGATCTCCAAACTAGACTCCAAATATATTTGTTGTGTTTCTTGGGAATTCGTGTAATAAAAAGGGACGTTACTGGCCAAAACTCCAAAACTGAAAGAACATTTTATCTTTGCTGATGTTACAACTCTTGAGAGTACCCTTGCTTTTCTGATTCGCAATCCTTCCAGTGATCAATGAAGATTTTCCTATAGAAAAATCCAAAAGCCTTGCATCCCTCCTACGATCTATGAGTTTGCAGAGATTTCTACTACTACTATCCCTCTGGGTAACACATGATTGGTTTCTGCCAATTCAAGGAGGGCCTACGAAGACCTATGCTCATCGATATGGGTAATCTATAGACCTTTGCCTACTGTATCAGTCGTCCCCATGGTTCCAGATCCTCCACTCCAACCTCGGCGTCTATATTGCATAAGCAAAGTATCAGGAGCCAGAGGCGGATCCAACTATAAGGAAGTGGATGCTCAAGCCCCCACTAGATTTCAGGTATAAATATTTTTCCATAATTTTGCCAAAACATATATAACTATATGGGCTCCTACTCCTTATGTCATCACTAAAGAGTAGTCTAGTTGGTGAAGTAGTTAAGAGTACATGTTGTACGCCTCGAGTTCAAATCCTCTCACACATATTTGGAACTTTTTATATGCTTTTTATGCCCCCTTCGTAATCATATTATGAGCTCCAACTGAATAAATTTCCTGGATCCACCCCTGCCAGGAGTTGCACCACTTTCCATCGACTTGCACAGTTTGTGACTTACTCCCAACTCTCCATCTTATAGAGCATTTATTCTGTTGTTGACATCATCTACTCTAAAGTCTTTGTCAGATATACTAGCTCACCCATGTTGGAGGGTGGTGGCTATGGAGGAGGCTATGGCCTTCGAACAGAATGAGACATGGGAATTAGTTCCCTTTCAAGAGGGAAGAGAGCGGCAGTGTAGCATTGAGTCTATACCATGAAGCTAAATGGTGATGGTGATGGTTCACTTATTCAGACTTATGGTGTTGACTACGAGGAATATTTTCCTTGGCTGCTAAAATAACTTCTGTGGGTTTCTTTTACACCTTCTTGTTACACATCATGGTCAATGACTAGTTAGATGTAAAAATGCCTCTTCGTGCCAGCCACTTGACTGAGGAAGTTAACAAGGAGAACCATCCAAGTTATTGCTAATGCCCAAGCATGGAAAATTTGCAAATTGAGATGATCTCATTACGGACACATCAGAAGTCTCCGTTCGCATGGTCTGGCCCAATGACACGTGTTTGTAAAAGCCGTTTACACATGTTTATGAGTCTGTGACAAGTTAGGCGGCAAGGGAAGTGAGCAACATCTACACAATGCAGCCAGCAGAGCATTGAGAGGGACGACCAGGATAGCAACAAGGGCTGAGAGGGCAAAGTCAAAGTCGTCTCCGATAAGATAAAGATGGGTCAATGCTGAAGAAAGGTGAAGATTGCGGAGCCCAAGGACCACCGAATAACTCGACAGTTGAAGAGAGGCGGGATATGGAAGAACAGGAGGCATGGTATTGGTCGGGTTAGGTGATGACGATGCTATGTGGCTTGAGATTCAACGTATATTCTGCTCCATAAAGATTCATCCAAGGCTAGAGATTAATTGAAGATGAGGACAAGGAGGAAGATCCAAATTCACAGGTCATGATACAATGGCAACGACCCCAATGGCAATGACATCAGTGGAGATCGCTATTACTACCATTCCAGTGATCAAGAGGGAGTTCGATCCTGCAATCTTCTTCTGATCTATCATTTTCTATACAATTTTGGTTTCAGTAGAGAGAAGTAAAGAAAGTGTAATTTCCATTCATCTCTTTCCTCTTGTTCTAACAATTCTTTTTTTCTTTTCTTTTTTCTTTTTTTCTTTCAGGCTTCAGCTCCTTCGAGCACATTTTTTCTTTCTTCATCATCCTCCTCCTGCTTATGCTTCGAAAGAGGGCCATAATGGTCACATCCGCTAGCAACGAAAAATCAAAAATCGGCTGACTGTTAGCTCGGCTTCTCCATTTTGGAACTCATAAAGCAGTAGCTACGGGAGATGGAGAAAGAAAAGGAAACAGTGTCTAACCCTAATTTGGTGGGGAGACATAATATTTGGTGAATAACTAACCTACTCTAAATAGAAGAAATTCTTTTGTTTATAATGATAAAAAATAAAATAATACAATGCGAACCGTAAGACCTAAGTGGGAGCCTCGTGACTAAAACTAGGGTGTATAGGTAAAGCTAAGACAAGTTTGTGGTTCATGCTTGGAAATGTGTTGTGGTTTGGGGCTTTTAGTCCTATGCAAATTTGTTGTGCAAATTGGTTGCATATATTGCATACACCAGTTTGGGACTTCACATCTACTAAAATGAAGACTTAAGCAAGAAAAAATTTAAGAATATCACTAACCAAGATTCACACTAGCGGTGTTGAAATCAATTTCGGACAATCCTTATGAATACCGGTATCAGCATTTCAGCGGTTCCAGATTGGAGTTCCAGAGTTCTTGGTTTCCACAAGCTAAAATAATAATAAGAATTAATTTTAAAAGTAGAAAAATATTTGATACATTTAGACATAATCTTGTGTATTATTTATTCTTTCATGTTAGGTTTTCGATGGAATAATGTTCAATATTGTTGAATTATTCACCTACAATAGATATTGGTTTACTTTCTTGCACATACCCATACTTAAGCTTCGACTGTAATAATACTGAGATGTATAAATGTTATGAATTTGTACAATTTCGACAAATGATAATTTTCGCATTGTGTTGATAAGGAATTTTATTGACAAAAAATATATTGATCTTATAGATCAATATACTTTGTGTCAATAAAATTCCTTATGTTATTTTTTGTCATGCTTTCTTTTTCTTTTTTAATTTGTTTTGATGTTGATTTGACCAAACAAGTAATTCACAATTTCAGCTTCAACAATATGGTTGACATGAGCATTGGATCTGACATGTCAAAAATGAGACGATATAGCCAAGAAGTATCAATATTGGATATATTGCCAACTTTGTCACTAATCTGACATTATTGCAGATGAAGTGTTCAATCAAAAACAAATAAGTAATATTAGTACGGATCTTTCTACCATAAATCAATACTGAATACATTAGATTGAAGTTTGAATATAAAAATGAGAAAGGGAAATTGTTGAAAAATTCTATAAGTGAGAGGAACCGAGAGACCTCATGAAGAGAACAAAAAGTTGTCAAAACAAGAAAGAGGGAGAGAGACAGACTTACCAGGGTTTATCAACAATACTCGGATCCTTGGGCTTTGGGAAAGGAGGAAAAAAAATAGTCAATGTGAGGGAGACCAAGTGATATAGATTTACCTCCAAGTCTGGTATAAGATTACGTGGGTTAGAAAAGACAGAAGGAAAATTATGAGGGAAAAGGGAAATATTAATGTTCCTTTCCTATTCTCTAATATCTATAATAGATATTAATAAAATCTACAACTTAAAGTTATTGGGCCTAGGTGAAATTTCCATTGATAAATAAATTGCCCTAGACTGGATCACATGTAAGTCAAGGAAGGTCAAGATGCTTGAGGTATTTGCCTCCCATGCCAAGGTGGATGCCTCAGGACCTGAGTGCTTAAAATACTAATTGCCTATTTGTCAAAGCATCCGAAACACCTACCTGACCTCCTAAGGCAGCAAAGTAGGTGCCTTTTCAAGGATATAAACACCATATAAAAAGGCTCCACTAAGTCCATAATGCAAATATAGCTCAAGGACTACATGTTGAAACTCAAAATAGAAAGGTGGACTCTTGGCTCAATATATAAATATAGACTTAATATTTGACTGCCCGGATAAGGGTTGTGTTTGGCATAGTTTTAAAAGGCGAAAGGCACACCAAGGCGCAAAGGTTCCTGGAGCCTAAGGCGCTAGGCGCGCCTTTTGAAAGCTTGGCGTATTTTTTTCTTTATATGTAAAAATATCTACATTTAAAAACTTAGTTACATAGAAGTCCAAATTCCTTGAAAATATCACTAATTATAGGCGAAGAATTATTCTTTATATATATATATATATATATATAACAATCTAAAAGCCGCAGATGACCTCTAGCCTGGCGGTTAAGAGAGATGCATGCGGCCCGAGTAGTCAGGAGTTCGAATCCGAATCCCAGTGGGAGCGATTCCAGAAACAGATTACCTGGTTCCAAAAAAAAATAACAATCTAAAAGCCCATTAGATATAAATAACCCAAACTATATACATATAATATACAAACCACATATATATAAGCCTTTAAATATAGAAGTACATTCTAATTTAGAAAACAATCTAAAACCCACAATAATATTAATGACAATAATTTCTATACTTTCCAGTAAAGCCCATAAACTATATAACATGTATATATATATATATATATATATATATATATATATATATATATATATATATATATATTAAAGTAACTTTAAGCCTAAGCGCGCCTTGTTGAGCGCCTGAAGCCTGCACCTTTCTACACAAGGCGCACGCTTTTTTAAGGTGGTGCGCCTGGCTTGTTCCTAGGCGTTGTCCCTGCGCATCGCTGCGCCTTGCGCCTAGGCACGTTTTTTTAATTCAATGGTGTTTGGTAGACAACAACCAGCGTAAAACCTTGTCGAATCTCTATGTTGTAGACCATTCGCTAAATGTGATAGACCCAAATAGCATACTAATTTGAAAATAGACATAATACATCAATCAAGCGCCAAGTACGAGTCATGCTAGTATCACATGCGAGGCACATGTGAGATGATGTGGTTTAGATTCTTGCTTGAAGAACTTGGCTTTCGAACCTCTTCAGCTATGCGGTTATACTATAACAACAAGACAACGATCTATATTGCTAACGGTCCTTTTTTCATTAGAGGATTATGCATGTTGAGGTTCAGTGTTCTAAAAATCGGCCTAGGCGGCGCCTAGACGCTAGGCGGCCGCCGGCCGCACCGAAAAGGCCCTAGGCGGCCGGCCTAGGCGCTGGACGGGCCTAGGCGGCCCTAGTCGGACCTAGTCGGGCCTAGGGTTAGGATTAGGGTTAATTTATTTGAAATTTTCAAGAAAAAAAAATCAAAAAAAATTCATATTTGACAAAATTAAATACTTACCTGTCGCCGTCGTCGCCGCCGACTGCTGTCATCGTCGTCGTAGGGGAGGAGGAGGGGAGAGGGGAGCGGAAGGGAGAAGAGAGGGGAGAGGGGAGGGGAGCGGAGGGGAGGAGGGAAGAGGGGAGCGGAGGGGAGGAGGAGAGGAGAGGGGAGAGGAGTCTGTTGTCTCTCCCTCTCCTCCCCCTTATATGTGGTGGTGTGTGTTTTCAAGTTAAAAAAAAAAAAAAGCAAAAACAAACATGGGATTCGAACCCATAACCTCATGTACCAATTGAAGTCTTAAGTATAACTACACTAGCCATAAAAGTTCAATAGTTTTGTGTCTATAAGTAATATACATGTTATTTATATTAAACTTATGAGCAAAAATAAAAAAATAAAAAAAATCAAATCGGGCCTAGGCGCTAGTCGGACCCTCAATGCACCGACTCCGCCTAGCGAAATCTATAACATTGTTGAGGTTGATTGCCACTTAGTTTATGAGAAGATGGAAGAAGGCGCATTATCTTTTATGTTAAGTTGGCATATAAAGTTAGCTGATTTATTTAATAGCCTTAGGTACATCAAGAGTGAGCTTTATACGTGACAAGTTTTGGATGTTCAATATGTATCCTAAAGCTTGAGGGGGTGTTAATAAATGGTCTAGACATCCTAAAGCTTGAGGGGGTGTTAATAAATGGTCTAGACATTATCTTTGTATGTATGAGTTCAGGGACGTCACTGTGAATATCATATTTCTTTATATAATATGAGCGGATGAAGGGAACACCCCAAGAGATCCAACTTACTTTTTTTTAACCTAAATTTAATATTCTAAATTACAATAAAAGTCTCAATTATAAGTCAAGTAAGCCCACCTCAGGGACACCTAACAATCCCATGAGTAATATACTGTCAAGATTCCAAAGACAGGACAACTCAGGTACCTTTTGAAGATTAGCCACTTCCATAGTTATTCGTGAACCCTTTAATCTTTCACCAATGTCACACATGAAAATACCTGATTACCATCGTCCCCACCAATGTCAACCCAGACAATTAACTCTCTCTTTGACTCCCTCATTAAGGTAAAAGTATAATTTGGACAGTACAGCAAATTAAAATGAGCTCAAGCATCTCCACCTTAAAGCATGCGACATTCACATGGGTATATTCTCAAGATTACAATGTGGTCAATTAGTTACAAATGAAGTTTAAAATGTCCACCATAGAACATTTGATTGTCAAATGAGCATATTTATAATGGTGCGAGTCAAACATATCCACCTTGAGACGAGGTGTGTCGCCACTTGGAGAGATATTTTTGGCAGTTGAACCCTTTTATTTATTTATTTTTCTTTTAAAGGTTTTTGTTGATACATTCAACTTAACATCAAAAGGACATTCTGTCGAGATTCCATTGAAGGAAGTAAAAAATGTCCGTTCCATCATTATATATCACTTTCCAGTTCCGCCATATTGGCTAATGGCTACACATGCAAGCTCACCACCACTTCTCCACAATTCGTGATAAGAAACTCATTTCACCCTGTATGGCGTTTGTTTTATTGGAAGAAGAAAATAAGAAAAGAAAAAATGAGGCAGAGGAACCTAAAAAAATTTGCTGTGGAAACATAATCGAGTGAGAACGCAGTGCACGATGTCATAAAGAAACCTACTAAACTAAGAACAAATAATGACAAGAAACTGAAAAAAGTTAACAGCACTTCCGTAAAAGTAAATTCTTTGTACCTTGTAATTACTTTTAAAAATCTGCCACAGAGATCCCCAGCCAAGTAAAAAGGCCAACCCAGACAAACAAAATATCTGGAAAGGAAGCAGGGAAATAGAAGTTTTTTCCTACAGCTTGCTATAGGAAAAGATACAAAAGGAGCAAAGGATGAAAACCTTACATTGGCCAGAGCCAGCAAACCCTTGTCAAAGAAGAGAACAGCACCCAAAAATGTGAAAAAGATACCGAAGCCTAAAAGTCCTATGCCAACCTCTGCATAATTTTCCAATCAGCAATTTCTTTTGATCAACAGAAAAAAAAAAATAGGCGAATGATAAAGTACAATTAGCAAAATAGTAGGTCGTAAAAACAAAATTACTGGCGAAACTACAGCAAGAACAACAATAACATTACTCTATCCTAAATTCTTGGGGAGCTATTTGAATCATTTCTTCTATTCAACTCCATAAAGGGCATGTTCTCTGTAATTAGCAAAGTGTGTAGGGATTGATCTTTAATGTTTGAACGGACATAAGCATACGTCTTGAATGGCATCCATGAACTTTGCATACTGGGGTTTGCTTGTGGGTATTACTTTCATTTTTTATTGTCATTCTAAATTTATTTTTTTTTTGATGCTCAATTATCTCTATTAATGCTGAGGTTTTTGTTATTTGATTAAACCTTATTTCTCGTATGAAGCTTGAACTTGCATGTAGTTGAGGGCATAGTTTGCATTGAATTAATGCTGGAATTTTATCATTCATAATTAAATTGCTTGCTACTAACTGGATCTTCAAAGAATCATATTAATATATCATTATCTTGTGTAATCATACCATAAATAGGGTGATTTTAGACTGTGTACAACATGTGTCCTATTCATCTAGGATGCTATGTCATAATGAATACCCATGAAATTAGTAGGAAGTTTCGTAAGAATACGATTCCAGACCTGATTTATGGACAGGATAGTGGCAATCAACAAACATGTCCTCAAAATCAAAACTATTCACTGAGATAAGATGGATGAGTGGAAGTGCGATCATATCAGGAAGTTTGAGGGACCTTTAGGGAGGATAAGATGAGAAAATCATTTGAGAAGGTTTGGACATGTAAATAGAGATCAATGTGTCGAACGTTAGGAAAAAAGTTGAGACTCATATCATCATTGAAGGAGTAGTTAAGACTAATTGTAGATCAAAACGAAGAGATAATAACAAAAGATAGGTAGTTGCTATAGAAGGATATGGTAGTTGTGTTATAGATGAGATGTTGATAGATATGGATGGAAGAAAAGAGTCATGCAACCAACCCCAATAATTTGGGGCAAAGACTTTGTTACTTTGTGGGTGCTCTTTTTATTGTGGTGGTGGTTGCCTGTTCTTGTATTTTTCATACAACCATAGAAAACAGTTCAGGTTCATGACGCAAGCAACCAAACTTATATACGTGGAATAAACTTAATCTAGCATCAGAAGATTTATTTGAAGCACGCTTATTGTGAGAACATTCATATTTTCCAAGTGAAGGGACTTTACTTTCTGTTCACTCAATTCATATGCCATTATGCCAACAACTGCAATGGTTAGCAGATGGTGCACCTTGAAACCTGCAATTAATACTATTAAACATGAATTTTCAAGAATAAAATCAATGTCATTAAAGAAGGTAAAAGACAGAAAATGTGTCTATACTACCTAATTTTCTGGCAACTATCTCACATTTACAGAAAAGAAACTGGATAATCTGACAAATGGACAAGGCTGCTGTTTATAGGGATCAAGAGAACCTAGCACAACTTTCGAATTTCGAAAGCGGATAGGAGACCAATAAGAGACTGCTCATATTGTGTCAGATAAAAGATTTAGATCCAACTTCCCTGGCGGTCTCAGGTTTGCCAGCCAACAACACTGGCATTGTAAGCCATAGAATCTCCATATATAGTACAATAACATCCCTAGTCCAGTAAACCAAAATTAAAAAACTTAAGCAGAGTCTAGCAGTATCCAACACAAATAAATAATTATATAAAACCACCAACAATACTCTGTTAACATGTCAAAACTTTGTTTAGGTGTTAGAGACACCGTTTCCTGTGTAAAGAAAAAAAGTGAAAATACAAGCATTAACTTTCTTAATTGTTCTGTTCAATTTTTTTCCTTGCCTTTACAAATTCATTGGCAGAATCCTATCTTTGTAAGTTGCAGACGCGTAGGATAACCTATAGACTAAATTGAAGTTATAAAAAAAGATCGTGAAAAAAGGAAAAAAACTGAAACTTGTGAATAAAAAAAAATCGAATCATTTGGCGGTCAATAAGTTGTAACAATGAGGGACGAGGGTCAACAATGGTTGTTGAAGAATTGAAAGATGATCGAGAGATAAGAGGGTAAAGATGGAATTCTTAAAGAAGAAAGTTAAAGTGTGCCAATGCGGTAGTAGGATAGAGTTGGGTACATGTTATGGGTTCATAATTGAGCCAAAACAAAGTAAAACATAATGTTCATATCATGTTTCATGAGGTGGCGCTTCAATGCGCCATGGGGTGACTGAGACGAGTGCCTCAATGAAGCGCCTGGCATCATAGCGAGGCGCGTTGGCAGTGTTCTAAATGGCGGCCACCTATGTCGCGTCCCAGTTCCGCAGAACCGATCGTCCTCGTTTGGACGTGATGACGCGCGAGCCTAGGTTGCGCCGCGCAAGACAATACTCTAACGGCCGATTACAAGCTAAGCGACGGGATCGTCACAGAAGTCCCGAGCAGAAAAGTTGAATAACATAAGATGTATAGAAACAAATGATCATTATTGAATAATCAGCAAAATTACAGAGGGCACGAAGCTAGGGCCGGTCCTGAGCTCATGGGGACCCAGGACGAATTTTCAAAATAAGGCCTCCATAGTCCATACATAATGTAAAAAATATTAAAAAAAATAACTACAATCAAGGATTGAGCTTAGGACCTTTCGTAAGGAGTCTAAAGTACTAACCATTACACCACAATAATTTTATGTCTAAAAGAGTCCATGGTATATACTAGTTCTATTTTGAAATACAAAATTATTAACATATATTTTTAAACTTTTTTTTAGGGCCCCTCATGATCCGGGGGCCCTGGGCGATCGCCTTGGCCGGCCCTGCACGAAGCCAAGATTACAATTACTCAAGCTCACTCTCCCCCTCCCCCCCCCCCGAATACAAATCACTCTGCTCTCTCTCATCTCTCAATACAACAAACATGTCATTAGGCTTACAACTTGTGGATGCTTTAGAAGGCGATGTCCATACATTATATCTCGCATAGGTGAAGACTTAAATGCCGCCGCACGGCTCGAGACGCCAATGAACTCCACTCAGCATCTCCAAGCGAGCTCCGTTCCGAATGAGCAAGTACCTGAACCTGCACATGTAAACTGGTGGGTTGTCAGTACACAACATTACTGGTGGGGGCATCTCGTCCACCCATACAAAACCAACACGTTATCTTAGTGAGGTGCAACTTATTATTTTGCAATGTTCTAAAAATCGCTAGGCGTAGTCGGTGCGCCGGAGGGCCGACTAGCGCCTAGGCGCCGATTTTTTTTTTTTGTTCGTGTATATATATGTCTATTATATATAACATATATGTAGCATAAAGGCACAAAGTCTTATGAGTTGTTATGGCTAGCATAGCAATGCCTAAGTTCAAATAATGTTGGTGAGGTTTCGGGTTCAAATCCTAGAAATGTTCAGTGACTCAAATACCCGACGCCATATCTCGTGCCGAAGCACGTGTCTCTGCTATAGATAAATCTTAGGCTCCATAATTGTTGTGTTGCAAACCGTGCACACATACCATGACTCATCCGTGTCGTGCTTATACTTTTTGTGACTCAACCGACACCGTGCATGCGGATTGTCGCTCAGCACACCGACTCATCTATAAAAGGTCACTGACAATTTAAGCCATATTGGACAACTAGGAGAGACGGTGGGTCGATCAATGCAGGTAGCGAACCCCATTGAAAGTCTCCGAATTTCCGGTTGCCTATCCAGCATCAGCTATACCGTGTTTCCTACTAGCCCAGATCGGTCCTGTGGAACCAGGTTGTCGTCTAAAGAAACATCGTCCTTGTGTACAAGTTGTCCATAACCATGCACCTACGAGAACATCTAGACACGTAAATGTATGGCCTAATTTGTGGCACGACTCAAACCCTTTGCAAATTGTGCTCATAAACCATACTTTCTACATTTGGAGACTCCCAAACGAGGGACCGCCTCGGTGACAAACGGTTGCGTGAACCTTCCATCTTTGAAATCCAGAAAATGGCTACTACATAGCCTTCCTACTTAACTTGAACAAAACAAGTTCCATAAGTGCCATAGATCGTGTCATACTCTATATGACAAACTGTGAGACCGTGGGAACATATCACTTAAAGTCAGCCGTGAAACAATGGAAACGTGCCATCTTCTATAAGACCAACTGTGGGTTCGTGGGACGTGTTGCTATGACAAGTAGTGGAATCGTGGGGGGATGCCTGCTATGACATCAAGATGATAGCCTATGACATTACTTTGCTTAACTCAATACGTTCGGTCGAAAGACCGCGTGCCACTTTGAAAACCATCGTGGATTTATATCTAGGCAACAAGCTAACACCTCCAAGTTCTATACACATTTGACACAATGAGATTATTTTCTTAGCTATGTGGATTCATCTCTTTTATTGCCAAGCCTATTCAGTGTAATGAAAACTTTTATTTATTAGTGTGAAGGCTGAGCTGAGGCAAGTTCATCGAAGCCACCCACAAGCGAGGAGTTGCCTCGACCGAGCGGGACTTCGAGGAAGTCGTTACATAGCCAAGTCTAAACGTCGTTGCGTTTCAATTCCTCCAGTGAACTGAGCGAGATAGGGCACTACAGCCTAGGCGACGCCTAGACGGTAGGCGATCTCTCTCCGCACCGCCTTTCGGTAGGCGGTGGAGTAGGCGGCCAACGGAGACTGGCGGCATAGGCGAAGGTGAGGCAGCGTAGGCGGCACCTAGGCGAAGCAATACCTAACAAATATTTTGGCCAAAAAAATTTTGTAAGCATTATGGACCTATGATTCACTTTTACAAAACTAAAACTTTATAAATCTTTATTATACAACTTAGTTATGCATGGAACACCCTTAAAATATACATATTATGTAAAAAAACAGTAGTAAAATAGTAAAAAATGTCAAAATATCGACCGCTTAGGCGCCACATATTATGCAAAAAACAGTAGTAAAATAGTAAAAATGTTCAAAATGTATCGACCGCCTAGGCGGGGCCAAGGAGGCCTAGGCGGTAGACGGACTCTCTCCGCAGCGCACCCGCCTATCGTTGTTTAGAACCTTGCGCCTTGGTGCGTCATTGACAACATCGAACCCCAACAACATTTTTAAAGGTCTAATCAGATTTTCACCGAATTGGCATGTATAAACACTACATTATAATCATTCACAATTTTTCCTTAGATGATATATAAAAGCTCACTTCCACTCATCATCAGCGCCAGCAGCCTTCCCCAATCATATGCAGTTTTAGCTCATGCAACCAAGAAGCAACTGACATGTTCCTCTAGACTATGAGAGTCTATATAACGAGTTAGAAATTGCACATCTCTATGACACATTAATCCAAAGACTGAACAGGAATGGAAATGCCAAGGTAAAATTTACTTATTCCAAACTGACCTGCTAATCCTCATGCAGGTAACACCAATACATTATATACTCTCCTTTTGATTTTAATCAAAAGGAATGGCAATGCATTATATACCCAAAGACTGAACAGGAATTGCAATGCCAAAGTAAAATTTACTTACACACACAACACACACACCACACACACACACACACACACACACACACATATTATATATATGAAAACGCGGCTTGGGCCCCCTCCCTGCCCCCAGCAGTCACTCTGTATTAGACAAGATTGCAATTTGCCATAGACCGTCACCAAACATCAAAGTAATCAGCTATCAACTATGAATGACTACAAAATCTTACTTGTGATTCTCATAGAAGAGTTGGCATGTTTGTAAGGCTAAATGGCATAACAGAACCTACATAAAGGCCACCATTTGCCTTAAAAGTTGAGTTCAATTTGTCAACAGGAGGAATCCTGATCCAAAACCACTCTCAGATCCTCTGATCCAGTCTTTGAGAAGATAGTACCTGAAAGTTGATGAAACATCGACTAGAAATGATATGGAAATCGATGCTTCAAGGTTACCTTATCAATAGCACAGTTGTCGGCACATTGTCAAAGATACATCTTTGCTGTTAGGAAAGCATGCACCCCCACCAGTCTCATCTCTGATTCTCTCTCACATAATTCGTACTCTTCAGCATACAAATCATAATAATTTTGGCAATATAGCTTCCCAAATGTGATACAACTCCCTTACCCACATCAGCGAGCGGTAAGCAAGATTATCCTGTACATCCTCATCATCTCTAACTGCTAAATTAAGCATCTAGCCTGAACCTTCTGCTTCTTGATCAAACTTTTTAACAATGGCAAGAGTCTTCTTCGTAATTCTTGATTTCCTTTGGAATTGAAGTAAATATCTACTTAATTGGTTTGGTTCCCAAGCAAACAAAAGCATAGATATTACTCTATTACTGAAGTCGTAATGGGTCACAAGCAGGTGAATAAGGTCTATCCATCAAAAGATATGCCACCATCCTCAAGATGATATCACAACATAAAGTCTCTTCTCCGCCTGAACCAGCTTGAAGGTTATTTTCCATCAGGTTTCTACTAAATAGTTTGCTTGTGCACCCAAGAAAGAAAGTACAGCAAGGTGCTTATACATATGCAAGGCAACTTTACTAGTCTAATTTGAAGCCCCAAAACAACTTAGCATCAATAATCATAATGCTTATCTTACAAACAGCATATAAATGAACATACTATGGCACCTCCAGACACATGACAAGACCTACAAGGCAAACTAATGAATCGACTCACAAATAATAATCTCAGATTTTGTGAAATCTTAATTGTTAATTACTAATATTCTACGAACAAATAACCCTAAAAGATATCCAGAATTCACAGTTGAAAATTTGAAATCAATGTAGGGTTCAAGTTTACAAGAAGTCATGATCCTAAATCTGTCAAGAATATGACTTTACATCAAGAGCAAATCCGAAGACCTTCCCTCCAGAATTTGGAAATCCTTCAAACACAGCAGTTGTAGGACTTGAAGTTGGTTTTCTGAATATGGGTAGAAAGCTCCAATCAGAGCGCTATAGCAGCCTATGTCGCATGGACACGGATACGACACGGTACAGATACGGCAACATGGCACCTATTTTGGTGTCCTAGTGTATTTTGGAGTGTACGGGTTGTGTCCAATACCGTGTCCGACACGACATGGCCCACATTTTTTAGGAAGTCCGTGCTTCCTAAATAGCAGCAGATATGACCAATTTCACAAAACTTTGCAGTGAAGAATGCAGAATCTGTATATCTGACCTGAATTTTGGGTTGGGTTGGTTTGAAAGGAAGAGAATTTTGGGATACAAGTGAGAAATTGTATTGGAATTTGATGGGGCTTAAGGTAGGAAAAGTTTAGGTTGCTTTGGTGGTACAGGATGGTGGTTTGAAAGTTTTCAGGATATTTCTATCGATGAAAGAGCAAATATGGGACCATATTCTGAAACAGTTGAAACATAAATGAATAAGACAGATTTATCTATGAATAGGATTCACTCCACAAACTATAAATAAATTTCTTAAACTCTTCATTCAATGAAAATAAAAGCTTAAGTAGTATTTAGCCATAGAAGTATTGGCGTTAAGAAATACTAGTCCTAAAAACCAACTAGCATGCTTCCAAATTTAAGAAGAATGTTTCCAAATTTAAGAAGAGACCAACTTGCACGACACTTGGAACGTGTCCAACTATCAACCCTAATAAGAACTAATAAATATAACAATCCTATTACCCAACGATGTCCACGCACGTGCATAAATAATTGAAACAAATTCACCTGAAAAGTGAATGAAAAACTAGACCAAGTCCAAAAAATCTCCAAACGAACTCAAATCAAACCCATGATGGTATGGTCCTCCATCAGTTCCAATCTTCATCTTGTCACATGAAGTAGTGTAGTTATCACACCCAAAAAAAATCAAACTTTACTAAGATATCCATGTATATATATGTTTTTCTCAATATTATGATATTATCAGCTTCGGAATGTCCAGGGAACAATTCTCTCAATAGATCCGGTAGGGGAAATCCTTATCAAATGGCCCTAACCTTATAGTCGGAAGAATTTTACTAATGTATGTTGCCCACAACTTTTATGGTCGGTGCTTTCCCCTTCACATAGTTATGCGAGGCGCGCCTTTGACTATCATGCTTTTACCTCTTTATATTCTAGACACTCTTTTTATTTCTTGTTCCTTTTTATTGTACTTTCATTCTTTATCAAGGTCATTTGTGAAAGCAGAAACTGCCACGACCCGCACCCGAAAGTTCGGGCACAAGTACGTGGAAGCACGTCCAGCCTACGCCATAGAGTCGACGGTGGTAAGCTGTCTAATCCTCAAGTATATCCAAATCCAGTAATATAAAGTAAATCAGAGTAACAAGATTCTAACTCAATCACAATGCTAACAGGAAGATATGAAATAAAAAGACAAGTCCACAAGGTCCAAATCAAAAAATCAGTTACATGAATCCTCAGAAATAGATTACAACTCAAATTGTTCGACAATAGAATCTAATCAGCAGAAAGTAAATATAATCTAAAACTAAGCAACCTCCAGTGGTAAGTCTGTTACAGCAACCTCAGATAATGATCAGCCTCAGGTGTGTCATCATAAGTAGGACATCAGTTCTCTAAATCAGGGCCTAAAAATGTTTTTATCCAGTCAGAATTGGAAGTACATACTTTAAAATAGTATTCATGACATAATAGAAATCTATATAACAGGAGATAGATAGAAAAATGCAGAGGAATATATGTCGAACTGTAGTTATGGTAAGACAGTAAGATAAACAGGTAAAACAGAAGAATCATGGCAGGATATCATGGCATGTAGCAAAATCAATATGAAATGCAAAAGTTATATCTACACTACGTGTGTTTGAAATATCACGTTCTATATGTGATCGACTGAGGATCTACTTGGTCAGGCTCAATCATACGTGTAATGTATGATTAGCTATCAGGCACGGTCAGGCTCAATCATACGTGTAAGGTATGATTAGCTATCAGGCACGGAACACGGAGTACGGGTTTTGATCACATATATATTAAAGTATTTCGTATCCAACTAGTAATCATAGATTCAATGTACAACGAATATGATCACAGTAAACATGGAAACACAGTAAACATGAAATAGAATCCACAATACTAATCTCGTGTAAAAATTGTGACAATAATCATGGCATGCACATCTAGATCGTGAAATACACTATCATGAAATGAAAGCAATCGTTGTAAGTACTTGCCTTGGGTAGTTGTTGTCGACGTGAACGGTACGAACGTGTCGACACGAAAATTATCACAATCTAAAGTCCAGAATAATAATCCCCAAGATCATATCATCCAAAATATAGTCGTCGAAGATCAAATCCGATGTCCAAATAATCCCAAAGCAGTCCATAATCTCGTTGATTGGTTTAAAAGATCGAGCAAAGTCACAAATTTAGGAAACGCACGATTAGAGTGTGATTAATCAATCGAAGGAGAAAGCGTAGAGTATAAGTCATGAAAATTTATTATATCATCTGGAAAAATTAACAGGTATATATTATAGAAAATAAAGATATCGTAAAGAATATTTATTATGTATTTATTTTGGAAAAATATATTTGGAAACTATGTTTTATTTTATAATATCTTGAAAATATAGATACCAATTTTAGGAAATTATTTAATATACAAATATTTAATATAAATGTTAATACAATAGGTAGTTATAAATGGTAATATATATAGCACTCATGTATACTTTATATAGTACAGTGATCATTACTGACATATACCATACTAACATGACAGCAACTCTGTCATGAGCATACAAAGAAATAATGGAAGAATGCAATTCTTTCCCCATGTTGTCTCTTCAAATTTCAAAGAGACAATCCCTCTCTTCCTCGGAATTGAAAATAACCCAACACACCCATAGAGAGAGAGAAGAAAGCTTCAGAGGAAATATTCCTCTTCATGAAGAGAGAGAGGAAGCTGCAGACAATAGAGGGAGAGGAAGAAGGGAAGTAAGGGTGCTCACCGAGGAAGAGGTCGGACGCGGTGGCTTGACAACTCCCAGAGACTCGGTGGCGGCTAGAGGCGGTGCGGCGATGTCTGCGCCCGGTGACACAAATCTGGAGGAGTCGGTCACCGAAATCGAGTGTCGACAAGATCGAGAAACAGCGGCGATGTTCAAGGAGAGGCGGAGTCAGCGTCTCGGCGGCGTCGAGGTGAGTTTGGTTTTGTTTGCTGGTGGTCGGGGTTCATCGGTGGTGATGGTCGAGAATGGTGGAGCTAGGTGGGGTGGTGGAGTTGGCCGAGGAGATGGGGTGGTTGGGTGTTCAGGTGGTGGTGAACGTTAGGCGGCAGTGGTTGAAATGGTGAGAGGGGTAGTTGTGATGTATGGGGCCGAGCACTTGTGATGGTGCTCATGGTCGAGAAATGGATCTGGCCTGAGTGAAGTCGGAGCGGTGAGGTTGTGGTTGTTGTGTCAGGACTAGGACAGGAAGTGGGCAGGTGGCGGTGAACGTGAAAATGGGGGGCAGTGGTGAGTTCTGTGGCTTGCTGTGTGGTGGAGTTGGGTTGGTCGTGGCAAGGGTGGGCTTGTGGATGCGGTGGATCTGTGCTTGTGGTGGCGGTGGTGTTATTGGCTATGAGGTGGTGAGGTGGGTAGCGATGGGCCGTGCGGTGAAGAGGAGGCAGTGAAGATCATGGAAAGGAGAGAGGGAGGAGAGACGGTGGGGAGTTCCGAATCTCGGTGGCGCTGAGTTGCGGTGGAGGCGAACTGGTGGTTGCTGTAGATGGAGAAGACAGGGAGAATAGAAGGGTTGGTCGGAGAGATCACCGGAGTACAGCCGGAACTCGGCCGGGCACGACGGCGCACGGCGGTCCAGTCGGCGGACAAAGGTGGTAGATCTGACAGTTGAGAGAGAGAGAATATTGATGTAATAAAATAATGGAAAGTCTCCATTATTTTAATAGGAAGAAATTGGAGCATTCTCCAAGCCTAAGTGGCAAGAAATATAATTTATAATATCTAGGGACAATAGTAAAGACCACTAAGTAATCCTAACTAGCCAATAACTAATTACTAACCAATAATTAGCAACTAATTAACTAACTAACAATTAGCTATTTCCTAGTCTAAAGTATAGGCCCACAATCCAAGTCCAAGGCTTGGTAGGCAAGTAGGCTAGGCTAGCCCACATTTTAGTCCAAGACTAGTAGGCTACAAATAGATTTTAATCCAAATAATATTAAGCTAACAATTATAAAATTTAACAAATAATATTAAGTCCAAAGAGGTTTACTAATTATTAGGAAAAAATATTTAGAACTAACTAAATAATAGTAAATAAAAAAAATTGAAAGAAGAAATTTATAAATTTCAAAAAAAAATGCACAAATTTAAAAATTCAAAGTTCCAATTTCTAGGTAGTTAGAGAAACATCTCTCTCTCACTCTCTCCAACTCCAGACTCTCTCATAGTCTCACTCTATGTCTATGTCTCTATCTTCTCAATCTCTCTTCTCCAATTCCAATGTTGGTGATTGACCTCCAAAACTCTGTTAGGTTCTCTCCTCTCTTATCTTTTTTTTTTTATCTATTTTTGCTTATATAAAGATTAGACAAACGAGGGAGGGGATGGGCAACATCAACATGAGTACTTTTATGGAACAACATGAGACACCAATGAACATAGTTCAAAAGATTACATTAAGTATAAATAAGATACCATAATCCCTCACCACGCCACTAAATAACATGTTTACTGTAAGTTACCAACTGCACGCCCCATATTTTAGCCTGGAGATCCCGCCTCACTATCTTGTGACCATGCCTAGGCCTTTCGGGCTTTATTGTCTCGCTACCTACCTAATACCGCCTTAACAAGCTTGAACAGGTATCAGGAAACCTTGTTTGCAAGTAAATACTCCGGACTTTTTTTTTATCAAGTTTATATAATGCTGCAAGTTAATACCCTGTCGGGGTTAATGTAAGTGTGAAAAAACAATCTTTTCCCCGTCTACACCAAACCCTAGATTTATCTTAAAATATCTCATCTAGCAACAGCCGTAGCCTAACCGACGACGGAGGGAGGGTGATGATGTATATAAGATTGAGATGTATATACATTTACGAACTTCTTAACCTAGGTAACGCTCCATCTTAATCCAAGTATTTAGCACCCCTCACTTAATCTAACCTTTGTTGGCCAGTACAAAGTATGACCTCGTGGTTCGACGATTGAGATTACCATTGCGATTGTTTCCTTTAGTCGCATGCTGTCTCTACTAGCCTTAATTGTAGCAGCATGCAGGTTCACAATTAATCGAAAATCTCGGGAATAAGTTGTGCATAGAAAGGAAGATTGAATAGGTCATGAATATAATTCCGAGCACGCCAATTCTTTTTAAGATTACTCCCGAGTTATTCTTAATATTCACAAAATTTTCAGTAATGCAAGTCTATTTTAATATATTGGAATGCGAAAAAGAAAAAGAAAAATTAAGAATCAAATTAATTTTCTCTATTGTACAAAATTAATTCGAACTTTTGCTAAACCCTAATCATTCCAATTCGAGCCCAGAAAATTGAATCTCTCGATTAGAAGAAAAAAGACACTACTTCAAATTCCTAACCCTAGAAAAAGAACAAAAACAATTTAAAGGATCAAAATAACTTTCTCTATTCTACAATTCTTTCGAACTTTTGCTAAACCCTAATAATTCCAACTCTAGGCCAGAAAATTGAATCTCTCAATTAGAAGAAAAAGACACTGCTTCAAAATTCCTAACCCTAGAAAAATTATAAAAACTAACTAATCCTCCTTAGAAAAAGAAAATTAATTTGTGAAGAGTTGATTTCAACAAAATTTGAATGGAAATTTAGATCACATACCTCTCAAATGCGTTGGAACTTCTTGAATTTTTGGGCTGTGGAAAATCGACTTCCGTTGAAACTGAGCAAAGAAGTCGAAAAAGTGACGGTGCTCGTGGGGAAAACTTTCTGATTAACCCTTGAAAAACCTTGAAATTTTATTTTGTATTTGTACCCCTCTACAATTTCTATTTTCATGTGGTTGTCCTTAAATTCAGCACACCACAATGGGAGGCTCGAACCTTGCCGGCCCCTCCGGATGTCCGCTCTAATACCACTAGGATAGAGCTCGGACGCTTAGCTTATGTTAATAGCTGTAATTAAGTGAACAGTGATTTCCAGTGATTTCGAACCCAAATCATAACGTTGAACAATTTCGAGACCCGAATCCTGCTATCTACTATTATGTGAGACTCTATTACTAAATATCCTCAATTAAAATGATATAGGATTAACTAGGCTTTGGGTTCTAAAAATATTCAAAAATTAAAGTTGGTTCCTAAAGATGTTCGACTTAGATTTTTGGTCATAAAATAACGGTTGACTCGTGTTAGCCATCCAAATCTATTAATAATAAAGAATAACGAAAGAACAATGAGAAGAATGTTTATACGATCCTAAGTATAATTAACTCTAAAATTTGTAATATATTTTAGATGGTCAATACGGATCAAATGTCATCTCGGACCCAAATCCTAAGCTGGGCGTATTCATGACACAAATGCTAATTTTGAATATTTTTGGAATTCAAATTCTATTTAATCCTAAATTCTATAACAATATGCTATTTTTGATATTAATATTATTATGTCGGATTTCGATTACAAATAATATCTTATATTGTACATTAGTAGTACACCATGAAAATAGCAAAGACTGCATAAGATATTGATAATTTTTCTTGATCAATATTTCTTGTGGCAAATATTACTTATGTATGTTTCTTGTTTCTTTTTCTTACTTTTTTGGGTCTACATTTTGAATTGTTTTCGTTGTGACCTCCTCAAAATTAAAATTATAATCGAATTAAATATAAGCTAAATTATCTAAACCCCTCACATAGGCTAACAACAAGGTGCTTTGTGCAAAAATAAATATTTGATGAACATTTACATGTTGTTATTATGTTAGGGTCCATGTGTAAAAATACTAAAATACAACGGAAAACTTGTTCAAGTGAGTTTGACAATTGTAGTGTTTGATAGCTTATATTTTTCATGGAATTATTTTCCAAAAAACTATTATTTTTCATATTTTCTTCTAAAATTGGGAAAATAAAACTTGTCCAACACGTAGAAAAATATCATTTTTTATGGAAAATAACTATTTTCCGTTAAAAATAATGATAATCAAATACTCAAATTAAGTTTCCATAGAACTTTTGTAAAATTTCCATAAAAAAATTTTCCTAGGAAATAATTCCATAAATTAATTTATTTTGGCTATTTATAAGGGCACAGCCTTTTTTACTCGGGGCTAGCTAGGATTAGGCTAGCCAGGCTTTGAGGAACTTTTACTCGGCTGTCCAAATTTTCTATTCAGGGCTGTCCATTTTCTTCTTCTCCACTCTCTCTCTTCACAAACCCTAACTTTCTTCTTCTTCTTCTCTTCTTTTCTTTTTCTTCTTCTTCTATCCATCTTCTCTTCTCCACCATTTCCATTTTCACATCTTCATCAAAATTCTAGTTTTTTCTCATCATCATCACTTCTTCTTCTCCACCGTTTCCATCATCACCATCTCCATCAAAACCTTAGTTTCCTTCTCTTTTCCAATTTCGATGGCACCCAAAAATTAAATAACCCTAAAATGTATGAAAATAAAGGTTAAATACTTCTTTTCTCACAAAGAATGCATGAAAATAAATCCTAAAATGCATATTTCACTCTATTATCAAGATTGAAACCCTAATATATTTTTTCATTCGGAAATGTCGACTTTAGGACTGCCGAAATTGTGGCAGTCCTGAAAGGAACTTGCTGTACAACAAGTATCTTTCAGGACTGTCTCAATTTCTGGCAGTCCTCAATATGTCTAGGACTGCCAGAAATTGTGGCAGACTGTACAACAAAGGTTAGACATCAATCATGAGTTTTGAAATAAACAGTAAATACGGAAAACCAATAGCAATAAATAGACACAAAATACTTTCCCAACTGTTAGAAGTACCGTTGATATGTGATCAGTCTGGGACGCTACACCGCACGGTCTACGAGATCTACTTGCATGAAAAGTAAGCACTGTCTACGAGATCTACTTGCAATTTAAACAATGTCTACGAGATCTACTGCATAAAAGTAAACGAGGTCTACGAGATCTATTGCATAAAGTAAACAATGTCTACGAGATCTACTGCATAAAAGTAAACGAGGTCTACGAGATCTACTGTATAAAGTAAACAATGTCTACGAGATCTACTGTATAAAAGTAAACGAGGTCTACGAGATCTACTGCATAAAGTAAACATGTCTATGAGATCTACTGAATAAAGTAAACGAGGTCTACGGTCGGATCACACATCCTTGGTACTTCTCATTTCCGACTCAATAATTTATAATAGAGTATAAAAATCACATAACCAATGACTAATCAATGAAATATAGTAAAGATCAATATCGAAATACAGACAATAAACTGTACTCGCCTGTGGTCCTCTGCTGGTGAAACCGACAATCTGAACCACTCAATGTGCCACAATAGTCAAAACCCGTACAACAGTCCCCCGGATGCTGAAATATATAATACCAATGATATCAAAATAGTCAAATTAGCTAGGATTGCCTGTCCTTAAGTCCAATTCTGGACACAGGGGCAAAACAGTAATTTTGGGCAAAAACGATATCCGCTGTTGAACCCGCTTTGCACCGAAAAGCGTGCTAGAGTCAACGGTCTCTAAAGTCGTCAAACTATATGTCTACAGATCCAGTTTTTCGATACGAACCCAACCGTATGTCCAGAGTTGGATTCCGGCGGGCCGTGCACAAAATCGCCCGTTGAGTGGAACCGTGGGGCCCGCAAAGCGGTGATTTTATCAACTGTCTCAGAATTGGACCAAACTTGGCATACAGGACCAGAAAAATGATACGGTCCTGTTGGCGTAAGTTTCGTCTCGATCTGACGAGCGTGCACAAAGTAATTAGAAAATTTGCAAAGTGCACGATACGGTGAATTTCGACGGATACGCATCAAATTCGTCGCGCACACGCGACCAATTTGAATTCCGTCAAAGCCCACACGACCACGAAACCGTTACGCAGCTTTCGATACTTTTGGTTCGCGACCACGTCGTCCGGATTGGCGTGACGCACGTCGTGTGGAACAATTTTCTAGTTTTCAAAACAGGTTTTTCTCAATATTGGAAAACCGATTTCTCGGCGCACAGAGACCAAAATTGATTTCTGTAAAAAGGGTTCTCTAGCCGTATATGTTGGGTTTAACTTCTGTTCAGAAAGTTTTCTGATTCGAAGAATAAATTGGTAGGAAATTCGATATCGAGTTGGGTGTTTGGACTGGTTCAAGTTCTGTTTTGAGTTCTCTTAAAACTAGGTTTTTCTCGGAATTTGGACTCGATTTGCAATCGAATCAATGCGTTTTGAAAAAAACTAAATGACAGGGATTGGAGAGGGTTATATGGAGATCATACCAGAATTTAGGCTCGTGAAACGATCGAAACGATCACTGAGATTTTTCGTCGCGAAGTTAGCTCCTCGCCTGCTACCGCTGCTGTCGTTGTTGCTCGCGACCGCGCGCGCGGCTCTCTGGTCGACCCTGGTCGCGCGCGCGGCGCGCGGTGGCCGAGCCGCGCGCAGTGGTCGGGGATTGGAGAAGATGGCGTTAGGGTTTGGGTTTGCGTCGATGACACCCCCCTTCACGCTATATAAGAGCGAGGTCGGGATCCTATCTCTCGGGTTGGGCCTCTCTCTAGAGGCCAGGTATATACGGTTACTGTAGCTATGCTACAGTAACACATTTTTTTCTTCTTATTCCTATTTGTTTTTGCTTATATAGAGCTACTCTCTGCTCGTAAGGATTCGGCCTGAGGGATTGGTTGGCCTGGGCTCGGGCCATGCTGGCTCGGGCTGGGCTCCGGCCCTGGTGGGCCTGGGCTCTAGGCTGCTTGCTGGTTTTAGTTTTTATTATGTATTTTTTTCTTTCTTTTTATTAAACTTATACCCATAAATACTTATATATCTATATACGTATATTTATATATACGTATGCATACACATATTCATATACATTTATATATTCAACGTATATATATCCATAAACACACACATACCTATATATATACGTTATACATATAAATATATATATATATATATATATATATAGATATATATATATATATATATATATATATATATATATATATATATATATATATATATAAATATATATATATATATATATATATATATATATATATATATATATATATATATATATATATACACACAAATATAGCAAAATAATATCTATACACACACACACATATATATATATATATATATATTTATGCATATATTTCTATACGCAACACACATATTTATATACGCATACAACATCGTATATTATATATTTATATTACCATATTCACATATTTCTTTCGATAAATAATAAAATGATAAAAACTTAATAATAATAAATAATTTATTTTTAATAACCATAATAATAATATTAATATTGTATAACTCCAATAAATATTAATAATAATAATGAAATTCAATAAGTCAATAATGGTTGTACAGCCTTTGCGTACCGTCCAATACTCCAGAATATACAAGGAACTATTTAATACCAATATCCTTGAATATTAACTAATAAGGATATTTACAATATTTAATTAAAAATACTTAGAAATATCCACTAGATCACTAAATGGGATATGACACAATCATAACAAAAATACATCAACACGAATGTCATTGGACGTATCGCATGACTACATGGGTTTGGGCTCGGTTCGAGTCCAGTTTGACTAGTTTGGTACAACCGGTCTCCTAAACGTCAAATAGTCTTAATAATGAATAATTAAACTATTTATAACGGTCATGTCACAACTTGGCCTAGTTTTCCTAGTTAGGACATCATTATGGCTCGGCCTTCCCTGGCATGGCTAATACACTAGTCTAGGCACGCCACTGCACTATCAGTGCCACGATTTCTAGTCACCTTGTACTCTAAAACTCCACTATGGCTAAAATTATCTACCGTAATAATTAACTAAATAATTATTTATAAATCCTAAAAATCACCATTTCATTTAAATAAATAAATTAAAATATAATATCAGAATTTCGGGAAGAGGGGCTACAAATCTACCCACCTTAAAAATAATTTCGTCCTCGAAATTTAGGGGAAGGGTCCATCCGCTATGATCGAAGACGGCTTCCATTAGCTATCCTCTGTTCTCATGGTCATTTCGTATTATGAATCCTCGAAATTTCTACCCACCTTTGGTCACACTACTCCATCGAATCTCTTGTCGCTAAAACTTTATAATCTTTCAACTAATTGCTAAAATTACTACCAATAGATATCTAGGGCATATATCATCTATAATCTTCTCCTATTTATCAAGCAACCCAAATTTAACAAGCAATAATTTATACAAGTAACTAAGAATATTGATAGATTCTAATAAGCTTGGTCATTCGTCGCTTCAAATGGGAAGGACAGGAAGATATGGAAGAATTATCGAGAGCAAATATAAGGTTTCAAGAGCGGCAGAGAGTATCCAATATTACAGATAGAAAGGGAGTTTATGAACCACTGCCTTATTTGCAAATTGGGCTACTCTAGTCTAGTCACCTGTTAAATCGAAGAACACTTGTTTCTTAGAGGGCTTACAATCCATATAATACGAAAATTTCGTTCTCGAAGTTCTAGACAAGGTTCCATAATAGAACGGAATTTGTGAAATCAAGATTATGATATTATCCGTGGTTATTTAAACACACGAGTAAGGAATATAAATGTAATACGAGATCGTATCTCGACTTCCAGGTAGAGGGTATAAAGGTTACGAATGGATTCACATGGAGACTATATCATAGGTACAGGGACCTATTCCAAATAGTTTGATTTTCTAGTCCGAGTATGGTGGTATGCATGGATGGGTTTTACTGAGTCTTAATGGGCTTCCTGATTGGACATCCCTCGTTGGTTGGGTAAACCTTGGATTGCAATCTATATGGACTGGACAAGATTTCAATGATAAAACTATTCCTACTAGATTAGGGTATCTTAGAATAGGTTTCTACCCAGGGGATTGAGCTAGTTGCTAGTCAGGTTGGTTAGCTAGGTCCCTAAAGCTCAAAGTGTGCCTTCAGTGACTTTTGTGTTTAAGTAGCACATGAGACCTCAATTGGGTGGACACTAGTGGCATGTGCATAGTGGGCTTCGAGTAAATTACAACCATATATTGGGTCGATTGAGTTGAGTCAAGGTGAGGCTCTGGTGGAAGTCGGAAAGTTTTACCGGTATTAGGGTAAGGGTTATAGTTAGTCCTTTTAACCTGAAAGTCGTACCCCAAAAATAGAGTACAAGGGGACGGGTTTGAGTGGGACATGATATACCTAGATGAAGGTGGACTCATCTAGATCTTGCATATAAAATTTGTTGGAAGGTAACAGCTGGTCTCGTGCTCCGAATATTAATGACACGGCCGGGAAACACAAATGCTCTAAATGGAAAGTGGGAGTTCAAGGGCACTAATCATCATCCTAATGGAAGTTGTTCTAATCACTCGGTAATCCTGGTATATCCTAAAATTTTAGAAGGCTTACAGTCTACCCACCTTAGAAGCTAGGTTATGGTCTCAAGAATGATATGGTCAGAAAAAAATTCCAAAGTCCGGATATTGTACCTCGACTCTTGTAAATGAAGAATAAGGCACGGCATAACGGGATACAATATATAAGTCAAATCAAGGATCGTTCCTCAATGAGCGTATACAATGGCACATGGTCGATAAAATAAATAACCTACTCGTCCACCGTATACAAGAGTTATCGACGGGGCAACCAATCTCGGGTGAGTGTCTACCATAATCATGGTAAATGATTGTCCTTACTCTTGTCTATTCATCTCATGACTAAACTGTGGGCTTTGGTCGAGGAAAGGTTGGGTTAAGGCTTAAGGATTGCTAGTTAAGGCAAGCTTCCAGCAAATAATTAGAGACTCGCAACCTTTGGTCTCTAAAGAATAGGTAGTCTCCTAGGTAGGCATTTCGACTAAGGGTAAAACCCTAATCATTCTCAAATTAGAATGGCTAGAAGGTCTCAATAGTAGTTTGAGGGTTGAGAGGAAAACGAGTAACTCAGTCATATGACTAGCCGATGGTAGCTACACTTGTGTATACCACTATCATAGCCATGGGGATACTCTGTATCTCTACCATCACGAGCTTTCGTCTTTCCAAATCGGTAAAAGACAAAAACAATAAAGAATTCAATGGAGATGTTACTGAATACAATTTCGTGATTCAAGGGCAAACATATAATTCAAGAGGAATTGTCAACGCAGTCGCGGATGAGATCCTAGATACCTATATATCTCTATCCACGTAGTGTATTTAAACAAAGAGCGAACCAAATGCATCATGGTTGATCAGACCATAATACACTGATTCTGATTAGACAATAAGTTAGCAGGCGTCCCCACTAAGCATATGTCTCGAATCAAGCTCGAGAACAGAGTGAGCTTGCAAAACTAAGCTGTAACAGCAGCGTTTGTTAAGATAGTCGAATACAATTATGCGAGATTTTTGAAAGAAGGCACAAGTAGTTCGAGTTTAGAGAGAATCAAAACTTACCTGGTGTTCTTGCTTATACAATCAATCCTACTATCTTCTATTCACAAGGACTTGGTCGACTAATGGGTTATGGAATTCTATATTCCATATTCTAGGTAAACCTATTAGCGTCAATCAATATCCTCGTTAATAGGTCACAAGGACCACGGAATGCTAGATCGAGAGACCCGCTACCCAATCTCACAGAACTTCCACTACTATTGGCTTTTGCATCTTATGGGACATACATGGCACGACCCTATCCTCTATAGTACCATAAACTTGTAATCACGTCTGAAATCATTTCGCCGAGGATTATGGCTCGTCCGTATACTCGGGCGATGGTAAACTCTTGGTTCTGTGATTCAGATGTGATATGCTATCAGATACTCTACCTTATCTCGACACCCTAGTAACTATGATCAAAGAGGACCACTAGCCATAGTTTTTAAGAATATTCTATAACCTATAATTTCCTTAAAAATTTCAACTCTAGGGTCGTGTCTTGCCAGTGCGCTGCTGGCTGCGGGGAATCTAGAGTCTTCATAATTTAAATAGATGGCGACAATGCACCGCTGTCCTGCCATTATGAGTTAACTAACATTCCTTTAACTACATCTGTAAAAATCTATGAGCTCCTAGAGATTCAAACAAGTTGCTTATGAAATAAAGTGTAAGCATTTGTCCTATCAGTCACAACCCTTAAGATAAAAGATTGAACAGGGAGAAATAACTGAGGACAAAAGAAATACAACCATTCTAACTCTTACATGTGTATTCAAGCCTCTGAGGGTCGACAAACTTGAATCGAACGAACTTGAGGTCCGTATATGGATAACAAAATCAGAACTTTATAAAATAATGATTCTTAGGGCAACTTAGCAATTATATAGATAATTCGGCTAGGATATGAGATGATATCTAAGAGGCAAAGGGAATGAATTGAACAATTCATTAAGGTTAGATCATTACTCTAGGAAACTCTGCCTCACCAAGTGAATAATCTATCCACATTGGATCATACCGTTCCTATCAAGAGGTAATAGTGTAATTATGGGGATCTGACAAGGTATCAAAATTAATAACCCTCATCCTAAATTGCATGGCATAGACTACCAATCGGTAAATTTGTATAAGAGACTCCTAGTCCTAGTCATTCACTTAAATTAAATTAATCTTAATTCGTGAATGAGCATTTCCTTGCCGCAGGCTCGTAATAGTACAACTAACTTAAGTACCATCACGAGTTCGCATGATTTGCGAAGACGGACCTGCATGGGCCACCACAAAAACTTGTCACGACCCGCACCCATTTTTTTTTTAAACGGATACGAGACGTGTCCAAGCCAGCCTACGCCGCAGTGTCGGCGGTAGAACGCTGTCACGGCCATGAAGATCAAAATCACAAATAATGCTCATTCACATAATTAATTTAATTTACAAAGATCACAAGTTTTATATTTGTAGAAAAATATAAACTTGTACAAATAAATGAATGACTACAACTCAACTATCTATCTAGTCTCTAGGCTTTTGTCTGCAATATTCCCGTCACTCCTCAAGCTAAGTGAAACCGCGGCTAACCTGAAAATGTTGGTTTTCAGTCAAAAATGGAACGAGCACAGTTCACTGAATGCAATTTCAATAAAGAAAATGACTATAAAACAAAGGTTAGACATCAATCATGAGTTTTGAAAATAAACAGTAAATACGGAAAACCAATAGCAATAAATAGACACAAAATACTTTTCCCAACTGTTAGAAGTACCGTTGATATGTGATCAGTCTGGGACGCTACACCGCACGGTCTACGAGATCTACTTGCATGAAAAGTAAGCACTGTCTACGAGATCTACTTGCAGAATTTAAACAATGTCTACGAGATCTACTGCATAAAAGTAAACGAGGTCTACGAGATCTATTGCATAAAGTAAACAATGTCTACGAGATCTACTGCATAAAAGTAAACGAGGTCTACGAGATCTACTGCATAAAGTAAATAATGTCTACGAGATCTACTGCATAAAAGTAAACGAGGTCTACAAGATCTACTGTATAAAGTAAACAATGTCTACGAGATCTACTGCATAAAATAACGAGGTCTACGGTCGGATCACACATCCTTGTACTTCTCATTCCCGACTTAATAATTTATAATAGAGTAAAAAATTACATAACCAATGACTAATCAATGAAATATAGTAAAGATCAATATCGAAATCAGACAATAAACTGTACTCGTCTGTGGTCCCTCTGCTGGTGAAACCGACAATCTGAACCACTCAATGTGCCATAATAGTCAAAACCCGTACAAAAGTCTCCCGGATGCTGAAATAGATAATACCAATGATCTCAGAATAGTCAAATTAGCTAGGATTACCTGTCCTTAAGTCCAATTCTGGACACAGGGGCAAAACGGTAATTTCGGGTAAAAACGATGTCCGCCGTTGGACCCGCTTTGCACCGAAAAGCGTGCTAGAGTCAACAGTCTCTAAAGTCGTCAAACTATATGTCTACTCTCTGCTCGTAAGGATTCGGCCTGAGGGATTGGTTGGCCTGGGCTCGGCCATGCTGGCTCGGGCTGGGCTCCGGCCCTGGTGGGCCTGGGCTCTAGGCTGCTGCTGTTTTAGTTTATTTGTATTTTTTTTCTTTCTTTTATTAAACTTATACCCTAAATACTTATATATCTATATACGTATATTATATACGTATGCATACACATATATTCTATACATTTATATATTCATACGTATATATATCCATAAACACACACATACCTATATATCTATATATATATATATATATCTATATATATATATATATATATATCTATATATATATATATATATATATATACATATTTCTATCTATATTTCTATATATTATATATATTTTTAATATTATATATATATAATATATATATATATAGATATATATAATATATATATATATATATATATATATATATATATATATATATACACACACACAAATATAGCAAATAAATATCTATATACACACATATATATATTTATGCATATATTTATATACGCAACACAACATATTTATATACGCATACAACATCGTATATTATATATTTATATTACCATATTCACATATTTTTTCGATAAATAATAAATGATAAAAACTAATAATAATAATAATTTATTTTTAATAACCATAATAATAATATTAATATTGTATAACTCCAATAAATATTAATAATATAACGAAATTCAATAAGTCAATAATGGTGTACATGCCTTTGCGTACCGTCCATACTCCAGAATATACAAGGAACTATTTAATACCATATCCTTGAATATTAACTAATAAGGATATTTACAATTTTATTAAAAATACTTATATCCACTAGATCACTAAAATGGATATGACACAAGCATAACAAAAATACATCAACACGAATGTCATTGGACGTATCGCATGACTACATGGGCTTGGGCTCGGTTCGAGTCCAGTTTGACTAGTTGGTACAACCGGTCTCCTAAACGTCAAATAGTATAATAATGAATAAAACTATTATAACGGTCATGTCACAACTTGGCCTAGTTTCCTAGTTAGGACATCATTATGGCTCGGCCTTCCCTGGCATGGCTAATGCACTAGTCTAGGCACGCCACTGCACTATCAGTGCCACGATTCTAGTCACTTGTACTCCAAAACTCCACTATGGCTAAAATTATGTACCGTAATATTAACTAAATAATTATTTATAAATCCTAAAATCACCATTTCATTTAAATAAATAAATAAAAATATCAGAATTCCGGGAAGAGGGGCTACACAAACTTGTAAATAATGAAAAAATAACACTTGGACAGCCCTGAGTAAAATGTGCTGTGCCCTTATAATTTACCTTTATTTCCACGTATTTTTCACATTGCAATCAAAAGCACCCTAATAAAAATCAGAAAAAACCGAAAATTCTCACCAGAAAAGGTTCACAGTATGGTATCAAAATGTATCAATATCAATATCAAATATTTTCTATGAGTATCACTATTGGCAATATCAACAGTTTGATCGGATATTGAATTTTCTGTATCAAAAACAAATAATTATAATTAAATTAAAAAATAGATAAAAATATTTTAGATATTTAGATATAATTTAAGTATTTTATGTGTTATTTTTAATAATTTAAAAATGAATCAATAATAGTCATATTTATTGATTGGTTCCTGCTATTAATATTTTTTTTCAATTACATGCTTTATACACCTGTTTATGGCCATATTCATTCAATTTCTCTACTGAATTGACTGAAAAAATACCTCAATGTTGGTATCGAACAATAGCGGTAGCGGTCGGATCGAATCGGAACATGTCAAACAGTATCGATATCAATCGGATCGAACAATAACGGTAGCGGTCAGATCGAATCGGAACATGTCAAATAGTATCGATATCAATCGGATGGTATCGATAGATATTGTAACTATTTTTTTGGAGCAATAGGGATGAACCAAAGAATATTTGTCGTATAAAAATGGCACCCCAAACCTGATCTCGTTATAAATATTAACAGATTCAGTGTTTAGAATCAATTGTCCAATTCATTTGGGAGAACCTGAATGAAGAAAATCACATCCAGGTCAAATAAATATATCATATGTAGGTCTGTTAACTCTCAAGTTTAAATTCTATGAACAGGCCATATGTGAAGCCTTGAAGTTAATGGATCCTTCACGCTTTCATTCTATGTGTATTTTATAATTAAATTGTGTATATTTTGAAAACAACAATTTTATGTAATATTTTGAAGTCCAATTTGGTAATTTAACTAATTCGACTTTGAATGTAACTTTCAACTACAACAAATATGTGTATAAATTATAATTTTTAATATAATTTAACACAATATCAACTTTGGGCTTAACACATTAGGGGGCGTTGGTATGCGGAATATATATCCGAGAATTCTATATTTCCGGGAATCAAATTCCAAGGAATTAAATTCCCTGGAAAATTACATTCCCATGGTTGTGACAATAAATATTCCCGGGAAAAAAAAAATAAATAATAATAACGAAAAAATGAACAAATATAAAAAAACCCGGTAAAAACGAAAAAAATCGGTAAAAACGACAAAATAACAAAAAACGACAAAAACGATAAAAATGACAAAAAATCGGTTAAAACGACAAAAATGACCAAAAGCGACAAAAATGTATAAATGACAAAAAATACAAAAAAAGGTAAAACGACAAAAATAACCAAAACACGACAAAAACGACATAAAATCGTAAAAACGAAAAAAAAAACCAAAATGCGGCAAAAGCGACAAAAAACAACAAAAAATCGGTAAAAATGACAAAAAATGACAAAAAATCGGTTAAAACGACAAAAAATTGGTTAAAAACAACAAAAATCGGTTAAAACGACAAAAAATAACCAAAAAGTGAAAAAACGAAAAATAATCGATAAAAACGACAAAAGGACAAAAAATCGTTAAAACGACAAAAATAACCAAAAAACGACAACAAATCGGTAAAAACAAAAAAAAAAAAGCTAAAAACGACAAAAAATCAGTAAAACAACAAAAAAGCTACAAAAAAACGAAAAATCGCTTAAAACAACAAAATTGACAAAAAAGCGACAAAAGGACAAAAATTCGGTAAAATGACAAATAATCAAAAAGTGACAAAAAGACAAAATTGGGTAAAAACGACAAAAATCGCTTAAAACGAAAAAAAATTGGTAAAACAAAAAAATGACAAAAACGATAAAAACGACAAAAATAATCAAAAAGTGACAAAAAAGACAAAAACTTGGTAAAAACGACAAAAAATCGCTTAAAACGACAAAATATAGGTAAAAACGACAAAAATGACAAACACGACAAAAAATAATCAAAAGTGACAGAAAACAAAACTGTAACAAAACGACAAAAAATCGCTTAAAACGACAAAACTGGTAAAAACGACAAAAAAACAAAAAAAAACGATAAAACGCACAAAAAATAATCAAAAAAGTGACAAAAAAGACAAAAAATAGGTAAAAACGACAAAAAATCGTTTAAAACGACAAAAATTTGGTAAAACGACAAAAAAATGACAAAAAAGCGATAAAAACGATAAAAAATAATCAAAAAGTGACAAAAAGACAAAAATGGTAAAAACGACAAAAATCGCTTAACGACAAAAAAATGGTAAAAACGACAAAAAAAAAAAATATAAAAACGACAAAAAATGACAAAACGATAAAAACGACAAAAAAAAAAAAAATGTTCAAAACTAATCAAAATTGATCAAAAAAGAAGAAAAAATACACCCCTATTCTCAAGGGATAGAATTTCCATGTTTTGTGGGTAACTATTTACCCGGTATTTATAATTCCCGGGAATAATTTTTTATAAGCCAAACAAACGTGGTAATAGATTTCCATCTTAATTTTTCCGGGAATAAAAAAAATACCGCGTACCAACCGCCCCCTAAAAAACATAAATCTCAAACCGAACAAACGGAATGATTAATCAGTCCGGATCGATTTCGGCTAATTTCTGGAATTAGGGTTTATTCGGTTTTAACTATTTCGATTTGGTTGAAATTGAATAGAACAGAACACTCCCCCTACAACGTAGAACCCGTCCACAATCAGATTCATTCAAATTGTAACACCCCTATTCTGAATACGTATTTTGTCAGCTTGCATGTATTTCAGACATGTATTTTATTTCTCGGATTTTGGCATGTACTTGTAATTGGCTTGACTTGCAGATTTGGTTCTCGTAATTGGGTTTTACCTGGCTTGGTTTATTTTGTGGAGGAAATTGGTTTTGGTTTGTTTGGTTTGGTTTGGTTTAACATGCATTGGAGCACTTTAACCAACCCTCCACCCTCACACAACACACCACCTCCATTAATCCCACCTAACTTTTCTCTCTCCTCTTTATTTTCATTTACTTCTCCATCTCCTTCTTCTTCCTTCCTCTACCAACTCACCACAACCCCATAGGCAAGTGCACCTTGCCACCACATGAGAACCATATTTTATTTGTTCATTAGCTAGATATGGCCATGGGGATCACATTAGAACTTGACATTTGTGATTTGGAGTCTCCATTGTTCTAGATCTAGGTTTAACTATTTTCGGATTTACATGGTTTTGATCTATTTTGGTGGATTTTTGTGGGTTTTGATGCTCCATGTGGAAGAGAATTCAATTTACTCAAGTTAGAACTTTAAAAATCTCTAGATTTGGCTTTGATTTGACAAAGATATGAAAATTTGAATCTTGGTGTTCTTGGTATTTCTTCTCGGTCGGAGTAGCAGCCTGCAGCCTGCGCTCTTTAGCGCAGTACTGGACTGCGCAGCCCCCTCGGCCTGCACTCTTTAGCGCAGTGCCGACCGCGCAGCTTGCCCTATGGTGAACTGCGCTCAGCCTCATGCGCCAACCATTCCTGCGCACTTCACCCCGCAGTCGCTCATGCGCAATCCACCCCTGCGCATTCACTCCTGCGCAGTCTGCTCATGCGCCAATCCACCCCTGCGCAGTTCACTCCTGCGCAGTCTGCTCATGCGCAATCCACCTCTGCGCAGTTCACTCCTGCGCAGTCTGCTCATGCGCAATCCACCCCTGCTCAGTTCACTCCTGCGCAGTCTGTTCATGCGCAATCTGACCCATGCGCCCATCTGCCCCTGCGCACTTGGCACCCTGCGCAGCTGACACCTGCGCAATCCAACCCCCTGACCCCTTGCGCAATCCATTGGCTCTTGGAGTTTTAGTTTTTATTTCTTTAAGCTTGGCTCTTCTATATAGCCCTGTATATTGATATTTTATTAGATATTTTTACGCCTATTTTATACCTCCCCTTTTGTCATGAACTTGATTTTACTCAATATATTTGGAATGACTATTGTACATGGCATGGTATGACAAAAGAACTAGCATATCACGACAGTGACCCGTAGTGGTGCACTCCTGACATGACCAACCTGACTGATAGTGGCCCGTCGTGGCCACTCCTGACAAGTACCCTGACCTGATTTACCTTGATAACTTGATAGTGCCCGTGGCGGCGCACTCCTGCTTGACTTGACTTGTAACTTGTAACTTGACTTGACTTGATGCTGTTGCGACAGCTAACTTGACTCGTAAATCAACTTGACACCGGGGTGTTCCTGCTTGCTTGCTTGTGTAATCCACTTGTCTTGTCTTGCATCATGTCTGGACGTGACTCCCTGGTTCCCACGGTCAGGGATTCATACTGAATATGGAATTAGGCTATTGACTAGATCAAACTATAGTTCATGGTAATTTCCAGTCACAGCAATCTCGTTATCTGGGCGCTCTTAATTGGACTTGTAGCTTGCCGACGAGTAGAGCACATTTCCAGCGCACTGTCATGTGTTGCACCCTCTAAGTCACCTAAGGGTATTCGTCTCCGGGACGATGTACCCAACTATACTCTCAACCCGCGGAAGGATAACTGGATGGTCTGCAGGGCTTGGGACTGGGAAATTCTCACTTGCATCTTGTTAGTAATTAAGGCTTGTGATAACCCTAATTAGTTAAGTAGTAAGCCGTAGTAATTGCTTGGCCGCTTATATGATGGAGTCCAACCTGTCTAAGTCTTGTGCTACCCCTGTACCTGGAACTCTGTACATGCTTGTTTTACTTATCTCTAACAATATTGGTAGAGACGATGAGCTATTCAGGCGAAGGGTTACAACCCCGTCCTTGTTTGGTTTACGGTTTGTAACTTGGCTCCCAGAATGGTTCCACGTCCCTAGTCATTTATCCTGACGTGCTCTTTACTTGTATTTTTTCTTTCATTTTCTTATGTTCTGATATGCTGGCTTTTGTTCTTATTTTTGTGGCCTCCTTTGTGGCACTTGCTCTTTCTGGGGTTTGACCAGCTGGTTTTGTGTGGCCCGATTTCGGAGCAGCTCCCGAGGATCTACCGAACCTCCAGCCCGATGGTGGCGACTAGAAGGAACCCGGGCTACGAGTGGGTTTTCTATTTTGTTTTGCTCACTCTATTGTAAAATTATTCTTTTGAGACGTTTAGCCGCGAGCACCTGTTAGCTCGATGCACTTTTACTTACTGTCTGCCTACGGGCTGTAAACATGATTAACAAATCCTAGGGTTGCATTTATGACTTAACTCTTGCTAGTCCTAGCATTTTGTACGACTAGCTTCATGATCAGCTGATATGTAATATTTGGGACGCCTTTTATTGTATATTGGTGTCAAACATCTTGTAATTATATTATTTGCTTGAGATTGACAGTAGACTTGACCTTAAGAGACTGTTGGCTTGTAGTAAACCCTCATACCTAACAGCCGTGACCGTATAGTAAGATGTTTCTATTTCATATACGTAGCTGGCTATGTACGCTCCGTCTCCAGTATTCTGGTTCTGGGGCGTGACATGGTTTTAAGTGGTAGCCCATGCAGGTCTTGTCAATCAAGAAATGTGAGGGTTTACCGAAACAGATGTCTCAATCATTACTCGTCCTTGATCTCCGTTCATATCCTCTGAATCTCTGGATTCTTGCCTTGATCATGTGCTTGTATCGTTGATCTGTCCTGGTCCTTCCTTATTGTTTTTTTCCTGTGTCGTCTTCTTCAGCGGCACTGTACCTGACCCCGCCGATCAGCAAGGTGGAGCACCTCCCGTGGACCAGCAACCTGGAGATCAAGCCCAGCATTCCGGAGTTGCCTCCCGAGTTATACCTTCTGGAGGAGAGCCCCCAGTTCAGCCTGTTCAACCTGCTGAACCGGATGATGGCACCTTGGTGGACTCATCAGGGCCTTGATAACTTCTCAAGATCGCAGAGGAGACCCTTGCACCAGACTGTGGCAGATGCTTTGACCAGAGGCGGTCATCCGGAACAGCGCGGCCAACAGCTTCAAGCGCCTGAACCCTCCATTCTTCGACGGCAGTGAAGATTGCGATTGCCGCGGACGCTTGGCTTCAGGTATTCAGATACCGAGTGGTTCTGGAAGCAGCTAGGACACCTGAGAATGAGAAGGTGGCGGTGGTACGCCTGTAGTTGCTGGACTTAGCTCGCAGTTGGTGGGCGACTCAGGCCATGGGATTAGTGGCACCCATTGCTTGACGGTGTTTAGAGAGAGATTCCAGACGAAGTATTTCGATGCTGTGGCTCGGTACGACTGCAGACCAGATTTACCAACTTGAAGCAAGGAGGCAGAACGGTCGACGGTTATGCGACTGAGTTTTCTAGACTCAGTAGGTTTGCCCCCACCTTGGTGGCGACCGAGTTTGATAGGGCCCAGCGGTTCCAGCAGGGACTGTATTTGGAGATCTTGTTGGCGGTTGAGCAGTTCGAGCACCAGACGTTCGATGCAGTATTGAGAGCGCTAGGAGGCATGAGTACACCTCCCAGCGGATCGTGGATAGGACCGGAGGCAGGAAGCGGTCCTACAGTCAGATGCAGCCTCATCAGCCCCCGCCCCAGCAGCTAGGGATTGACCATTGGAACTCCGAGGCGGGCGCCTCAGTGACGTCGTTCAGCATTCGACCCCGACTCACCCGCAGCAGCAGAATCAGAAGCAGACTTCCGCGATGGGATGTTCTCATTGCGGAAGCCAGGCAATGTAGTGGCAGATTGTCGTAGGCACAAGGATTGTGCCTAGCTTGTGGAGCGGCAGATCACAAGATAGGAGCCTGCCCGAATAGGGTTTCGTCCCTTCCAACCTAACCAGTCCATCGGTTAGGGGACCAGCACCTATGCCAGCAGCAGTACCCAGGCCATTGTTGCCTCAGGCCCAGGCATTCCAGCAGCAGTGTGCCCAGGCTCCAGTGCAGAGCAGCAGAGAGGTTTCCAGCAGAGGGGCCCGCAGCTAGAGGTCAGGTGATGATGATGACTATAGAAGAAGTTGCACCAGGTGAGTAGTGGCAGGTACTATTCTCGTCAACTCCTCTCCAGCATTGGTATTATTTGATTCTGGCATCGCATTCATTCATGTCTGCACGATTCGCGACACGGATAGGATTGGAGCCTGAGTTATTATCAGTGAGGCTCAATATATTTACTGGTATGGTCTTGTGGAGTAGATCGAGTGTTTTTTCCTCGTGTCGGATCGTAGTTAGCGGTAGAGAGGTTCTCCGCTAGATTATAGAATTCCTATTGGCAGACTATGATGTATCCTAGGTATGGATTGGTTGAGGAACCATATGCTAGGATAGACTGCCATGTTGGCAGAGTTATTTTTAGCATTCCAGGCGAGCCAGAGTTTTCCTATTTCCAGAGGCGCGTGGAGCCATCTTCCCAGTTTTGCGATGGCAGTAGCAGCAGTGCAGTTACCCAGGATAGTTGAAGATTTCCAGATGTTTTCCCAGAAGGACTTCCAGGGATGCCGCCAGAGAGGGAGATCGAGTTCACTATAGACTTGATCCCGGACAGTACCAGTATCAGAGAGAGTCTACAGAATGGCGCCTTCAGAGTGGATTTTGTACAAGATGATGAAGAACTCAGGACCAAGGGATTCATTCGTGCAGTGGATCGCCTTGGGGAGCCCCGATGCTTCTTG